>JAZKJV010002181.1:0-729626 GCA_037367405.1 Ottelia alismoides | reverse complement strand
CCCGCAGAGCTCCCCAGGGCTCGCTGACTGGGCAGCGAGACCCCCCGTATTGGTAGGGTATGGGTGCGACAGGAGTGGTGCATACAATGGTTCTTCAACCTTGGTGTATATTTGCAAGTTATTCATGTTGTAAGAACTTGAATGAAATCCATTTCCAATATCTATAAGTCAAATCTTCATAAAAAATATTTATATGTCAAGAATCAACATTAATATCGATGTGGTTCGAAATGATCGACATATGCGATATAAGCTTCATAGATGATCGATATGTGTGATCTATGAGTATATTTGTAAGTTATTTAGTGATCTAAGAACTTGGATGAACTCCATTTTCAATGTATATATGTCAACAAGTAATAGTACCAGCAATATGTTCGATATGACCGATATGTGCAATATAAGGATCATAGTCTTCACAAAATGATCTATATGTGCCATCTAAGTGTATATTTATAAGTTATTTAATGTTACAAGAACTTGAATGGAATCTATTTCCAATATCTATAGGTCAGGAATAAACATTAACAACGATATGTTCGATACGACCGATATGTGCGATATAGGGCTATAAACGACTTATATGCGTGACATAAGTGTGTATTTGTAGGTTATTTGTTGTTTTAATATCTAAGATGATCTTATTTCTGAAAAAACGATAAAATGCCTTTTTTGAGCCATTTCCGACATTTCCACCGATATCGTCAATATATCGGCGATATATCCCGATATATCCATTTTCGAGCAGATCGAAACGATATCGATATCGATATCGATACGGCCTTCCTTGGCATCAAACATGCTTGACTTATCAGGAGATTACTCAAATGTTGACTCTTGTGTAGACATCTGATTGATAGTCGTGATAGAAGGTACCATCAGTATTTTCATGAATGAAATGTCTGTCATGGTCAACATGCTACATCCAATTATAACATGATTGTTTTTAACTTTTGTGACATATTTATGTAGTAAGCACGGTTGATAACGTGGGTTGAAGATTAATGCTGGAGGGAAGCACTGTTACAACATATATTAAAACCTAAGCAACAACTCTGTATTCCGTTTCTTACTCGGCCTTGTGGCCACGATATCTTTGTTAGACTTCTAGATCTTTATGTTCATCCCAATACATGTTACACTTTTTTTAATAATTAGGGTGGTTGGGGGAGGGAGGGTTGAACCCTGGTCATTGGAATGGGGAGCCCACTGCATCTACCACCTGACCATTGAGCTTCTGTGAAGGGAGGGTTTAGGGTTATCGGTTAATTTTCATCTCCGCGATCTCGATCTTTTTCCTTTGCCATGCCTTCTGCCTTTTGGTGTGCAAACATCTCATAGCTCTTATTATAAGGAAATTCTTTTGACTAGGCCTTGAGTACCCCATTATTGATTGAACTGTCGTAACTCAACCAATTGATCATGGTTTCTTGGGAGGTGCTTCACGTTTAGGAGATGAACACGCCTCTTCTTTCCTATCGAGTGGTCTGATGCTGGGGAAGAGGTACTAACCTACTGTGCCAATTAGTGAGGAAGATTTATTGGGTCACTTCTACATTGGTTGGTTCATCTAGGGAAGGGAGATCATTGTCTATTTTTTAGAAGTGTATCTGCACTATGCTGCATGACATTTCCTCATTTCTTAGGTTGGTGTTAGGAAATGGTAAGGGCTTTAAAGGGTGTGCTTACTGATCATTTCCAACACCTTTTATCCTTAGCTGAAATTAGGGGATGCTGATTTTTGAGGCTTGGTCAAATGGTGCATGGTCATCGTCTTTATGCTATGATCATTTTTACCAAAGGGTGTAGGAGTTTCTGGGCCGTTGATGGGGTTTGATTACTGGACATGGTTTAATGGTGTTATCTCCACTATTTTTAAGTCACTTGACTAGACCGGTTAATTAGTCTGACTACGGTTTTTGGTGGGGTGATCGAAGCAATAACTATGGTGAACTAGTTGGCTGACTAAGGAAGGACAATATTTATTATTATTTTGATTTTTGGCACTTTTCTTTCATATAAAGTAAATATTGGGTGTGTATAGTTTGATTGTAATTGAACTCGTACTTTTATCTTGTCGATTAATGACCATACATGTATAATAAATACATAACATAAAAGGTAGGGTGCACACCTCTTTGGGTGCCCACATTTTCCCCCTAAAAAGTTTTCTCCTCTTTATATGGTTACATTTCTTATTGCAACATTTGAAGGGTTGTCATGCTCACTTTCTTCCAAGGAAAACATTGCCCTAAAGCTCTCAGTATCTTGTATCATGATAAATCTCGAACATGCCTTCTAACTATCACCCTTTCAGCAACATGATAATTTTTATAAATGTCTGGGGGCCCATCTTGTGAATATGCATAGGTCACGGGCTCACAGCCAGTTTTTAAATGTATCCATTAGTTTTAAGAGTGACTACCTGACTATGTAATTGAAGCCCATAAACTTGCTCTTTTACTGTATAGTTATCCTAATTTTCACTCATTTAGCACTATATGATGTGATTCCTCTGTTGCTGAACCTATTTTGATACAGTCTTATATTTGTGTCCATAAGTTGTATACAAGGTAATGAAGTCTAATCACATTTTTCCAGGTTCTCTGAAGAAAGTGTTTCATCCTCTCACCCACGAGAAGAAATGGGAATATACTGGGGCTATAAAGTTAGATATGCTGAGAATATAAGTTCTGTTTTTGAAGAATGTCCATACAAGGTACTGCAATGCTATTTCTAAACTTATAGGGTAATATTGGTAAGGAATATCTATACATGCCCCGTGGAACTTTGGAAATACTACCAATTAGAGGGGTTTTATTATTATGTTATGATTTTTTTTTTGCATTAGAGCAGTGTAGCCCCTTGGGCTTTTGTGGCTCTAGCAAAATAGAACACCATGACCTTTTGATTTTAATATTATGGCCAAGTTTTATGTGTTTTGATAGGAAGGTGATAAATGGGGGTGGGGAACATCATCTCCCGCTTTGATTTAATGTTATGGCTAAGTTTTATATGTTGTTATAGGAAGGTGATAATGAGGGTAGGGAACATCATATCCCCTTGATTTTAGTATTATGGCTAGGTTTTATATGTTATGAATAGGAATTTTAAAAATGGGGTCGGGGGTGTGTGTTCAAGCTTTCCAACGACTTAAATAGTTGTACGACTTACATAGTTGTCCATGCGATTAAGGCAACTTCTGGACGATGTTTCGAGGGGTAGGGCTTAGGGCGAATGAGAGGGCGACGGGGGGTGATGCGAGCACGAGGAAGGCGGCTCAAGGGCTCTCTATGGCCCGACGCAAGCTAGGGCAGCTGGCTCGGGGGCTCGAGTTAGGGTGCCAGATGCTGCAGTGAAGGGAGACTGGCGTTCGACAGTTTGCTGTGGAGCTCGAGAAGCCGAGGTGGCCTGGGATGGCGACATGGCTGGCAAGCGGTGGTCAGGCGGCGAGGTAGAGTTTACAACTTTGCCTTAGGAGTGCTTTTGAGTCTCTAAAGTAGACGGGAGGTCGGTCCTTGGTTCCTTGCGTTCGAACATTGATGGCTCGAGGTTTGAGGGTTGCTTCAAGTGTGGGGGAGGTAGGATATCATGCCATAAAGACCATATCGATATCATATCGGTCTGCCCGGAAAAGGATATATCAGGATATATCATTGATATATCGACAATATCAGTGGAAATGGCTCAAAAATGACATTTATCCATTTTTTCAGAAATTAAAATTATCCAAGATATTAAAACAACAAATAACATATAAATACACACTTATATCACACATATCGGTCATTTATACCCCATATATCCACACATAGCGATCATTTCGAATATCGATGTTAGTGTTGATTCCTGACTTATAGATCTTGGAAATGGGAGTTCGTCCAAGTTCTTAGAACACTAAATAACTTACAAATATACTCTTATATCACACATATCGATCATCTATGACTCTTATTTCACATATATCGGCCATATCGAACATATCGCTGATACTGTTAATTGTCGGCCTATAGATATTGGAAATGGAGTTCGTCCAAGTTCTTAGAACATCAAATAACTTACAAATTTACTCTTAGATCACATATATCAATAATCTATGACTCTTATATCACACATATGATATCAGCCATATCGAACGTATCGTTGTTAATGGTGATTGCTAACTTTTGGATATTGGAAATGTTGTCCATCCAAGTTCTTATAACACTAAATAACTTACAAATATACCCTTATATAACACATATCAATCATCTATGGCCCTTATATTACACATATCTGTCATATTGAGCATAACATTGTTAATGCTGATTGTTGACTTATTGATATTGGAAATGGAGTTCATCCAAGACTTATATTGCATCACACATTATATATAAACAAAATGTTTGAGCTATTTTTGGAATCAAACAAATAAAGAGCATAATAACACTTTAAAAAAGAGACATAATTCATAATAATATTTTCGAAGGGAAAGAAGATGAATTAAAATCGATTGGACACCTCCAAGATGAAGAACTATTGTATGCACCCCCTGTGTACCATACCCTACCAGACGGGGGTCTCACTTCAGAGCACAGAGTCAGGGAGCCCAGGTGCCCGAGGGCTTCAGGGCACAGCTTGTGCCCCTTGGGGGGTGCAGGGTCAACGCCCTCGATTTGAAACATAAATATATAAAACATGATGTAAAATACTAGGAGTAGCAAAATAAGTAGTGAAATCTAGCTTATAAGGGTATTATCATAAATACATAGATATCGGTGAAATTTCGATGATATCGGTCGATATCCGAGAATTTTTGTACTGAATCCAATCATTTTTGACTGATATGGCCAATATGGCGATCTTATCGCCGATATATCGGTCATATATCGCCGATATCTTGGTAAATAGATATGCACCTTGATATCGATATCTCTTGCCTCTTGATACTGATATATCGCGGTATGGCCTTCTATGTATCATGTGATAGTTGTCGAAATGCACACAGGTGCTTCAACTGGGGGGGTTTCGATGCCATCGGAGTGGTTGCAGACACTTAAACCCCCGCTCGAGACCTAGGGGTGTAGGGAACCGGGGAGAGGTGCAAGGGGGTTCGTACCCTCTTCACCCGTTGGCGGGTGTGCTGGTGGGAGTTTGTGCGAACTGAGACGGTGTCTTGCAGGTGGTGACAATGGACATCCGCATCAAATTGGGGCCAATCTTTGGAGGTGATGTCACTCCTCTAGGTTCGTTGCTTGTATGTGCGAGGGGTCTCTTGGAAGATGAGGTCTCTAGGCTGCTACAATGGGGGCTGTCGGAGCTGGAGAGTTGGTGCGGTGGCGCAGCCCCACCCTGAGGGATGGGTTAGAATGCGACCTTTCTTACAGGTGCTACGGCTTAAGGGGGTCCCCTTTCAAGCTCGGGATACGAGCTCCATCAGTGCTTTGATGGCGGATTACAGGAAGTTGATCTCAATCATCTCAGGTAGCCTCTCGAAGGGGACATATTTGCACTTAACGATTGAGATGGCGGTTCGAGGTACCCATCTCCCCTCTGTGGTGAGGATGCGTATCGGGAAGGTCACGTTCTTGATTATGGTTGAGGAATTTGAGATTGGATGGGCATGGTGGAGATGCGATGGTGCTGATGAGAGAAGGTGCTGCCTCCCCTTCTCAGCGGTTAGCTCAGGAGGAGTTGACCAGTGCTGTTGTCGATGCTGTTGGTGGAGTTCCCGAACTAGACCTTCTAACACCGGAACCTTTTTCGGGTTTGGGACCCGGGGCCGCTTCGGGTTGCTTCCTCTCTGAGCCTGACTTAGATGTCTACTTCTCTCTTCCCGCCTGAAGCTTGCATGGGTTTTGCTTACGACGGTTCTCACTAGATCCTAGTTTGCTCCATCTCAGACCTAGATCTGGTTGCCCCCCCCATATAGGGGAGGTGATCTGGTATCTTCGTCAGATATTACTACTCAACTGCGCGATCTCGGCTCGATGTTGGCTCTTCCTTTGTCAGCATGTGGCGGAGTGAAAAAGCCTGGATCCACAATAATCCTCAAGGGGTTCGGCAGGGGGGCAATATACCCTAGCTCCAGCTTGGAGGACAAGGAGACTCCTTCGGAGGCACATGCCAGGGTAGTTACGGACAATTGGGGGGCCTTCATACCTCGGGCTCTCTCCACCTTGCCTGTATGGGAAGAGGTACCTCTGATTTGCCTCCAAACATAGGAAATCAAGATGGCGAATGGCGGTGTGTGATGCTCTGGAGCATTCGGGGAGAGACATCAGGAGCATTACCTATATTTCTGGATCCTTGTGCCTTGGGCGTGGCCCCTTGGAGCTTGTAAATGGGGCTTGCATGTGGAGGGAAGGCTCGTCGATCGACGAAGCCTCTAGCCACCGAAGTAGGGTGACCACGACTGATCGTGAGTTGGCTGATTGTCTTGGCGTGATTCTGCCGCCGAGAGCTAACGTTGCGACTAAATGAACATCTTAACTCGGTGAGGGGCTGGGGAGGCGGGAGAAGAGGTTGATGGTCCGTGACTTATGTATGGAAGTGCAGGAGGATGTTGTTCTGCTCCAAGAAACGAAGATTGCATACGGTTTTGGTGACTTTATGGAGCTCTATAGGCGGGTCCTGCCGTCTAGTTGTAGAGCTGTTAACTCGATTGGGGCCTCTGGAGGCCTTGCGGTTGGTTGAAATGTTGACAAATTAGGATTGGTGGAGGATGCCAGCGAGGGCAACCACTCTACCACTCTATCTTGATGTTGCTTCAACACAAGTCAGATGATCTGCGGCGGTGGTCACCAATGTCTACGGGCTCCCTAGCAGGGACGTAGCTGCTACACTGCTTGATGAGCTTCGGCTGGTTAAGGGTAGATATTCGGATGAGGCCTGGATTGTTAGCGATGGCTTCAACGTCACTATTCTGCCGGAGGACCGGCCACACTTGAGGCGTGGTTCGGATGGTGGTTCAGATGCCCTATCCCGGCTTATTGGCAAGCTCAACATGTAGGTTGTGGATGCTGGGGGATGTCAGTTCCTTGGAGAAACTCTGGATCACGATCCTGCATCGACCGTTTTTTGATGTCTACGAAGGTGACTCACCTTTTCCCTTCGGCACAAGCATGTGCATACGTGAGGCCCACTCTGATTACACTTCGCTCCTGTGGTTATCCGGGGAAGACGTACGGTCAAGTTTCTTTAGATTCGAGCAGTCGTGGCTCCTGAGGAGGGTTTTCGTGATATAGTTGTCATGGTCTGGCGGGGATGTCAGCCATGGGGTTCAACGGCAAGAAATTTGGCTGTCAAGCTGAGTATGTTGCGTAGGCACCTGATGGACTACAATGAAAACATCCAGGCCCAACATGTGGTAGAAGAGTGGAGGCGTAAAAGGAGATCACCATATTGGACCGACTAGAAGACGATCGTGATCTAATCGAGGAGATGGTAGAGAGGGCCGCGAGGATACGAGATGTGCAGTTGGAGGATCGAAAGGAGATCGAATGACGTCAAAGATCTAGGCAGAATGGCTGAAAGAGAGACAACAACACCCATTTTTTCACTCCATAGCCAGCGATGGAAAGCGAAGGAATTATATTCAAAGCATCATGGTTGGTGACGTGTGCGCATGGCGAGGTGGAGGTCGGTCGAGCGCTTAGATCACATTTCGTTACCTTCTCTAGAAGGGCTTCTTGCATAAGGTGGGGATGGCGTAGCAGTGGTATTACGAGCATCTTTCCGATTTAGTCTGTGAACCTTGTGGCTCCATTATCAGAAAACGAGGTGAGGAAGGCGTTGATCCAGTTGAACGCAGATGGCTACCCGAGCCCAGACGGGTTCTCCATATTTTTCTATATGGAGTTTTGGGACTGTGTGAAGAAGGACATGGTTGCAGTGCTGCAGGAGTTTTGAGAGGGCAATAGGGGCTTCGAACGATTGAATAAGGCTCTACTTTTCCTGCTCCTAAGAAGGAGGTGGCTGCCTGAGTGGAAGACTTCGTGCCTATTGTGCTCTCCAATGCAATTTACCTCATTTTGGCTAAGGTTATGGTCAATCGACTACGATGTATTCTTGATGATTTAATCTCCCTGGAACAGACTGCATTTGTTCCTGGGCATCATATGACTGATAGCTGGATTTGGCTTCGGATGTTATCCTAGACCGGAAGAGATCCCAGAAGAAAGGAGTGCTATTGAAGGTTGACCTCTCCAAGGCGTATGATTGCGTTGATTGGCGGTTTCTTTGGACCACACTACAGAAAAGGGGCTTCCCGGATGTATGGATTGCCTGGATGAAGATGTGTATCACGACAACCTCCTATGTGGTTTTGGTGAATGGGCAATCAGAGGGAGGTTTCTTTTAGCCTCAGTGACGGGTGCGGTAAGGCTGCCCGTTGGCACCCCTACTATTCGTACTTGTGGTCTAAGCTTTAGCTGAGGTTGGCAGTGAATAGTGGTCTCTGTGGGGGATATTCGAGAGAAGATTCTGCAATATGCTGACTACACTATGGTGTTTATTAATGGGGACCTGAACCATGCTCGACGGACAAGTTCGATAATGGACGTTTTTGGCGACATCTTGGGTTTACGAAATAACATAGACAAGTTGGTGTTCGTCCATTTTGGCCATTCTGTGGAGGAATCTCGAGACTTGTGTGGCATCCTCAACTGCCCATGCAGGTCCCTTTTGTTACCTTCCTGGGCCTCTCATTGGCGACGGAACGTCTACATGCGGCGGATTAGAGATTGGTATTAGATAAGTTGGAGAATAGGATGACGGGTTGGAAAGTGAGGACGTTGTCAAGAAGAGGGAAGCTGGTGCTGCTTTAGCATGCCTTGTCCTCGATCCCATCTTCTTTTGCTCCACCAGATGGCTTCCTTCAAGTATTAGGACACGATTGGAGTCATTGATGAGGCGTTGCTTTTGGTCAGACGACCGACAAGAAAACAATGGTATACATCTTCTTGACTGGGACATGATCACTAGCGCAAAAAAAGATGGCATGCTAGGAGTCTTGCTGTTGGAATGCATGAACAAGGCTCTTTTGACCAAATGGGTGCTTAGACTGTGGGGAGGTGCATCCAGTATGTAGGATCTTGCGGAGCATATATGGCATAGGGGGCTCCCTAAGGGCATCAAGCATACGACTACCCTCCTCTCTTTGGTAGGGGATTACCAAGGTTCTACCCGAGTTGGGTGAGTGTCTCAAGCCTGTGGTGGGTAGCAACGAGCTATTCCATTTTTGGAGGGACGATTGGACGGGCCTATGACCTTAAATGGATAGATACCTGTGGCTCTTTACCCTGGCGAGGATCAAGATGCTTCACAATATCAGGTGTGGTCGACAGGTGCTTGGTCTCCTACATTTTCTTTCACCTTTTCGGGACATAGGTTGAATGAGTTTGTCGCTCTGCTTGGAGATATTTCCACCATTTAGAGACCAACATGCGGCAGGGATTCGTTTGTCTGGTTGCATGGCTTCTTCTCCGTGAAGAAGGCATATCGTATCTTCACCCGCTCACAGAATGGTACATAAACCCTAATTGTACTAAGGGACCTATTATACCAATTAGTTATTCCTCATTTCAGATTAGGGAATGATATTTGCAATAACATTTATTGCATAATTGCTCGCCGTAGGCTCGCATGTCCAACAGTTCTTTCATGGCTCCTCGACTAGCTCCCCAAACTTGTCAACATGCTCATAGAGGTGTTGATGCTATTGGAGCCTTCGAGGTGGACAATGAGGGTTGAGAAGTGAGGCGGCATTTGGAAATATGATGTATTAAAAGGGTCGAGACGTCAAAGTTTAACAGTTTCAGTTAGCATTAATGGAGAGGATTTACATGAGTTAACACATGGTGATGTCACGTAATGGTTAACTACTATTTCGGGTTCTACATGTAATTCATAATTATGGAGGGTTCACCATGTAATTAAGTATAGGGGTTATGCGTGCAAAAACTAGCTTTATCTTATTTATTGATTAAAACACATGGGGAACATCACAACAACAACAACAAAGCATTTTCCCACATTAAGGAATGTTGGCTACATAGATTCTTTACCTCCATTCAGATTTATCTTGATCATTCACGAACTTAGATCCAAAAAACTAAGATCCCTTCGTATAGTCTCATTCCAATACTTCTTAAGTTTTCCTCGCCCTTTCTTAGTCGGCTCAACATCTCAAAATTCACATTTCCTAACTGGTGCATCAGCTGGCCTCCTTTGTAAATGACCAAACCTCCTTAAGAGTTTTTCTCGCATCTTATCCTCAATCAGAGCTACAACAACTTTCCTTCTAATTGCATCATTTCTAATTCGATCTTTACATACTTGTCCACACATCCACCTTAGCATTTTCATTTCTGCTATTGCCATTCTCTGCACATGTATATGGTTCACAGGACAACATTCAGATCCATAGAGCATAGCATCTCACGGCTGCTTGTAAAACTTTCCTTTGATTTTCAAAGGAATTTTCTTGTCCCAGACCCAGAGAACAGTAGAGGCTCTTCTCCACTTTAGCCAACCTGCTTTGGAAACTTGCCTCGGCCTTCTTTCTATCACACGTTCCCAAATTTTCATAGTTTGACTCATCGGCTTGATACCTATGTAATTTGAATAATTTTGAATATCTCATTTGTTCTTTTTAAAGAGGCAACATGTGACGCCCTCGGATCTGGGCACTCGTTTATGCTGCATTCACACTGTTACATTCACAAGTAATTACATCAAGTTATTGAAAATCATGGGAAGTTTTTCGCGTTTGCTATTTGTATATGACATTCAAATCAATATAACAATCACAGAATCAACAACAACAAGTTCCACCAACATTGTATTTCTTTAATTTCCATGATATACAAAATACTGACAGTTATACATATATTCCAAAATTTACAGAAGAGAAAAGAAAGCATTTACATTATGAATTGAACAAAAACTGACATAAGAAACTGTACCGTCTGGTATATACCCGGGTGCCAGGAATCATCAACAAGCTACAGAGCTGCAGGCTGCTTGCCTACCACACATGAAAGATAGAAAAGACGTCAGCAAGCGCTGTTACTCCCCAAAACTTGTTAAAATAAGTTGGCATTTAAAGTGGTTGCAAAAGAACAAGTAGAAAGTCAAACATTTAAATTCGACAACTACTTGAAAAATTTCAACTACTTACTATGAAAAAGATTTCAAGCTACTCTAAAGGAATGTCCCAAATTTAACCACTATATATATTTTTATCATATTTTTGTATAGTAGTTTAATGGCTCATAAATATAATTTCTCCATTTGCCCCTTATCCTTTCTTATATATAATTTATATATTAATTTATGAACTATATTTAGATGTTTTCTTGTCATTGAAATCATGTTATGGACCTTGATAAGTGATTAGTGAGATGATGCTTTATTTAACTCTTAGTTTATTGATGATGGAAAGAATAATATTTTAATCTGGTTCTCAATTCTAGCTATCTTTTCAAGTCTAGTGGATAGTCTGTGGTCTTGGTCTATATGTTAGCTCGCACTATGACTCTAAGGCATGAATAATACCTTAGGGTTGGGGTGCCTCCGTAGGCATGCGATGTTGTGTAATGCATCCTAACTAAGTTCCCAACACATCCACTAACTTAATTATGACCAACTCTAGCCAACACAACTTATAATTGACTTCATCTCTTAGACAAGATCCATTATGCTTTATTCTGAGTTTAACTGTAACTTCTCCAAATTCAACTGTAACAGATGTAACCCTAGATGATTCAGATGTAAACATAATGATTCAGATGTAACATCGCCAAGCCTATTGGCGGAAAAGTGACCAAAACTCAAGCGGTGAGATAGTCTCCTAAAGGAGACTCTTCCGTCGCCCTCTTATTGGAAGTGCGGTCCAATAGAGGGAAAGGTTTACTCCATAACTACGCCCTAGAGACGGGTGAGAGACTCTCCGGAAAAGTCACTCTAAAAATCGGCTCGACTAGTACAGGAAGACGAGCTCGTATGGAAAACTAAAATCGAGGATCCCCCGCATGGGTATCCTAAAACAGAAGGTCAGCGGAGCTGGTCAAAAGTCGGGGATCCTAACGAGGCGTAAAAATACTGCGAGCTCGCGTAAAACCGTAAACATGACTGGGATTCTAGACCCGCGCACTTGGCTGCCGCTGCCCGAACTGAGTTTCCTATCTACCGCTCAGTTGAGGGTCACCGTGCCCTTGTACAGTCAGGTGTAAGGTTCACCATGACCGGCACTCTAATTTCTCATCACTGATTCACCTTTTAGATTCCAACCCGCATTAAGTAAATCAGTCCTAAATCAGGCCATATACTCAAATCAGGCAATATGGATTGAATGGTGTAGAACATATATGATTAATAGTAGAGCAATCACAATAATGTAGGCAATATATATATGATCGGGTTGAAAAGTACTTCAGGTAAATTTTTGTGCAAGGAACTACGATACCTCTATTGGTTAACGGTCACAACCATGTGATTGAATTCTTTATCATTCGTATCCATAGATTTCATCCTTTATTTATTACGATGAGATCAGCACACAACTCCGTTACATTTCCACTTGTTAGTTCTTATTAATAACTTAGTGATTAGGAAGAGAGGAGTTTTCCTATAGTATTGTTTTCTTCTGTTTCCATGAAATTTTCACTTTTGACTTAAAGGGCTTTATTCCAAAGTTTGTTTCTTTTCCTTCAATATCATTAAATTTGGGTAAAAAAGAAAAGACTTGGCAAAATATTTATATAAAATGATATTGTAAAATTCTCCAAGATCGTGTACTTGAACATAATTATGGAATCTTCTTGGTGAGGCAAGGGAAAAATTAAAATGATTTAAGATCTCGAAGATTGGAAAGAGTTTGTCATACGTTAGGGCAATTGTAGTAATTCATTAGTGCAACATATATACTTAATAAGAGACTCCAGTTAACATGTTAATGGGAACCTGGTTGTTTCAGCAGGAACCTGGGGTTCTTTTCCTTGAAGTATAAGAGAATTTATGGCTTCAACAAACATGTATGATGAGGATCTCATTAATAAAGATGATGCAAGCCTTTTATGTGCAACTCTAGTTATCTTTTGATGCACAAAATGCACAATTCTGAACTTACCTTTCTTCTTGATTTCATGTGTATTCTCCTACATGTAACTAATATATAGTAATTCTTAGATAAATCATAAAACTGATCCAAAAAATCTATATATGTTCTTTTAGCTATATGGAAATTTTAAAAAAATGTAATACGATGGATAATTATGGACATAAAATTAATCCATTTAGGTTAAAACAAATCATAGTTCACAATGGTCAGGTTGTCCAATACCCTGATTTCCCAACTTCAACCAACTAAATAATCATAATCCTTATGCTTTGCTTGAGATATTGTAGATATCCTACTGCTTTTATTATTAATTGCCATAATAATTGAAACTTTAGTGTTAGGAGTTTTCTTTTATTTGCTGCTATTGCAAAAATCAATTTGATTCACTCAACAATCCCTCCAATTCTTGCAAACATATTATTCAAGAGAAGGTATTTAATTTGGGGATCAAAAGTGGATATAATAACATGCATGGCAGCAAGAAGTAGGGGACGGAATTGTACCTTAAATTTGCCCCAAATTTGGAGAAGATGCACATGTAGGAGGGCATGCAGCATAGCCTTCAGCTGCAAGGAGCAGCTCCAGCTGCTCTAGAGGGAGAAATGGCTACTGTAGCAGTAGTAGGGAGGAAATTGCAACAACCTTGATGGTTGCAGGAACCGTGGAAGCTCCTGCTTGTGCTTGAACAGGAGCAACTCCAACCACTGTTGCCGAAAAAGGGATGGCTGAAGCCTCCTTCGGCTGAAAGTGGAAAGAAAATGGGAAGAGAATAAAGGGGAAAGGTTGGTATTTACTATTTATAAGGGGAACTGGAGCCTTAGAGAATTGCCATCTGTAAGAAAGTTTGGGGACATGTGGAGTTGCCTGTAGAGGCTACTGTTATAGAACAGTAAACTGTGCAGATTTGTTTTTAAAATTAAATTAATTTATTTTATATTTTTTCTCACTTATTTGAATAACCAAAGTCCTCCGTAATCGCACATCGAATATCCGATTTTGACGAATAATAGCTCGTTGTAATTGTCTCGGAATGACGGTCAAAATGAGTATAATATTCATATACTTTAGATCTATTATATATGCCTGAAATGCATGGGGCTTCATTAGAAAGTAACTTTATATATATATATATACTTTTTTTAAACAACGTATACCCTTGTATATAAGTTTGACATTGTGTAAAATCTCAATAACTATATATATATATATATTTCCCATCAAAGCAACATGTGCTATCTAAATGAAAGGCTATCTGAACAGAATTGCAAATCAACTTAATATATGGTAGTAAGAGGGGGCTGTGAATATACAAGAAATCAAGTATAATATGCATGTATGACAACAAAGAGGGGAGGGAATCGTACCTTTTTTCCAAAATGGAGATCAGATTGCATGCAAGAGTTGCTTGAATTTGAAGCAACAAAGAGGCTTTTTCCCTGCATTATTGAATGGAGAACAATTTATAAGTTACTCCATCTTTGCTATTCTCACAGACCTTGAATTAAAAAGTATATGAACTTTAACCACCATATAATACATGGTCCCAGATATAATGATGCAACAATTTTTTTTGAATAGCAAACTCAATGTTCCACTACTAATTTGTCAGTGACAATGTACTGAACTGAGATGTGGACACAATAGATGGCTTTTTTTGGTGGTATGCTTTACGATGCAATCGATTTTTGATCGATTGATCCCAAACAACTTCTGATTTACGATCTATTGATTGATTCAGATCATTTAATATTGATTGGTAGTTTTATCGATTCAATTGGATCTTAATCGAGTTGGGTACGGGTTTATTCGGACCTGGATGTTACAAATATAAAAACCACAAAGAGAGTCTCTTCCTCGAGACTCGAGTCAAAGTCACTATTTGACTTGTTTGGATTTCATCTGACCATAAAAACTTCAAAGGGCTTTGAACCCAATCCTCAAAGGGAAAACAAGCCATATTTTTTTTACATGTATATAATTACACGTGCTTGTGTTGATGGTTACCTGTGAAGAATTGCAGGTATCGTGCCTGCATGTCGATTTCGGTCTCCCACATCACCTCTTCGACGCCGTGTTAGTGCCACAACACCTTGACCAATGGAATTTCCTTACTGCGAAGCTTCTTCACAACACTGTCTAGTATCTGTACTGACCTCTCTTCATATGTCAAATCTGGCTCCACGTCAAGATTCTTGTAACTGATAACGTGTCGAGGGTCGCGCACATACTTCCTCAGGTTGGATACATGAAATACGTCGTAGATGTTTGAAAGGTGTGGAGGAAGAGCTACTTGGTAAGCCACCTTCCCCACTCTAGCCAGAATCTCGAGCGGACCAACATATCGTAGCGCCAGCTTGCCACGAACATCAAATCTCTGTATTCCCTTTATGCGAGATACTCGGAGAAATACCCAATCTCCTACCTATATTTACAGAAAATTTGTTCAGATTAAGCTAAAATTTATTAAGTCATATTGCAAGAGGAGTAAGAGAAGGGGATTGGATACCTGAAACTCCAAATCTCTCCTCCGATGGTCCGCACAGCTTTTCTGGCGGCTCTGTGCTGTCAAAAGCTTTCGTCTCACTAGATCAACAATTCTCACAGTCTCCTCCAAGAGATCTACGGAATAGAGAGCATGATCATCTACCTCACGCCAACTGAGAGGTGTGAGGCATCTCCGCCCGTATAGGGCTTCGAATGGTGCCATGTCGATACTGGAACGATAGCTGTTATTGTACGTGAATTCTACTAATGGCAGATGGTCCTTTCAGGACCCTTTCTACTCCAAAGTGCATGCGCATAGTAAATCGTCAAGCGTCTGAATGGTGCGCTCACTTTGCCCGTCGGTCTGTGGATGGTACGCGGAACTCATCTTCAACTTTGTCTATAGTACTGACATGAACTGATGCCAATAATGAGATGTGAACCTCGAGTCTTTGTCAGACACCACTTCACGTAGTATACCATGAAGTCTGATGATATTCTGCACATATAGTTTGGCCCATCTGGATGGAGTGTAAGTCATGCTGACAGATATGAAATGGGATGACTTGGATAACATGTCAACAACAACCCAAATAGAATCATGGTCAGTTGGTGTCTTCGGCAAACCTATGACAAAATCCATAGAAATATTCTCGCACTTCCACTCAGGAATGGGGAGAAACTGCAGTAATCCTGGTGGTCTCCCGTGTTCTGCCTTGACCATCTGACATGTCATGCATCTGCTGACATGCTGAGCCACGTCGCGCTTCATTCTGTCCTACTAGAAATATCGACGCAGATCACGATATATATTTGTGCTGCCCAAATGAATAGATAATCGTGAACTGCGTACCTCATCAAGAATATCTCTACGCAACTGCTCGTCGTTGGGCACAACGACCCGACCTGCCTTCCATAAATTAGACTCTGCCACAACAAAATCATTAATTTCGTCCTTGACGGTGCACATGTAACTATCTCGAATCCAAAGATCCGACTTCTGAGCTTTTACGATGCAATCCCAAAGACTGTTGAATCGTGGAGGTACATCAATAGATATGGATGCACTCTCCTGAAGATGCCAATCCGTCAAAGCTACGAGCATATCCCACGTATATAGCCAGTTCGCCGTACCCTCTGTATGAGCTCTCCTGCTAAGCGCATCTGGCACCACGTTTCCCTTACCGGGATGGTAAGAGATCGTACAATCATAATCCCTCAATAGCTCGAGCCACATGTGCGGTCTCATGTTCAGCTCCTTCTGATCAAATATGTATTTCAGACTCTTGTGATCCGTGAAAATATCAAAATTCACTCCATAAAGATTGTGGCACCAGATCTTCAAGGCAAAGATAACTGCCGCCAACTCCAAGTCATGTGTGGGGTAATTCTACTCATGCGGTCTCAACTAACGTGATGCATATACAATCACGTGGCTTCGTTGCATCAACACTGCTCCTAGACCTTCACCTGAGGCATCTATGTATATTGCATAATCCTGCATGCCTGATGGAAGTACAAGTATGGGTGTTGTCGTAAATCTCTCCTTCAGTGTCCTGAAGGCCTGCTCACATGAATCATCCTATATGAATGGAACCCCCTTTTGTGTCAATCGTGTCAGGAAACGAACAACTCGAGAAAATCCGCTGACAAAACGACTATAATATCCCGCTAATCTGAGGAAACTCTGAATCTGAGTAACTGTCTTGGGCTGCTCCCAAGACATGATTGCCTCAATCTTTGCAGGATCAACTGCGATGCCTGCTCCAGAAATGACATGCCCAAGAAATGAGATATGGAATAACCAGAACTCGCACTTGCTCAACTTGGCATACAACTTGTGCTCTCTCAATGTATCAAGGACAATCTTCAGATCATTCACATGATCCCATTCATTTCATGAATATATCAGCACATCATCAGTGAATACCACTACAAATTTGTCCAAGTATGGACGGAAGATCCCGTTCATCATATCCATGAATGCTGCATGGGCATTGGTGAGTCCCAACGGCATCACCACAAACTCTAGTGTCCATACTGAGTTCTGAAAGCTATCTTCGGAATATCGACCTCTCTAATCCTCAACTGAGGATAGCCAGAACGAAGGTCGATCTTCGAAAACACCGAAGATCCCTGTAGCTGGTCAAATAAATCATCAGTGCACGGCAACGGATAACTGTTTTTCACTGTTCTCTTGTTCAACTGCCTGTAATCAATGCATAATCTCATGGATCCATCCTTCTTCCTGACAAATAAAACTGGAGCACCCCAAGGTAAAGTGTCCGGTCTCACGAAACCCAAGTCAAGTAACTCCTGCAACTGCTTCTTCAGCTCTCTCAACTCAGCTAGTGCCGTGCGGTAAGGAGCCATCGGGATTGGCTGTGTGTCAGGTAGTAATATGATCTCGAATTCGATCTCTCTCTCAGAAGGTAATCGTGGTAACTCATTAGGAAATACATTGGGGTAGTATGATACTACTCTGATGTCTTGTGCCATCGACTCATGATTGGATATTTCTCGGACAAATGTTAGATATGAATCACATCCCTGATCAACTAGCCTCTGGGCTGGCAACACTGAAATGTACTCCATTTTGGAGTCATGTAATGTACCCTCAAAAGTGAACTCAGGTAAATCTGGAATCTTGAAGACAACTGTCTACCTAAATCAATCAACAAGAGCATGATGAGCTGATAACCAATCCATGCCCAACAAATCAAACTCATCAAGTTGTAGTAGTAGACAATCTACGATCATCTTGTGACCGCCAATCAGTACTGGCAAATGCTTGTCTATCAGTGAAATGATAAATAACTGGACACCTGGCCCTCAGATGTGGTAATGAGGATATAGGGCCTCAGATACTCTACCTAGTGAAGCTAGTATTCTCGAAGCAATAAAAGAATGTGTCGCTCCAGAATCAATAACATATGTAAAGGTCGACTCAAGACTGAGACCATACCTTTCACCACAGTAGATACCTTTCACCATACTGGCTGGTGCGGTTTTAGAACCTGCCACACTCTGTGTCTGTCTTTGTGGCCTTCTGAAGTTGGAGTTCCTGCCACGGAAACTCCCTGTATGCTGTACCTGTGGCTGCGGCTGCAGCTGTGGTCGAGGCTCTCTTGAAGCTTGTGGGCACTGAGCTCGATAATGTCCCCACTCATGGCATAAGTAACATCCGACTGACCGGGTAGGTAGAGTAGTTGTTTCTGTGCTCCGAGTTGGTCCTGCTGGGGGTCTATCTGCTCGTTGCGACCAATATGATCGAGCGGAATCTGTGCCACGTCCAACAAGTGCTCCTCCTAAAGTAATCGATGGAGATGGGCGAGCACCGCCTGAAAATGTCGAGTCTGTAGGCTGCAACCGCCTGGTTGACCTCTGCTGTTGGAATGGTCATCGTATCAGCCTAACTAATCGTTGTGGCCTAGGTGTCGCTCCAGACGAACTCCCAAAATATCTCTCTCGGATATCCTCAAACTTCTCCGTTGCATCAGTAGCCTCGGAGATAGAAGCGATGTGTAGTCCAACCAGCTTCTCCTGTACCTCCTTCCGCATTCCTCTGATGAATTTTTCCATATTCTTATCTGAAAACACGGCGGCTGTTGGTGTATGTTGAGACAGCTTGGTGTATCTAAAGAAATACTCTCTGGCTGTCATCCGTTCCTAATGAAGCTCTGCGAAAATTCAGCGCTGGGACTCCTTCCACTTGATAGAAAAGAAGTGGGACCTGAAACTCGTCTCAAAATCATCCCATGTAGGCTCACGACCCATCTTTGAAACTATCGGCTCCCACCATCTCTTTGCAAAGTCTGTCAGTGAATACTCCATGAAAGATAGCCACGAGTCTCGTGGCACACGAATCATCCTCATTACCTTTATGACTATCTTCAGCCACTGCTTAGCCACATCTGACGTCTTTATGTCCTCGAACATGGGCATATTAGCCCGCTGGTAAGAAGTGAACATTGACTGGTGCCTGTGAATAGCAGTGTACTCATATGCATCCTCATATACGAAGAGTATAGGGTCCTGCTCCCTGTTGAAATCTCCATCATCTACTCCATGTTCTGGTATCTCCTCATGTGGATCGTCAAAATGAGGTTACTCTACCTCAACGGACTGGTGCTGGTCCTGCTGTGTTCCATCCTGAGATGGATGGTATGTGAAATCTGACAGCTCCTCAAATCTCATTTCCATGTCTGTCTGTTTATCAGCAATCTCCATCTGCTGAGCCAGTATCTGGTCCTACTGGCCTCTCACAGCAGTCTGCTGCTGCTGGAGGTCGGTGAGAGCGGTCATGATACGCTTCAAATGGTCAGTCTTATCTTGGGCTGCTCTGGACGTCGTAGCTCTGCATGAGAACCATTATTAGTCGTAAAATTTGCTGTTCACGGATACTATCACATGTGCTTTTTTTCTCTTCTTGGGATACAATATGAAAATTAATGAAATTAGTAACGTCTGTGGTTATTGAATTTGAATGCCATATTTACCTTCTCGGACTCGCGACAAGTCGGAGGACGTCGCTATCTGAGAACTTAACGCGAATGGAATTATAATACTGCGAATGTGTGTAATGGGGTACCACGACTCTGATACCAAACTGTGAACCCCCTCTTATCTGGGTACCCGTTTACAACACATTTGTGGTATTTTATTCATTAAAGATCGCACAAGATACATGAAAGTACGTGGAAATTTTTCGCGTTTCTGCAATGAAATTCACAATTCAAGTAACAACCACAGATTCAACAACATGATGTGCCACCAAAATTTCATTAATTAATTTCCATATAAATATACAACATGTATAGAAGAGTCAAACTGTACATACATACATTCCCAAAAATATTATTGAAGAGAAAGAAAGTATTTTACATTATAACTGAATAAAAACTGTAATAACTGTGACTGTACCGTTGTAGCAATGAATGTCAGAAATCATCAACCAACTACTGAGTGCAAGCTGCTTGCCTACCAATCATGAAAGGAACAAGAGACGTCAGCGAGCGCTGGTAAATCCCGGAACTTATTAAAACAAGCATGCATGTAAGGTGATTGCAAAAAAATGTAGTAAGGCATAAATAACTTAAAAATTTACAACTACTTGCTACTCTGAAGGGATGCCCCAGGTTTTTCCCATTACCGTTCATATGTCATATTCTTATATCGTGGTTAATGACATATATATTAATCTCTTGTTATTTAGAAATCTCAAATATGGATTTTGATAATGGAGAAGATGAGGTTTTGAACTGATTCTTGATTTTATCTAAATTCTCAAGTTTAGTGGATAGTCTGTGTTCTTGGTCTGTGTGTGTGACCTCATACTATTACTCTAAGGCGTGAAGAATGCCTTAGGGTTGGGGTGCCTCCGTAGGCATGCATTGTGGTATAGTGCATCCTAACTAAGTTCCCAACACGTCCACTAACTTAATTATAATCAACTCTAGCCAACACAACTTATAATTGATTTCATCTCTTAGTCAAGATCCATTATGCTTCATTCCTAGTTCAACTGTAACACCTCCAAATTCAGCTGTAACTGATTCAGATGTAATCCTAGATGATTAAAATGTAGCCATAGAGGATTCATATGTAGCATCGTCAAGCCTATTGGCGGAAAAGTATCCAAAACTCAAGCTGTGAGGAAGTCTCTTAAGAGACTCTTCCGTCTCGCTCTCTGATTGGAAGTGCGGTCCAATAGAGGGATAGGTCTACTCCAAAACTACGCCACTAAGACGGGTGATAGAGACTATCTGGAAAAGTCACTCTAGACGGTCCCGACCGGTACGGCTAGACGAGCTCGTACGAAAAACTAAAACCGAAAATCCCCTACATGGATATCCTAAAACAGAGGTTCAGCCGAATTAGTCAAAAGTTGGGATCCCAACGATGCGTAAAAACACTGCGAGCTCGCGTAAAAACGATAAAAAGGATTGGGGTCCTAGACCTGCGCACTTGGCGACCACTGCCCTAACTGGGCTTCCTATCTCCTGCCCAGTTGAGGGTCACTGCGCCCTCGCACATTTAGGTGTAAGGGTCACCGTGACTGGCACAAATACTTGTAATGACTGATTCACCACCATACTTATTTGATTTCTCAATCCTTTCATAACCCCT
Organism: Ottelia alismoides; assembly: GCA_037367405.1. Classification (NCBI taxonomy): domain Eukaryota; kingdom Viridiplantae; phylum Streptophyta; class Magnoliopsida; order Alismatales; family Hydrocharitaceae; genus Ottelia; species Ottelia alismoides. Next base: position 707,911 of record JAZKJV010002181.1, on the reverse strand, counting down.
TCTGTAGTCAACTTATCAGATCTAGGTATCTTGTAATAACTCTTCTCAATAGTGATCAATAATCAGTAGAGTATACTTAAATGATGATTTCATGAAGGTGATTAGTCCTTATGGTCATGGATTATCATTTTTTTATACTCACTGTTTGTATATTGAGAGACTTGAATGTTTTCACATCCCAACAATAATGATATTGAAGAAATCTCTTCAAATACCGAATTTCAATCTCATTTCCGAGGCGAATTGGTTACAGGTGGGCAATACAGATATCATGAATTCTCATTATGCTTATAAAAGGATATGATAACCATATTATATATCTTCTCAACATGATATTTTCCTTAAGCAATACCAATACACAATCCAACATATAGAATTAACATTGGGTAATTCTTTGTTGTCCTTAGCTCGACATGGAAATCAATAAATGGGAGTTTTTAAGCATATGAATCTCCCATAATAATAATACTTATTATTGATATTCTTAGCTCGGTACACAGTAGCAATCACTTGCCTAAATTATTATATATTTTTTTAGAGAACTGAAATTTTCAAACCAAATTATATATATATATATATATTTATTTAAAACTTCAGCTATACAGTATTAGAGAAATAAGGCTTTCAATTCCATTTTTTAGCAGAGAATTTGCTAACATATAATATTATTTTTTCTTTTATTTTTTAAATAGCTTGCATCTGTTTACTAGGCATCCTGAATAGAATCAATAACTTGTACTAGGATAATATGCCCTTTCAAGTGATATAGCAAATTGGTTGAATTACAATTACAGTGCCTCCAAGAGCATACTCAAGGCTGATGTTGGCTTAAGATGCATTGAAAATATTCTATTCTTCGTTTATACTTCAGTTAATTGCTAATGACCATTGGTTATTCGCAACCAGAGTTAATGACGATGTTTTACAACTTGTGTTAATCACAACAGGTAGCTAAATGAAAACCTTGCGTAATCACCATCAATTTTTCATCTTCTGTAAAGAGGTCGCTGGAGATGTATAAGCAGCCTCTCCTATCTTAAATGTGACCAACATATGTTTGATAAGTATTCTCTTTTTTTAGGGACAGAGAACATATACATACATACAATATTTACATTTTCAACCCAAATTCTAATTTTAACTTACAATTTTATTGATTTGTAGAGAACATATATATATATATTAATTAAAAATTCCTTTTTTTTCTGGAAATAATAGATAGGAAGGTATGCATGGGGCTTCATTAGAAAGTAACTTTATATATATATTTTAAACAACATATACCCTTGTATATAAATTTGACATTGTGTAAAATCTCAATAACTATATATATATATTTCCCATCAAAGCAACATGTGCTATCTAAATGAAAGACTATCTTAATGGAATTGCAAATCAACTTAATAGATGGTAGTAAGAGGGGGCTGCGAATGTACAAGAGATCAAGCATAATATGCATGCATGGCAGCAAGGAGGGGAGGGAATTGTACCTTTTTTCCAAAATAGAGATCAGATTGCATGCTAGAGTTGCTTGAATTTGAAGCAAAAAAGGGGCTTTTCTAATCTAACCCTGCATTATCGAATGGAGAACAATTTATAAGTTATACCATCTTTGCTACTCTTATAGACTTTGAATAAAAAAGTAAATGGAACTTTAACCACCGTATAATACATGGTCCTAGATATAATGATGCAACATTTTTTTTGAATAGCAAACTCAATGTTCCACTACTAATTCGGCAGTGACAAAATAGTGAACTGAGATGTGGACACAATAGATGGCTTTTTTGGTGAACTGAGATGTGGACACAATAGATGGCTTTTTTGGTGGTACGCTTTACGATACAATCCTACATCAAATGAGTGTGGAGCTTCTTATATAGTCCCCACACTCATTATAAAAGAATCCTACGTCAGCTATTTTTGAACCCACTTAATGGTCTAGTGGTAGTACATTGTGTCTACCATACAAAAGATCAAGGTTCAAATCCCACTCTTGCAGGGGTTGCGTTAGGTAGTCGACGACCAGTGTAAAAAATAGTCGAATCTTTCAACTTGGATTTGAGCAAGAATCCATGTAGCCGACCCTACTTATAGTGGGAGAAGGCTTAGCCGATCTCAAACAACTTCTGATTTACGATCTATTGATCAATTCAGATCATTTAATATTGATTGATAGTTTTATCTGTTCAATTGGACCTTACGAGTTTGGTACAGGCTTATTCGGATCCGGATGTTACATGATAACTTACTGCCATCTCCAGGAACTCTTCCTCACACTGATCCAAGATTTCCGAACGGAATTGAGACTGCACACGATTTTCTCTCACACCACCAATACATAATCCCTATTATGTCGCTAGAGCAAAAAGGTGGGGGTACCTAACAGAAAGCTCCCCATGGGCATTTCATTGATCTAGTCAAAATCAAAATGTACCATCCCCCAAGATCAGGCTCAAGGATTGCATGATATCTGTTAGAAATCGACAATGCGGAAGCGTAATATCAGAGAAATAGAATAAACATGAAGAATGCCATAATTTTACGTGTAATCCTACTCCATGAGCAGCGCGATGAAGCCACGGGAGAACGCCTCAAAGGGCTTGTGATTTCTATTCATTTTTCTAATATGATACAATGAGTGTGGGGCTTCTTATATAGCTCCCACTGACTCTCCAAGTCCCACAAATAGTTGATGTAGGATTAAACCATTGGATGTGCCCATCAACCGCAACATATTCTTTAGTAGCAACTATCCATCAAATAAAAGTCATTGTACAAGCTTAGAGACTATGTTGTGATACAATAACAAGAACAAAGCCTTTTCCCACATTAAGTAGGGTCGGCTACATGGATTCTTTGCCTCCATTCAGATCTATCTTGGATCATTCTCCGGCTTAGATCCAAAAAACTAAGATCCCTTCGTATAGTCTCATTCCAACACTTCGTATAGGCTTTTAAAGACTATGCTGTGATATTTTTAAAATTTTTATGGATTCTTTCACGACTTTTTTTTTTCGAGCATGCTATTTACAAAAACTATTTACCAATTACAATTGCTCTTTTATGTGATCGAATCTTTACCATGCCATTAGTTTGAATATGGAAACAAGATTGTCCAACTACGTCTGTGTGAAATTTCTATACATAATTAGATCACGAAGAGAGAAAGGAGCCGTTCTCTTTTAGCATTTTGGATTTGGTCATAGCCCGTGATTGGATTTTTTTCCAAATTAACCCAATCTGATCAAGATTAACTCTTTTTTGTGCCCCTTTCTTTCTCTAGCAGTACCAACAATTTTTGAAAGCAGAAGACATTTTTGTGCAGCCATCGGTAATACTGTACCAATTAGAAAATATAACATGCTTTTACAAGATTGTCCCATTAGTTCAATCTCTCTTACTGATGCATATGTCTTCAGAAAACTTGGAAAAAAACTAAACTACCTCTATACATTGGCATACGGCCTTAAAAATTGCTATGTTGCATTCACTGACCCCATATCACTGCAAAGGGTTGAAATGTCTCTGCTCCTTGCTGGTAAGGTAACACATATATTCAGTTGACCCGTCCCATTATATGTAATGTGGAAGTGACAGCGAACGAGAGGGTATATGGGTAAAGTGGTGGTTTGTGCCAAAGACGGAATTAATTATGATTTTGATAGTCCTCACGTAATATTAATGTTCCACGAGGGTATATGTCTAAACTTTCGATGAAAAAAATAGTTTTTGCTTGGTTAACTTTGCATATCTTGTATGCAGGGTGGATATGATCAAATTATAGGAACATCTGAACATGGCCGGGTTGTCAAGTCTTCAGAACTTGATATGCCTCCATTTAGGTTCGAGATTTTCAATGCCTTCAGTATTTATGTTATGATATCGGTTTTTCTTTTCGTGCTTTTCATCAAGTCAACTCTTTGCATATCTTGTGGCATTACACCATTTAATACTTGTGGAAAAATATAAGAGAAATGTTCGCATCATCAAAAAACAAGATAAGAAACATGAACAAACAACCTAGAGGATCGCTCTACTCCATGGGGCAGGGAATTTGATGTGGTTAGATCATCAGACTATACTTCTTAAAATTACAAGCTCCATCAACACATTCAAATCCCACCAGGAGACGATGTAACTAGACAATGATCCACATATCTCACTGTACTCATAGCCTGATAGGTTCCCATTAACACTAACCTTCATCTCTCAATGTTCCTCTATCCAGAGCCGCAAATGCTTAGCCTGCAATAAAAGAAATCTCTGCTCGCTCATATACACAATACATGACAACATAGATATCTAGATGCAGCACACATCTTTTGTAGCTAATGACTACGTAGATGCACGCTGAGCTATATGATTTTGCCCAAGCCTAAAAAAATCATCATAATATGCTGTATAGATGGGCGACTGATTGTCATCAGGTAATCCTGAGATCGTATGATGAGCTGCAGGAGGTCTGCCATGCTTAACGCAATGACAATCCTCTGTATGTTCACTCCAATGGCAAAAAACACAATAGTATGTGGCCCGTCTTTGATAAAAATGACCACGACCATGAGCACATACGGGCCTCCCTGCCTCTCCCAGATGAAGCAACCACAGAGACGGTCTCAACTCTTTGAGATCCAGTAAGAGAGATAGACAATCAACTCATTTGATGTATGTTTCTTCTATGGATGGAATTTTCGAAGCAGTAGCCTTATATGACTTGGCAACTTCGTATGAAGGATCTAGTCTCAAAAGGAACAAATCAACCATCAATTGAGACTTAAACAATCTTGCATGAGTCCTGGTAGATCAATGGTGATCGCTAATGGGGTTCATCTACCCATTGTTGGTCAGGGAGAGATTGTTCTAGCTCCCTCGATGCGTATACGGAATGTCTTACATGCTCCAACATTTCAGTTGAATCTTTTGTCTATTAGCCAGATTACAAAAGATTTACATTGTCGTGCTATATTTGATCCATCTTCTCTTGTGTTTCAGGTCATACTCACGGGCAGGGTGATTGGACGTGGCCGTGAGCAGAGAGGAATTTAAAGGCTTGTTCAACCTCTGTGTGCTGGTGTTGCTACCATTCCTTCTGGATCTGTTTCTCCTTTCATGTGGCATCTTTGCTTTGGATACCTTCCTCTACAGAAGATGTGTCATGTTCTCTCTGTAAAGAGTTCTTTCCAAGGTCTTAAATTTGATTTCAGTCACCATTTTGGTGAGTGACCGGAACGAAATTTCGACCGAAATTTCGATCATTACGGTCAGTTTTTGTACTAGAGCCCACAAATTTCGGTCGATATAGGCCGTTCGACCGAATTTCGGTCACCCACCGAAACCTAAATTCGACTGAAATTCCGCCCAATTTCGCCGAAATTTGATCCCATGGTTCTTTCTTTGGCTTCATCACCAAATTGAATGGAAGCAATTATGTGTTGTACTCGCAATCCCTATTGAACGTAATTTTATGACACGACAAAGAGCATTTTATAGACGATGAGTAATTTGCTGAGAAGGTTGGAATCTAGCAACTTGGAGAACGGACAATGCCAAGGTGAAGACATGGATTATGAACAGTTGTGATATGAGGATTACTCCAGATATAGTGTGTATATTACTAACACTAATTAAAGAAAAATATCAAAAAAATACTAACTTGTAAAATTACCCAATAAAATCCCAAACCCAATTGGAGACCTTAGACCTTAAAATGCGCATCTCTCTCATACAGTGTCCGAATTAGGTCTACTCACTTTTAAAGTAATATACATTCAAAGACCTTCGAAACAAGACCAATTTCATTAAAATCGGAGCTCGTATGCAAAACTTTGGTTTTGGGCCCCTTTTGTATATTGTACATATTGACCAAAATGCCCTTGCATTTTATCCTTTTATTTTTTTAATTATTAAAAATCCAAAAAAAATAGATTAAGTTGTAAATATTCTTTTTATATTTTCTCTATTTTTATTTTGATTTTTCACTTCTTTAAAAATGACAACAAAATCACAAAAGATAAAATGCGGTATTTTATATCTATAAGGTACCACCCAAAAATACATTTTGTACAGATGCTTTCCGTTGATTTTCGGCCCTTCACAAAAGTTGTAGGACTCGTCGAGACGAGCAACTTTTGTGTTGACCACTTTTTGATTTAACCCCTTTTGTTATTTCTTTTCGATTTTCTTTACATTTAATTTTTGATTTTTCTAGGAGCGACATGTGGAAGCTCCTGCAGCTGCCCCACATGTCACCCCATTTTTTTTATTTTCGAATTTATTTTATTATTTTCGGATTTACTATTATTATTATTATTATTTTATTATTAATATTTTAAATATTTTTAGTAGCCTACTATATTATTTCATTAATTATTTATTTTATCTCCCTTTTACCTCTTCTCCCCTTACTTGTCTTCCACTCCAAGCCAATAACTCACCACTTGCTCCACCATCCCCCCATCTTCTCCACCTCTTTTCTAACTCCCTCATCCTCTTTATATTATCATCTCCCTCTCCTTTTTTCTTCATCCACCGTTCTTGAGAGAAAGAGAGCCCCCGAGCCCCCTTTGATGCGTCATCGGTGACAGCTTTGGCGCAGTAGGTCGAGCAACGACAAGGCTTAGGTGAGATCTGTGGAGCACCGCCCACGTAGCAGCAGCTTCTTCAAACTCGTTGCCGAGCTTCGGAGGCCGCCATCTCCTTAAAGCGACGACAGAAGCCGCACACCGTGGCTCCACAATCCGGCGAACCACACAGGTAAGTATTTTCTATCCCATCTTTTCATTTCATTTTTTATCTAACATATTTTCTTCCTTGTTTTTCATCACGATCAAACACACCATCACATCACCACCAAAAAAATTAACATTCACCACCATCATTCATCATTATCATCATTTTTTTACATCACTACCCTTGCATACATCCATAACCACCATCATTTTATTTCCACATCTTATTTCCTGTTAAAAAAATTACAAAAACAGGGAAACAGGTTGCCGCCCCTGTGCCCCCAGGCCGCGCTGCCCCAACCACCGCCGCCCGCCGGCCCCCTGCTCGTTCCTTGGCCCGCCGCCATCCTCTGGGCACCACCGGCGGCTATCGCCATCACCCTCCTACGGCAGCCGCCCTCCACCGACTGGCACAGGTCACAACAGCCCCCGCTGCGCCCGAAGTCGCCCTCCAGCGGCGGCCGTGTTCCTCCGCCTGTCCTCGCCCCTCAACGCCGATCGCTGCGGCCCCTGCGCCTCCGCACCGGCCACTCTCCGCTAGCCCCCCCGGGCTCACACCACAGGCGCCCCCTCCGCTGCCCACGCCTCCTTAGCCACCCGCTCCTCCCGTGCAAGCCGACGACCAGCCGAACGACCCATGGCCTCTGCGCCCTGCAGCCCTCGGTCGCAACCGGTGCGAGTGCCGCTGTCCGCCGCCTGCCCCGCGCCGCGACGCTGCGCCGCCAACTCCCCACGTCCGCACGCCTCTAGCCCTAGCCGCCCCCATCTGTGCGCCTGCGTGGGAAGACATAAAAGAAAAGTTTTTTTTTTATTTTTTATTTTGTGAAAATTGCACTCGTGTCCCTGCATGTTTACATATTTGCATAAGTGCCCCTGTGCACAGTTTGACTTTATTGTTTTAATTTCTGTATTGCATTGATACCCCTGACTTCACATGAACATTTGGATCGTAAAATAGCATCATTTATTTTAATGAAAAATATCATTTGTAGAGCAACTAATTCTTTATCTCGTGGCTATTTATTTGCATTTTTTTGAGCATCCAATTATTTGTTAAAATTCAGAGATTGAAAATCAGTGATATTTTACCCATTTAAGCTATGAAATTCACACATATTCATTTATTGCTCCAAAAATTGTGAAACAATTGTGAATGATGTCTTTAAGTGTGCTTTAATTATTATCCAAGTTTCATCGAAATTGGAGTTGTCGTTTGCATACAATAAATTCTAGGGTGATTTCTGTAATTGATTTTTAATTAAATCCACGAATACGTTTTTTGAGAAATTAACTCTCCTGGATTCCTTATTGAAATATCTATATGAGGTAATTCATTCTCTAGATAATTTGACTTCTTGGATTTATTAGGAATTAAATACCCGCAGTCGCTCTGTTTTCAGTAAAAAAAATCATAAAAAAACATAAAGTGTCAGAAATTCTAAAAAAATTAGTGTAGCTTAATTTATCATGTTTATCTTCCAGTAAATTTTTCATAATTTTTGCATATCATTTGCATGAAAAATTGCATAAAAACCTCAAAAAAGTTTGCATTTTTCATTTGTGCATTTTAAACCAAAAAATTCCAAAAAATACATTTTGCATTCGTTGTTGGATTAGGTTTTTAGGAAAAATATAACTGATTTGAACTAATTTCACCTTAAAATTAAATTTGGCTAAGTCGGTTATTTTCTTGTTAACTTAATCCAATTCGTATTTTGCATTTGGTATTTTATTGCATAAAAAATAAGAAAAAAAATTCCACTTGGGAAACCGCAATCTAACCCCTCTAGCTTGATCCTGAGTTGTTCCTTTGCCTCCTTGAGTCGACCCTGGGGCTTGCCCAAGTTAAACAAACATAAAACCACGCGTTAATTTCATTCGACGATTCATCGATCCGTGTGGTTATTTTTGATTGATCCGGATTTATCCGACTGCAACGAAACCGTCAATTCAACACGATTAAAAGGGTAGATCCGAGGTTTATCAAATGACACCGTTGCCGGGGTGGCAAACGACTTAGGATCACTTTAGAAAATTCTATTTACGTTTTCCACTCTCTCGGGTAGTCTGATCCCCGGACCACCTTGTAGTTATTATATTTTTTTAATTATTTTTCTATTTATTTTTTTCTCTCTCTTACATTTTTATCTTTTTGTGCGAGGGCCCGGTGGACTTGAAGCGGCTTTATTGGAGTCGACGCATCTCGAAGTACAACGGTTACTGTTTGGGATCTCGCGCATGTAAGCCATAATAAAACGTGTCCCCGTGTGCTGTGTGGTTGTATTACGTAGAATAGGACCTGCACTTGCGGCTCTTAGAGCTATTTTAGGACCTGTCTGTGCTCGTAATATTTAGGATCACACTTCACCATTAAAAGACGTACTTAGACCGCGGGACTGTAGTCAAATCAAATCTGTTCTTCATTCGCTAATAGAACTGCTTGTATAGGAGCGGCTTTTTATCGTTTGCATTTCATTTAGTGTAAAAATTTCAATTCAGTATTGCATCCCGCATTGTAGAGAGCTGGAGGCACTGTAAGTATTCTTACTCAAGCATTCATCGTCGTTTTCTCGATTGCATCGGCCTTTTCCGATTCTCTCTCTCTCTCTCGGTTTTCTAACTTAGGATAAAGGAATTGGGACTGGACGGTAGACATGATTGCTTGTGTGGATTAATATCAGTGACAACTAATCTTTAAAATCGGGGCTGCTAACTGAACTGGACCAAAAAATTGACTAAAATTAACCCTTGTTTGCGGGAGATTAACCCCGACATTGTTTTCAGGCTGAGTGAAGGTACTAGAGTGTGTGAGCACCCTAGAGCAGAGCCAACAATCCTCGCTTTCCATATCGCGTACCCCGATCCAAGCAAATATCAACGACTGAGCTTTGGGTTCAACTGACCACCGCCAAGTAGCCTCCGCCTACTCCGGTAGGTAGATAGGGGTGAAATTGTGGTGCACCGCGACAAGTTGCTAGTAGCCTCCGCCTGCACTTGTAGGTAGATAGGGGCAAAGTTACAGCCTTGTCAGCCTCCGCCTACTCTGTAGGTAGATAGGGACAGGTTCTTGAACTTTCAGTTGGGGATAGGAGCGAAGAAAGGAAGGGCGTTGGTATCTAAAGCGACAGGTTAAACAGGGGAGACGCATCCGGCTTTCAGCCGACTCCCCTCTAGGTCGCGTAGTTTGCTATTTGTCTGATAAACTCACACTTAAAATCAACCAGATTAATTGAACTCGGTTTTGAGTCCTTCACCGTGTTGAGTGTGAACTCGGGGTTTGCTCTTGCGTTTGTCTTTATGTCTGTCCGTGTGTGTTATCCTGTGTATTTGCACATTTTCTACCGCAATCTGCTTACATCCATCCTCTCCTCTTTAAGATGTCGGGATATTGGTCCCCATACCCTGTGACTTCTGGTCAATCCTCTTCGACCATATACTGTTCATCTTCGCCTTATCCTTCTTCCATGTATCCTCCGCCATCCACGTGAGAACCTTACCCGTGGTCGGCTCCACCTCAACCCGATTATGAAGTCAGAAATTCGATTGACTTCTCCATTTCTTCGCATTTCTCACCTATTCCATATTTCAACACTCCGAATCCACTTCCATCTTGGGCTGACTGTCCTTATTCTCGAGAGTTTGCAGGAATCAAAGAATCGAATGAAGAGCAAGCCACTGCTGAGACAGATGATTGGCAAAATTATATGCTCCCACATACTTCATTCTCACCTCAAGTAGGGACCAGACAACAATTTACAAATACACATCCCGACTTTACCTTAGGGCATAACATGGTCGATCGAACAACCCAAATGGAGAGACCCACACATCATGATTTCCCAGACTTGATTGACTTTAGTGATCAAGCTTCCATTAACCATCCTTCATTCGGAGAGCCTATACCTTCACAAGATTGGACTCATGAGCTAGACTTATCAGTCCCCGTTTCATCATATGAGGCTCCGACCAATATTTGCCATTTGGATAGTCCATACTCGACCCAGCATTACATGCCGGAGTCTAGGTATGTTGAGTATGAGACTCCAATATCTCAGCAGTATCCTCCAATTGAGCAGAACTCTCCCATGATTTGTCATGAAAACATTTTGGAGGATGACGTTTCTGGACTTATCGCAAAAAATGAAACATTCGGTAACAATTTGAAAGATGTCATAGAAATATTGCACTCAATTTCTGCCGGCTTGGGAATGAAAGTGGAAAAGGACATGAGTAGTTTTGAGGTTGAAAACATAGCGAACATTAGGGAACCCACACATCCTGTACAGTTGAAGACCATTCTATCTCCCTCTTCTACTAACCCCTTGCCTTCCAATCCAAAGTCTGATCATTCATCCACTAAAAACACCAAAAAAATTGAAAAACCAAAAAAACATAAAAATTGAAAATGAAAATGACTTACAAAAATTGGATTCTACCCTAAGGGAAGCACTCGATTAAGAATTGATTTTTAATCTTCCCTTAATAAAGACCATAGATCGCTTCTCCGACCTCACGAGATTTGTAAAGAGTAAAATGATGCCTAAGAGGTCGGGAAATAAAAGGACAAGGACTGAAAGACACATAGTGTCTATGGCCACCTCCTTGGTGATGGGGAGAAAGACCAAGAGCCGCAGAGTGAAGCGGTTACCCCGAGTTGAGTGTGAAATCAAAGACACCATATTTACCCATGCAAGAATCGATGATGACTCACCGATAAATATCCTCCCGACCTCTGTGTTTGACAAGCTCAAACTCAGACCTATCAGAAAGTCAAGAGAGATCGTTCAGCTGGCTGATCGATCTATCAAACGGTCGAGAGGAAATATTTCAGTCATCATTACTTTCCAATGTGCTCTACTCCAGGTGGACTTCACGATCATTGACATCGAGCACCGAGGAGAGTTTACCCAGTCTCCGATTATTCTCGGGAAGCCGTTCTTAGCCTTGGCTAAGGCGACTATAGATTGCGAGACTTGGGAGATCGATTATTCAGCATTGGGAGCGCTTCGACCTCACCCACTCTTTGATACACTTTACTCTAAGGTGACCCGCACATCCATTGACAGTCGTGGCAATCGAGAGGTAGATGAGTCCCACCTCTCTGCTACGCCTGAGAGACCGACTGTTCGGACGACCGTTGGTTCAGAGACTCCCCACACCTCCACTTCATCAACTGTTTGCACCACCACCGTGATAGCTTCTAAGGAGGACTCACAACCAGAAGCTACCATTGAGTCGGATATGATTTTTGCTGATTGTCTTGATCGTTTTGATGATCCGACACAAGAGCCCAATAATGTCAAGCCAACTGAGATCACTAGCACCTTCTCGAGACACGTGCTGACCCTTCAGGAATATTCCAATCTATATGGTGACTCGTCTGATGAGAAACTCATGGTCAGCACCACACCTGGACCTTCAAAGGAAACAACCAAGACTAAATTGACTCCACATAAAAACACGGTTGCTCCCTCCTCTAGTCGGCTATCTAGTGAGAGGAAGTCGAGAATTGATTCCTCGAGATGTTCCCCCGAACCTCTCAAGGCACGTCGCTCTCATCTCCCTTTCAATGATTCAGGTTCTAGAAAACCGACCAAGAAAATTTCCATCAACATTCTGGAGAAGGAAGTTTCAGAGGAATCCTCATCGGGTCCGGATAAGGTGATTTATATGAGTGAGCTTAGTTCGGCTGTTTTTAAGCCGTATCTAAGCAAGCAGCCGTGTGTCGACCCTCGTTGGACGATCCCTTCATCTCACTACTATTCATCTGAGGACGATTCCAACAATGACACACTTGTATATTACTCACCTCCTCGATCCCGCAAGAAGGTACATCATAAACCTTCTTGATCCATGTATATTCTCAGTCCTTGTATATATTTTCCCTCCCTCCCCAATGATTCGAATCACTCGCCCCCGCTCCATATCATTTCATTTTATGGCTATACTTAGGATGATCAGATCCTAAGTATAGGGGGGAAGTGACCCGAGTCTCTTCACCATTCGCTGTATATTCTCTAGATCTCATCGGTTCTCACACTAACTCCTGTCCTATACTTAGGCTGACCAGAGCATAAGTATAGGGGGACCGATGCCCGCCGTGTATATATATTCCTCCATTTCCCCTCTTAACCTTGCCCGCCCCATTTTTGATCTTCTTCTACACTTAGGCTGCTAGAGCCTAAGTATAGGGGGGCGGAGCGACTTCTTTACTTTTTGTTATTTTAGCTTTCCTATGCTTAGCACAAGCTATGTCTTTTTCCTCGCTTTTCGTGCTATGAGTACATAGCACACGCTAAGTATAGGGGGGCGTGTATATATTACATATATACTTTACCCATAGCTCGTACTTTCACGTATTTTCGCGTATTTTTGTATATATTATGCAATAATTACGGGTGGGTAAAAATGGAATTTTTTTGTATACTTGTATATTGTATAATTTGTATAATACTTATAAACTCTTGTAAATTGTTGTAACATAGGAGGTATACCAAAGTTTTGAAAAAAACAAAAAACAAAAAATAGGCTTCTTATTTACTCTTGCATATCATCCTTGCATTAAAAAAAAGTCTTGCATTCATCTACATAGCATGTCATCTACTTCTCATCTGCATATTTTGCATATACAAGGTGAAAAGCTAGTGGGTTCTGAACCAAGTTATGAGTAGATGTTGAGGAGGGACCTGATTTGACTTTAATCCACCTAATTTCAGAGGAACCTTATAGGAACCGGAGTTAAGATTTCTCAGGTCAAGTGACTTAATTCTTTGAGTCCGCAAGTCTATGTTCACATGTCATCTTGATTAGTCTAAGTAGAATATCTCATGCACACGCATGATTCTTTTAGATAATGACCTAACTTGGACAAGCACTATGCACGTAGCTCTTCATTGATGAGGTGGTGAGGAGGTAGAATCCTTTAGCTTGGAGTAGCACACGGGTGGAAACATCCGTCCTCTAGGGAGGGTAGTGCATCTCAACCTAGTATGGTGGTGTTGACGTCTAAAGACGGGACGCTGTGGGTTGCAATAATGCTTCAAAAGAGGGATAGTCTACTGGCTTATATTTCAAAAAAAAAGAAAAAAAGAAAAAAGAAGAAAAAAATGCAAAAACTCCAAAAAAATCAGACAGGTCCAAGTGAAAATAAAATACCTGTCGGAGTATGTATATTAGCAAGAAGTCTGCAGCTGGATGACTTGGCTACACTGGTCAGGCATCCCGGGATAGGTAGCTACACTGGCTACCGTCCATTCTTTTCTCCACCCCCTCCTCTTGAGTTGGTCGTACTTGAACTTAGAAGGGAATACCCCGCATCTCGAGGAAAGAGTCACTGGCCCGGGTAATTAGAGTTACCTTGTTAGAGGAGGCTGCTTCTTAGCCATTTCTGATGTGGAGAGCTATTTTACATTTACACAGTACAAGTAAGAATCATAGTCATCAGAAATTTGCGTTTGAGGATTTGTTCTGACCTGACTGTTGAGGAGTCTTGAATAGAAGACTTGTGGAACTTGAAGTCTGTTAGGTCTTAAGTTCAGATCCCAATAAGGTTCTGCCACATAATTAATCCAGAGGTCGAGTCAAGCTCCATTTTCAACTTTTGTTCATGACCTTGGTATGGAACCCAAAATCATTTCACTCTTGCATTTCATTTTAGTTGCTCGGGGACGAGCAAGGTTTAAGTATAGGGGGTTGATGAATATGTGATTCATCACTCTAAAAATTGAAAATAGAGCTTTGTTCCCGAGTAATTAAATGCATATTTCCACTTATATTGCATAATTAGCATTCATGCATGCATAACTAATATCTGCATTTTAGCATTCATATTTGCGCGTTAGGTAAATGAGGAGGGTTGCGCGTTAGGTAGCCGACAGCCAGTGCAGGAGAGATAAATTCGTAAATAGTGTTCTTAAAGTTCTTCTAAGAACACTATTTATGAATTTATCTCGAAACCGTTCGGATCTTTTAAACATGGATTTAAGCAAACATACAGATTTCGTTGGGGCGTTCCCTACTTGCGACGCGTTGCATCGCCCGAATGCAATGAAAAATTGGCAAGGGCCGCTACATCGCAGCCTGGATGTAGTTCAAAATTTACAAGGGTTCTCGCATGAGGAACGCATGCGGGTAAATAAGCTAGTTCCGCTGCATCACCGCCCGGATGCAGTCCAAAATTTACAAGGGTTCTCGCATAATGGACGCATGCGAGTAAAGAAGTTAGTCCAAAAGAGATTGCAAAGGAAGTTACGGATTGGTAGTTGGAATATCGGTACTTTAACTGGAAAATTGATGGAGATAGTGGATACAATGGAAAGAAGGAAGATTCATATATTTTATCTTCAAGAGACTAAATGGGTTGGAGAGAAAGCAAGGGAGATCGAGAAGACATGCTTTAAACTTTGGTATTCAGGTAAAGATAAGGGCAGAAACGGTGTTGGAGTGGTTGTTCATAAAGATTTGAAGGATTGTGTGGTTGAGGTGCAAAGATTTGGGGATCGGATTATTTTGCTAAAGTTGGTGCTTGAAAAAGAAATTCTGAATATCATCACAGTTTATGCACCGCAAATTGGTTTAGATGAAAGGACTAAACAAGCTTTTTGGGAGGACCTGGATAAGATTTTACAAGGAATCCCACAAAGAGAGATGGTTTGCATAGGTGGAGATCTTAATGGACATGTGGGAAAAGATGTTTCAGGGTATGCAAGTGTGCATGGAGGACATGGTTTTGGGGATAGAAACGATGAGGGAAAAGTCATTCTGGATTTTGTAACGGCATATGATCTTTTCATAGCAAACACTCTTTTCAAGAAGAGGGAGGAGCATTTAATTACTTATAAGAGTGGCTCAACTAGAACACAAATAGATTACTTTGCGTTGAGGAGAAGAGATCGGTTGTGTTGCAAAGATTGCAAAGTAATCCCTGGAGAGAGTTTGACAACCCAACATCGCTTGTTAGTCTTGGATTTACAAATAAAAGGGCTGGTAAAGAAAAGGAAGGTTCCTAAGATCACTAGAACTAGGTGGTGGAATCTTCCGCTGAAGCAATCAAGCTTCAGGGAGAGGTTTTAGAAGACTTATCTTGGGATTGTAGCGGTAGTGCAAACGAGATGTGGGAGGCAGTAGCATCTTGTATTCGAAAGGTAGCTAAAGAGATGCTAGGCGAGTCAAAAGGAGGAGCTCCGTGTCAAAAGGAGGCTTGGTGGTGGAGTGAAGGGGTGCAAGAGAAGATAAAAATTAAAAGAGCTTGCTTTAAAGCTATGTCTAAGGATAGAACAGAGGAAACTGTCACCGACTATAAAATAGCGAAGAAGGAAGCAAAGAAGGCTGTAAGCGAAGCTAAGTCAAAAGCTTATGAGGTTTTGTATAAAAATCTCAACTCTAAGGAGGGCCAGAAGGATATATTCAGGTTGGCCAAAGCAAGAGAAAGAAAGACCAAAGACCTTTCTCAAGTGAGATGCATTAAGGACGAGGAAGGTCACGTGCTTGTTACTCAGAAGGATATAGAGACTAGATGGGAGCAGTACTTCCATAAACTTTTCATTGGAGAAGGAAGTAGAGAGATCACTTTGGATGATCTAGCTAGTAGTGAAAGTTACTTGAATCGTGCATGCTATAGACGAATACAAAGAAAAGAAGTAGAGGAGGCTTTGAAGGTTATGAGACCTGGGAAAGATGTTGGACCGGATGACATCCTTGTAGAAGTATGGAAAGTTTTAGGTGAGCGTGGTTTGACTTGGCTTACGAATCTATTCAATGTTATTTGGCGAAGCAAGAAAATGCCTGAAGATTGGAGGAGTATCGTGGTGCCTCTTTATAAGAACAAAGGAGACATTCAAAATTGTTCAAATTACAGAGGTATCAAGCTGATGAGTCACACTACGAAAATTTGGGAACGTGTAATCGAAAGAAGGTTGAGGCAAGTTTCCCAAGTAAAAGAAAACCAATTCGGATTCATGTCAGGTCGCTCAACTATTGAAGCCATCCATTTGCTGAGGAGAACAATGGAGATTTATAGAGCTAAAAGGAAGAATATCCATATGATCTTTATTGATTTGGAGAAGGCTTATGATTCCGTCCCACGAGAGATACTATGGAGAGTTTTGGAGAAGAGACAAATACCTGTCCTATACATTAATCTCATAAAGGATATGTATGATAGGGCTTTATCTTGTATAAGGACTCCGACGGGGAAGACTGACTATTTTGATATCAACATTGGTTTACATCAAGGTTCAGCTTTGAGTCCATTTCTTTTTACTTTGATTATGGACGAGTTGACAAGTCACATTTAGGATGAGTTACCTTGGTGTATGTTATTTGCTGATGATATTGTGTTGATTGACGAGACTAGAGATGGTGTAAATGAGAAGCTTGAGGTTTAGAGACATGCATTGGAGACTAAAGGCTTTCGTATAAGTAGGGCTAAGACGGAATATATGGAATGCACCTTTGATGGAAGCAATGGTGAAGGAATCGAGGTGAAGATTGGTGACGATAACATTCAGAAGAGAGATTCTTTTAGAAATCTGGGATCTATTTTGCAACATGATGGGGAAATTGATGGAGATGTTACTAATAGAATAAATGCAGGCTGGCTTAAGTGGAGAGGAGCCTCCGCTGTTCTTTGTGATAAGAAAATTCCTTTAAAAATTAAAGGAAAGTTTTACAAAGCAGCCGTGAGACCTGCTATGCTTTATGGTTCTGAATGTTGGCCTGTGAACCATAGACACGTACAGAGAATGGCTGTAGCAGAAATGAATATGCTAAGATGGATGTGTGGACATACACGTAAAGATAGGATTCGAAATGATACAATTAGAAAGAAAGTTGGTGTAGCTCCGATCGAGGATAAGATGCGAGAAAACCGCTTAAGATGGTTTGGTCATTTGCAAAGAAGGTCAACTGATGCACCGGTTAGGAGATGTGAGTGTTGGGATGTTGAGCCGGCTAAGAGAGGGCGAGGACGGCCCAAGAAGTGTTGGAAAGAGACTATACGAAGGGATCTTAGCTTTTTGGATATAAGTCCGAGATTGACCCAAGATAGATCTGAATGGAGGCGAAGAATCCATGTAGCCGACCCTACTTAATTGTGGGAAAAGGCTTTGTTGTTGTTGTTGTTGTAGCATTCATATTTGCATTAAATAAGAAGCCAAATTCACTTGTAAATATTCACCTGTATATTAGCTAAAATACCTTATTTGTATATATTTTATACTAACTCCGAATCCAATAAAACCAAATCTATAGTGTGTATATTACTAACACTAATTAAAGAAAAATATCAAAAAAATACTAACTTGTAAAATTACCCAATAAAACCCCAAACCCAGTTGGAGACCTTAGATTTTAAAATGCGCATATCTCTCTTATACAGTGTCCGAATTAGGTCTACTCACTTTTAAAGTAATATACATTCAACGACCTTCGAAACAAGACCAATTTCATTAAAATCGGAGCTCGTATGCAAAACTTGGGTTTGGGCCCCTTTTGTATATTGTACATATTGACCAAAATGCCCTTGCGTTTTATCCTTTTTTTTCTTAATTATTAAAAATCCAAAAAAATAGATTAAGTTGTAAATATTCTTTTTATATTTTCTCTATTTTTATTTTAATTTTTCTCTTCTTTAAAAATGACAAAAAAATTACAAAAGATAAAATGCGGTATTTTATATCTATAAGGTACCACCCAAAAACACATTTTATACAGATGCTTTCCTTTGATTTTCGACCCTTTACAAAAGTTGTAGGACTCGTCGAGACGAGCAACTTTCGTGTTGATTACTTTTTGATTTAACCCCTTTTGTTATTTCTTTTCGATTTTTCTTTACATTTGATTTTTGAATTTCCTAGGAGCGACATGTGGCTGCTCCTGGAGCCGCCACAAGTCACCCCGTTTTTTATTTATTTTCGAATTTATTTTATTATTTTCAGATTTATTATTATTATTATTATTTTATTACTATTTTAATTATTTTTAGTAGCCTACTATATTATTTTATTAATTATTTATTTTATCCCCCTTTTAGCTCTTCTCCCCTTACTTGTCTTCCACTCCAAGCCAATAACTCACCACTTCCTCCACCATCCCTCTGTAGAGGTTTATGTAGAGGATCACGTTATGTTATGATGTACCGTTCCGTATTTTCTATTTATCTCATGTACGTCTATGTATTTTACCCAAGGGTTTTCTCTTTATATAAGAGAACCTAGGGCTCTATGGAATAACACAACAGAGCATTATTGACTCTGACATGGTATCAGAGCCAAAACCCTAATCTAGGGTTTTCTCCACCGCCGCCCCCCCTCTCGGCCGCCGCCGCCCACCCCAGGCCGCCGCCTACCCCTCCCCTTCCTCCTGCCGGCCGCCACCCACCTCCCGCCAGGCCCCCTACCGCCGTCGGGCCCCCTACCGCCGCCGGGCACCCTCTCCGAGGCCCCCTCCCGCCGAGGCCTCCTCCCGCCGGACCCCCTTCTCACACCGAGGCCTCCCTCTCCCGCCGGGGGCTGCCGTAGCCCTCTCTCGGGCCTCTCTCACTCGTCGGTCGACACCCCGTCATCTATGGGTTCAAGTGCATAAAAGTCTACATATGCACTTGAATCCAATCCAGTCTTTATAGACAAACATTCATTTGTCTATCATCCCGGCGTCCTCTTCTCCGGCAACATGTCAGACCAAAAGGTTGATATGCCCTCCATAGGTGCCTTTAAAGGGTCGACACCAATAGTCAAAATGGACGGGACGAACTACGAACTCTGGGCTATGCAGTTCCTGAGTCTTATGAAGTCATGTGGTAAGAAGCACATTCTTACTGAGGATGAGCCGGCAGAGAAGACGGGGATATATGCCTCATGGGAGGCTGATGATGCGTATGACAAGGTCTGGCTGTCAGGGACGCTCACGATGGAGATCGCCAATGACGTCCTTTATCAACCCACCGCCAAGGCGATGTGGGATATTCTGGCTACTACGTATTCTCAAGTGCGGAACGAGACAAAGATGCTGCAGTTGCAGTATGACATTTTTACCATGAAGCAGAATGGCCGGCCTCTTCACTCTCTGTACACGTCCCTACGTGGGATGTTCGAGAAGTTATTTAGCACCATCCCGCTCACAGCCACCCCCGAGTAGCAGAAGACGTTTCACAATGCCACTATGGTGGGTGTCTTACTTGCTGCCCATGATCCGGAGTACGAGGCAGCCCGCTCTCAGATCCTCGCTGATGCCACTATTCCTCCGATGGAGGAAGTCTACATGAGACTCAGCCGTATCTCTGTCCCTTCTAGCGCAGCTATTAGAGTGAAAGGATACTCTTCTATATTATTCCATAGAGCCCTTGGGTCTCTTATATATAGAGAAAACCCTTGGGTAAATTACATAGATGTACATGATATAAATAGGAAATACGTAACAGTACATCATGACATAATATAAACCTCTACACTCCCCCTCAAGATGGAGCATAGATATCAATCATGCTCATCTTGGAAGAACATCTCTGGAAAGGTCCACTGAGTAATGACTTGGTAAATATATCAGCAGTCTGGTCCTCTGAACTGTCATGAGAAGTGGAAATGAAGCCCTTCTAGATCATGTCTCTAGTATAGTGACAATCCACCTCGATGTGCTTTGTTCTCTCATGAAAAGCTGGATTATTAGCAATAAACAATGCTGCCTGATTGTCACATTGAAGATTCATGGGCAAGGAGACATCTACATTCAAATCTTCTAAAGACTGCTCTAACCCACATCATCTCTGCGCTTGCTTGTGCCATGGCTCTGTATTCGGATTCAGCACTGGATCTCGCCACAACAGTCTGTTTCTTGCTTTTCCAAGAAACCAAAGAGCTTCCTATGAAGATAGCAAATCCAGAAGTAGATTTACGATCCTTTGGACATCCTGCATAGTCTACATCTGCACAAGCTGAAATAGACAGATCTGTATCTTTTCTAAATAACAACCCTGTGCCTGGGGAAGACTTCAGATATCTCAATATCATATACAAGGCATCCATATGAACTTGCCTAGGCTGCTCCATAAATTGACTCACCCGGTTTACTGCAAAGGCAATATCCAGTCGAGTTATGGTGATGTATAGGAGCTTACACACCATCTCTCTGTATCTTCTTTTGTCCACCTCTTCGGTATCATTGTCGTACAACTTCATGCTTGGGTCCATAGGCGTGCTCGACGGTCTGCATCCAGTCATTCCTGTTTCAACTAGCAAGTCTGTGACATATTTTCTTTGAGTCATTACCATTCCTTGTGCATTTCTTGCAAACTCTATCCCCAGAAAATATCGTATCGTGCCTAGATCCTTCGTAATAAACTGACTTCCCAACAGGGATTTGGTTATCTCAATTCCCTGAGCATCATCTCCTGTAACCAAAATGTCATCAACATATATCATGACAACAACTGTACCTCTAGGAGTCTTCTGGATGAACAGTGAATGGTCCGCATTTGATCTCTTGAACCCCTGTCGTTCAATCAGCTGGGAAAGCTTCTGGAACCATGCCCGGGGACTCTGTTTGAGGCCATAGATAGCCTTATGAAGTCTGCACACCATCTGAGTCTCCCCCTCAGCAGCAAACCCTGGTGGCTGCTGCATGTAGACTTCCTCCTGTAGATCACCATACAAGAATGCATTCTTGACATCAAGCTGAAAAATGGTCCAGTCACGTACCACAACAACAGATAGGAGGATGCGAAGAGTAGAGTGTCGAGCCACTGGTGAAAAAGTATCCAAATAATCTACCCCATAAGTCTGGGTAAATCCACGTGCAACAAGTCTGGCCTTGTATCTGTCGAGGCGCCCATATACATGATATTTCACCGTAAACACCCACTTGCAGCTCACCACAGAGGCACCTGGAGGAATGGAAACTAGAGACCAAGTCCCTCGAGACTGTAAGGCACGCATCTCCTTTTCCATAGCTAGACGCCAGCAATCAATCTTCATGGCTTCTTGATAGGTCCGTGGAATGTCAACCGAGGAGACAGCTGCTGCAAATCTCTGGAAATCACCATTGAGACGATGAAATGATACTTGAGACGCAAGAGGATATGATGCACATTGTCTTCTCTGCTTCCTTTGAGCAATAGCCCGATCAAGATCATCTATCACTGTGGTGACTGGCGGATCCTCCTCCTGTAGTAAAGGCTCCTGCACTGGTGCATTATCTAACCCATCATTAGTGAGAACATCAGAACATACCTGAGGCGTGCTAGATGGTTGGCATGTAGCTTGAGCAGGGCCTGACCGCCTTGTATAGAACTTAGGGAATGATACAATCGGAGGTGGTGGTGGTGGTGTAGTGGAGTCGGATTGACCCAGGCTTGGAGGCGGAGGCACATAGACATTAGTATCCGTGGGTGTAGAGGAGACCAATCTGTCACCTGCAGGGGAGAAGTACATGACTGGTTCGAAAAATGTAACATCAACACTCACATAGTACTTGTCATGAATGGGGTCATAGCAACGATATCCTTTCTGTGTCCTCGAGTAGCCCACAAAAACGCACTTGATAGCTCTAGGAGAGAGCTTATCAAGTCCTGGAGATAACCGGTGAACAAACACAACTGTGCCAAAGACCCGAGGTGTAAGTGAAAACAAGTCCTTGTCAGGAAAGAGAACAAAGATAGGAGACTTTTCCCCAAGAACAGTAGCGGGCATGCGGTTGACCAGATAGCATGTTGTAAGTATAGAATCCCCCCAAAAGGCTAATGGGGCACAACTCTGAATAAGTAATGTGCGAGCAATATCAAGAAAGTGTCGATGCTTCCGTTCTGCAACACCATTTTGTTGAGATGTGTATGCACATGTGGTTTGGTGGATAATGCCCTTAGAGGAAAGGAAGTGAGCAAGGGAACGAGTACATAACTCCAATGCATTGTCAGTACGCACATAGTTAACTGTAGATGAAAAAACATTTTGCACTTCATTGATAAGGTTTTGAATAACACTTCCTGCTTCTGATTTATTTTTAAGAAGAAAAGTCCAAGACACTCGAGAGAAATCATCAACTACAACTAGATAGAACCTGTGCCCCTGATGATCTGGGACACGACTGGGACCCCAAATATCTATATGAAATAACTCAAATGGGGAGCGACTGCTCCGACCCTGACGACTGGGGAAGCTAGACCGATGGTGCTTCCCTAACTGACACGCTTCACAACGAAATGACGAATTCAGAGAGATCTGAGGCAGGAGGTGACGCATTTTCTGCAGCGGCAGGTGACCAAATCGAAGATGCCAGGTATATGGAGAGACGGAACCCTGAGAGTGAAGTGATACGCCATCATAGGAGTTCCGTACGAGACGATAGAGGCCATTGTGCTCAGAACCACAACCAATCACCCTGCCCGTTAGTATGTCCTGAAAAATGATAGAAGATGGATCAAATATAGCACGACAGTGCAAATCTCTTGTAATCTAACTAATTGATAATAAATTCATAGAGAACTCTGGTGCATGTAGAACATTCCGTAAGTGCATAGAGGGCAGCAAAGATGTCTCCCCCTGACCAACAATAGGGGAATGAGTGCCATCAGCTATGAGTACAGAGCGACTAGGCTGAACAACTCTATAAGACTGCAGGTTATCTCTATCACGACAGAGATGATGGGTGACTCCAGAATCAACAATCCAACCTGTGAGATCATGGTTATGATAGGAAACTGAAGTACTACCTGAGGTACTGGCAGTAGCAGATGTACTAGCTGACGCCGAAGCCGCAACGTCGGAAGTGTCAGCACCCTCTGAAGATGACTGTGGCATAATATCACGAAGCCGTGCCACTAGCTCCTCGAACCTGTGATCTGGAGTAGATGCTGGTGGACCCTGAACATGATCAACGACACGTGCAGAAGGAGGGAAGCCATGATTGGAATAGCATGTATCCTCAGAATGACCAGTACGACGACAGAATGAGCACGTAGAACGTACACGACCTCCTCGGCCACGTCCACCACTTCCTCTGCCACGAAATGAAGACGAACTACCTCGTCCTCTGGAGACTGCCATTGCCGAGGGAGGTGGAGTCGCTGTATTTGATGGAACGGGGACACGACTGAGCCTCCTGTAGACTTCTTCCATCGGTGGAATAGTGACATCGACAAGGATCTGAGAGCGTGCTGCCTCGTACTCTGGGTCAAGAGCAGCAAGTAATACGCCTACCATAGTGGCGTTGCGGAACGTCTTCTGCTGTTCTGGTGTGGCTGTGAGCGGGATAGTGCTATATAACTTCTCGAACATTCCACGAAGAGACGTGTACAGAGAATGAAGAGGCCTCCCATTTTGCTTCGTGGTAAAAATATCATGCTGCAACTGCAGCATCTTCGTCTCGTTCCGCACTTGAGAGTATGTAGTGGCCAGAATATCCCACATCGCCTTGGCGGTGGGTTGATGGAGGACGTCGTTGGCTATCTCCATCGTGAGCGTTCCTGACAGCCAAACTTTGGCATACGCATCGTCAGCCTCCCATGAGGCATAAATCCCCGTCTTCTCTGCCGGCTCCTCTTCGGTAAGAATGTGTTTCTTACCACACGACTTCATAAGACCCAGGAACTGCATAGCCCAGAGTTCGTAGTTGGTCCCGTCCATCTTGACTATTGGTGCTGAGCCTTTGAAGGCACCTATGGCGGGCATATCAATCTTTTGGTCTGACTTATCGCCGGAGAGGAAGACCAAGGGATGAGAGACAACAGAACCGGTGTCTACAAAGATACGTTAGGATCCAAGTGCATATGTAGACTTATGCACTTGAACCCATCAGCGGTGGATGGAGCCCGGCGGCGAGTGAGGGGAAGGGGGTGAGCCCCGGCGGTAAGGGGGGGTCCGGCGGCTGGAGAGGGGCGGCGGGAGGGGGCGCCCGGCGACTGGAGAGGGGCGCGGGAGGGCCTGGCGGCGAGAGGAGGAGGCCCGGCTGGAGAGAGGCGGCGGGGGGGGGGGGTGCGGGTGGAGAAAACCCTAGGCTAGGGTTTTGGCTCTGATACCATGTTAGAGTGAAAGGATACTCTTCTATATTATTCCATAGAGCCCTCGGGTCTCTTATATAGAGACAAAAACCCTTGGGTAAATTACATAGATGTACATGATATAAATATGAAATACGTAACAGTACATCATGATATAATATAAACCTCTACAGCAGCAACTCCTCCTCCTTCGGCAATGGCAGTCTCCAGGGGACGAGGTAGTTCGTCTTCATTTCGTGGCCGCGCTAGTGGCGGTCGTGGTCAAGGACGTTGTACACGTTTCAAGTGCTCATTCTGTCGTCGCACTGGTCATTCCGAGGATACATGCTATTCCAAGCATGGATTTCCTCCTTCAGCACGAGTAGCTGATCATGTTCAGACACCGCCCGCATCTACTTCAGATCACAGGTTCGAGGAACTTGTGGCACGACTTCATGACATTATGCCACAGTCATCATCAGAGGCTGCTGATACATCTGACGTTGCGGCTTCTGCGTCAGCTATTACATCGGCTACTGCCAGTACCTCATGTAGCACTTCTGCCTTTCGTCATAGTCATGATCTCTCAGGTTGGATTGTTGACTCTGGAGCCACCCATCATCTCTGCCGTGATAAAGATATGTTGCAGTCCTACAGGGATATTCAGTCTGACCGTTCCGTGCTCATAGCTTATGGCACTCAGTCCCCTATTGTGGGTCAGGGGGAGGCTTCCCTATTGCCCTCCATGCACTTACACAATGTTTTACATGCACCAAAGTTCTCCATGAATTTATTATCGATTAGCCAGCTTACAAAAGATTTGCACTGTCGTGCTATATTTGACCCATCTTCTGTCATTTTTCAGGACATACTTAACGGGCAGGGTGATTGGCTGTGGTTCTGAGCACAATGGCCTTTATCGTCTAGTACGGAACTCCTATGCTGGCGTCTCGTTACACTCTCAGGGATCCGTTTCTCCGTATACATGGCATCTTCGATTTAGTCACCTCCCGCTCCAGAAGATGCGTCACCTCCTGCCACAAATCTCTCCGAATTCGTCATTTCGTTGTGAAGCGTGTCAGTTAGGGAAGCACCATCGTTCAAGCTTCCCTAGTCGTCAGAGTCGGAGCAGTCGCTCCCCTTTTGAGTTATTTCATATTGATATTTGGGGTCCTAGTCGTGTCCCGGATCATCAGGGCCACAGGTTTTATCTTGTTGTGGTTGACGATTTTTCTCGCGTTTCTTGGACTTTTCTTCTTAAAAATAAATCTGAAGCAGGAAGTGTTATCACAAATCTTATCAATGAAGTGCAGAATGTTTTTTCGTCTACTGTTAAATATGTTCGCACCGATAATGCATTAGAATTCTGCACTCGTTCTCTAGCTCAGTTTCTTTCCTCTAAGGGCATTATCCACCAAACTACATGTGCTTACACATCTCAACAAAATGGTGTTGCGGAGAGGAAACATCGTCACTTTCTTGATATTGCTCGCACTCTACTTATTCAAAGTTGTGCACCATTAGCCTTTTGGGGAGATGCAATACTTACATCATGCTATCTGGTCAATCGCATGCCCTCTACCGTCCTTGGGGAAAAGTCTCCAATCTCTGGTCTCTTTCCTGAAAAGGACTTGTTCTCACTTACCCCTCGTGTCTTTGGAACTGTCGCATTTGTTCACCGCCTGTCTCCGGGACTTGACAAGCTCTCTCCTAGAACTGTTAAGTGCGTATTTGTGGGCTACTCGCGGACACAAAAAGGATATCGTTGCTATGATCCCATTAATAACAAGTACTATGTTAGTGCTGATGTTACATTTTTTGAGCCAGTTATGTACTTCTCCCCTGCAGGTGACAGATTGGTTTCCTCCACATCTACAGATGATAATGTCTATGTTCCCCTACCTCCAAGTCTGGGTCGATCTGAGTCCACTACACCATCACCACCACCACCACCACCACCGCCACCACCGTCTCCATATCCTTCCATTCCACCATTCCCTAAGTTCTAAACAAGACGGTCAGGGCCTGCTCATGCTACACGTCAACCATCCAGCACGCCTCAGGTATGCTCCGATGCTATCACTAATGATGGGTTAATTAATGCACCGGTGCAAGAGCCTTTGATACAGGGGGAGGATCCACCAGTCAGTACAATGGATGATGATCTTGATCGTCCTATTGCTCATAGGAAGCAGAAGAGGCAATGTGCATCCTATCCTCTGGCGTCTCATGTGTCCTTTCGTCGTCTTACTGGTGATTTTGAAAGGTTTGCAGCAACTGTCTCCACAGTTGAGATTCCACGGACATATCAAGAGGCCATGAAGATTGATAGCTGGCGTTTAGCCATGGAGGAGGAGATGCGTGCCTTACAGTCTCGAGGGACTTGGTCCCTAGTTCCTATTCCTCCTGGTGCTTCTGTGGTGAGTTGCAAGTGGGTGTTTACAGTTAAATATCACGCAGATGGCCGTCTTGATAGGTACAAGGCCAGACTTGTTGCACGAGGCTTCACCCAAACCTATGGGGTGGATTATTTGGATACTTTTCACCAGTGGCTCGACACTCGACTCTTCGTATTCTACTATCTGTTGCTGTGGTACGCGATTGACCCATTTTCCAACTTGATGTCAAGAATGCATTCTTGTATGGTGACCTACAGGAGGAAGTCTACATGCAGCAACCACCAGGTTTTGCTGCTGAGGGGGAGACTCAGATGGTGTGTAAACTTCATAAGGCAATCTATGGCCTTAAACAAAGTCCAAGGGCATGGTTCCAGAAGCTTTCCCAGATAATTGAACGACAGGGGTTCAAAAGATCAAATGCGGACCACTCGTTGTTTATCCAGAAGACTCCCAGAGGTACTGTTGTCGTCATGATATATGTTGATGATATTCTGGTTATAGGAGATGATGCTCAGGGAATTGAGATGACTAAATCCCTCTTGGGAAGCCAGTTTATTACGAAGGATCTAGGTACAATACGATATTTTCTGGGGATAGAGTTTGCAAGAAATGCATAAGGAATGGTAATGACCCAAAGAAAATATGTCACGGACTTGTTGAAACGGGAATGGTTGGATGCAGACCGTCGAGCACTCCTATGGACCCAAGTATGTGACTTTATGACAATGATACAAAGAGATGGTGGGCAAGCTTCTATACATCACCATAACTTGACCAGATATTGCCTTTGCAGTAAACCGGGTGAGTCAATTTATGGAGCAGCCTAGGCAAGTTCATATGGAAGCCCTGTATATGATATTGAGATACCTAAAGTCTTCCCCAGGCACAGGTTTGTTATTTAGAAAGGACACAGATCTATCAATTTCCGCTTGTGCAGACGCAGACTATGCAGGGTGCCCAAAGGATCGCAAGTCTACTTCGGGATTTGCTATCTTTATAGGAAGCTCTTTGGTTTCTTGGAAAAGTAAGAAACAAACTATTGTGGCGAGATCCAGTGCTGAATCCGAATATAGAGCCATGGCACAAGCAAGCACAGAAATGATGTGGGTTCGCGCGGTCTTGGAAGACTTGAATATAAATGTCTCTTTACCCATGCAGCTATAGTGTGACAACCAGGCATCATTGTTCATTGCCAGTAATCCAGCTTTTCATGAAAGAACAAAGCACATCGAAGTAGATTGTCACTACACTAGAGACATGATCCAGAAGGGCTTGATCTCCACTTCACACGTCAATTCAGAAGATCAGACTGCTGATATATTTACCAAGCCATTGCTCAGAGGACCCTTCCAGAGATGTTCTTCCAAGCTGAGCATGATGGATATCTATGCTCCATCTTGAGGGGGAGTGTAGAGGTTTATGTAGAGGATCACGTTATGTTATGATGTACCGTTACGTATTTTCTATTTATCTCATGTACGTCTATGTAATTTCCGTAAAGGGTTTTCTCTCTATATAAGAGACCCTAGGGCTCTATGGAATAACACAACAGAGCATTATCGACTCCGACACCTTCCATCTTCTCCACCTCTTTTCTAACTCCCTCCTCTTTATATTCTCATCTCCCTCTCCATTTTTCTTCATCCACCGTTCTTGAGAGAAAGAGAGCCCCGAGCCCTCTTTGATGCGTCATCGGTGACAGCTTTGGTGAGTAGGTCGAGCGACGACAAGGCTTAGGTGAGATCCGTGGAGCACCGACCACGTAGCAGCAGCTTCTTAAAACTCGCTGCCGAGCTTCGGAGGCTGCCATCTCCTTGAAGCGACGACGGAAGCCGCACACCGTGGCTCCACAATCCGGCGAACCACACAGGTAAGTATATTCTATCCTATCTTTTCATTTTATTTTTTTATCTAACATATTTTCTTCCTTGTTTTTCATCACGATCAAACACACCATCACATCACCACCAAAAAAATTGACATTCACCACCATCATTCATCATTATCATCATTTTTTTACATCACCACCCTTGCATACATCCATAACCACCATCATTTTATTTTCACATCTTATTTCCTGTTAAAAAAATTACAAAAAAAGGGCAGCAGGTTGCCGCCCCTGTGCCTCTAGGCCGTGCTGCCCCAACCACCGCCGCCCGCCGGCCCCCTGCTCGTTCCTCGGCCCGCTTCCTGCCTCCGGGCATCACCGACGGCCATCGCCATCACCCTCCTGCGGCAGCCGCGCCGCCCAGAAGCGGCCGCCACCCTCCACCGACTGGCACAGGTCGCAACAGCCCCAGCTGCGCCCGAAGTCGCCCTCCAGCGACGACCGTGTTCCTCCGCCTGTCCTCGCCCCTCAGCGCCGACCGCTGCGGCCCCCGCGCCTCCGCACCGGCCACTCTCCGCTAGCCCCCCCTAGGCTCACGCCACAGGTGCCCCCTCCGCTGCCCACGCCTCCTTAGCCGCCCGCTCCTCCCGTGCAAGCTGGCGACCAACCGAACGATGCGTGGCCTCTGCGCCCTGCAACCCTCGTTCGCAGCCGGTGCGAGCGCCGCTGTCCGCCGCCCGCCCCGCGTCGCGGCGCTACACCGCCAACTCCCCACGTCTGCACGCCTCTAGCTCCAGCCGCTCCCATCTGTGCGTTTGCGTGGGAAGAAAGAAAAGAAAAGGTCTTTTTTATTTTTTTTATTTTTTATTTAGTGAAAATTGCACTCGTGTCCCTGCATGTTTACATATTTGCATAAGTGCCCCTGTGCACAGTTTGACTTTATTATTTTAATTTCTGTATTACATTGATACCCCTGATTTCGCATGAATATTTGGATCGTAAAATAGCATCATTTATTTTAATGAAAAATATCATGTTGTAGAGCAACTAATTCTTTATCTCGTGACTATTTATTTGCATTTTTTGAGCATCCGATTATTTCATAAAATTCAGAGATTGAAAATCAGTGATATTTTACCCATTTAAGTTCTGAAATTCGCACATATTTATTTATTGCTCCAAAAATTGTGAAAAAATTGTGAATGATGTCTTTAAGTGTGCTTTAATTATTATCCAAGTTTCATCGAAATTGGAATTGTCTTTTGCATAAAATAAATTCGAGGGTGATTTCTGTAATTGACTTTTAATTAAATCCACTGAATAGGATTATTGAGAAATTTTAACTCTCCTGGATTCCTTATTGAAATATCTATATGAGATAATTCATTCTCTAAATAATTTGACTTCTTGGATTTATTAGAAATTAAATACCCGCAGTCGTTCTGTTTTCAGTAAAAAAATAATAAAAAAATCATAGTGTCAGAAAATTCTAAAAAAATTAGAGTAGCTTAATTTTATCATGTTTATCTTCCAGTAAAATTTTCATAATTTTTGCATATCATTTGCATGAAAAATTGCATAAAAACCCAAAAATAGTTTGCATTTTTCATTTGTGCATTTTAAACCCAAAAATTCAAAAAAATACATTTTGCATTCGTTGTTGGATTAGGTTTTTAGGAAAAATATCACTTGCTGATTTGAACTAATTTTACCTTAAAATTAAATGGCTAAGTCGGTTATTTTCTTGTTAACTTAGTCCAATTCGTATTTTGCATTTGGCATTTTATTGCATAAAAAATAAGAAAAAAAATTCCACTTGGAAAACCGTAATCTAACCCCTCGAGCTTGATCATGAGTTGTTCTTTTGCCTCCTTGAGTCGACCCTAGGGCTTGCCTAGGTTAAACAAACATAAAACCACGCGTTAATTTCATTCGACGATTCATCGATCCATGTGGTTATTTTTGATCGATCCGGATTTATCCGACTGCAACGAAACCGTCAATTTGACACAATTAAAAGGGTAGATCCGAGGTTTATCACTAGGGCCCCCATATTTCATTCATTTTTTGTACTAGGACCCCCATATTTCGGTCATTTCGGTCGAATTTCGATTTCTACATGATATCGATGTTCGACAGAAATTCGACCGAATTTAGCTGAAATTTGAGGCCATGCTGCCATGTATTCCAATTTTCAAATAAGAAACTCATACATGCCTCCATGTCTATGTGTGATGCATAGGGATGAGCATGGGCCAGGCCTGGACCGGGCCCTACAGAGCCCAGGCCCAGGCCCATTTATGTTTGTGTGCTTTGGGCCGGGCCTAGGCCCACTAAAATTATTTTTGAAGGCCCAAGCCCGAGCCCAACCCAATTATTATGGGTCAGGCCTGGGTCGGGCCGGCCTATAATGTCTCAAAAATCAATTGGGCTTGGACCGGCTCAAAACTTATGAGTCTAGACTTGGTGGGCTCATATACGTGGCGCACCCTCATTTGGTTATTTTGATCATAATCTTCGTTATGATGTATTTATTAGTTATTTAGGTCTTTATTATTTAGTCATTCTAGTGTTTTTGCACGGATTTGGTCATATCTATGATTCTACAGTATCTAATGGAAAGAGTTTCATAGCGATATTATAGAAACCTGTGGGCTTCTATGCGGGCCATGCTATAGGGCCTAATGGGCCTAATTTTGGGCTTCTATGCGGGTCGGGCTATCGGGCCTAATGGGCTGGGCCAGGCTAAGCCCGAGCCCGACCCAATTGTTCATTGGGCCTAAATCTTTGGCCCAAGCCCGACCCGTAAATAATTCGGGTTCGGGCTAGACCGGGCTATGCGGGCTGGGCTTCGGGCCAGGCTGGGCCGGCCCAGTCCAATGCTCATCCCTAACCAGGAGGGATAGACCTGTGAGAACTGAACTGTGCTCGATCGCCACACATATGATGAGATGCTCCAGAGTCCATGATCCAATGAGTCAAATGTAAACTGCTACAACTTGTAAGTGCATAAGCAATTCCTGACGCACCCGAAGAAGCTCTGGCAGCAGCTGCGACATCTGAAGAACCTGCAGCTGAAGTGGTAGGAGTAGTCATCATCTCTCTCAGTCTGAAAACAATATCATCAAACCACGTATCATGAGTAGGAGCTGAAGTAGGCTCAGTCTGCTCAGCAACACGAGCAGACACATGATACCCATGCTTCAGATTGCATGTCTCCTCCGAATGACCTGGGTGGTGGCAATGTGAGCATGGGCCACGCTGACGTCCTCCTCAACTACGTGGTCCACGCCCGCGAAACTATAAAGTATCCCCTCTGCACGAGAAGTTGCTATAGCAGAGGGAGTCTGGGCCATGGTAGTAGTTGAAGTAGTGATCTTGCTTAGCCTCTTGTAGACCTATTCCATTGGAGGTATCATCTCTCTAGTAAGTAGTTGCGTACGTGCTGCATCGTACTCAATGTCAAGGGATGACAGAAGACACCTGTCATAGTAGCATTCCGATATGCGTGCTGCTGCTCAGTGCTGGTAGTAATAGGCATAAAGCTATGCAGACGCTCAAACATGCCTCTAAGATGCGAGAAGTAGGCATGAAGAGGCCGACCATTCTGCTTGGTTGAAAAATATCATACTACAATTGTAAAATCTTGCTCTCATTCTTGGTGTACCCATATGTGTCTGCTAAGATGTCCCACATAGCCTTCGTTGTGAGTTGATTGGCGATATCGTTGGCAATCTCCGTGGTGATTGTCCCGGAGATCCAAATCCAAGCATAGACATCATCTTGCTTCCAAGAAGCATTAGCCCCTGTCTTGTCCGTCAGCTTTGAATCCGTCAGAATGTACTCCTTGTTATGGCACTACATAATGGTGCGAAACTGCACGGAGCACAACTCGTAGTTGGTCCCATCCATCTTCACCATGGGAGCTGGACCCTTGAAGGCACCAGACGATGAAAAAACGTCACCCTTCTTCTCTGACGTGGTAAAAACAACGCCGACAATTCGTAATAAAATTGAGGAGTAAACTACTCTGAGCTAGTCTACACAATCATATGGAGTATTGGTTGTATGTATACACTCATACAACCATCCTCATCAATCTTTGCTGTAGTCTAGGGTCGGAAGACATGATTTATATGTTGAAAATTACGAAATTCAAACAAAGTCAAACCGTATAGGCGTGGAGAGACAACCGAACTACAATCCAGGGCATGTGGAGCGACCCACGCAGCGAAGACGGGCAGCAAGGCCGCAAAGGGGAGAGAACCAACGACAAGAGGGCCAGTTCAGTAGCCTGCGACAGCTACTGGGCGGCGGCCTGCTGGGCTAGGCTGTGGGGAAAGGCCCAGCGGGCGGCGCGCACGCAGGGGGGGTGTTGCCGACGGCTGGGCGACGCGGGGGGGGGGCAGCCGACTGCTTGGCGGTACGAGGAGGGCTGCCGGCGGTTGGGCAGCTTGTGGGAGAGAGAGGGGGCGCGTAGGGTTAGGGTGTGTGGGATATGGGAACCCCGGTGTAGGACCGTTGCTTCGATACCATGTTGGGAGAAAAGGATTGCATACCATAGAGGAGACCTTAGGGCTCTCTTATATAGGTAGAAAAGCCCTGGGTTAATTACATGAGTGGTACATAAAGAAAATAAAAATGAGAAATAAATAATAAAAGATACAAATACCTCAACACACTTCTTTCCTTTTTTACCCTCCTTTAGCCTTCCTTAAATGCATCCACGCCATTTGTTGTTAATTGAATCCCATCTTTCTAATTATTTCGGCTTGTAGATCTTCGGAAGATTCTCTTTGCAGTTTATGTTGAAGACATGGTTGTTAAATTTGATGATATAACAAGATTTCAAGAGACTAAATCTTTTCTGTAGAAAGTTTTTATCCCCAAAATGTTGGTCATCTGTGTTATTTTTGTGTCTTGAAGTTACATGAACACTTATGAGGACCTCTATTATCTCAACGAAAGTACGGTCTTGATGTTTTAGATCATGTGCTATGTGGTTGCAAATCTTATATATGCTGACTGAAGTTGAGTGACACAATGTTGGTCGCATGACCTTAAATGTCGGATATCGATTTCATTTCGGTAAGCCTGGAAAGAAAATTTCGATGGAATTTCGGTGAAATGGCCGGAAATTGAGAAAATTACTTGAAAACTCATTTTTTTAACAATAGGATTTCTAATATTCTTTAGCTCAATAAATGAGATTAAAAGATAACTTTTTGCTAA
Organism: Ottelia alismoides; assembly: GCA_037367405.1. Lineage (NCBI taxonomy): Eukaryota > Viridiplantae > Streptophyta > Magnoliopsida > Alismatales > Hydrocharitaceae > Ottelia > Ottelia alismoides. The sequence goes on along the minus strand of JAZKJV010002181.1, from coordinate 673,756 downwards.
TAGTACAATATTAAAATGGTATGTTACATTAAAGTTCCATCCAACCATTCAACAATAAAAATAATAGTATGCATTCTGATGACACGAAAATCGATAGGTTAAGATGTGTAAAATAATATGCATGTGTCGTTCTCAACCACTCGAATCGGTCAATCGAGAAAAATAAATAAACCACTCAAAATAAGATGAAAAAAAATGTAAGCGGTCTTCGCTATTCTTTTTACCTGGTATAGCAGCCAGGGTCGAACACAAGGAGCACGATTTAAAAACTATGCAGTCAATTTTCTGAATTAATTTTTAGTGGTTTCTTTTGGATTTTTATTTTTTTTAATTTTCGAAACAAGCACAAAAGATAAACAATACACAACACCACCCTCTTTTTGTATTTTTTAGAAAGGACAGAAATATTCAAAATATTAAAAAAAAATGTTTTTGTGTTTTATATGTTTTAAAATGTTTTGGTAATTTTCTCAAAATAATCTGATGTTTTTGCGATTTTATAAAAATGAAACAGTGGAAAATAAAGAAATCAATGCACAACCAATAATCTTTTGCAACTTAAAATTCCTTTAAGTGCCCAAAATTCCTGGAATTTTTTTAAGATAAACTACAAAGAAATATCTACACTCAGAAACTGAAATCACAATTTTTTAATTTTTCTACAATTTTTTTTAGAATTTTCGTTTTTCGCATTTTTTTTGGTTTTTATAAAGAGTTAATACACGAAAATTGGTCATAAATTAAAACACACCAAAATACACCTACATTAATTTTTTTTGGAATTTTCGACTAATTTTCGAATTTTTAGGAATTTTTAAATTGTAGACTGGCAAAAAGTTTTTATTTTTGATTTTTTAAATATATCAAAATTCAATAAAATGCTATGACAAATTTAGACAACATTCACACGCATAGCAGGAGCATACACAAAAGTTTTGAGGATTTTTAGATCACAAATAGCATTTATTCCATTAAAAAGAGCAAGCAATAAATGGTCTGGAAGCACAAGGACCAAGTTGTAATTATTCAAAAGTTTTTTCAACAAAATACAATAAATAATAAACGGCAGGGAAGAATCGTAAATTATCCAGGGAACGTTGCACCGCATGTGCTATTTCTGGCAGTGGGGGCTTTTGCAAATGTGGGAACCTCCATGGGAAATTATGTAATTTTGCCAATATATTCTTTAATCCCCTAGGGTTCTTGTTCTTCTTCTTCGAGAGGGGATCTACCAAGGGGGCAGCCGCTGCCCACGTACGCGAGGTCGGCGGGGACGGGCAGCATGTGGCACCACGCGACGGGGAGCGCGGCGTTGCAGAACCGCGTGCTCGGCGGAAGAGAGTCTGGAGGGCAGCCGGGATTGGTTATCCGCGCGCGGGGGCGCGGGTCGCGCCGCGCAAGAGGGCGGCCTGCGCGCGTGGCAGCCGGAGGTGGAGGGTCCGCGGGCGGCGGGGGTGATGACCCGCCGCTGACCTGTTTCTTTTTTTATTAACTGTATAGTATAAACAACATATTTTTTTATATTTTTTTTATCAGAAATATGAACAGGAGAAGGATTTTTTTGATTGTTTATTTTTTTTTAAATTTTTTTAATTTTTTAGATGAACCTGCAAAACAAATATTAGAGAGATAGAAAACAAAATATTTTTTTTATTTTTTTATCCTGCAAAACAAAGATTAGAGACAAATCAAATATATGTGTTTTTTTATTATATCCTGCAAAGAAACAAAAGTTTGACAACAAGACACATTTTTTTAATTTATCTATAAACAATAGATGATGTGAATGGGGATCCGACGGAAATGTGAGGTATGGATCCTAGTCTCCGACCACCGTGCGTGGTCGGAGGTATGTGGTTGCGTGAGATAGACGTGAAATGGAGAGGTCACGAGATGAGGCGAAAAATTCGATGTCGGAGGCGGATCAAAGTGTGATATGGATTTTTTTCTATGATTTTAAGAATCTAAATTCTAATAAAATCGAGGTAGAAATTTAAACTACGATCTATCTAAGAAAAACATGAAATGAAATTGGATCTCACCTTGGGGTCGGAAATGCCATGATGGCCTCGACGAGGACCGACGCGCTGTCACCGGACGGCTCGGGGGCTAGGCACCCTTCTTCGACAAGATCGCTCTCGAAGATTGGGCTCCTCTCCACCAAAGATTGATCAACGAATAACGAAGGAGGCGGAGCCCAATAAAAAGAGAAGAAAAATAAAAAATGGAAAATATGCACAAATAAGGAAAGTAATTAGTGGTTATTTAAAGAAACAAATAAAATAATTAATTAAAGTAGTTAATTAATTAAAAATGAAATTCGGATTTAATTAAAATAAAATAATTAATTAATTTACAAAAATTAATTAGCCTCCTTAATGGTGGCTAATTAAGGCATAAAATCAAATCTTTGCATAAAAGGTAAGTTTTCAATTCAAATAAAAGAATAAATTAAATAATTAAATATAAATTTCGTAATTAAATTAAATCAATTAATTAATCTTAGATATTTTAATTTTTTGGTGATTTTTATAAAAGAAAGTTAGCGGTAGACACATATTATGTACATATAATACAATATACACAAGCACATATAAGGAAATGATTTTTATATCTTTTTTTCATTTTTTAATTTACAATTTTTTAATTTTTAATAAAAATAATATTTACAATTATGTACATTAAAAAATAAATATTAATAAACATATACAATAAATATTGGTTAAACTGTACAAAACACCCCAGAAAATCGACTTTTTAACCGTAACTCCAAAAATTATGAAACTACATCCATTTGAAAGATAATTTAATTTGTAGTATAATGGAAGTGAGTTTGGGTCAATTTGAGTTCGTATGGAGCCGGAATTGGTATTTCAATGAACGCTTTGCGGTTTTTTTTCTGAGTGTGATTATTTGCAATATATACATTATTTTATTTTACACTTATTTTTCTTATTTACAACACATTTTTATTTACAACTTTTATTAAAAAATAATTAATTTGAGGTCAAATTATGTACAAATAAAATAGTACACGTTTTATACAAACATACAAGGAATTTATGTACAAATTATTTTTGGATTTTTGACAGAAGACCCTATCTCCCCCTACTTTATTCCTGGTCAATCAGGTCAAGTCTTGACCTGCTCTCGGGGTTCGGGCCAGTATGTAATTATTACATAAACACATCCTTTTCTTTTTCTTTTCTTCTTTATTCTTTTATTTATGTACAAAAAGTGTTAAAAATGCAATTTTAACAAATGCATGCAAAATGATAATTTTATGCAATTAGTAGGTAATTACAGGTATTTGACTAAAGAAAAGAGGCTAAAATAAAAGAATAAAGGCGATGAATCGTGGATTCATCAACTGCTCAGAACTAGAATCAGATTTAGAACCAAAACTGGAAGCCATTAATTTCTCCTTTTGAACATGAAGAGAATGGTGACACATGTAATAACAGAAAAAACATAGGTCAAGAAAGAGCACCTCTTCAATAAGAATGAGATGACACATATGATAACTACAAATAAAGCATATATATCAAAATAGAGAAAAAATAAAAAAAATAAAATTTTTCAATTAAAACTTGAATTTAACTCTTAAATGATTTGTCTAATTTGATTTGGATTTAGATCTAAAATTTAGGAACTAACTAAAGGAAATTCTTTAAACAATATAAAGCACTCTACAACTCAACACATTGGCGAATAAATAAGCAAAATCTCATTAATATATGCCAATTTCGATGAAAATGAATGGTAAATTCCCTTGTTTTTGTTGTTTCGCAGAAACAACATACAATTTCGATTAAGTTATGTTGATATTTCGTTGAAATCCTAGAAAAAGAAATAAGATAGCATTTCGATTTCGATAATCTATAGAAATGGAAATTTCCGAGAAATTCGATGGAATTTTGTTGAAATTTGAGGCCATGGTTGGTCGTAATTTTGAAGACCTAATGGTATATAAGCTTTGGTGGGTGAATTCTTGTACCTTACTCTTACTAGGCATATAGTATACCTGTAATTGGTGGGGCAAATCAATATATGCATAATCCGAGATATAGACAATGGGAGAAAGTACGGAAAAGAGCTTTTCCATGTCTATCAGGGTCACTTAGAAGTTTGTTCTTATTCTGGTGCAGATTATGTTGGCTCCCTTGATGACATGCACTCTACTACAAGATGTGCTAAATCTGTATGAGGAAATCTCATTGATGAAGCAAAAAAATAGACCTTGTTGCTCCTGTAGAAGTTTATTTATGTTATTGTACCTTTTATTTATTTATCTTTTCATTTGTCTACCTTATGTAATTTGCCCATAGGCCTCTCCCTATATAAGAGAGCCTAGGGTTCAAGGAATAAACTCGACGCTTATTTTTACCAACATGGTATCAGAGCGGCGGTCCTAGACCGGAGCTCTCGTATCGAACCCTAAACCTAGCCCCTCCATCTTCAAGCCTCCGCGTGCCGCCCCCTCGACGTGCCGCCCCCTCGACGCGCCGCCTCTCCGCGCGTGCCCTCGACGCGCCGCCTCCATTGCGGGCTACCCCCACGTGCGCAGCCCCTTCGCGCGCTCCCCGTCCTCGCGCGTCACCTCCACGTATTGCCTCCATGCGCGGTCTCGTGCGGCTGTGCGGTTGAACCCCAGCGCCGCCTTCCCGTGCGCCGACAGTACGTGCGCCACCTGCACGTGCGTCGCCGGCTGTCCCTAGGGTTTCACCGCCCCTAGGGTTCGGTTGTCATCTTCATAAGGGGCTCTCCGCTCGCCTCTAGGTTGATGGGTTTGGTTGCATAGAGGTCTACACGTGCAACTAGACCTAATCATGTCAGTGTAGACCAATACTTATCTTGTCTACAACCCTAGTTTTCTCCAGTCAGAATGTCAGAAAGCAAGATCGAGATCCCCACTATAGGCGCCTTCAAAGGTCCTGCGCCTATTGTGAAGATGGATGGATCCAACTATGAGTTATGGGCCATGCAGTTCATGAGCTTAATGAAGTCGATGGGTAAGAAACATATTCTTACCGAGGATGAGCCAGAGGAGAAAACATGGTTATATGCCTCTTGGGAGGCTGATGACGCATATGCTCAGGTCTGGTTGTTCGGTACCCTGATTCCAGACATTGCTAATGATGTCTTGCATCAACCTACTGCCAAAGCCGTGCGGGATATTCTTGCCGCCACGTATTCACAAGCCAAGAATGAGACAAAAATCCTACAGCTCTAGCATGACAGCTTCACGATAAAGCAGAATGGTCGACCCCTGCATGCTCACTACACTGCATTGAGGGGAATGTTTGAGAGGCTTCACAGTTTCATGCCTCTCACGGCTACTCTAGAACAATTGAAGACATATCGGAATGCGATGATGGTGGGATTTTTTCTAGCCTCTCTTGATTCACAGTATGAGGTGGCTTCTTCTCAGATTCTGGCAGATGCTACCATTCCTCCAATGGAGGAGGCCTTTCGGTGATTGAGCCGAATCAATATCTCAAGCCCTACTACTGTGCCAAATTCTTCTGCTATGGCAGTCTCTAGAGGAAGATGTAATTCATCTCATTTTCGTGGACAAGGACCACGTGGTAGGGTTGGCCGTGGTCGTGGATTACAGTACACTTATTATCGTCGGATTGGTCATACAGAAGACACATGCTACTCTAAGCATGGTTTCCCAGCATCTGCCCGTGCAGCAGAACAGATACAACATCATGATGTTACTCCAGCTTCGGATCCACGATATGATGACCTAGTGTTTCGTCTTCGTGATATCATGCCACCAGCCGGTACTCCTCCACCAGTTTCAGAGAGCAGCTTGGACGTTGCTGCTACTGCAGAAGCTAGTTCCTCAGGTAGTGCTCATACTTCTGCTTTCTACCAGGGTTCACGAACCTCAGAATGGATTGTAGATTCAGGTGCCACAAATCATTTGTGTGGAGATAAACACCAACTCACATCCTACAGGGAGGTTTCTCCAGGAAGGACCGTCGTCATAGCAGATGGGACTCATTCTCCCATCACAGGACATGGATAGATCGCCTTAACACCTTCCATGCAGTTGCAGAATGTGCTTCATGCTCCTAATTTCTCAATGAATTTACTGTTAATTAGTTAGATTACTAAGGACCTACATTGTCGAGCGATATTTGACCCATCATTTCTTGTGTTTCAGGACATTCTCATGGGCAACGTGATTGGACATGGTTGTGAGCAAGGCGGGCTGTATCGACTGGTCCATACACCTTACACTAGAGCATCATCCCATTCCACTGGACTTGTCTCTCCTTACTTATAACATCTGCGCTTTGGTCATCTTCCGTTTCAAAAACTGCGTCAAGTCCTTCCTCAGATCTCACCCCGCTCGTCGTTTGATTGTGTAGCTTGTCTGTTAGGGAAGCATCATCGGTCTGTCTTCCCTAGCCATCAGAGTCGGAGTGGTAGCTCTCCATTTGAGTTTTTCAATATTGATATTTGGGGTCCAAGTCGTGTTCCAGATCATCAGGGACACATGTTCTATTTAGTTGCTGTGGATGATTTCAGTCGTTTGTCTTGGGTTTTTCTGTTAAAGAATAAATCTGAAGCGGGCATCACTATTATGAATTTTATTAAAGAATTGTAGAATGTGTTTTCTGTTTCTATCAAGATTGTGAGAACTGATAATGCCCTTGAATTCTGTACTCGAACATTATCTCAATTTCTTTCATTCCATGGCATTCTTCATCAAACGTCTTGTGCCTACAAGTCCCAACAGAACGGTGTTGCGGAAAGAAAACGCCGCCACCTTCTTGATGTCACTCGCACGCTTCTTGTCCGGAGTTGTGCTCCACACTCGTTCTGGGGCGATGCGGTTCTTACTGCATGTTATCTCATTAACCACATGCCCTCGTCTGTGTTGGGGGAGAAGATACCTTTCTCCCTCATTTTTCCTAACAAGGAGTTGTTTTCCCTAACTCCACGTGTCTTTGGGTCTGGGGCATTCGTTCACCAGTTGTCTCCAGGGGTTGACAAGCTCTCTCTTAGGGCTGTCAAATGTGTTTTTGTCGGGTATTCCAGGACTCAAAAGGGGTATCGTTGCTATGATCCATTGCGTCGGAAATATTATGTCCGTGCAGATGTCACGTTTTTTGAGTCTGTCACGTTTTTCTCTCCTACTGGTGACAGGTTGGTGCCATCAGATATAAATGATGAAATCTATATTCCTCCTCCACCCTTGTATGCGCCGCAACAAGCTCCTACATCTCCACCACCGTCATCCACAGCACCACCACCATCTCCACCATCGCCACCACCTCTACCACCTCCCACAGCTTTGGTTCCTCCTCTACCACGCCACTATAATCGACGACCAGCCCCTGCTCATGATCATGGTCAATCATCAAACATGCCCCAGGTTTGTTGTGATAACATTATTTCTAATGATGGGACTGACGACATTTCTCAGCAGGAACAGACAGGGGATAACACGGATGTTGGTACAACTGATGCAGATCTTGATTTGCCGATTGCACTGAGGAAACAGAAGAGGTCATGTGCGTCATATCCGATTGCTTCTCATGTTACCTTTGAGCGTCTGGCAGGAGATTTCAGGAGATTTGTATGTGCTTTATCTGCTGTGAATATTCCAAGGACTCACCAAGAAGAATTAGCTGATAGTAGATGGCGTCTGGCTATGGAGGAAGAGATGGCTGCCCTTCAGTCGAGAGGTACTTGGAGTCTTGTTCCAGCTCCTACTGGGGCATCTATTGTGAGTTGCAAGTGGGTGTTTACGTTGAAGCATAATGTCGATGGCAGTATTGATAGGTACAAGGCTCGACTGGTTGCTCGGGGCTTTACTCAAACGTATGGGGTAGATTATCTTGACACGTTTTCTCCTGTTGCTCGACACTCTACCTTACGGATCCTTTTATCTGTTGTTGTGATTCGAGATTGGCCCCCATTTCAATTAGATGTCAAAAATGCATTTTTATATGGTGATCTTCAGGAAGAGGTTTACATGCAGCAACCACCAGGGTTTACTGCTGAGGGGGGGTGTGGACATGTATGCAAGCTTCATAAGACGATCTATGGCCTAAAGCAGAGCCCAAGAGCTTGGTTCCAGAAGCTTTCGGATTTGTTTGAGAAGCAAGGGTTCAAAAGGTCAAATGCAGACCATTCGCTCTTTGTACAGAGGACATCCAGAGGTATGACTGCCATTATGGTGTATGTTGACGATATACTCATTACAGGAGATGATATGCAGGGAATAAAAATAGCAAAAGAATTCTTGGGCCGTGAATTCGTTACCAAGGATCTAGGAGTATTGAGATATTTCCTTGGATTGGAGTTTGCTAGAAATGAAGGACTCGTGATGACTCAGAGGAAATATGTCACTGACTTGCTAAGTGACACAGGTATGCTTGGATGTCGACCTGCTTCTACACCAATGGATCCAAGCATGAAGATGCATGATGACGACACTGAGGAGGTTGACAAAAGAAGGTACAGAGAACTGGTAGGGAGGCTCCTTTGTGTTACTATTACTAGACCAGATATTACATTTGTAGTAAATAAAGTGAGCCAGTTCATGGAGCAACCTCGCCAAGTACACATGGACGCCATACATATGATACTAAGGTATCTTAAGTCATCTCCAAGCGCAGGTTTATATTTAGGAAGAAGGGCACTATTACTATTTCAGCATGTGCATATGCAGACTATGTAGGGTGCCCAAAGGATAGGGAATCTACATCAGGTTTTGCTATATTCATTGGGGAGTCACTTGTTTCATGGAAGAGCAAGAAGCAAACAGTAGTTGCGAGATCCAGTGCTGAATCAGAGTACAGAGCTATGGCCCAAGCATGTGCAGAAGTGATTTGGGTTCGCGCAATCTGACATATATACATATAGATGTTCCACTTCCCATATCACTAGAATGTGACAATCAGGCTGCATTATTCATTGCCAACAACCCTGCTTTTCACGAGAGGACGAAGCACATTGAGGTGGATTGCCATTATATCCGTGATATGATCCAGAAGGGCTTCATTTCTACAATACATGTCAGCTCAGGAGACCAAAAGGCAGACATCCTTACTAAAGCGTTGCTTCGGGGTTCCTTTCAGAAGTGCTTGTCCAAGATGAGCATGATAGATATCTATGCTCCATCTTGAGGGGGAGTGTAGAAGTTTATTTATGTTCTTGTACCTTTTATCTATTTATCTTTTCGTTTGTCTACCTTATGTAATTTGCCCATAGACCGCTCCTTATATAAGAGATCCTAGGGTTCAAGGAATAAATACGACGCTTATTTTTACCAACAGCTTCATTTAGTGCCGAGTCCTATACATGGCTATTTGTCATGCAACTTGTGTGTTTACTTGGCTTAATTTTTTTGGTTTTTTATTGAGTAAAAAAGGGAGAAACACTCGTGCAATCTCGCTCTAGATACATATATTTAAATTATTAGAAGTAAAGGAAGCTACAAAAACCAGATCTTGAGTAGAGATCTAGCCAAGTGAATCACATTGTCAACCTAAAATCTCTCGATCTTGAAAAAGATCCCGTTACGTGAAATCAAATTGCCCAGAGTGTGAAAATGGGTCTTTGCAGCTCTGCCATCGGCCTAAACTGGCTTGTTACTAGAGAGCTCCAGAAGGTTAGGTGGGAGGAAAGATCTACCCACTGGATGCACATAGCTTGCCAAATCTCCGGTATACATGCACAAGAATAGAAAAGATGCCCCAAATTTCCCGTATACATTCTGTTAGAAAATATAATGGGGAAGCGAAATATCAGAGACAGAAGAGATAAACATCATGAACACCGGGACTTTAACGTGGAACCCTACTCCATAAGGAGCGGGATGAAACCACAGGAGAACGCTTCAAAGGACTGATTTATGCATAGCACTTTTTCATCTGATACATGGGGGTCTGGGGTTGACTAAACTCAAGATGTGGTAAATGGATCTTGGAAGGATCTATTTACCCATCTTACATGATAATGACGCATACTCCAACACATTCACAAGAATAGAAAAGATGCGCCAAGTACTCATTCATCTTGCCGCAAACGGAACATGAGGTGCCATTCCCACGACAAAGGTAGACATTCTTACTTTAGTTAATAGCCGCTCGAGCTTGCGGATACCATGTATATTGAGGTTGATTGTAATCACAACCTCATAGATTCATACTGTAAAGGGAAGATTAGAATCTAATGCATTTCATCCAAGTTTCAACTTGTTGATATTTTCACGGAGTCACTTTCTCAAAAGTTCCATTCCTTTACTGTTTCCAAGTTGCATAATTGATGCATATGCGACAGCTTGAGGGTAAGTGTGGAAGAATTTACGTATTCTATGCATCCTTTTTTTGCTTATGGCTTCTATGTAATCTCATCCGAAACCTTAAGCTCTCCTCCTAGGGGTACTTCTGTAATCCTCTCCAAAAATCCCATAATCTTCCTCTCGTGTATAAGAAAGGTCTACATTCAATTCAGTCTACGCTCACATAATAAAACTACTCATTCTCTTCCTTCACAGCTACTGTGTTAGTTTTTTTAAAACCGCACAAGTTCGTGGAGTTCTTTGTGATGCCTTGTTTTTTTTTTCTCCTTTGAATTCCACCTTAACCTGCTATGTGGTGATGGTGGTGGTTGGGGAAGGGGTTGACACTTTCTTGTATGCAGCAATTGTCTTAAGAGAAGGCCACCAAAATCCACCTTTACCAATGCCAATTTATTGCTTAGTTTTATTATGCTTACACACGATTTGTTAAAGTTATGGTTAAACTTGCAGGCATTTGTTAATTGCATTTGGAGGATTGGGAGGTCTGGAAGAAAATATTGAAGAAGACAAACATTTTAAGGTAAGCTAATAGTTGAATTGTGATTTCTTCTCCATGTCGGTATGATTCAAACCAGTATTCAGTATTTAGTCGGACATGCCACTAAATAAAAGACTAGACGGCGTTTGGGAGGTTAATCGGGAAAATACCCAGTTTTAAGTTTTTTAATTTTAGATATATAAGTGGTTTATTACGAATATCAATAAAAAATACATAGATCAAGTCATTAGAAGAGTGAATCACAATACGAAACACAATTAAGATATTGACTAAGAATGCTTTCCAAAGCGAGCATTCATAAGATAAAATAGTCGATTTATAACTTACAAGCATAAATGTTGGAATTGAATTGTTCAGATTGTGTTAAACAATGCGAAATGTCAGATATAATATGATTATCAGTAATAAAATTGAATCACAAGTTACTGTTAAAGTGAATTCGTCTTTATATGTTGAAGAAGAATTACATTTTAAGGTAATCTGATAGTTAGAACTGTGGTTTCTTTTCCTCCGGGTAACATTCCAAAACTCGGTATTCATTCTTTAGTCTGATGCTACTTGATGATGCATACTCCGGGATGATTATCACCACCTGTACCTCACATCTCGGCACAGTGGAAAATGTAACCCGCCTGCTGTCCAAGTCAATCACTGAATTTTTTGGGAGACAGTGAGCCTTTTGGACAATGTTGGGATAAAATTCATTCATATGAGAAAAGAGATCCCAGGGCTCTCTTATATAGGAGAGGAGCCAAGGGTTAATTACATAAGTGATACCCAAAGAATACATAAACCGTAAATATAGTACGGTGATAAATAAACATCTCAACACTCCCCCTTCAAGCTGGAGCATAAATATCAATCATGCTCAGCTTGGAACAACATCTCTGAAATGAACCTCTGGCCAGTGCCTTTGTGAAGATATCTGCAGTCTGATCTCCTGTGGAAACATGAGAGGTGGATATAAGGCCTTTCTGGATCATGTCTCTAGTGTAGTGACAATCCACCTCGATATGCTTTGTCCACTCATGAAAAGCAGGGTTATTGGCTATAAATAGAGCTGCTTGATTATCGCATAAAAGCTTTCATAGGACGAGAAACCTCAACAGTAAGGTCGACCAATACTGATCTGACCCACATCATTTCTGTACATCGTTGTGCCATAGCACTGTATTCAGACTCAGCACTAGATCTGGCCACCACAGTCTGCTTCTTGCTTTTCCATGAAACAAGTGAACTGCCTACAAAGATAGCAAAAGCAGAAGTCGACTTTCTGTCCCTCGGACAACCAACATAGTCTGCATCTGCACATCCTGTCACCTCAAGTGATGCATCCCTACTGAACATAAGGCCAAAGCCAGGTGACGTCTTCAAATACCTCAAGATCATGTGAACGGCATCCATATGTACCTTCTTGGGTTACTCCATGAACTGACTGACTTTGCTAACTACAAAAGCAATATCCAGCCTGGTAATAGTGGCGTATAGGAGCTTCCCAACAAGCTCTCTATATCTCCTCCTGTCAATTCGGTGTCCTCATCATACAATCTCATGCTTGCATCCATAGGAGTAGAAGCAGATTTGCACCCTGTCATGCTTGTCTCAGATATGAGGTCCATAATAAATTTCCTTTGATTCATCACGAGTCCACGTTGACTTCTGGCGAATTGTAATCCAAGAAAGTAGCGAAGATTTCCAAGGTCCTTAGTCACAAACTGTTGACTAATGAACTCCTTGGTGGTAAGAATACACTGCTCATCATCTCCTATCATGACAATATCATCCACATAAACAAGAATAGCCACGGTACCTCTAGGCGTCCTCTGTACAAACAGTGAGTGGTCCGCAGTAGACCGCACAAACCCCCTTTGCTCTATCAACTCCAATAGCTTTTGATACCAAGCTCTCGGACTCTGCTTCAGGCCATAAATCGTCTTGTGAAGGCGACACACCTTCTGAGACTTTCCCTCAGTAGCAAATCCTGGTGTTTTGCATATATACTTCCTCCTGGAGATCCCATAGAGAAAGGCATTCTTGACATCAAGTTGATACAGAGGCCAATCTCTGGAAACGACAATAGATAGCAGAATACGTAGTGTAGAATGTCTTACTACTGGAGAAAAGGTGTCCTGATAATCCACCCCATAGGTTTGGGTGAACCCTCGAGCCACAAGCCTTGCTTTGAATCGATCGACACTGCCATCAGCCCTTTGCTTGACCGTAAATATCCATTTGCAGCTCACAATAGATGCTCCTGGTGGAGGTGAAACAATGCTCTATGTACCACGTGATCACAGAGTTTTTATCTCTTCTTCCATAGAAAGGTGCCACCTACTGTCCTGGAGCGCCTCCTGATACGTTCGTGGGATAGTAACAACAGAAAGTCCCACTATAAACTGCTTGTAGTCCTCTGACAGATGATCCAAGGAAACATGTGCAACCATTGGGTAAGTAGCACATTAGCGATGAGGTTTCCTTAGAGTAATCGGTATCTCCAGGTCATCAGCCTCACCATCCTCTGGAATCGACTCTTCCCGTTCATGAATAAAATCTCCATTGCCATCAGTAGAAATGATATGTTCCTGACATACCTGTGGCATGGTGGATGATGTGGTAGGCGCATGAGCAGAGGGGCGAGTAGACGACCTGCGAGTATAAACATGGGGTAAGAATGTAGACTCTTTGTGAGGAGGTGGAGGTGGAGGTGGCGGTGGCGGCGGTGGTGGTGGTATAGGTGGTGAAGACCTCGGGACATCACAAGGAGCAGATGGAGGTGGAGGAACCGCAACATCTTCTCTGGATCCAGTAGTAGACAACCTGTCACCTGTAGGAGACAAATACATAATAGATTCGAAAAAAATAACATCAGCACTACATAGTATTTTCTCCCAACATGATCAAAATAGCTATACCCTTTTTGGGTACGAGAATAACCAACAAAGACACATTTGACAGCTCTAGGTGAGAGCTTGTCACGGCCATGAGTAAAGTCATGGACAAAGGCTACCGATCCGAAAACACGAGATGTAAGTGTGAAGAGTTCCTTTTTGGGAAACGCAATCGAGAAGGGACTCTTCACTCCAAGAATAGTGGATGGCATGCGATTTACCAAATAACAGGCGGTTAGGACGGCATCCCTCCAGAAAGAATGAGGTGTACCACTGTTAATCAACAAGGTCCTCGTGATGTCTAAGAGGTGACGATGTTTGCGTTCTGCAACCCCATTTTGCTGTGATGTATAAGCATGAAGTCTGATGAACAATACCCATAGGCTGGAGAAATTCTGCCAAATGAAGAGTAGAAAATTCAAAGCATTGCCGGTGCAAATGTATTTAACTTTAGAAGAAAAAATGTTGTTGATCTTAATAAGAAAAGTCTTAATTATAATACCTGCTCCAGATTTATGTTTAAGCAAGAAAACCCAAGAAAGTCTCGAATAATCATCAATAACAATCATATAAAAGCAATGCCCCTGATGATCAGGAACACGACAGAGGATTCGATTTGGATAAATAAAATTCATAGTCTACTTCCTAATAATTATCCAGAATTTGAAGATCAAAAAAATGAATTTGTTAATTCTGGACGACTAAGAAAGGAGGAGCGATGGTGTTTCCCAAGCTGACAAGCTTCACAGTCCAGAGTAGTACGGGTAGATAGTTGCGGGAGAACACGTATCATCTTTTGGAGAGTAAGGTGGCCAAAGCGAAGATGCCACAGAAAAGGCGAAGCAGATCCAGAGGGAATAGAGACCACCCCAGCACATGATTGAACAACAAGTTTGTATAATCCTCTCTGCTCACAGCCATGAATAATCATCCTGCCAGTTAGTATGTCCTGAAACATAAGAGAAGATTGGTCAAAAATGGCACGACAACGTAAATCTTTTGTAATCTGACTAATAGACAAAAGATTCATTTGAAAGTCTGGAGCATGTAAAACATTCTGAAGGCATATAGAAGGGGCTAAAACAATCTCCCCCTGACCAACAATGGGTAGCCGAACTCCATTGGCTATGATTACGGAACGCCCTGGAGGAATAGTCATGTATGAAGAAAACTGTGTCCGATCTCCATACATGTGATGAGATGCTCCAGAATCCATAATCCAATCTGTCACATCGGAACTGTTGCTACTGGTACTGGTAAGCACATATGAAATACCTGATGAACTGGGTAGTGCTCTGACGGTGGCCGCTGCATCTGATGGTCCTGCAGTCTGAGTCACAGGAGTGGTCACCATTTCTTGAAGTCTCGTGACAAGATCATCAAAACGTGCATCAGTAGTGGGTGCAGGTGAAGAGTCAGTCTGCTCAGCAACACGTGCAGACGCCGGAAAGCCATGCTTGTGAAGCATGTCTCCTCTGAGTGGCCAGGATGACAACAATAAGGGCCTGTTTGGTTGCTGGGTTGGACAGGGTTGGGTTGGGCTGGGTTGGAGTGGGTGAATAGTAATATGTGAGGAGGAAATACTCCTGTGAATAGTAACCAGGGTTGGGCCAACCCTGCCCAACCCTGCAACCAAACAGGCCCTAAGAACATGGACCACGCTGACGGCCTCCACCTCTACCACGAGGTCCACGACCACGGAATTGGGACGCACTGCCTCGTCCACGAGAAGCAACCATAGCTGAGGAAGTCGGCTGTGGCGTGGATGTAGGTGTGGTAGTAATCCTGCTCAGCCTCTTGTATACCTCCTCCATTGGTGGTATGGTCTTTCCAGTCAGTAATTGAGTACGAGCGATATCGTACTCCGAGTTAAGAGAGGACAGAAAAACTCTAGTCATAGTGGCATTCCGATACGCCTGCTGTTGTTCCACACAGGTAGTGATAGGCATGAAGCTGTGGAGTCGCTCAAACATGCCTCTCAGATGTGAAAAATGTGCATGTAGAGGTCGACCATTTTGCATGGTCGAGAAAATGTCGAACTGAAGTTGGAGTATCTTACTTTCATTTTTCGCTTGTCCATAGGTAGTGGCCAATATATCCCACATGACCTTTGCAGTTGGCTGATTGACAATATCATTAGCAATCTCTGTGCTAAGTGTCCCAGAGAGCCATATACGAGCATATGCATCATCTTGTTTCCATGATGCATTGGCCCCTGTCTTGTCCGTTGGCTCTGAATCAGTTAGAATATGCTCCTTGATGTGGCATTGCATCAAGGTACGAAACTGCATGGACCATAATTCGTAGTTGGTCCCGTCCATCTTTACGATAGGTGTCGGTCCTTGAAGGCACCGGAAGAGGAGAATACGTCACCCTTGACTTCTGACATTCTTTAATAGGCTAAAATGCGGAACACGATGGGAATATCTCCGCAAAAACTTGTCTACAGCATCAAATGAGGGATGATGTGTATCTGTAGACTTATACACTCATCCCTAATGTTGTGTTTGTGGTCGATGACCGCAAATGAAGGGAGAAATCAGACTATTTCACCCCGCATAGATCTGTCCAGACCTTGCCTGATGTGAACAGGGGGTCTGCG
Source organism: Ottelia alismoides (assembly GCA_037367405.1). Classification (NCBI taxonomy): domain Eukaryota; kingdom Viridiplantae; phylum Streptophyta; class Magnoliopsida; order Alismatales; family Hydrocharitaceae; genus Ottelia; species Ottelia alismoides. The sequence continues at coordinate 657,437 of JAZKJV010002181.1, read as the reverse complement.
GGGTCACCGAGGGTGCGCCGAGGCCTTGTAAATCAGGCTACAGCCCTACGGATGCCTCAACGTCGCAAAGGAGGCGGCAACAGCCGCTGGGGGGGTCGCCGAAGCCTTGGTGGGCCGTTGCAAGGCGGCAGCAGCCGCTGGGGGGAAGGGGCGGCGCTGCTGGGAGAGGGCGGCCGCGTTGGGAGTGGGCTACAGCGGCGCTGAAGGGCGTGGAGGCGTGGAGGGGCGCGTGAAGGCGCGGAGGCACGCGCGCGGTGGCGCGGAGGCGTGTGGAGGGGGGGTTGGGCGGCGGGTGGGGCTAGGGTTTTGGTTCTAGAACCCCGGTCTAGGACTGTTGCTCTGATACCATGTTGGGATAAAATTCATTCATATGAGAAAAGAGATCCCAGGGCTCTTTATTTAGGAGAGGAGCCAAGGGTTAATTACATAAGTGATACCCAAAGAAAACATAAACCGTAAATATAGTACGGTGATAAATAAACATCTCAACAGACAACTCCGCCGATTTTTAGCAGCAACTGGCGGAGGGTTTTAAATTTAAAAATAGTCTGTTGTGAAAATATATAATAAATTTAGAGAGCAGGTCATCCCGAGAATGGCACAATACTAATACAAATAACAAATATTCCAAGAATGCCTAGCATTCACAAGGTAAATTGATGGATTTATAAGCAACAAGCATAGGTAACGGAATCAGTATGTTTAAATCGTGTCAAACTATGAAAAAATGTCTGCCCTAATAGGATTGTCATTAATAAAATTAAACCAGCTAAATGGGTTAAAATGTAATAATTTCTTAAGTTGAATGTGCCACCAGTCAAATACCTTACGAGTCGATTGGTCGATACAACTAATTGGCCATTATTCCTTTAGTCTCCCCATGAATAGAATAACGTGACTAATCGACCTTGCGGGTTGACTGTTGCAAATTTGCTTGTGGACAGTCTATATCTATACTAATATAATAAAGAACCATATGCATGACTCGCATCATTCCACCAATAATTCTTGACTTCTGTCGTCCAGTTTAGTCTACAATTCCAAGCCTATTTAGAGACCTGAAAACACCAAGAAAAAGGAATATTACTGTTAATCACAAGGATACATGGCACACATTATTCTAAGGAAACATGTGATTAGCATCCACAGTTCAAAAATCTACATTCACTTCACGTACCGGTCTTACATCCCACACTTGTCTCATTCATTTTTGAACCAATTTAAAATTTCCGTAATTTACTTAGTGTTCTTCTGTCAAAATTTTCATTGTAATTCACCATTGACTTCGATGTTAATTTTTGACACATTTTTACTAGTGCCTTTATTAGAATTAGTCACCGACATTGATTAATTATATGGCGGGATTTTGATGAATTTTCATTTATATCTAGACTTGCGTCGGGGATTCAAAATTGCTCGTAATATCATATATTATTATGATTCTTTTTAAATTTAGTGTCTATTTCAGTAAGTGATTAGATTTGGTAGAGAATGATGTATATATCTGCCATGCAACACTTGGTAATGATATGTTTAGGTAAGATTTTACCTTTTTATTAATCTAAATGCATATCGTCTTGTTTTTAATATGTATGGTTATTTATATTATGAAATATTATTATTATCTCCCCCTGCCTCATTTTCTCCATTTTTTATTTTTTTGAATTTTTTTCCGTGAATATTCATCACTATATCCCTATATTATGTCATAAAAATTTCGTGTGAAATAGAGACTCCTACGGCCTTCATCCAGACAGTCATTTTTTAACGGTCCCAGGATTTTTTAAATCGACCCTGTCTGGAAGGAGGTCGTAGGAGTCTCTGTTTCTCTTGAAATTTGAATGACATAATATAGGGATATAATAATGAATTTACACGGTTTTTATTTTTTAAAAAATAAAAAAAATATGCGAAAAATAGGATGGGGGAACTAAGTTAGCTCTCCCTAGGGGGCATATACATTTTACCCCTATTATTATTATTGAATGAATTTTATTTTTAGCTTTTCGACATCTCTCAGCACTTATCACTCTGCAAGGTATTATGTATACGATGTTACAGTATATGTGATGCAATGTATGCCAAATTGCCAATGTGTTAAATACACATTTGAGCCATCTTGAATGTTGCTTGTTGATGAGAAATACATTTTTTTCAGTTATTTTCTATATTTCCATTAATATCACGGATATATCCTGGTATATCCTTGATATATCTTTTCTCAACTTATTGATACGATATTGATATCTCCATCCTAGTTTTCTGTTCAGTTCTCCTAGACAAGATGCTGGAACCCTTGGCACTCCGTATTGCGCCAATCGATAGGCACTATATCTTTTCGAAGAGGCCGCTGAACACTATCCATCTCCAAGGAACCTTCTGCTTGTTCTTAATCTTATTCTACCATGGCCCTCCTCTCAGAAAATCAAGTATGTCTCAAACATGTCTAATACTCTAGAACGTTGTTGATTGCGAAGGTCTTTTCCACTAGCCGAATCTAATCCTCAACTGTCACTGTTGTCATATCTGTAATGAAATGTGCAAGGTTGTCCTTACATAACATATTGTAGTAGTATGGGTGCTATGGTCTCAAGTCTGTCCAAATACCACCTTAATAGCCTTCTTCCTAGCCTCAGTCGATGTTGCAAAAGTTGGTATTCGATATCAATGGAAACGTCATTGAATAAAGAATAAATCGGGTGACTAATCAAATATTCGGTTAGATCTTTTTAATCATTTTAACAAGAAAATTAAATGTTTAATATATATAATCTTATATATGTATACATGTATGTGCATTAATTAACATGATAAAAGTATTAATTGAATGCAATCGAACTATTCACATCTAGCTTTTCACTTTACACTTGAGAAAATTATAAAAAAACCAAGAAAATACTCAATATTATTTTTTTATTAGTTGACCGACTAATCTGTCCAAGTTATTCTACTGAGTCACCCCACTGAGTAGAGTAGTCAGACCAACTAATCAGTCTACTCAAGCAACTATTGCTACTCTGGGACCATTAAGGAGTGAACGTGATTAATGAAATTTGAAGCATTGAGTACTGCATCTCCCCAATAGATCTTTTTAATCATTTTAATAGAAAATTAAATGTTTAATACATATAATCTTATATATTTATACATGTATGAGCATTAATTAACATGATAAAGTACTAATTGAATTGCAATCAAACCATTTACATCTAAATTTTCACTTTACAGTTGAGAAATTATAAAAAAAACCAAGGAAATACTAAATATTATTTTTTCATTAGTCGATCGACTAATCTTGCTTAAATCCATGATTAAAATATCCGAATAAATTCGAGACAAATTCCTACATAGTGTTCTTAAAAGAACACTCTTTAGGAATTTATCCGAACGGTTTCGAGACAAATTCCTAAATAGTTTTCTTAAAAGAACACTACTTAGGAACTTATCTCTCGGCTACATAACGTGCAACCCTCCTCAATTTACCCATGAAAGAGACCAGCCATGGCTGAGTTTTTTGGATTTTAGTTTTTTGGATCTAAGCCTGAGAATGACCCAAGATAGATCCGAATGAAGGCAAAAAAATCCATATAGCCGACCCTACTTAAAGTGGGAAAAAGCTTTGTTGTTGTAGTCAACCGACGAATCTGTCCAAGTTATTCTACTCAGTCACCCCACCGAATAGAGTAGTCGGACCAACTAATCGGTTTAGTCAAGCGACTATTGCAACTCTGGGGCCATTGAGGGAAAGTGACTAATGAAATATGAAGCGTTGAATACTGCATCTCCCCAATAGAATGATTTATGTCTTCCTCTCCCTTTTATTGAACAAGAAATGCCACTCTATCATCTTATAAAGGATGCATTCCTTTATTACGATATTGTCGAGGAGGTATCCATGAATTGTCTTCCTAGATGTTAGGTTGAGGGGAGTTTGCATGCAAGTTGAAGAAAGCCTTTTGTGGGCTAAAATAAAGTCCTAGAGCCTATGATAGGATTAATAGGGAAATTGCAAAGATTGGATTCACATGCTTTAGTACTGTTTACTTGATCTTTGTTAAGAAGAAATCAAGTGCAAGTGTGCTTCTGGTGGTCTATGATGATGACATTAATTTAATTGGTTTAGACGGCACATGTATTCATGATATCATTGCTTTCATGCAAACGATCTTTGTTACAAATGATCTTAAACAAATCTACTATTTTCGAGGCATTCATCAGAAACTTTAATGACATGATTCTTTCTCGGAGGAAATATGTTCTTGAGATGCTTGAGGTTACACGCATGTTGGATCCTCTTATTTATTCCTTTTAATGCTTCCATGGAGTTATGGCTTAATAATGATCCCCTCTTTGGGGATACTAGAGCATACATGCATATTGTTGGAAAATTTCTGTTTGCGATCATGACTATTAGTTGTCATGCTAGTCGGTAAATGAATAATCTTGCTATAATCACTAAAATGATATACATCTTATCCCAGTCCATAGTAACTTTTCAAGCAAACATGTATGCTACTCATATTGCATCCAACCTTATTAGTTAATGAGAGGATGAAGCACATTGAGATTGATTACGACTATATACAATATTGTTGCCAAAATGAAAGATTGTTCTCCCATACACCTCAAAGTTTCTAATTGCAGATACTTTTACCGAGGGACCTTCCGAAAACTGTCGCGGTGTTCTATATGACAAGATACTTATACATACACGCTCTAGTTTGAGGGTGGAGTGTTACTTGTTATTCTTTTACTTATTTTTTAACATTTGATTGGACTATTTTTTTTACACCCTTCACCTATATAGATGAAGGGTGAGGTTTTCATAATTAAACAAGCTCTCTTACATAAGGAAAGTCTCCAACCATCTTTGGGTGCAAATGCATAAATATCATTAATCTTTTCCCGTGATTCCATCAAATGATACAGTTTGATCCTCAAATCTCGTATAGTGAGAGTTAATTACCTAGTTTATCATGTGATTCAACCTTCAGGTGCAAGCTCTTTTCCCCTTTTTTGAAATTCTTTTTTTTCTAATTAATCAGTTTTACTTCTCTGACAGCGCTAAACATATCCATCATCTACTGACTTTTTTCTCGATAAATTCTGCCAAATTCTTTTGTTGAAAAACTAGTTATAATACCGTATCATTGCCATGCCTATGGACAGTTGGAACTTTAATATGATATATGGTGCTTCAATTTCATAATTTGTCAGGGCAAAAATGTGAAGGATATCTTCGTTTCATACCTGAATACATGCCCAAATCAAGGGAGCAGGACAATAAGGACTGAGGTACTGTTTTTTTTTGAATAGTTTTTATGTACTACAATTGATGTTTACATTGGCATCCTCTGTCAACATGCAGGAAGCCATCTTTATTTCTTTGCAGTACTTCAACGAGCCAATTGCAAGAGCAGTGCAACGCTTTAAAGTATGACTAGTAGGTAACCCGTGCTTTGCGCAGAATTGCATGTATGAGAACAAATTCGATATGTATTTGTTATTAAGAAAGTAGTCGTAATATTCTGCAGCCTATGCAAGAAAAGGAGCACATGTTCTCATATTTCTGTGCATCTGAATTCTAGTTTAAGTAGACAATTTAATACCAAAGTTCGTCAGCATCTTTGTCTATAGTAATTGATCGGCAATATAAGTTTATTATCCTTACATAAGAGCATAAATAGAAAGTAGAAGGAAAAGGAAAGGAGATTATTTTTCCAATTCAAAACAACAGTAAACTTGAGTAGTGGAGCATACAGTAGATTAGTTTAGAAATTGTCATGATGTAGATTTCTCCAATCAGAAAACACAGTGATGTGGAATATTATTTGCAATTAATGATATGCATTTTGCACTAATTAAATTTGATTTTGAAACTCTGTAAGCTAAGATTAGCATGTAATTTCTTCCATGTCGACAAGTTTCTAGACAAACATGTGTGCAAAAATTTCTATCCTAGGCATATGAGCTGAATAACTAAAGATTTGCTGCTTCCAAAACTAGTTATGTAACATGTCATGCAAACATGTAAAACAACAGAATTTTGACATGTTGCAAATGGCGATTTTTTCAAATATGGACAAACATGGTGCAAGTGCAGATTTTTTTTCATGTTAAAAAATGTCGTAAACATCTCAAACTACAAAAATTTAGGAAAAACCAATAAAATAATACTATGAAAGCCGGTGAAACAATTAGAATGTCATCAGCCTCTTACCTGAAATGGAAGTGCTAAAGAAGTAAAGCCCTCACCCAAAGCACTATGCGACATAGCAGATCTATACGAACTACTGAAAGAAGCAAACAAAAATTCACAAGTTGCAATAAAACCAACAGGGAATAATTATAAGAAGTAAATGATGTAGCTTCTTCTCTCTACATATGGATATGAAGGGTAGTTCATGGGGTTATACTTTCATCAATTTTTAACCGTCAGCACAATCCTTTAGGAGCCTTTCGGTTAGGGATATCAATTTGGGTATACCCATTCGGTACTTGATCCGAACCTCTCCCCTTCATTTAAGGACTCGAAACCTGTCTCATTTACTTTTGAACGAGTTTAGGTTTTTAATTTACTACACATACACAAATTTGGGTATGTGTATGGTTTTGTGAGTGCCTTGTGGTTATCCGAACCTGTCCCGAACCTGAATAAAAAATAAATATAGATATAGATATATATGTAGCATTTTAGTCATACATATATAATCCATTTCATATTTAATAGGTATTGATCTAAAAATCCAACTCAATTTTTTCATCTTCGTCCATTTGTTCGCATTCAACTATCTTTTGTACCTTCAATAAATAAAAATAATAAACCAAAAAAGTTAAACACTTAACAATAATACATATAAGTTTTTAACATTCCTTACACATTGCACGTCTTTGATTGCCACCATATTACATGATCTTTCTTTGTTTAATCTATGTGTGAGTCTTATGTATGAATAGCGTAAGATTTTACTATGTCGAATATGTAGGTACCTGTTGGGTACACGGGTATCCGTTGGGTATATGTGTTCCTGCTAGAAACTACCTGTTTAATGAATGGGGTGGGTATGGATAGTGGTTTTATAAATGGGTATGGGTTTGGTAATATTGATACCTGCCCCAAAACCAATCCACTGACATCCTACGTTCGGTAGAGGAATAAGAGAAATGGATAAAGAAGGATAAGATATTGTTTCTGTTTGGTTGGATTGAAAGGATAAAGAGGAATACATAGAGTTAAGTAGTAGTTGTTTGCTATTCTCTTTCCAATAGGAGGAAGAGCGTGAGGAGGGATAATGGAGTTACGTTAGATACAATTGTCAAATAAGTGGTAGTTATACGGGCCTTTTTCACTAATAAACTAAAATGTGGACCGAATATGGAGGGATAAAAAATTGAAGGAATAAAGAAGATATCCATATGCATTCCTCAAATGAACAACCCCTTAGGATATGGATATGCACAAACAACAAAATGAGAACACGTCAATAGCATTACTATTATCACTTTTGAAACAAAATATGGATATGATGTTTTCTATAGTAAGTACATGTGTTTTTAATTTTTATTTCAGATACAGATGTGCATCTTCATTTCTTTGCATATACGAATGCGTGTATAGATACCACTAATTTTTTAATGATATAGATACAGATATGATTGTGTGATATGGATACATATCTAGAATTTAAAGTGGAGATAACTATGCTAGTGATGTTGCTATTTGCATTTTCTTTCTTTGGCAAATCCGGATATAAAAACTTGAGTAAGTTAAAAAAAAGTCCTTAAATTATACACCTGATTGTCATTTCTTACCTAAACTTTGAAAAGGTAACAATGCAACATCAAAACTTTAAAATTTATCTTAATGTGATCCTTGACTATTAAATATAGTTGATCATTTTTCTTTCTAATCTTGAATTTCAACCGAGAAGGACCACATTGAAACAAATCTTAAAATTTAGGTACCTCATTGTTACCTTTTTAAAGTTCATGTTTGACGTTGAAATTGAATGTATAGCTCAGGACTTGTGTGTAATTTACTCTTAGTTTTTTAGTGTACACACATTAAGGGCCAATTACATTGGTGTAAATATATCGAGGGGATTTTGCTATAGGAATAATGGTAAAGAGATAAAGATGAATAAGACACTGTTAATTTTTGGTTGGAGGGAGATGATAAGGAGGGATAAAGAGTGAGGGATAATGGGTAGCTATTTGCTATTCTTTGTTCGGTAGGAGGAAGAGAATAAGGATAAGTGGGTTATGTTAAATAAGTTTGCTGGATAAGTGGTAGATTTTGTATTTTTTTTTGGCTAGAGAGACCGATGATGGAGGGTTAGTGATGGAAAAATTATCTCATATTGACTCATGACCAAAACTTTACTGTTCGTAGAGAGATAAGAAATTGAAGGAATAAAGAGGGATATCCTTCCATGTTCCTCAAATGAACACAAGAGAGGGTATGTAAAAGAGTGATTGTTATTTTTAATTGGATCTAACTTTGACACCCTTTTCATTTTACTAACTATAGCCTTAAATGCATTGATTTTTCTTGCCACGTCTATATCGTTTCCTTGTCTGAATCATGGATTATATGTTTGCATTTAATGTCAGTCTTCTAACCACGATATTTTATTTGAATTGTGTTAATAAAAATACGGTGGCACTAATTCAGGTGGACTGACTTGTGACACATTCATTGCCACTGCCATGGCATGACAGAAATGTAAAAATAAAATAAATAAATAAAAAAGGATTCAAATGAAAAAGTTTTCAACCAAAAGTTTTCATCTCAATGAGATTATAACTTTCATACAACAACAACAACAAAGTCTTTTCCCACAATTAAGTAGGGTCGGCTACATGGATTCTTCTCCTCCATTCAGATCTATCTTGGGTCAATCTCGGGCTTATATCCACAAAACAAAGATCCCTTCGTATGGTCTCTTTCCAATACTTCTTGGGCCGTCCCCGCCCTCTCTTAGCCGACTCAACATCCCAACGCTTGCATCTCCTAACTGGTGCTAGATTATAACTTTCATGAAAGACAGAAATGCAAAAGACCTCATTTACACATACTTGTATTTTTGGGTTGATTTTCAATGTGTGTTGAATATCAGTTTTGTAATTTTCATATTTTTTGTATTTTTAGTAACAACCACCTATGTACAAGACTCAAAAGATATTGTAAACTGATTTTTATGGATTTTTCTTGGATTAGAAATAAAGAGAAAATAAAATATTAATGTAAAATATATACAAGTGACAATAGGATTTCTTTAATACTAAATAATTAGCACTAATTATGTACAATATATCAACTGCTTATTCATGCAATTAGAGTGGTTTATTAAGTGGATTGTCTTGGGGAATTGAGCTAAGATCAATGAATAAGGTGGGTGAATAATGGATTCATCACTATTTTCATTAGGAATTAGACTAATATTTACAAATTTATCAACTATTAGAAGAAAAGTCAAAAATAATTGTTGCTACATGATTTGTTGCAAACAATGTATAGAAATGGATATGATATTCTTGGCGAATTGAAAGAATCTAAATAGGACTAATATTTGTTATTATAAATTTAGTCATGAAAAAATGATGATGATTATTATTAATCGTTGGCATAGGTCGAATTTGTTGTAAAGCGTTATCTCGGGATAAAAGGTTTTTTTATCCCCATATAACTTATTTGAGGGTAAACATTCCCCTTGTAGTTGCATCATCTATTATGTCTCTGCACAATATTTTTTCCTTATCCATTAATCCAACTGAAGAGGAATATAAGATGAACCTCACTTATCCATTATCCTGCTACCATATTCTTATCCGTCATCTGAACATGTTCTTCGTAAATAAGCCATCAACATGCAATTGGAAGTCTTTAACCATTGAAATCCTTATTACAATAAAAAAAATAAACTTATCTAATTACAAAAATAGGAACATTAATATTTTTTACTATGAAATCATACGAAATTTGGACAAAATGGATCTTCACATAAAAAAATGGATTGCATGCAAACATTTCATAACAAGAAAGAACAAAATAAACTCTAGAAAAAGGAAAATGACTAGACAATTAAATATATGCAAGTTAAGATAATGGATTATTATCTAATACCTAACAACAGAGAGTAAAAATAATGATCATTTGAAGAAGGGTTTAAAGATGTCACCATAAAACATAAAAGAGAGAGTCTGTGAAATAGTCCATCTTGACTTTAGAAATTAAAAACAAAAAAGATTTGCCATCGTTCTACTCTGTACATGTAAACCCTGTATTGGCTCTCATTAGAATTCACGGATCCACCCTTTTGTATAACTAGTGTGTGCTCCCGTGCTTCGCGGTGGATTAGCATTCGGTTGCGATCCCGTCACCAACTCTACTTGTGTGCCATAGAACCGAAAGCTTTACTCTTCTCTCGCTCAACCATGCATCCAGATGAAAAATGATCATTTAAATCAAAATCGAATCTGATCCCGACGATGAATGTGATTCGAGAATCGACACCACATTCGGTCCCTGTCCTTGTGCGAATTCCACCTGCGTCGTGAAACTGAACGTTCTTTCTTTTCTTTCACGCATGTGAACAATAATCGGTATGCAGGTCCAGAATCCCGCACATTACTGGATCCACGACCACAACCACCTTTGCGACCCAGACTTCGGCGTCTCATCCACGTGCGAGGATGAGCACAGTCCAGACGCACAGATTACCGAGCACTTAAGGAACCGGTAACAATCTGATATGTACGGAAGATAAGCTAAGGAATAAGTTAAGAAAAAAAATCAACAAAATTTTATCAACATTCAATAATCACAATAATGTAATATATTTATAAAAACAAATGGGTTTAAATGAATTCTTTTATTTATTTATTTTTAAAATAATCGTAAAAATCGAGTATTTATCAAAATCAAGTGGGTTATTAAATAACTATTAATAGAGGAAAGAATTGTCTTTTAAATTTATGTTTAATGAACCGATAAAAATGCTAAAATCAATAAAGAATTGTCTAATCTAAACTGTTTAACTAATACAATTACATAGTATTGGCATAACCAAACTATCGAGTGATACAAAGGATGTTAAAAATCGAATACTATTTGATTTTAAAAGAGAAAAAGTCTTAAAGTTAATGTCATAATACAACAACAAAGCATTTTCCCACAATTACTTAGGATCGACTATATGGATTTTTTTACCTCCATTCAGATCTATTTTGGGTCATTCTTGAGTTTAAATCCAAACAACTAAGATCTCTTCAGATAGTCTCATTCCAACACTTCTTGGACCTTCATCGTCCTCTCATAATTACTGCCCCTACCTCCTAAATATCACATCTTCTAATTGATGCATCAACTGACCTTCTTTGTAAATGGTCAATCCATCGTAAGCGGTTTTATACCTTTTTATCCTCTATCAGAGCTACCCCAACTTTTCTTTTGACCGCATCATTCTGAATTTGATCTTTTTGTGTATGACCAAACCACACATCCACCTTAGCATTTTCATTTCTGTTACTGTCATCCTTTGCACGTGTCTATGGTTCACATGCCAGCATTTTGATCCATAAAGCATAGTAGGTCTCATGGTTACTTTGTAGTACTTTCCTTTAACTTTCAAAGGGACTTTTATCATAAAAAAGAGTAGAGGCTCCTCTCTACTATAGCCAACCTGTATTTATTTTATGAGTAACATATCCATCAAATTCCTACTCATGTTACAAAATAGATCCCAAGTATCTAAAGTATCTTTCTTCTATGTGTTATCATTTGCAATCTTAATCTCGAATTCTTTACCATTGTTTCCATCAAATGTGCATACCATATATTCAAGTCTTAAAATTAATATAATTAAAGAGGTAAAAAATATATTATTTTACATAGAGGCATCATTTTAGGGTGTATAAACAAAGTAGTAAGAAAGAAATTTGTCATCTTGGTACATGATATTTTAAAACAATAAAATCAGGTTAATAATCTTGTATACATACAAGCGTACATACATACATGTATGTATGTGTGTCTATATATATATATTTATGCAAAGTAATAATGCTTTGAATTAAAAATTGTATAAATTGTAGTATGCATATTTACAATATCAAAAATCATACGTGGATTGATTCGATATCAAATATTATTTGCATAAATCTAGCCTTATGAATTGATTCTTATTGTTGTTACAATATATCTAAGAAGAAATATTTATAAAAAATATATTAATTTACATTATAGATGAATGATGGGAAGAGTATTTTTCTTAAATTTTACATTATATATTTCTAAAAAGTAAAAATCTTTATCTACACTTTTCAACTTTTACAAAGGAATTAGTAGTATATGCTTTTCCTTTAGTAAATTATAGATCTAAATTTAGAAACATGTAGGGAAGGAAAAAAGGGGGAGATGGAAGGAAAAACCTTGTGAGATGTAGAGAGAGAGAGAGAGAGAGAGAGAGAGAGATTGATTGTGGGAAGTGCGGGAGGGAGTAGAGGGACATGTCTCTAGTTAAGAGAAGCGGCGGAGAGAGACGGGAGAAAGACACAGGGAGGCGAGGTGGAAGAGCTGGAGAAGTGTCACGTGTAGCCAGGGGGAGAAGAGCTGGGTAGAACCCTTCTTTAGTATTGATAAAGATATGCTAGTGTTGATTTTGGGTCTCACATGCTAGTAGATTTTGGTTTGAATATGCTTCAATTGAGTCAAATGCTTCAATTAGATGTTTCGACTCTAGTTCTTACACCTCTAAGTTCATTCATTACATTCTTATTAAATTGTTAAGCTACTTGTTTTCTTTCCCATTTTTCAATTCCGCCTTTAAATCCTTAAGAATTCTTTTTAATTAAATCAATCATATCACACTCATGCACCCTAAAATTCTCTCTAGAATGCACACCCTACCCAATTACACATATGAGTTTTCCCAAAACTCCCATAAAGAAAATTAAAGAGAAACCCATCGTATGAAATCATAGAATATGAGTTAACAAAATGACTTATTATATATAATCAATCTAAATGTATAACTCACATTTATTTGTTTCTTATAACATAGTTTTCTTACAAACTCCACTCAAACCTATATATCAAGCACTAGCATTCACTTGACATACTACAACTCACTGAAGTTCTTCCTTCTCAGATTGCTTCCTCACTTCTTGTCTCACTTGCTTGCTTGCTTCTCGCCTCACTTGTTTGCTTACATGCTCCAACACAAGGGATATCAAGGCCTATTTCTACACCACAGACTTGAAGGATAACGAATTTTTTAGAAAGTTGGAGTTTGATCTAACCAAGAAAGTTCTAGAAACTTAGTGCTTAGTCTACACAAGTCAAGATGATTGGGGGGACATCTTCTTAAGGAATGCCTAAAACCTCAAAGTTTCACTCAGAAAGTTGATGGCGACCTATCTTTTTAATAGAAGCCAAAGAAAGAAAGCATTCATGTGGAAAATCAAAGATGATATAGAGAGGGTGGAAATCGATATTGTTGTGAAGCTAGCTCACAAACTTCTACTCTATGTTGTCGGGCTCCCACACCCTCACAATATTGTCTCCGCTCAAGTTGTCTATTAAGTGCATGTGTGAATTCATGCTCTGTGATAAGTCCTCTTTCTTTTTCTTCTTCCCTTAAACCCCAAGGTGTGGAGTTCACATCTTTCTCCCTTCAATCGCCTTTTTATGTGGTGCATGTAGAACACTACAATAAAATGGAACTATGGTAACACGTTTTTTTTAAAAAATGCCAATATATCATCCATTGTTAAATATATATAAGATGAGTATTATTCAATGCAAAAATATTTTTTATATTTGAAATTAGTGGTGAATATCATATCCATTGTTATATTAGTAGTGGCGGTGCATATAACAACGATTATCCGTTCATATTTTTAATTTTTTTCCAATCATCGTTAATTTTTTAATTCAAAATTTGGCATGATTAGTTAATATTTTGAAAAATAACAATGAAAGGATTGCTATATGGACCATCGCTTTGCTAGTAAATTAGCAACGAGTATGACATTCACCGCTGATTTCAAATATAAAAGATTATTTCGCAACAAATAACATAGTTGTTATATATATATATATAAGAATAGATGAAATAGTGACATTCTTTGAAAAGTGTCAGTATAGACCTATTTTGTTACAGTGGAATGAAACTAATGTTTTATTCAATAAAATATGATATAAAATGCATTAAATGTTCTGAAGGAGGAATATTCTATCAGTGATGCCCGTTGAACTGATATATTAAAAACTCGACTTTAAATGTCAACAAACTCTCTTTAATGGAATCTATATATGCAACTGATGCTTCCATCCAAAAAGCAAAGCATGTGCTTCTGAAACCTCTGCCCACTACCAAACTTGAAAGAAAAGCCCTTTTGCTTTTCCTTGAGCTCCTTCTTCTGAGAACATGCAGAAACTCCTTTGCTTTTCCTTAAGCTTCTTCTTCTGAGAACATGTAGAAACTGTACCCACTAACTTTTGAAAAATATTTTGCAGGCAGTAATGGAGATCACACTGACCGTATCTGCTCGTTTTTGTTTGGCCTCTGGAAATGTTGTGGTGACTTTCCAATAAAGTGATCTGGAAGTTTAAAGTTCATGCAGTAGTTTTTGGATGGATCCCACTTGTCACTACCAAATTGCTCGTTCTCAAGTGCTGGAATTATTTCTCAGGTCATGAGTATATATGGGTCTTTCTTTAACTCCACTTATAAGGTTGCCACCCAAACCATGTGTTTGAAGTTTAAGTTTGATAAAGTACCTTTAGAGAGGATGAATCTAATGGCATAAGCCTTTTGTGATAAATTGATCTTTTTTTACTATAATATTTCTATAACTGGTAAAACTGTTAATATATATATATATATATATATATATATATATATATATATATATATATATATAGAGGGCTTATCCAATGCGCACAGGGCCCATTTGTGTTGTGGTGAGCACCAAACGTGGGCTCGCCACGTGTACATGTTGGTTTCATTTGGTAGGTGACGGTATTAGTAACAACTATATTTCTAATTATAGGCTACCACGTATTTAACAATGACTATATTTCCAATTATACAGTGTCCTTAAAAATAGGGATGACGATTTTGGAAAGAAAAGATTCAAATAAATGATTTCGTGCGGATTATTATGATCCAAACGACTGGATAATAACAAATATACTTTGGTCAAGTAAATGCTTGTTATGAGATCAGTAATATGAAGACAATGATCAGTAATTTTCATCCAAATAGTTAATATGTGCAGAACTTAGTAATTCGTATACAATGGACAAGTAAATGTGTGTTGCGAGATCAGTAATAACATAACAAAAGATTGGTAATACCATTGTATATGTAATGCGTATTGCATTCATTTCTGTAATATTTTTCCTTTTTCGTCAACGAAGCATTCTATTAGTTCACGAATTCGATTTTCCTTATGTGTATGTATTTAATAACTTCCTTTTCAAAGTACTATTTCCATATTAATCGTATAGAAGGTGAATATGTTAATGATTATATGTTACTTTCTTACTTGAGCAATGTCCGTGACTTACAATGGAAAGAAATCAGTAATTCATTCATGTTACTCAAGTAATACATATTACGTTCTCAAGTAATTATTATTGTGAGATCATTAATTACTTGTTATTATTACATGTTACTGATTCTTCTATATATCTTACTTGTATTCCTTACTTACTTATGTAGCTTATTAAATTACTTGTAATACGTCAAGTGTTACTGAAAGCCACACATAAATTACTTAATTATTGTTATATGGTAAACATTCAAATTTCAATTGTTGTCTTCTAGTCCATTTAGATGGTGTTGTTTTGCTCCCGCTCCTCGGCATAACAACAGCTTCTTCAAAAATCCAAATTGTTGCATTGTTCTGCAAGAAACAATAAGTTAGTTGACCATTTAAAAATTAAAATATCAGGAAATTGGAAAAGAATAGACATTACTTACAAATTTTTCAATAACGTTTTAGGAAGTTACTTGCTTCAGTACTATTTTATATCCGTGAATAGTAAGAATTGTATAAAGAATAGTAACTCAGTAATATACTTGCTTCAGTAAGAATCATTCAATGACAAGTAACTTATAATGAATTGTTAGTAACGTTTGTTATATGATAAGTAATATAATATAGTTACTGACAACCAGTATTGAAGTTACAATGTTACCAAAGTTACTTGTTATTATTATAAAGTTACTTCTACATGCAAAAAAGTTACTGATGGATAGTGTAAATATTACTTGTTATATATGTAAGTTATTAAAATACTAGTAATGGTTTACAATGTTACCAAATCATATATTAAATGTTACTGGTCATTATCCGACAGTTACTAGTACAAGTTATATGGAATTTCTTACTAACATATATATAAAACTTACTGATACATGTAATAAAAGTTACTCAAAGCCAACAATAAAGTTAAAAAATTACTGTAACTTTTTATTATATGAAATTAAAATACCTTCGATAAAAAAATCATTTAGGAATACAAATCATGTATCAAAACGAATAAAAATCGATATTATGAATACAACTTTCTCATATTTCGATCATACTTCTCGAATAAACATTGCTTACGATAAAAAATATGCAGTATTCATAAAAAAAGTTACTGAATTCATCATCCCGTCGTTTTGATCCCAAAACAAACATTGCTAAAAAATAAAATATCATTAAAACAACGAAATTATG
This sequence comes from Ottelia alismoides, assembly GCA_037367405.1. Classification (NCBI taxonomy): domain Eukaryota; kingdom Viridiplantae; phylum Streptophyta; class Magnoliopsida; order Alismatales; family Hydrocharitaceae; genus Ottelia; species Ottelia alismoides. The sequence goes on along the minus strand of JAZKJV010002181.1, from coordinate 640,700 downwards.
ATAGAAATAATCTATTAAATCATGAAATCGAATCACATACCTCACAAATTGCGTTGGAACAAAAGAAATGCCTTGCTTTGGAATGAAACGGTATATTTTAGCAATCAAATGCACGCGCCTTCCACTTTCCAGAAATGCAAAGCTATTTTTAGCAATGTCCTAATTTCCAGTTTTGTTTTATTTCCATACGAAAATCGGTTCCTATTTTTTTGGGATGGATGGCTAGGATTGGGTGCTCATCCGAACTCAAATGGGCCCTGTGCGCATTGGATAAATTTCCTATATATATATAGCGTAAATAACCAAAAGATAGTACGAGAAGACTATATGGAGTATATGCAGATGCGTGTAATACTCTAAGCACAATTGAATAGGAAAAAATCACATAGGTAAGGCTGAAATATAAGATCAGAAATTATAATCACTCGAGACATATGGGTTTAAGACTACGCAGTTTTTGTGATTGTCAGTGGGTATAATAAAGTTTAATATATATAGTAAAAAATGATTTTGCAGGTTAATATCTACTTGGCTCACTATCAAAGTAGATTTCCTCTAATTGGGAAAAGGATACCTAGAGAAAGTGGTAGATCCATGGGGACTGGCAGGGCACTCAATCACTATTCTCTATTTTTGCATTTACATTGTAGGTTTAGTCCCTCTCAACATTTAGATTCCATTCCCAGAGGTGATGTTACATGTGGCAATAGTTACGAAGAAACAACTAGTCTAGACTTGTAAAGCTATTGCATGTCTAGATTCAGGTGAAAAATATATCTATAAAGGAAGCTACTACAACATAATTGGTTTCTGATAACAAATAATTTGAATATTCGTTAACATATCCTTGATTAAATTTATAATAACGAATATCATTCGTAGCAAAGCTACTTTTATCATTGTAGTTGACAACCACCACTACGAAATTGACATAAGGAAACGAATAATTTGAATATTCATTGTTATATCTTCCAATTTTAAAAATATAGAATATTTTGTTGTATTCATATAACAATGGTTTATCTATTGGTTTATTCATTAAAAGTTGTATCAATCACTACTAAAGTTTACAACAATTAAATGAAAAAGTCAATGAATAACCACTGGTATAGGATTCATTGCTACGGATAAGGCAACAAACACGATAACGTTGCGGATATTAAAGAATCAGCAAAGAATAACATTCATTGTTATATATAACTATGAAAGATATAACAATGAACATAAAATTATTGTTAGCTTAGGCTAATTTTGTTGTAGTGAATGAATATTATATGCATTGCTATAGGTTCATACATCGACAATTATTTGTTGACCTTTATGTTATGTACTAATTCTATCTAATTTAGCAACAATTTAAAAAAAGGTTAACAAATGACCATTTTCATATGATTCCTCACTAGCAATAGAGCAATGAATACAATATTTATTGTATGACGTATCTGTTATAATTAAATATATAAATATTGATACTATTCATACTTCTTTAAATTCACAACGAATATCATATTCTTTGCTATATTCACATCAATGAAGCATATAACAATGGTTATCGTTAACTTTTCTTCTAATCGTTATTTTAGTAATGATTAATACAAATTTTAACGAATAAGTCAATGGATAATCGTCATTATATATATGAACCTTTAGCAACAAATATGTCAACGGATAACTCGTCATTATATGAACCTCTAGCAACGAATATGGCCTTCCTGGCTAATTATAACAAAGATAATTAGGCAATGAATAATATTCCTTGTTATATCTTTAATATTAGAAGAGCTGATAATAAATATTCAAATTATTTTTTGCTTTAAATCAAATTTGTTGTAGTGTCTGTTGCCTTAGATCAATTTTATTCTAGTATTTTATAAGACTTGACAAGAAATGGCTATTTAAGAATGTAAAGTTGCTAGTAAACATATTGTCTGCAAAAGGACATTTCTCTTAAAAGGCGGAAGAGGTTATACATGACATCCTAAACATAGTCTCAACGACTCAGATTTTGCAAAATTTTGAGTGTACTCAATGTATTCATAGAATTATCATATGTAATTATCCTTACTACGGACACAGATGCATTACAATAAAAATTAATTTGTAAAGGTAAATGCATGATTATAAGACCCAGTTACAATGTTAAATATATAGCAATGAATATTATCCTCTGCTAATTATGTAGCAATGATTATATATTATCTTTCTAATGATTTTTTTGTTCGAGTTGCTACTAAATAGAGTGATGATTTATAAAAAAATAAAAAAGAAAGACAACACATAACCATTGATTATGAGTGTATGAGTGTTTTGAAAAAAATTGTAACGAATAAATCATTTACTGTACATAGCAAACACAAAATAATAATTTTAGAACAAAAGGTTTTTCAAAATTACTTACTCCACACATTATATTACTTTAGTCACTACCAAGATATTGCAACAAAAACAATTTAGCTAGACATTTGGCTACTAATATAAAGGGTAAAATATATCAACAACTAAACATTTCGATGCTACAAATTGTGCCTAAAATGTGTTTTCTTTATGGCCATGGTGCAAATGAAATTTTTATCATTACAAAAACATACATGGTCTGTAACAATAGAAATAGAAATAATATCTTATAAATAATATCGGATAGATGTGTACATAGATCGGGAATCGAATTTTACTTAATCAAGGTCCAATCCAACCTCAACGAATTATAACTTTTCTCGATTCAATCCAATCTATTAAATATTCAACAAAAAACAAACGGAACCACCTGATAATGGAGTGGATCGGATTTCTGATCCTTATACATTCTCCCCTTCATGGGTTGTCCTCATATTAGCAGCACTTAACATCTGGATTACGTTATTGATGTTGAATTTGTTGGATGGATTTCCCTCCTTGTGGGAACCTAGTCCATATATATAGGACATCGGCAGTCCTATTTAGAAAAGGATAAATCAGTCACCTTTTATGATTAGGAGTTATATTTTCTTAATCCTATTGAAATTAGGAGTCCATGTTTCCTTATTTGCTCATCTCTATGGAGTATAAATAGGGGGTATGGGGTGCATGCCAGGATCATCCCAACACAGGCTCTCATAGCACAAGAAAAAAATAAGAGAGGAAGAAGAAAGAAAGTTTGTGGTTGTCGCAGAGTTTGGAGGGAGCAACCTTTGCAGTAGTTCTTCTCCAGCATTCTTCCCTACAGTTTGACTACGGATTTACCATTGGGTGATATTTCTGCTTTCTATTATTCTCCATTGTTTGGTGATTTGTAGCACCGTATTGAGGGCCGACCTTTTGTAAGCCCCTTACGGGAGATTACTTCGATTATAGTGCTTGGTTTTGGGTTGCGATCAACATCGTGGTTTTCCCCCTTACATTGAGGGTTTTCCACGTTAAAAATTATCCATGCATCTATGGTTGGTTTTTTCTGTGATTGAGTTACTTACTCGTAGTTGATATATCATGCAGGATCCGCCTATAGACTTTAGTTATTTTTCCGCAAATCAATTTGATACGGAGAATTTGTTCCCAACAAATGATATAAAAAAGAGTGTTTACTACAATGATTTTAGCCCAATTGTTAATTCATCTACAATAATTACAAATACCTCATAAAATAAATATAGACTGTTATTGTATCATTGATTTTTAATAAAAGAAAGAATGCAACCGAAATGTATCAAACAACTAGGGAGTAACTTGACCTAGAAGGCAACAAGGTGTACGCTTTGCATTTTGTGGCTAGAAAATGAGATGTGAAAGATGTGAAAGAGGGTTGAAGTAAGGTCCGTTTGAAAATCCGATGCAAGGTCCAAGCGCTTGCATGGCCAATTTGTGAAGTTGGATTGTGAGGACTGAGAAGTAGAATAAAGTAGTTATGTTTTTTATATTTTAATCTTAAAGTTATCTTCTTTTTATTTCAAGCACGATGTTAGATGTTAAACTAAAACTAAAGTGTCACTTGATCTTGATCAAGGAAGATGTGGGTGGAATTCATAAAGTATGATAAGAAAGAAAGTTGTAAATGTTAGCAGTTATCATATATAATATTAACAAATTGGATTTGATTTCTGTAGCGATCCAATCCAATCCATAAAATAATATATTTTTAAAACCTCAATCTGATCCCATCCATTAGAACGACAAAACCAAACCAATAACATGGACATATCAGATTACATATTTTATCTGTTTCTTGTGCACTCTTAATACGAGAGACCACAACCCTAGTACGAGAGACCACAGTTAGAAGCATTGACACGTGTTTTTTATGCAAGGAGTGGTGCTGGATCATTCCAATGGCGCTCCAATAAGCATGTTTTTCCTTAGATTCTCTCTGTGTTAGACTCCTACAAATCATGTCGCTGTCTTTTTGGTGCATATGGATTCAGCCAACATTGCACTGAGACTATACTTACTGTTCTCTTACATGGGATGAACGCAATTGTAGGGAGTGGTTTGTGACTAAGAACAAGCTATAGGAAACATGGACCATGCGCAATGTCCATCTGTCTAACCGGTGTTCCTCGTCCCTCCTCGAGATTCTTTACTTTGATCGCCATGCGGCGGTCTTCATCTACCTTTCGTGTCATCATACTGGTGTACTGAATGATTTCGACGGGATTAACCTTTAAAAATATATATGTCTGGCGCAGAGATATTGGCTCCGCAGATATATGTTTGGAGCAGGAAGAAGGCCAGTTTGCAGGAGAAGAGACTGAGATCTATGGTGGTTAATTCTTACATATACAGAACTTTAATTTAAAAAATATGGCCCATAATGCAGTGAAATGCAACTGATTCACCCACCCACAAAGTATATGCCTTTTCCTCCTCTTGCCCATGCAATCTTTGATTATTTTCTGCCAAGGACATGTGGGGAACTGCACCCACTTTGCCTTGGAGAAATATATTTGCAAGCACTATTGGAGATCAAAGTAAGCAGGTGTCTTCCATGAGCACATCTGGTCGTTTATTTGGACAGTTGGATTGTTGTCTACACTTTTTAAAAGCGACGTGGATGTGCAGAGCTCATGCAGTCTTTTTTGCAACCCCCCCCCCCCCCCCCACCACTACTATTTGCCGTCTGATGGTTTCTCTCTTTCTCTCTGAAGCCAATAACATTGAACCTTTCTGGTGTCCAACTTGAAAGGAGCTCCCGGGAACGTTAGAAAGGACGGATCTTGAGTTGGGATATTCCTTTTCCTGGTAAGTCGGCATCTGCATGCAGGTGTGGTAAAGAACTGAAATTAATCTGGTCACTGTCGATCACAGAAATAACTTAAGATATTAGCCTCAGAAGATATCATCATAACTTCTTATATAATTAAGATATGAGAAATGAAGGTAAACAATAACTGGATCTGTCTATCATGACTTACCATTAATGTTGAACATGATCAGCATGATGAGAGGATGAAAGTGATCAAAATGGATTGGACAACCCTGATCCTGTAAGTAAGAGTAAATTACGCAAAAGTCCATCAACTATACACCTGATTTCAATGTACCTGATCTTTAAAAGTTAACAATGTGGTATCCGATCTTTAGGATTTGTCTCAATGTGATTTTCAGTTGTCGTGATCTAAGGTCAGAAAGATCAAATGATCAACTAAACTTTAATAGCTAATGACCACATTGAGATAAATGTTAAAGATTGTGTATCACATTGTTACCTTTTAAAACTCAAGTACGACATTGAAATCAGGTTTATAATTAAAAAATTTGTGTATTTTACTCTTTAAATAATAACGCACTTTTTCTGTAGCACTTGATCTGCCATCATATGCACTAATGTTAGGAATTTAATGGAACCCCGGAGAAACTAAAAACAATTTTTTTGAGTCCCACTTTAAAGGGAGGGAAAGGCAATGGGGAGGAAGAAAGAAAAAGAAAAAAGTGTGTTTGGAATTGTCACAAGAATTTAGTTATCTTCTCCGAACATAAATTTACCATTGATAGTGATAGTAGTAATATAATATTGGTTGTATGTCTTTTTATGGATTAAAAGGGAGATTTCATTATATAAAAATTTTAACTATAATATTGGTCGTGTGTCCTTCAGGGATATATATCTCGTGAAAATGTCGAGCCCCAATCTCATCTGAATTTTCTCATATATGTGTGTGCGCGTGCATGCGTGCTTGTGTATATACATAGGGAATAGGGAGCTTACACCCTGGGTTCGTGCAACTTCCCGATACCCACCCCCTTTTTATTTTATTTCTAGATTTTTTTGGTAATGAAACCATTGAGGGATTTACTTAGTATTTTAAAGGAAATATGTGTTTCAAATTTTATTTAAAACAAGCATTCCTAATGTGTCTATCTGGAAGGGGTTAATTTCAACAATTTTAAGATCGTTAAAATTTGATAGTTTTGATAGGTGGGAGAAAAAACAGCTGAATTTTTGAAAAGACAATATGGTGATATATTGTGATCTAAAACCCCCAATCATTTCCAAAAAAAATCAAAAAATAAAAATAAAGGACAGGTGTAGGGAAGTTGTATGAAACCAGGATGCAGACTCCCGTATATACAGATATTATTAGCCATGTGAGCCTAAGGTGAACCATTCCTAGAATAAATGTTATTGTAATGTTTGATTTATCAATAAAAATTATTGGTTTATTTCACTCCATGTCTGAGATTAAATGAATGAATGCACTATAAGGTCCCTTACTACAATTAGGATTATGTACCATGATCCTCTTAATGATCATACTGTTGTTGATTCGATATGTTGAATCATAGAGGCTGGTGCTTGGATGGATATCTAAAAAGTTAGATTGAGGACTCATCAAGCACCATCAAATGATTATTAAGAGTTGATCTCCAACCTGAGAAGGATATGGCAATCCTTTCTCTTTTGGCTAATATCTAACCGACCTCTTGATGCAGGTCCTCTACATAGGAATAAAGATTTGGAGGTGTCATATAAGTTAGGTCAAAGAGTTGACTTATCGAGATCGAGATAACCAAGTTCTATGTCGTATACGGTCATGACATAGGCTTGCATCCTCTGACCGAATATAGATGCGTTGCTATATGTCTAGGTATGTACATTTGGCAGACTGATAGGTTAATGGTCTAATCAAGGTCTATATACCGGCGAGCTGGTGTGGATACAATGACATATGAGCAATACGATCTCTCAAAGGGATCATATAGATTCACTTGTGAATCGGAAGACATGGGCTTACTCACGAGGTATTGGTATCGATCAAATTCCATGCATCATCGTCTTGCTTTGGAAGTATGAAAAGAATTTATAGGTATAATATATGCTTTTGAAAAGCATATGATCGATACTAACTCTTAATGATCGAACGAGAAACTTAATGATAAAACCCTAAAGATGACGGTATAAATTGATCTATATCTTCGGGTTTATTCTAGGTCTTCCAGTATGTAGGATGTACAAGTATTAGGAATACCTGAGGGGGATGTGATCATAAACGATTGTATAATCATGACGCTTCCATTCTGAGGAAGTGGTGAAAAAGGTCTGGATTTTAGTGACTCCTCTTATTAGAGAAGTGGTCTGATCTTAGTCAAAATATTGGGTATTGATCTGAATGTGATTCAGATATAATGAGAAGATTAGACCTACGATCTTGATTTAATCAAGCATCTATGAGAGGTCACCGAGATCTGAATTTGAGATGTGATCTCAATATCCAAGTCACTATATGTGGAACGCCCAATTGCCATGTCCTTATCTCCAAGTATCCGCGGAGAAAGTGCATTATTCTTAAAAGAGTTCAAGAATAATTTATGTATCCAAGCATTGAAAAATAGATAATTAGATGTGATTTAATTATCATAAATAATGTGAATTTGATTCATACTATTTAGATGCATGAGAATGATTATCCAATATAATCAAATGTGATTTAATAGATATGAATAATATGGATAGCATTATCCAAATTATTCATATATATTATAAATGCGATTTATAATATAAGATAGAGAGATAACTATTTGTAAATAACATTTACAATTTAAATGTTGATGTGAATTGGATTCACATTGGACATTTGATTGAAAATGTAATTTACATATTATTTTGCGTTATGAATGTGATTCACAAATTTCCATAACGTGGTTGATATTTCATCAAAATAATTTAACATTATTTTTATGAAATAATTTACAACAAATATTATTGTAAAATTATGGAGAAATTCATGGGATGTGTAGTAAAAGGATAACCTTCCTATTATGAGACAGTGGACGTCCATCAAGTCCTAATAGGATTAGTGGTCACCCATCCCTCCTTATGAAAGGAGGCTTGCCTCCTTCCTATTTCTCCAAGGTTGATTGATTTAAATAAAATTAATTTAAATTGAATATTATTCAATATATATTAGATTAAATTAAATTAATTATTGTTGTATTTTTACAATAAAATCATGATCATTGAAAGAAAACAAATTGATCTCAACCATTGATTTTGTGTTGTCCATGAATTGAGATCCATGGACTCCCAAAATAATTATAAAAGAAGAGGCAACCTTAGCTCTTCTTTTTTACACACATCAATTACAAGTTCTCTCTCCCTCTCTCAATCTCATACACATTCCCCCTTCTCTCCTATAAGAGTGGTTGTCCACCTCTTGCCCTAGAGAAGACCGTCGTCGTCACGTCGTTATGTCGTCGCCTCGACCGCTCGTGGATCTCCATCTCCCTCGGTGCTCCTCGCTCGTGAAGAAGAGATCGGATCTCATGTGACAAGATCAGGAGATTCGCTTGTTGTATTAATCAACTTGGATTGCAAGGAACATGTGTTTCATCAACGTGCTCGCAAACGTCTCCTCTATCGGATAAGACTTGAGACAGGAGGTCAATTGCTTTAGAGACAGGATCACAACCACGCTTCAAGAGGTATTCCGACATCTCATTTGTGATTTAGATAAATGATTTGGGAAGTGTTCTCGGATCACGTGGTTTCATCATTTAAATTTTTAAAATTCTGATGCACCGAGCAACTAGTGCGACTAGTCATTCCGATCGCATATGATGCGGTCTTCACACTTCCGTGATGTGTATAAGGTTCTCTCCATAATCTTCAAGTGGTATTAGAGCCTTGTTTGAGGTCTTGGATATGATTCAAAACCCTAGGCGGTCGAGGTTCACGTTTTGGATGCACGAGAATCATTGTTTTTGTATTGGATGCGAGATTCAAATCGATTTTTCGCTTAATTAAAAGCCTACTTTTTGTGCATAGTTTGGACAAATTTTTTGGTTATTAAACTGTATTTATAATATGTAAATATGTTCCAGAAACAACAACCTATTGTTGGTACCAAAAGTGCATGAAAATGATTTGAAGAGTTCCCGCTATAAAAGTTGTTTTGCATGTATTCACGAATCTATAAGAAAATTATTTTTGCTTACTGTTTTCCTGTTAGGATATATGAAATAAATAAATTAAGTAGATAATCAAACCAGCAAATTACTCGAATTTATTTCGCTCGATTCCGACTCTATTTGCCCTAGTTATTCCATATTTAGTGGAGATGGGTCGGAAAATGATTAGATCATTAAATATTTTTGCTTAATGTATTTATAATTCAATGGAAATTATGAATTTGTATTGATTAATTATGAAAATAGTTAATTAATCAGAATAAGCCATTGAATGTATGTTTATGAAAATCCTAGTTTATCCTACAATAATTGTAGGACAATCTTTACACGCAAAACATTGTTATTTGGATAGGATTGGGGATTTTTTTTTAGAAAATCTCCTTATAATATTATTCAAAACGGTTTTGATAAATATTATATGGTATAACTTCGGTCAAAAGGTCGAATATCATCTCAAATAGAAAATGATCAAATCACATTATCATGACCTGAGACGGATATGGTGTCTAGTCGGGATAGTTAGGGTAGCATGCTGATCTGTGAGCGGTCTATCCCGCATCCTATGCGTACTGGCCATAACAGCAGGTAAGGAAAGGATAATTCTTGAAATCATCATGATGTATCTTTCTAATTACTAAATTTAAATAATACATATTTTGATATTATATCATCCTTCAAGTTACAATCAAGTTTGTTTGTTGGTTGATTGAATTAGATTGATAATTGATTTAATATGATTAAATAAATTATATCCAATTAAAATACTCTATTATGAATAGAGTTATATTTCCCTTGGAAGAATTAGTTATGTAAATATGATTCATGATAATTAATTAAAAATTAACATGATATGGAGGATCATATAAGTGATATCCATGGTCTCCGTTAAGGTAAAGGGTTCCGTCGTCATGGATTGTATGTAGGAGATGCATGTCCAAAGTGACAGTTCTTACATACAAGCACACATGGAACATGATCTTTGCTTCTCGAAAGAGTAAGACCGTATGCGTAGTGACTCCAACATCGATTGATTATTGGGGTGATATTGGATTACACATAACGAGTGCTATTCATGTTGACGGTTGGTTCAATTAACTACAGGTCAACATCATCTTAGGGTGGTGGGCCCAGGTGTTAAAGAGCGAGTTGGGAAATTCAAGTTAGACTTGCAAGGCGGAATGTGTTCCTAGTTCTCTTTATCCGAGTTACACGTTATCATATTATTGGGATGTAAGAAAGGAAAAAAGGAGATCCCAGTTCTTGCTAGAGACATAGCGGTAAGTATATCTCTTACTTTGAAAGTGATTAAGGGAATGAACTTCCAGAGTTGAAAAGGCAATACTAATTTAATTAAAAATCATTAATCAAAGAATTTATTTTTTAATATATAATTATTTATATGTTCTAATATAGTACAATCTAAATTTCAGATAATGAAGTCCATGAACCCATTCACCAGGCTTCTGGAGGTCAACTAGTTGACCGAGCCTAATTACTCGGATTGGATCTGTAATTTGGATATTGTCCCCCTGTAGACCGTATATCTTATGCGTTGTCTAAGGATAAGATTGCAAACCCTAAAATGTCAGAAGAAATCAATATAATGAAAAATATGACGAAGATCATACATTAGACATGTATTATATTCCGGGATCTCTCTTTGATGTGCTTCAAAAGCAACATGTGGAGATGGACAACTGCTAGGATATAATGTTGATTCTCAAGGATATGTTCATTGATGTCAACCTTACTCAGCGTTATAACATTACGAAAGAGATTGTTCATTGCCGAATGTAGGAAGGGATTTAAGTTAGAGAACACATACTAGAAATGTTTGGGTACCTGTCTAAATTGAAACTCTCGAGGCTCAGATGAATGCAGGTATGCAGTCCGACTTCATTCTGTTGTCTTTGCTCAAGTCTTTCAATAACTTTGTGGTATCATTTTGCATGAACAAGATGAATTGATCTAACCCTGAGTTAATGGCTTCATTAAAGTCTGCAGAAGACGTAATGAATAAAGATAATTCCACTGGTGATGCAATGATTGCTCAGGTCAAAGGGAAGCACATACGGAAGCAAGGATCTCGAAAGGGCCCAGATCATAAAAGAAAGAAGAAGAGTCAAGATGTTGGCCCATCTTCTAATACTTCCACACTGGTGGCATCAAAGAAGACAGATGTATGCCATCACTGTAAGAAGTCGGGGAACTAGAAGTGTTACTGCCTAGAGTACATTAAATCTGCTGATGAAGGTAAAGCCCTGGCAGGTATGAATTCTACTTTCATCATTAAAATTAATTTTCTCGTAGGACGAGAAAGTAGTTGGATCATCGATTCTGGTGCTTCTGTTCATGTGTGTAATGTTGCATCTATTTCAGGAAACTAGGAATCTTAATGAAGGGGAGATAGTCATCTAGGTGGGATCTGATGCAACTGTTGCAGCAATCGCTGTCAGGACCTGCAGGCTATCATTATCTAGTGGAAGAGTCCTTTTGCTTAAAGACTGTCTTTATGTTCCAGATGTTTGAAGGAATCTTATCTATACCTAAGTTAGTTAGAAATGGATATCCGTTTCTATTTTGTAATAAACTTATGATAAATTGTTATGATAAATATATTGTGGATGGTGTTCTAACTTCTGGTAGACTTTATGAATTGTGTATTGATGAAAATATCGTGAATATTACTACCATTGATAAAACTGCTGGCTGAACTCTAACTGCTGTGATTTTTTTTGGATTTTCTGTTTTCTTTCCCTGCCCCAAGCGGAGTGCTTGAGGGAAGGGGATAGTTGTACCCTCCTCAGATAGAGGGTCAGGAAGAGGTTCCTGCTGCTGAGAAGGAATGGAGCCCATACAAGAGTTATCACGCAACACATATGGACTCAAAGTAGATGAAGAAACCATTTCTTTATTCTTTTTTTTTTGGTATTTTTGATATTGTCCTGAGATACAAGGACGTGAGGAAACACAACTGGAATAGAACAGGTAGCATCAGTACCACCCACGACGTTTGTCTTCGCGGCATCATCACCGTGCTCTGGCTCAGCATCACGTCAAATGGTGGCATCGGTACCACCAATTGCATTAGGAGAAATGAAGGCCTCAGTACCATCGATTGGATCATCATCCTTGGTGGTGTCAGCACCACCGTCATCAACATCATCAGCGGCATCAACACCACTATCCTTCTCGTCTGGCACTCTTGGATCATCATGGGGTTGTCGCTCAGACGAGGTGCCAACGGCTGGCATCCTACCGCTCCTAAGAGTCACAAAATCAGCATCAAATATGTAGGGAGAAATATCATCCAAAATATCACTAGGAGTGGTGGTCTTTGTAAACTGTACCTGCTCAGATTTCCTCTTTAAATTGTTTAGGTTAGGTTCAATCTGAGCGGGTTGAAGTCTCCTCGGCTACCCTTGTTAATTCAACCGAGTTATCAATCGAATTAGGTCCATCGTTCGTTGCAGTCAGGTAATCAAGACTTCGTCAAAAACCACTCAAATTTAATGTTCGATTAACTCAAATGGTAAATTTATTTTACTTGGGCAAGCCCAAGGTCGAACTCAGGAAGGCAGCTGTCTCCTTAGGTAAATTTTTAGTTAATTTAGAGATCAGATTTACAGAAGAATATTTTTTTGGTCTTTTTTATGCAATTAAGGAAAATGTAGTGCAATTTCAAGCCAAATTTAAGTTAAATCACAGAAGATAGTTGAATGAGGTCCAAAATTAATGAAACTTGGCCAGAATATGGAATGCTATGAAACTAAATTAGTGCATTTTTTTGGAATTTTTAGACTCTAAATGAATTAAAAATGAATTTAATAAGAATGCAAGGTAGTTTTCACAAAATAAATTTTAATAAATACCAAAGCACATTATTTTCAGATATAAAAATTATCCTAGATAGGTCTATGTGAGATGAATCCAGGAAAGTTAATAAACCTAAAAATTGATGTAAATTGGATCTATTAGAAATCAATTAAGCAAAATACTATTTGATTTATTTAGGCCTCATGATGCGTGCAAATAAAATGATTTTTATGCACAATGTAGAGCAACTTAAACTAGGTCTAGTGTGATTTTATGGTTATTTTTGGAGCAGCAAATAATTTAATATTTCATTTAAAGCTAAAGTAGGAAAAATATGTCAAATTCCACAAAAATAATATTATTAAATTCAATGTAGCTCATAAAAATATGACATGTGCTACAAAAGATAAAGGACAAGTTAAACTACAACATGCAATTTTTGGAATTTATAAATGATGAGAAATGGACACCTAAATATGCATGCAAACACATGGACCAAAATGCAAAACAAAAAATAAAAATTGCTTAAAATAAAACGTGCATACATGGACTAAAGTGCAAATACCTTTAATGATGGGGGTATGGAAGTCAAATATCCACTGGAACACATGCTCCTCACGTGACGCTCCTGGCAAGGGATGAATTGCAATTTCTGAAAGTCCCAAGGGCCTCGGTGCAAATTACCCAGCCCTCATGTAAGATACACGTGAGGATCTAGGCCGGGAGATGTAGGAGGCTCGGGCGGAGGCTCGGGAGGCTCTGGAGGTTCGATCTTTGCTTCGGCTCTACTTCGGATGCTTCGAGCCTAGGGTCGGGGAAGAGGACCGGAGGCTCCAAGTGGTGAGTGCTAGGCCGTTAGATCAAGACAGATCTAATGGTGGAGGGAGCTGGATGCATAGCGTAACAAAGACCCATCAGATCAAGAAGATCCAACGATGGAGATGGCTCTTGGGGCGAGGCGAAGTGGTGCGTCGTAGGTCATTGGATCAAGATAGATCCAACGGGGCTGGAGCTGCTAGCGAGGGGCTACGTGGCGACTGTCTGGACGTTGGATCCTCCAGATCCAACGGAGGCAGAGAGTGGGCTGTCGGCGCAATCGGGGCCGTTATATCAAAGTAATTCAACGACGACTGTGCGTCGTCTTCTCCGATCTGCCGCCTCCTGCGGCAGACTTGGCGAGGCTCCGGCAAGTATGGTTTAGCTCTGTTGCCCTTCCCTGTGCTCGACGGAGCTCTCCGGTGGCTCCTGGATAGCCCAGATTGGTCATGGAAGTGTCGGGAGGCCGCCGGAGGCTCTGGAAACTATTGGGGTCGTCTGTCGCTCGTGGAAGATGGAGCTTGAAGCAGCCCCGACGTGATGTCCGACCAATGAAGAGAATGGTCCATCAGGGTTAGTGGGTGCTATAAATCAAGTGCACCGTGCTCATGGGAGTGCATGGGGTGTGCGAGAGGCCTGAGGGCGAAGTAATGACCGGGAGGAGGTGATATTCCGCCGTGACCGGCGGAGTTGTGATCAGAGATGAGTCGAAGTGTCGTAGGGACTAACAGATGGTGGCGCGAAGGTGAGAGCTCCAAGGCAGAGCTTGGTAGAGGGTCGGAGAGATGTGGAATCGATCAGAGAAGTCGGGAAAAAGGCGAGAAGATCGAGATGAAAAGAGAAAGAAGATCGGAGGAGAATGGAGGAAGCTACCTGGGGATGGAGGCTCGGGGAAGAGCTCCGGTCGTCACTCGAGGGTTGGTAGCTAGCCCGAGCTCATGCATCTCTTCGAAGAAGTTGCGGCACGGTGTGCTACGTCGTGGATCTTGTCAGAGATGAAAACGTTGTCGTCGCTCACTCTCTTGCCTAATTGTTGTCACCAACAGGTAGAAGGGAGCTCGGGGAATCTCTCTACAAGGGCGGATGCTGTCGACGGTGGACGGAGGCTGGGTATTTATAGGAAGAGGATGGAGTGCATGTGATGGGTAGGTGATGTTCGTGGAGTGTGTGGAGCGAAGAGGAAGGGTGTCATGGAGATCATGGATGCTGGAAAGGATGGTGGAGGTCGGGGCTGTGTCGTGGAGGTGTTGATGGGCGGAGAAGGTGGCTGTTGTGGCACCAAAAATAGGAAGGGGGCGGAGCCATCGTGAGGTGGGGGCTACGCGGGCGAGGCTATTTCGGAGGAAGAAGATGACTTCTGGATCGTTGGATCTCGTGATCCAATGGCTAAAAGATTGGCACGAGAGAAGGGTCGTGATCAGATCCGGGTGATGCAATCGAAGGGCTGTGATCAAGCTACGTGGCAGCATGGGGACGCGACACTGAAGAACGGTGGAGATGGAATCAGACATGGGGATCGAAGGGTCGTTGATTGAGCAGGGATGAGCGGACCAGATCTAATCATCGGGGCTAAGATCCAGCGGCCATGAACGTGGCACGTGGACTAAGGAGAGTGAGGCGGAGGCGGTTGGCCCAGATTTGATCTGGGCCTTGATCGAACGGTCGAGATGGGTTGCGGAATGGTTGGTGGGGATTTGGAGGGAGAAGGCACCATCGAACAGTGGAAGAAGAGGGTCGCGTGGCGCGTGATGAATAGGGTCGTGTGGCACAACCAGAGGGTGCCATGTGGCCCAATCTGAGTGGGTGAGAAAGAATATGAAATATAAAATACAAGGGTACAACTATACATACATATAGCATACAATGGGGGCCCAAAAACCAAGTTTTGCCTACGAGCTCCGATTTAAATGAAATTGGTCTCATTTTGAGAGGTCTCTGAATGTGTATTAATTTAAAAGTGAGTAGACCTAGACCGGAGGCTGTAAGGGAGAGATATGTGCATTCTAAGGTCCATCGTCTCCAACTTGGTTTGGGGTGTTATTGGTCAATTTTACAAGTTAGTATTTTTTTGGTATTTTTCTTTAATTAGTGTTAGTAATATATACAGTATAGAGTGAATTTATGGGTTGTATGGTTAGTGTAAAATATATACAGATAGGTGATTTTTACAGATGAATTTGGCTTTTTATTTAATGCAGATGTGAATGCTAAAATGCACATGTTATCAATACATGCATGAATGCTAATTATGCAATATTGGTGGAAATATGCTCCTAATTACTCGGGAACAAGGCTCTATTTTCAACTTTAAGAGTGATGAATCACATATTCATCAACCCCCTATACTTAAACCTTGCTCATCCCCGAGCAAATAAATTAAATGCAAAAGTGAAATGAGATCGGGTTCCATACCAAGGTCATGAACAAAAGTTGAAAATGGACCTTGACTCGACCTTTGGATTATTTGTATGGCAGAACCTTATTGGGATCTGAACTTAAGACCTAACAAACTTCAAGTTCCACTAGTCTTCTATTCAAGACGCCTTAATAGTCAGGTCATAACAAATCCTCAAACACAAATTTCTGATGACTATGATTCTCACTTGTACTGTGTAAGTGTAAAATATAACTCTCCACATCAGAAATAGCTAAGAAGTAGCCTCTTCTAACAAAGTAACTCTAATTCCCCTGTCCAGTAACTCTTTCCTCGAGGAGCGGGGTATTCCCTTCTAAGTTCAAGTGCGACCAGCTCAATAGGAGGGGGTGGAGAAAGAATGGATGGTAGCCAGTGTAGCTACCTATCCCGGGATGCCTAACCAGTGTAGCCAAGTCATCCAGCTGCAGACTTCTTGCTAATATACATACTTCGACAGGTATTTTATTTTCACTCTGGCAAGTCTTATTTGTTGGAGTTTTTGTAATATTTTTTTTCGAACTATATACAAGGTGCAGCATGTACATCAGGAGTTTTTCCTCTTGAGCCAGTAGACTATTCCTCTTTTAAAGCATTATTGCAACCCACAGTGTCCCGTCTTTAGACGTCAACACCACCAGACTAGGTTGAGATACACTACCCTCCCTAGAGGAGGACGGATGTTTCCACCCGTGTACTACTCCAAGCCAAATGATTCTACCTCCTCACCACCTTATCAATGAAGAGCTACGTACATTGTGCTGGTCCAAGTTATGTCACTGTCTATAATAATCATGCATTTGCATGAGATATTCTACTTAGACTAATCAAGATGACATGTGAACATAGACTTGCGGACTCAAAGAATTAAATTACTTGACCTGAGAAATCTTAACTCCATGTCCTATAAGGTTCCTCTGAAATTAGGTGGATTAAGGTCAAATCAAGTCCTTCTTCAACATCTATTCATACTTGGTTCAGAACCCACTAGCTTTTCACATTGCATATGCAAAATATGCAGATGAGATGTAGATGACATGCTATGTAGATGAAGTGCAAGACATTTTTTTTGAATGCAAGGATGACATGCAAGAGTAAATAAGAAGCTTTTTTTATTTTTCCATTTTTATGTCAGAATATACAAATATATTACAAATATACATGTATTTCATAAAAAAATTTCTCCATTTTTGCACACCTCGTAATTATTGTATAGTATATACAAAAATACATAAAAGTACGAGCTATGGGTAAGGTATATATGTAATATATACACGCCTCCCTATATTTAGCTTGTGCTATGTCCTCAGAGCACGAAAAGCGAGGAAGAAGACAGCTCTAACTAAGCGTAGGAGATCTAAAAGAACAAAAATGTAGAGAAGTCGTCATGCCCCCTATACTTAGGCCCTGGCGTCCTAAGTGTACAAGAAGATCAAAAATGGGGGCGGACGAGGTCAAGAGGGAAAGCGGATGAGAATATACATGATGGGCATCTGTCCCCCCTATACTTAGGCTCTGGTCAGCCTAAGTATATGACATGAGTGAGTATGAGGACCGATTAGGTATGGAGGATGTACAGTGAATAGTGATTGGACTCAGGTGATCTCCCCCCTATACTTAGGATGTGGTCATCCTAAGTATGGAGCTGGGGCGAGTGATTAGAGTCGCGAGAGGGAGGGAAAGAATATACAGGAATGGCGAGTATGTACAAGGATTGCGGTCTGGATCTTTCTAGATGTTGCTGATGGCAAGAGCTCACTGCTGCAAGGTCTCATGCGCGGCTCCATGTGTATCTACTGAGTCTGTCTCATGCATGAATATAATCTCCTCAACATGGACTAACTGTTCATTGGGTTCGACGAAGTGCTTTAGCAATTGTCCATTGACTAGGGATGTCTGTGCTCCATCTATGAGATCTGAGATCTCTACGCATCCACTATCATGCACAATACGGACTATGAACGGACCCATCCACTTGGATTTCAGCTTACCTTGGAAAACCTTCAGCCTTGCATTGAACAACCATGCCTTCTGTCTAGGAACAAAGGTCTTTCGTCTGATATATCTATCATGCCAACGCTTTACTTTGTCCTTGTACAACAAACTGTTGTCGTATGCTCGGTTTCTGACTTCCACAATCTCATTCAGATCCATCTCTCTTTGCTTCTGCCCTAGGTGTGTGTTACAGTTGACCTTTTTTATTGCCCATTCTGATTTGTGCACTAATTCAGTGGGCAAATGGCATGGCTTCCGAATACCATCCTGAATGGGGAGGTTCCTAATGGTGTCTTGTAAGCTGTCCTATAAGCCCACAGGACTTGATCCAAGATCTGAGACCAGTCCTTCTTGTCTGGGCGGACAAGCTTTTGTAATGTTTTTCACCTCCCTATTCGAATTCTCAGCCATGCCATTGGTTTGTAGGTGGTAAGGACTTGTGACACGGTGTTCGATGCCGTAATCCTTCAAGAGCTTCTTCACATCTCTGTTCACAAAGTGGCTACCCCCATCTGATATCAACACTTTGGGGATCCTGAACCTAGAGATGATGTGATCTCTAATGAATTTACAGACAGTCCTGCTCTCTGCGGCTCGGGTTGGGATAGCCTCCACCCACCTTGACATATAATCTACTGCAAGAAGGATGTATTCAAATCCATAGCTAACCGGGAATGGGCCCATGAAGTCGATACCCCAGGCGTCAAAGACATCAGAAATGATGATAGGTTGTATCTGCATCTCATCCTTGGAACCAACAGTTCCTCCCATCCGCTGGCATACTGGGCCCAACTTCGCAAAGGTGAGTGCATTGTGAAAAAGAGTCGGCCAATATAAGCCATACTGAAGTACCTTCCAAGCGGTCCTCTTCCCGGAGTGGTGTCCTCCTTCCTCTAGACTGTGGCATAGAGTAAGGACACTCTGATATTCCTCCTGAGGAATACACCGTCTCCGGACACAATCCGATCCTTCAAAGAAAAGGATCGGATCCTCCCAATGGTAATGTCTTGAATCCGACTTAAGTCGGTCTATGTGGCTCTTGGGCTAATCTTCGAGAACTTTCTTGGAGACAAGATAATTCACGATACTGGCGTACCATGGGAATGAGTCGACAACAAAAATTGACTCGTCAGGGAAGGAGTCTCGAATCAGCGTATCATCAAAAGCATCAAGATCCTCGAGACGGGAGAGGTTATCAGCTACTACATTCTTCTTTCTAGGTTTATCACGAATGTCCAAATCAAATTCGTGGATCAGTAAAATCCACCTAAGAAGACGCGCCTTCACGTCCTTCTTTTCCATTAAATACCGTAGCGTTGTATGATCAATGAACACAATCACCTTGGATCCAATTAAGTATCTGAACTTATCCAAGTCGAACACTACCGCAAGCATCTCCTTTTCCGTAACTGTATAGTTACGTTGAGCGGTATTAAGCACTTTGCTTGCGTAGTGTATGGCGAACGGGACACCATCCCTCCTCTGTCCTAACACAGCCCCAACAGCAGAATCTGAGACGTCCGTCATGATCTCAAAAGGAAGAGACCAATCTGGGGCTTGTAGGATCGGGGCATCCATGATCATTCTTTGTAATTGCTTAAAGGCCTCAAGATATTTATGATCAACAATGAACTCCATGTCTTTTCCTAAAAGCTCAGTTAGCGGTCGGGCAATCTTCGAAAAGTCCTTGATAAATCACCGATAAAATCCAACATGCCCGAGGAACGACCACAACTGTTGTGCATTGGTTGGTGGCTGGAGTCATCTGATCACATCCACCTTGGCAGGGTCAACCTCCATTCCTCTCTTGGAGATGACATGCCCCAACACAATGCCTTCCGTCACCATGAAGTGACTTTTCTCCCATGAGAGCACCAGATTAATCTCGCAACACCGCTTGAGGACTCGGTCCAGATTCCTAAGACGGGAATCAAAGGAATCACTATGGACGAGAAGTCATCCATGAAGACTTCCAGGAATTCGCCGACCATTTCGGTGAATACAATAATCATGCACCTTTGAAATGTACCCGGAGCATTGCATAACCCAAAGGGCATGCGCATGAAATCATAGGTACCAAAGGAGCATGTGAACGTGGTTTTCTCCTGTCCTCAGGAGCAATGGCTACTTGATTGTAGCCCGAGAACCTAGATAAGAAATAGAAGAATTCTTTCACTGCTAATCTCTCTAAGATCTGATAAATGAACGGTAGGGGGAAATGATCCTTCTTCGTCGCGGCATTTAGGCATCTGTAATCCACACAGATGCGCGGCGATGTGGGTACTCATGTCACAATCTCCTCTCCGTCCTCATTGGTGGTCGTCTGAATTCCCGAATTTTTCGGGACAACATAGATTGGTGCCACCCATTTGGAATCGGAGAAGTGATAAATAAAACCCGTGTTGCACCATTTCTCTATCTCCTTTTTCACGACCTCTCGTAAATTTGGATTCAACCTACATTAGAATTCACGAGAGGGTTTAGCCTCATTCTCTAAGTAGATATGGTGCGAACACAGAGCGGGATTTATCCCGTGGAGATCGGATATGCTCCAGCCTATTGCCTTGCGGTTTTTCTCCAGGATCTCTAGCAAGCGAGATTCCTGCTCCTCGGTCAATCGCAATATGATAATGACCGGATACTTCTTCTCTTGTCCCGTAAGGAAGGTGTATTTCAGTGTTGTGGGTAAAGGTTTGAGCTCAGGTAAAGTGTGATCATCAAGGAAATATGGCTCAATCAAATCTGGCTCTGTACTGGTAGCGGTTGGATCTGTCTTTGAAATTGTTGCCACCAACTCATTCAGCTCTGGAGTCAGATCATCAAAAGTTTTCAAGCAATCGGCAAAAGCCATGTTTGACTCATCATCCTCATCTTCTGATTGTCCTAAGAGGGAAAGATTGACAGGCCCAACTGGGCCTCTACATCATCGAAGATGTAGGGGATGCACTTTTTGTGATGTACTTGTTCCTAAGGGTCTCGCAAACTGACTCATGCACAGGATCTTCTCCGTAGGAGAGGGACTCATCGGTGCTGGCTGGGTTCTGTCTTCATGGCCCAACAGTGTCTACATGAATACAATCTGCTTCGGACGAAGAGTACTTAATGCTGGATTCTAAATCTGGCCTCTGTCACCTTGTCTGCTTCATTTCACGTTCCTCATCTCCGCCTGTAATTTGGGACTGAATCCTCCTGATCTTGTAATCAAATAAGGCCTCTGCTATTCTGAGGAAGGGCCTTCCTAAAATGGTCTGGGAATCTCTCCAATTTCGAGGGGTCTCCATATCAAGGACTGTAAAGTCCACCATGTACTCCTGACCCTCGAGTTTGATGATAACATCCTCAATTCTCCTTGCGACCTCTTGGTTGATTTATCTGCAAACTGAAGTACTGCTCTAGATTTCCTAAGAAGTCCGAGATTAAGCCGCTCATAGAGGGTTGTAGGCATCAAGTTAATTGAGGATCCGTTGTCAAGGAGAGTGCGTGCAAACGTAGTATCATCGATATGACTCACCACATAATGTGCACTCATGTCTCTTCATTTCCTTGGAAACATATTCTTGATTGCGCAAGTAGTGGCTACTGACAGAACGTGCTTCTCAACACGACTTTTGGTCTTTCTACTGATCCTAATAGGTGTGCATCTTACCTTAAGGTACTTCTGGAATGCAGGTGTCATGTCGACATACTTAACAAAAGGGATTGTGACCTTGATGTATTTATTGCAAAACTCTGCCATCTCAGGGTCATCTTTTTGTATTTTTTTAGTTTTCTTCTTTCCACCCTTAAGAGCTCGGGGGAAAGAGATTATTGATGCTAACTTAGATTCTGAAACTGAAAGATTTTCATTGAAATGAGGAACTTGGTTCTTTACAGGACTCTGACACTGATACTGACTCTGACTCTGACTAAAAAGAAATTTATGCTGCAAAATCGGTGATGCGTCTTCCGCGACTGATGGGACATCCTCCTCAGATGGAGGTGCGGGCTCCTAATCGGTCTCGCCGGACTCACTACTGGTGTTGTTCTCCTTCTTCTTCGAGGACTTGGAAGTCCTCTTCTTCTGTCGGTGGTGGTGGTGCTGTTGCTCCTCTGCCTCCAAGTTCTCCTCTGGTAGAGACTTGGCGACGTCTTCCTCCGGTGCCCGTACCCGATCAGGTACGATCACGGTCCTTTTGCTCTTGAGGGACATATGATTAACATTATCGTACGAAAGGATCTCATGTTCAGATAGAGAGTTATCTGAATAGTATATCTGATCTCGTGGTCGGTTCTGGCCCTGATTTAGGCTATTTGGGTTGGCCTGAACCTGGGCGGGATTTAGGGTCTTTGGCGCCATCTGTCGGTCCTGGGTACGGGAAACACGATTCAAATCCGTTCTCATATCCAGGTAGTCATTCTGAATCTTTCTGCATCGCCAAGGTGAGGGACTCCAATTCATTTGTGGGCGGGGCTTGCTGCTTGTGACTAGAGGACGAGTTTCTATATTGACCGTGCTGGCCATGCCGATACTGCTGCTGATGGGAAGGTGGTTGAGGGCCCTACTGGCCTGAGTGGAACATGCACTGCTGGTGGTGGTGCTGAGGCTGGTACCCTTGTCCTGGCCGGGACTGTACGAAGCATGGTGCGGGGACGGAGCTGGTTTCCTGGTAAGCTAGGGAAGGTCGATGTGGCTGACCGTTCCCTATCCCCAACTGTCTGCTTACGGGGTCATGGTTGTACCACAACCCGTTGATCCCGAACACCTGCGGAGGCTCCTAATATCCTGTCTCCACTTGTGGGGGTGTGTGCTGCTCTTGATGAGTATATTGTTGCTCTTCTATCCAGCTACTTTGAGGCCCATGTGCCTGATCCTGTATAAGATGGACTCGGTGTACAGGTACATGTGCTGCAGAAGGGGCAGGTAGCCGTATCTTGGCTACCTTCCCAGTCAATTCCTCCACTTGTTTCGACAATCGCGAAAATGCCTCAAGGTCAGTGACCCTCTTGTAAATCTGCTCGACCATGGTTAACTTGTCAGCTATTATCCCCATGCTGGGGATGAGGTCGTCCGTCAGATCCGCTACAGTCCTCCTAGTTGTCTCGTTGGATAGGCTTGAGGGAGACAACTTATAGGCCATGGTGGCCTGAGATCTGCCTATTTCCGCCATCTACTCCAGGATCTTCCATACGACGTCTTCGTTCTTGTTCAGATAGCTTCCTCCATAGGCGGCACTCACTAACCTCTGCATCTCTGGGGTCATGCCATAGAACAACGTCTGGACTAAGATCGTTTTTGTAATGCCATGGCAAGGGCATTTCTGCATTAAGTCATTGAATCTATCCTAGGTTTCATGGAATGGTTCATTAGGTCCCTGGGAAAAACTTGTGATCTTGGTTCTCATCTGATTAGTCCCACTGAGAAGGTAGAACTTCTTCAAGAATAGGTCCTTGAACTGCATCCAGGTCGTACATCTTACCCCGAGATTTTTCAACCAATGGGCAGCCTTATCACCTAAGGCAAATGGGGTATCCTTCATCCTGATGTAGTCTTTCCCAACCCTAGGGTGACTAAGGTTGTTGCAAACCAGCTCGAAATAAGGAAGATATGGTTCTTCGTTGGCGTTTCCATTAAACTTCGGCATCAGACTCAGAAAGTGGGGCTTCAGCTCAAACGCTTCAGGGGGAACCTCAGGTACTAGCTAGCTATGTATTTCATTCTCCACGGTATTGTAGGTGTCTACCATGGGTCGGTCAATTCCCTCTGCCTCGATCACCTATCCCATCCTAGCCATAAGTTTTGCATTCAGCTGCTCGGCTCTAGCTAGTCGGACAAGGTCTTGGTGCATGGGGTCATCTCTGGGTTCCTCTTCATCTGGGTGTTTCTTCGGAGGCATCTTGTCCTCTTCTCCTGGGTAAATAAGATGGTCTAGGTTAGAGGACATGTCAATGAAGAACTTCTCACAGAGGCGATGGTCTTCCTCGATGAGATAAGAGGAGAGAAAAGGTTTGGTTTGAGGGTAACCACCCTGGGAATGATGGATCCCAAACTCAAGAGCGTCATGAGCCCAGGTTGGCCTAAGTTGCGCTTGGACCAATGAAGATGAACTTCGTGAGGGGCTCAAAGAAAGATTTGTGAAGCGGGAATAGATATCCCCCAGTCAGTCATCTTGGATGGCGAGAAGAAGAATCGGGAGTATAAATGTAAGATGGGATTTTACTCCTACCTGAAGCAAGCAAGTGAATCTAAACCCTGATTTTCACACTCAACACGGTGAAGGACCCGAAACCGAGTCCAATTAATTTGGTTGATGTTAAGTGTGAATTTTCAGACAAGTAGCAAATGTTACGCGACCTATAGGGGAGTCAGCTCAAAGCCGGATGCGTCTCCCCTGTTTAACCTGTCGCCTAAGATACCAACGTCCTTCCTTTCTCCACTCCTATCACCAACCAAAAGTTCAAGGACCTGCCCCTATCTACCTACAGAGTATGCGAAGGCTGACAAGGCTGTAACTTTGCCCCTATCTACCTGTCGGAGCAGGCAGAGGCTACTAGCAACTTGTCGTGGTGCACCGTAATTTCGCCCCTATCTACCTACCGGAGTAGGCGAAAGCTACTTGGCGTTGATCAGTTGAACCCTTAGTTCATCCTGTGATATTTGCTTGGATTGGGGTATGCGATACGGAAGGCGGGGATTTTTTGCTCTACCTTAGGATGTGCACACACACTCTAGTACCCTCACTCAGCCTGAAAACAAAGTCAGGGTTAATCTCCCGCAAACCGAATTTCTGATTTTATTGATTTTTTGGTCAATTTTGTTTACCATTCCCAGTTTTAATTTAGGTGATCACTTGGTTAGTCCAACCACAAAGCACGCCTATCGTCCAGTCTCAATTTCCTTTTTAACCTAAGTTTGAAAAACCAAGGGGGAAGGAGTCGAGAAAAGCTGATGTAAGATAAAAGTATGATGAATGCCAAGTAGAGAAGACTTACAGTGATCCTTTTGCTTTTATGCAGGATGTAAAACAGAATTGAAAATTTTTTTAGACTACATGCAATGCAAGCGATAAAAGCTGCTCCTAGAAAGACAGTTCTATTAGGAGTGAAGCACAGATTGAATGTGGCTAAGATCCGCAGTCTAAGTGCGTTTTTTAAGTGTTAAGTGTGAATGTGGCTAAAATTTTACGAGCACAAACAGGTCCTAAAGTAGCTCTAAGAGCCGCAAGTGCAAGCCTATTCTACGCAAAGCAATCCACACAACACATGTGGACACATTTTCACTATACTTACACGCACAAGAACCCAAATAGGAACTGCTGGAAAAATGCAATATGAAAAAAAGAAAATTACAAGTCCTCACAATCACTCAAATTATTTAAATGCAAGTTCCTAGGTTCTCCTTACGAATCACCTTCAACTCCTCATTTTCCTCGCACGAAAATAAATGGAGGTCAGATAAAGGATGACACAAAATGAACAAAAATAAATGATAGAAAAATATTCATAAGAAAAGCTGGGAATCAGACTACCCGGGGATGGAAAATCTAAACTCAAAATTCTCTAAAAATTAACCTAATTCGTGCCTCCCCGGCAACGGTGCCATTTTGAAGTCGCCTCAGCTACCCTTGTTAATTCAATCGAGTTATCGATCGAATTAGGTTTGTCGTTCGTTGTAGTCGGGTAATCGAGACTTCGTCAAAAACCACTCAAATTTAATGTTCAATTAACTCAAGTGGCAAATTTATTTTATTTGGAGCCCAAGGTCAAACTCAGGGAGGCAGTTGTCTCCTTAGGTAAATTTTTAGTTAATTTAGAGATCAGATTTATAGAAGAATATTTTTTGGTCTTTTTATATGCAATTAAGGAAAATGCAGTGCAATTTCAAGCTAAATTTAAGTTAAAGCCGAATGAGGTCCAAAATTAATAAAACTTGGCCATAATATGGAATGCTATGAAACTAAGTTACTGCATTTTTTGGAATTTTTATACTATAAATGAATTAACAATGAATTTATAGGAAATGTAGGATTGTTTTCACAAAATCAATTTTAATAAATACCAAAACATATTATTTTCAGATACAAAAATTATCCTAGATAGGTCTATGTGAGATGAATCCAGGAAAATTTATAAACCTAAAAATTGATGTAAATTGGGCTATTAAAGATCAATTAAGAAAAATTCTATTTGATTTATTCAGGCCTCGTGATACGTGCAAAAACAATGATTTTTATGTACAGTGTAGAGCAACTTAAATTAGGTCTAATGTGATTTTATGGTGATTTTTGGAGCAATAAAGAATTTATATTTAATTTAAAGCATACAGTGGGCAAAATATGTCAAACTCCACAAAAATAATATTATTAAATTCAATGAAGCTCACAAAAATATGACATGTGTCACAAAAGATAAAGACAAGTTAAACTACAACATGCAATTTTTGGAATTTAAAAATGATGAGAAATGGACACCTAAATATGCTTGCAAACACATGGACCAAAATGCAAAATAGAAAATAAATATTGCTTAAAATAAAATGTGCATACAGGGACTAAAGTGTAAATACCTATAATGCTGGGGGTATGGATGCAAAATTCCCACTGGAACACGTGCTCCTCAAGTGACGCTCCTGGTAGGGACTGAATTGCAATTTCTGATAGTCGTAGGGGCCTCGGTGCAAATTACCCAGCCCTCATGTGAGATACACGTGAGGATCTAGGCTCAGGAGATGTAGGAGGCTTAGGCGGAGGCTCGAGAGGCTCTGGAGGTTCGGCCTTTACTTCGCGTCTACTTCGGATGCTCCAAGCCTAGGGTCGGGGAAGAGGCTCGGTGGCTCCATGTGCCGAGTGCTGGGATGTTAGATCAAGACAGATCTAACGGTGGAGGGAGCTGGATGCGTGGCGCGATGAGGACTCATCAGATCAGGAAGATCAAACGATGGAGATGGCTCCTGGGGTGAGGCGACGTGGCCCGTCGTAGGCCATTAGATCGATATAGATCCAACAGGGCTGGAGCTGTTGGTGAGGGGCTACGTGGCAACTGTTTGGATGTTGGATCCTCCTGATCCGACGGAGGTGGAGAGTGGGCTGGCGGCGCAATCGGGGTCGTTAGATCAAAGTAATCCAACAGCGACCGTGTGTCGTCTTCTCTGGTCCGACGCCTCCTGCGGCGGAGTTGGTGGGGCTCCGACGAGTATGGTCTAGCTCCGCTGCCCTTCCCTATGCTCGATGGAGCTCTCCGATGGCTTCTGGATAGCTCAGATCGGTCGTGGAAGTGTCAGGAGGCCGTCGGAGGCTCTGGAAACTATTGGAGTCGTCTGTAGGCTGGGGAAGATGGAGCTTGAAGCAGCTCCAGTGTGATGTCCGACCAATGAAGAGAATGGTCTTGCAGGGTTAGTGGGTGCCAGAAATCAAGTGCACTGTGCTCGTGAGAGTGCAGGGGGTGTGCGAGAGGCCTGAGGGCGAAGTAATGACCAGGCGGAGGTGATATTCCACCGTGATCGGCGGAGCTGTGATCGAAGATGGATCGAAGTGTCGTAGGGACTAACAGATGGTGGCGCGAAGGTGAGAGCTCCAAGGCGGAGCTCGGTGGAGGGTCGGAGAGACGTGGAATCGATCAGAGAAGTCGGAAAAAAGGAGAGAAGACCGAGATGAAAAGAGAAAGAAGATCGGATGAGAATGGAGGAAGCTACCTGGGGATGGAGGCTCGGGGAAGAGCTCCGGTCATCGTCGAGGGTTGGTAGCTGGACCGAGCTCGTGCAGCTCGTCGAGGAAGATGCGGCACATCGTGCTACACTGTAGATCTTACCGGAGATGAAAACGTCGTCGTCGCTCACTCTCTTGCCTAATTTCTGTCACCAACATGTAGAAGGGAGCTCGGGGAATCTCTCTGCAAGGGCGGATGCCGTCGACGGTGGACAGAGGCTGGGTATTTATAGGAAGAGGATGGAGGTGCAGGTGATGGGGAGGTGATGTTCGTGGAGTGTAGGAGCGACGAGGAAGGGTGTCATGGAGATCATGGATACTGGAGAGGATGGTGGGGGTCAGGGCTGTGTCGTGGAGGTGTTGATGGGTGGAGAAGGTGGATGTTGTGGTACCAAAAATAGGAAGGGTGTGGAGCCATCGCGAGGTGGGGGCGATGTGGGCGAGGCTCTTTCATAGGAAGAAGACGACTTCTGGACCGTTGGATCTCGTGATCCAATGGCCAGAAGATAGGCGCGATAGAAGGGTCGTGATCAGATCTGGGTGATGCAATCGAAGGGTTGTGATCAAGCCACGTGGCAGCATGGGGACGTGGCGCTAAAGAACGACGGAGATGGAATCAGGCGTGGGGATCGAAGGGTCGTTTATTGGTTTGAGGTGTTATTGGTCAATTTTACAAGTTAGTATTTTTTAATATTTTTCTTTAATTAGTGTTAGTAATATATACTGTATAGAGTGAATTTATGTGTTGTAAGGTTAGTGTAAAATATATATACAGATAGGTGATTTTTACAGATAAATTTGGCTTTTTATTTAATGCAGATGTGAATACTAAAATGCACATGTTATCAATGCATGCATGAATGCTAATTATGCAATATTGGTGGAAATAAGCATCAAATATGTTGGGAGAAATATCATCCAAAATATCACTAGGAGTGGCGGTCTCTGTAAACTGTACCTGCTCAGATTTCCTCTTCAAATTGTTCGGGTTAGGTTCAATCTGAGCAGGTATGGCAGTTTTCCCCTTGATTATCTCCCTTATTTACTGCCAGAACTCATCCATCTCTCGCCGGAAGGATGCCTGCTGGTCAGTGAGTAAGCGGGCGCGGTCATCAAGGGCTGGGTTCTCATAAACAGGTGCATGAGAACCAGATGGGTTGCCTCGCTAGAATGAGGAGGAGGCTGGGAATACTGTTGAGGTTGCTGCTGCTGCCTCCACTGCTCCTGATGGTAGGGACGAGGAGCCTACTGGAAGTGCTGTTGTGGCTGTGAGTAATGGGGTTGCTGCTGCTGCTGGCTGCTTTGTCCATCCTGAGCTAGAGTCTGCTGCTGGGACGAGGTGCCTCCAATAGACCATCTGAATCCAGGATTATCTCGGCGGATCTCGGGCTGCTGTCGATCATACCAAATCCCGTTGACTTCCATCAACGACTCCTGCTCGTACTGGAAAAGGGGGAAGAACTACGAGTGGTTGATCCGGCTGATACACCACCATACGAGTGTCCTGAAATGGTGGTGGCTGAGAGTAGTGCTACTGCAACTGTTGAATCGGTTCTGTCTGAATGTGATGAACCTGATGGTACTGGGCAGAGTGCTGGGAGGAGCTGCTGCTCGGATCAGCCCGTGACCTGGGACGAGGCTGAGAAGCTGTCTGTGCCTCCTAGAGACACCAGATATGGGTTTAAAAATCACTAAGAGTCTGTGCCAACTGATCTATATGTGTCATGCCCTGGCACTACTTCTCTATGATCTCTATGCAGTCCAACTTCTCGCTGATAATACCCATGTCAGCGTCTGAAGATTCTGCATGTGCTGTTGCTGACGAAGAAATGGGTGGACCAGCATCAACCCATGCTATCCTCTGATAGGACACGTCCTGGGGTGGGGGCTTTCCCTGAGCGTAGAGCCTGGTCTGGGACATCACTGTGTAGTTTTCGGACATCTCCTCATAGATGGCCCAGACCTGGTCTTCGTCCTTGGCGAAGTAGGAACCCCCACAAGAAGCATTGACAAGCCCCTGCAGCTCCGGTGTCAGCCCACAAGAGAAGCTTTGGACAAGATTCGGCTTGGATATATCATGGTGTGGACAGCGGTCGATGAGCTCACGAAATCGATCCCACGCCTCATTAAACTGCTCATTGGGGATCATGGAGAAGTTGTTAATCAGAGCTCGTGCTGCGTTGGTCCGACCGAGTGGATACTACTTGTTCAAGTACTCGATCCGGAGCTGCTCCCAAGTGGTAACATATCTTCCAAAATGCTTCAGCCAATAGGTTGCTCTGTCGGCTAGGGAGAAAGGGAATGCTATCATCTTGATTGTGCCCTCGTCCACGAATCTGTCGTGGACCGTGCTGCAGATCATCTCGAACTTCTCAGGTGAAGATGCAGTTCCTCGGTGGCTAGTCCATGGAACTTGAGTAAAAGTTGAGTGGTCTGGGGGAAGCTTGAAATCGCCCAGAATATCAGGGAGCTGAATCCATCGATGAGTGAGAGTTGCACCAGGGTTGTGCAACTGCCTCATCGGTCATGGTTGTCTAACTGGCTCTGGCTGATCCTCTGGGTGTCCGTCTATTCCTCCTCCAAACTCTGGAATCTCTCCACTGCCTGCTCGGTGAGGCTCTCCACTGTCGGCTCGCATCTATGCCATCTCTCGGCGCACCTTAGTTATAAATGCTTCCTGATCTCTGATCTGTCTCTGCATCATCTCTAGGGAGGCTAGAAGTGTGTTGTTGATAGCGCCCTGATCAAGAACGTAAGTGGTACCCTGGGGCTTCCCATCGGTGCGTTCGTCACTGCTGGCCATCTCGTGGGTCTCTACAAAGGCAAAAGACCCTGACTTTGGTGTCGTCAAGTGAACATAAATCTGTGTTGGCCTCTGCTTAGGCATCTCAGGACTGGTGGAAGAAGGGTGGTCGAGGGGGGACAGGGTGGTAGCGAACTCATGTTCGAAGAGCGGGTCTGGGCTCTCCAAAACCGCCCTAGATGAGTGGGGAGGAGTGCTCGAGAGCGGTGCTACTAGAGGCAACCTAAGGGATCTCCTACCCATCTCATGATATGGGAGTAGTGCAGATGAGATCTGGTAAGCAAACAAGATGAGAAGTCAAACCCCCAATTCACCTACTCAACACGAGCTGATGACCGTATAGGATCGGTCGTTTATCTTATCAATTTTAGTTAGGTGATAAATCAATCTTGCAGAGCGATTAAGCGAGCTGTTAGGAACCCGATGCTCCCAGGAGACTGGCCCAATCCCAAAGCTAGATCTTTCCCAGCCAGTACAAGTTGCAGACTGTTTACCAACTACCTGATCAACTTGCTCTGTTAAGGACGTCACGGTCTACTTTACTGGTTACTGGAGATATCCTCACCGGAGAATGACTAAACTCAAGACCAATAGTCTAACGGAAGTTCAGCTGTGGCTCTATCCTAATGTGTGGGTCACTCTCTCGCTCAAGCAAACCAAACAATGAGGGGGTGACTCTCCCCAAAATAGATATTTTTAGATGAAGTGTGTTTTAGGGTCAAGTTTGCATTAGCAGTCCTAGATTTTATTGGTTCACTTTTTTAGATTTTTTTTCCAAAAACAAACAACGCCTAACAAATTTTTCGATATCCTTTGATTATTTTGAGTCCAAAAAATAGGGGGAGGAAGTTGAAAAAGCCGATGCACGGTCAAATACAATGATGCAAGCAGGGATAGAAATGTGTACCTTGCTCCAGCACTCTACATGCAATATGATCCTTGCATAAATTAAATACAGAAAGTAAACTAACTATATGATGCACGAAGAAATCAGCCTTAGACGAGCAGCTTCTATTGATCGTGAAGAATAGATATCTAACTAATCAGAGAGAGAGAGAGAGGCATGCGTCCGGTCTCAGATGTCGATCGGTGTCCGCCACAATGGATCATGCATGTGCTGTATACGACTCTAGCGGCATGTGACCTCTCAAACGATTAAGTTAAATTTTCAATTTTTTTCGAGCTGGGTTCAATTACATTGTATAGGAACAGATAATCTATTAGGTGTTGGTCCTTAGCAAATTACGTCACAATCAACAAAAAATCCTATGTCTAGGGGCTAAAATCGTGAGAATCAAATAACGAGTTATGGCGGTGAAATCAAAAACGTGAAAAACAACGGTGAGGTCCCCCAAGTGCACCGGCACTTGGCGAAACAGACCCCGAATAATATCCAAGTCCACATGTGTCTAGGTCTAAATTATTACAACAATTAATTATTCTCTCAAATAAAATAAATATTCCATGCTCTTCTTCTGCTTCTCCTCCTGCACAAGTTCTCCAAAAAGAATCCGAGTACACTCCAAGTGGTTCCTCACACAAAAATCAAAGCATATTATGGTCAGAAAATAATTATAATATTATAGAGACAAATAGCACAAAACTGAAAAATGACTACAAAGCCGTGCTCTCCAATAACGGTGCCATTCTTATGACACGAATTTCGATGCGGTTAAGCTGGATAAAAATGTATGCAATGTCGTTGTTCTCAACCAATCGATTAGATCAATGAGAAAAATTTGTTTTAACCACTTAATGAAAAATAAATCAAGCAATAAAATATAAGCGGTTTTGCTATTCTATTAACCCGGTATAGTGACCAGGGTCGAACACAAGGAGCATGATTTAAAAACTATGTAGTCAGATTTTCAAGATAATTTTTAGTGGTTTTTTAATTTTTATTTTTTTTTATTTTTTTTTTATTTTTTTATATTTTTCTGTATACTGCTAATAAAAGAAATTTTAAATTTTTTTAATAAAAAATAGTAAGCAGGAATCTGTAAATAATTTTTTGTATTATTTTTTATTTTCTTTTTATTTTCCTGCAAAACAAAGGATAGTAAGAAAGACAATATATATGTAGATATATATATTCTATTTTATTTTATTTATAAACAACTAAGGATGTGAATGAGGATCCGGTGGAAATGAGAGGAATGGATCCGAGTCTCCAGCCACCGTGCGTGGTCGAAGGTGGTAGGTTATGCAAGGTAGAATGTGAAAATGGAGAGATCGCGAGATGAGATGAAAAATCGGTGTCGGATCGGAATCGAGTTGTGGTGAAATTTTTTTGAGTTTTTAGGATCTAAAGATTAATAAAATCGATGCAAAAATTAAATCTATGATTTATCTAAGCAAAAAGAGGAGAAAAGAAAATGGATCTCACCTCAAGATCAGATACGCCATGATGGTCTCGACGAGGGCCGACGCGCTGTCACCAGACGGCTCGGAGGCTGGGCAACCTTCTTCAACAAGATAATTCTCAAAGATCGGGCTCCTCTCCACCAAAGATTGATCAAGCATGAATAAGGGAGGAAGGAGCCAATAAAAAGAGAAGAAAAATAAAAAAAGTACGTATATACACTTAAGGAAGGTGTTTATTGGTGGAATTAATAAAATAATTAAAAAAATTAAATTAATAATTAATTACGAAATTCGGAAATAAATAAATTAAATAAAATAATTAATTTACAAAAATTAATTAGCCACCTTAATGGTGGCTATTTAAGGTATGGAATACTATCTTATATAAAAGGCATGTTTTTAAATCAAATAATGAATTAAATAATTAAATATAAATACAAAATAGTCATTAAATTAATTAATTAATGTTAGATATTTATTTTTTTGTGATTTTTATATAAGGAAATTAGTTGTATACAAATATAATGTACATATAGTACAATATACACATGTACAAATAAGGAAATAATTTTTATATTATTTATTTATTATTTATTTGTATTTTTTATTTTATTTTAAATGAAAATAATATTTATAATTATATATATTATGTATAAAAAATAAATATGAATAAATATGTATAATAAATATTGATGAAACTGCACAAAACACCCTAGAAACCGACTTTTCAACCGTAACTCCAAAAATTATGAAACTATAGCCATTTGAAAGATAATTTAATTTAGAGTATAATGGAAGTGGGTTTGGTTCAATTTGAGTTCGGATGGAGCCAGAATTGATATTTCAATTAACACTTTGCGGCTTTTTCTGAGTGTGATTATTTGTAATATGTATATTATTTTATTTTGCAATTATTTTCATTACTTACAACACCTTTTTATTTACAACTTTTGTTAACAAAAATAATTTATTTGAGGTCAATTTATGTACAAATAAAATAGTACAAGTTTTATACAAATATATGGGGAAAATATTTACAAAATATTTTTTTGGATTTTTGAATTGAAGACCCTATCTCTCCCTACTTTATTCTTGGTCAATCAGGTCAAGTCTTGACCTTCTCTCGGGGTTCGGGTCAGTCTGTATTTATTGCATAGACACATCTTTTATTTTATTTTCTTTTTCTTTTCTTCTTTATTCTTTTATTTATGTATAAAAAGTGTTAAAAATGCATATTTAACAAATGCATGCAAAATGGTAATTTTATGGAATTAGTGGGTATTTACAGGTGTTTGACTGAGGAAATAAAGCTAAAATAAAAGAATAAAGGCGATAAATCGTGGATTCATCAGACACCAAACCTCTACCAAGGTTCCCCCGAACCTCCTAGCACATGAGATGCACGTGTGGGGATGGGAAATTTGCACTCGCACCCTCTGCTTTCCAGTGAATCGCAAAAGCAGCCTCATCGGCTAGGTCATGTGCCCTACACATGCGTGCATGGGGCAAATTGCATAAAACCCCCTGCGGGTTTTGACTATTACAGATAAGTCCTTCTAGGGACCACTTCGAGATAAAAACTTATCTTTTTCTTGCATTTCAACTCTTACTACTTCATTTTATCATATCTCTCCCAACTGAACTCCGATTTTTACACACATCATTTCATTTTAAAGTTTATTTCGTGCTATATCATTTTGCATATCTTGTGGACAGATCTGAATTTGTTTATTGGTGATTATTATTCTAGATGTCTACTAATCTATGCATAATGCATATTAACTGATTTGTGCTATTTAATATTGAGAAAATAATTGATTTATGCTGCAAGGAATCGATTGAAGATTAAAATTTTATTAATTCCTCTGTGATTATTTTTTATTTTAATTGAGGAACTAATTTTTGTGGGGGTATAATTGAGGAGTAATTACTTTACTTTCCATGATGTTTTATGTGATCAAAATTGATCTACTTGAGGATTAAATTTGAGGGAATTTGAAAATTAAAAGTTTGCCGATAAAATCATTTTATCTCCTTAATTTGCAAGATTATTCATAGATATATTTGCTTTTTCGCCTGCATCTTATATTCAATTTGATTATCTTTCTTGAGTAACATTCTTTTGATCTCTGACTCATTTTGAGGATACTAATTAATTTATTTAGATTAAAAATTCTAATCACAGATCATTTGCTTATCCTCTCTATTATTTTACATCGCATTTCCATCACATTTCTTTTTGTTTATTTTCATTTTAATTTATGATACAAATACTAACTTAGCGATTAATTAATTATTTTATTTAATTTGAAACCATGCAACTAAAAATCAGTGTTCCCTATGTTCGAATTTGGTATATTGCCAAGTAAAAATTCTCCACAACATTCAAATATTGTGGTTTTTGATGAATCTAAATATGTCTCCTATACTACAATGCTTGATTATTAAAGAGGCATTTTTCGATCACATCAATGATCTTCATCTTGAGAAGGAGATGGTAATCCTTTATCTTTTGGTTGATATCTGACCGACCTCTTAATGCAGGTCCTCTGCATAAGAATAAAGATTCGGAGGTGTAATATAAGTTAGGTCAAAGAGTTGACATAGCGAGATCGAGATAACCAAGTACTATGTCGTATACTATCACGATATAGGTATGCATCCTCTAACCGGAGACAAAGGTATTGCTATGTTTACGTATACACATTTGAAAGACTTATAGGTTGATGACCTAATCAAGATCTATACACCGACGAGCTGGCGTGCATACAAGGGCATATGAATAATACGATCTCTCAAAGGGATCATACATATTCACTTGTGAATCGAAAGACATGAGCTCACTCATAAGGTATTGGGATCGATCAAATTCCATGCATGGTCGTCTTGCTTTGGAAGCATGATACGAATTTGTAAATATGATATATGCTTTTGGAAAGCATATGATCGAAACCAACTCCCAACGATCGAATGAGAAACTTAATGATAAAACCCTAAAGATGACAATATTAATTGATCTATATCTTTGGATTTATTCTAGGTCTTCCAATATGCAGGATGTACATGTATTAAGAATACCTGAGGGTGATGTGATCATAAACGATTGTATAACAAGGATGCTTCCATTCTGAGGGAGTGATGGAACAGGTATGGATTTTCGTGACTCCTCTTATTAGAGGAGTGATCTGATCTTAGTCTAATTGTTGGGCATTGATCTGAATGTCATTCAGATATAATGAGAAGATTAGATCTACAGTCTTGATTTAATCAAGCATCTATAAGAGGTTCTCGAGATATGGATTTGAGATGTGATCTCAATATCCAAGTCTCTATACATGGAATGTATAATCGCCATGTCCTTATCTCCAAGTATTTGCAGAGAAAGTGCATTATTCTTGAAAGAGTTCAAGAATAATTTCATTGATAAATGCGTATCCAAGCAATGAAAAATAGATAATTAATTGTGATTTAATTACCACGATTAATGTGAATTTGATTCATATTATTTAGGTGCATGAGAATGTTGATCCAATATAATTAAAGGTGATTTATTGGATATGAATAATGTGGTAACATTATCCAGATTATTCATATATATATTATAAATGTGATTTATAATATAAGAGAGAGAGAGAGAACTATTTGTAAATAACATTTACAATTTAAATATTGATGTGAATTGGATTCACATTGGACATTTAATTGAAAATGTAATTTACATGTTATTTTGGGTTGTGAATGTGATTCATTAATTTCCATTGGCATGATTGATATTTTACCAAAATAATTTGGAATTTTTTTGTGAATAATTTACAACAAATATTGTTGTAAAATTATGGAGAAATTCATGGGATGTGTAATCTCATGTAAGAGAAGGAAGCCACCTTCCTATTAGGAGAGGGTTGATGGCCACCAAGTCCTAATAGGATTAGTGGCCTCCACCCCCTCTTATGGAAGGAGGCTTTCCTCCTTATTTCTCCAAGTTTGATTGATTTAATTAAAATTAATTTATATTGATAGTTATTCTATATAAATTAAATTAAATCAAATTATTTATTGTTGTAATCTTACAACAAATCATGGCCATTGAAAGAAACACAAATCAATCTCAACCATTGATTTTGTGTTGTCCATGGAATGAGATCCATGGACTTCTGAAATATTATAAAAGAAGAGGCAACTCTAGCTTTTCATTTTTACACACAACAATTGCAAGTGTTTTCTCCCTCTCTCAATCTTATACACGTGCCCCCTTCTCTCTTACAAGAGTGGTCATCCAGCTCTTGCTCTAGATTAGACCGCTATCGTCCCCACGTTGTTGTGCCACCGCCTCAACTGCTCATGAATTGCCATCTCCTTCGATGCACCTCACTCGTGAAAAAGACGTCGGATCTCGTGTGACAAGATCAGGAGATTCATCGTTTGGATTATCAACTTGGATTGCGAGGAACATGTGTTTCATCAACGCGACCGCAAGCGTCTCCTCCGTCGGATCAGACTTGAGACAGGAGGCCTCTTGCTTTAGAGACATGATCGCAACCACGCTTCAATAGGTATTCCTACATCTCATTTATAGTTTAGATGAAATGATCCGAGAAGTATTCTCGAATCATGTGATTTCATCATTTATATTTTTAAAATCCCGCTGCACCTAGCAACTAGTGCGACTAGTCGCTCCGATCACATATGATTCGATCTTCACGCTTCCGTGATGCACTTAAGATTCTCTCCATAACCTTCAGATACAACGTGGCTATCTAGGGTGGTCAGTGCATGTTCTTATCATGGTGGTACGATTATTTTGTCCCAAACCACAATGAAATCATTTTCACCCATTTGGAAAGAACATGTCAAGGGTGCTAATGTGTTGAGACATGTCATATATAAGAAACTGTGATCAGGAAGCATTCCATCCCTTCGAAAATATCCTCTCCTAGGGAAACCTCCCTTACGAGAGTCTTTCTCATCACTATGGAAGTTAAGTCGTAATAAAAACTCCCCAATTCTGAATGGTTTGACCACTTGGAATAGTAAGAATAGTTGGTTTAAAAGATTAGGGGATAGAGCACCAATTGGACTTTGGAACCAACTTAAGGTCTTTTGTTCCAACATTAATGAGATTGCCTCATCCTTAGGTAGATTTGACTAGGATCGTTGTTTCATTCCTTCAAATGCAAACAACAACATAGTTTCGATCAATAAAATCATCTATAGATTGTTGGTTAATTGGGGACTTTCCTCTAGTTTTAACTCTAAGCTTTGATCAAGGCTATTTGACCCTAGGGTTAGTTTTTCCATGTGTCTCTTGACAAACAAAAAACTTCATACATAGGATATGTTATATACGTTGAAGCTATCTTCAGTTAATGGATGTTATTTCTGTCATGCTAACTCTGAAAGTTACATGCATCTATTCAAGTTATGTTCTGTAACAAAAAAAATTTGATGACTCTGGTATCACATCAATTCCAATAGGATCTCATACATTCTTTGAATTTATATCAAATTCCATGAACATCATTGAATCTCGGTAGATAATTGTGATGAGGGCCTCTCTCTAGTGGTCGATCTGGAGGGCTCAATACAAGTATGCTTTTGATTGGTCCTGATTACTCCCGTCAATATTATTACGTAAGAATTCCAAATTTGTTGGGTGCGTCTAGGATACCCTTTACCACTATTAGTGACATGAATATTGTTTCGAATTTTAAATCTTTAGATTCAATTTGAAATACATTGGTGTTGATCGACTGAACATGGGTGCCTAACGTCCGATCTTGGAGGAGCATGTGGGGTCCGACAAGTCAGATCCGGCAATCGTTGTATCGACCCTCTCTCGACTCTTGGCACGTGAACAATCAAATCAAACAAACAATCAACTGATGATATATGAAATAAAATATAATCTTACGGAGTGAAATTTATTATATCCTATAATGTATGTATAATTAGCTAGTGTAGGGGTCGAACCACTAAAAGCGAACTATGGATAGGCATTATTAATAATAATTAAAAACCAATAATAATTATTTTATATTTTTTACTTTTTCCTAATTTTTATGAATTTTTATATATTTAATTTTATGGATTTTTAAATATTTTATATTTTTATATTTTTACTTTTTATTTTATTTTAAATTTTTCATTTTTTTAATTTCCTTTTGATTTTAAAGCATTATATATATCTACATATAGTAATAATAATATTATAGATATAATATACAAGATATATAATAAATATACAAAAGGAATAATCCTTTTGTTTTGAAATTTTAAAATATAAAATATATTTATAAGTAGTAATAGTAATAATAATATGCAGTATATAAGTATTATAAAGTGTGTATAGTATATATAAGGCTTTATAATTTTAGATATATATATACTTAAAATTCAAAGAATAAAATGTTTTTGTACTTTTTAAATTTTTTTATCTAATTAGTGGGAATTTATAGTTTTTTTACTAATTTTTATATATTTTCAAGATATTGAAATGTACCAAACAAGGAGAAAATAAATATGCTGACTAGTTTTGAGTTTTAAAAATATATAATAAGTTCAAAAATTTTCAAAACTATTTTAATATGTACTAGATATAATATATAAAATACGACATATAAAACAATTTTTTGGATTTTTAATGAATTTGTTCTGATTTTTATAGTCTTTTTAGGATTTTGCCAATTTTAAGGTTTTCTTTTTATATCTCTGTGATTCTTGGTCTGAAGATAGAACAGATAATAATATTATTATTTGGAATTGTAAATATGTTTTCTTATTTTTTTGGATTTTAATATGCTAACATGAAATATAGGGCTCCTTTTTTATGTTTTAGAAAATAAGGATATGCAGTAAAATGCCAAATAAAAATATGGGTGTGGGTAGACTATTTATCAGGCAACCATTGTATTTTTCCCAATATTTAAAACATACAAGAGCTATTTAATAAAAAATAAAAATGCATAAATAAAAATAATAGCCTAGCAGATTGATAATTGTAAATAAAATAATGTATAGGACCTTGTGTGAAATTTTTCCCAAAATATAACACTATTTATGCAAGTTTCAAGACTAATTACTAATACCTAAACCCTTGAGGATTTATATGCAAAAAGACCAGCACCTCATACACACGAGCACGTGAGGTGAGAGCAACGAGCATGTTTGTAATTAACAAGGAATGTGAGGGTTCATCTGTAAATACTACGGAATTTTTTAAATTAATAGAATATTTGTAGAACTAATAAATAATTACAAAAAGGTGGTGGGGGTATTAGCAATTTACTCCTAAAAGGCTCTTCATTGAGTGACAGCCATTCGACCACGTCACGCCACTTAATATGATCGGATGACGGAGGCTAAGTACCGCTTCCACTGAAATCGAGGGCCCGGATTAGATCTGGGCCTAGCTCTTGATCTGAAGGTGCTCGAGGGTTCACGATGAATAGCCAGAGAATACAACTTGGGCAAACATCAATCACTAAAATATCTGGCGTCCGACCTCCGTTCTTCAATCTGGTCAGCACTACATCATCTCGGGAGGCCACCGCATAAGAAGGTGCCTTCAATGGCGTCCAGGTACCATCAATGCGGATCTGAAGCTCGGTGTTGTTCCATACCACCTGGAGCTTCAAGATGAGCTTTGTTTTGTTTCCATTGGGTTCCTCGAAACTTGCAACCCGTACAAAAATTATCGATGGCTCGAGGCGAAGCACCTCAATGAAGTCTTGAAGCTGGAAGCACCGTAAGGTGAACGGGCGCATAAGTTTCAATCATGGATGAAAGATGAAGCTCAGATTTGCTTGATCCTTGCAGGATCAAGGGGGGAAGGATGCATATCTAATGGAGTAGCAAATGGGGACTAAGATGATAGCAAAGTGATGAATCTCAGATTCATCACTCGAGCTCTCATTAATTAAGCTAAAATCCCTCAAAATCATTGGTATTTCTTCATTTATTCTGCATAATTAGCATTCATGCAAGTTTTAATAAGAATTGCATTTTATCACTCATTTTTGCACAAAATAAGAAGCCAAAAATCCCAGCTAAAATTGACTTGTAAATAGCCTAACTTCCTTGATTTTTAATTAATTCATGCTAACTCCGAATGACCCAAAACTACATCTACTGTGCACATATCACTAATTAGAATAAAAGAAAATACAAAAAAAAAACACTAACCCAAATAAGTGGACCAAAAACCGAAACCATAGTTCTAGGATTCCCGGACTAAAACCCTCATATCTTCCCCCATCCAGTGTCTGTTTTAATCCTACTCACTTTTGAACTAGTGTGCATTCAATTACCTTCAAAACAAGACCAAGTTCAAGTGAACGGAGCTCGTATGAGAAAGTTGGGTTTTGGGCCTCTTTTGTACATTTTGTATTTTAGCGGTTTTTGACCTAATATTTTATGTACATAATTAACATATTTTATTTTATTTCTTTTTCATTTGTCTTCTTTATGAAAGTTTTATTAAAATGCATAAAAATCCAAATCCAAATTGAGCTTGAAATCAAAGAAATTAACCGAGTCCAAGTCTTCACTAACTGTCTGTACAAAATTTATCTTTCTCGTGTTTTTATTTTATTTCTTCTTTTTTATTAATTAATAAAAATCCAAAAAATTATATTAATGTGTAAATATTTATCTTTAATTTTACCATATTTTTTCGGATTTTTATCTGGTTTGAAAATGATTAAAAAAATATAAAACCCAAAAATCATGGTATTCTATGTACATGGGATACCCCAAAAATATCACTTTGTGTAAATGATCGATTTTAGTTTTGATATCTTCATGAAAGTTGTAGATCTCATCGAGACGAACAATTTTTGTGAAGAATCTTTTTCGATCTGAGGTCGTTTACTATTTATTTTCTATTTTTCTTTGTATTTATTTTACGATTTTTGTGGGGCTAACACGTGGCCACTCCTAGAGCCGCCATGTGTCACCCATTTTTTGATTTATTTTTCTTTCATTTTTATATAAAAAAATGACGCATGTGCGTAGCACGTACCTCCCGCACATGTGCCACGCACGTGCTCCGCCATCTCCTTATTCGCAGCCATGTGGCGCCCTTCTGGTCGCCTGATCTCGGCCGATCGGACAGCCATGACCCGTCATCCTCCTCCAACACTTTCCCAATCGGATCGACGCCGCCTTCTTCCAAACTCCGCCTCCTCCGCAAATCTTTTTGCCCGCCGCCCTTCTCTCTCCTGATCACCGACCCTTGTGAATCTCTTCCAATCTTCGAGTATCTCATCACCGATCGTCGTCAATCAACTCCGTGAATCCCATTAACCTCCAATCACAAATTCCTACCATCGTCGGCATCCCCGTACTCGACCCTATTTAAGCGCCGCCACACCCTCGACACCCAGTATCCGCCGATAACCTAACCCTCGACAAGACAACGACGGTGACAGCGCCGCTCATCTCTCCTCTTCCGGCAAGATCTGAGGCCCTAGGCCTCGTCGCAACGCCGCCCAGGCTTGCTGCTCCGCTCCGGGCTTCTTCCCGTCGAGCCAAGCTACCTTCGACAACTACGTCCATCTTCATCAACCACGCATCATCTTCAACTCCACTATCGTCTTCGACAGCCGATCAACAACGACGTCCCATGGATCCTCCGCTCGCCATCAGATCACTCTTCACCTCCATCCGCGT
The DNA here is from genome assembly GCA_037367405.1 of Ottelia alismoides. Taxonomy (NCBI): domain Eukaryota; kingdom Viridiplantae; phylum Streptophyta; class Magnoliopsida; order Alismatales; family Hydrocharitaceae; genus Ottelia; species Ottelia alismoides. The sequence goes on along the minus strand of JAZKJV010002181.1, from coordinate 597,769 downwards.
ATCCCTATCCCTATAATCTCACTCAATCAAATCTCGTCGAATCCCTCCTCCGCCGATCTTGCTCGTCACCACCACCTTCCATCTCAGGCTGCCCGTCCCCTCTTCTATAAATCCAAAGCCGTTGTGCCTTGGATCTCCATCCGATGACTACACATCAGGTTGGGGAGCTGGGGTGACAGATCAACCTCCCCCTCGGTCCGGCAAGATCCACCTTCTCAAGGTCGTTGCAGGTCTCCCCGTGCAGAGTTGCCTTGCTCCGGCGTGCCACACCATCGAGCCCCTATTTCTGTCCAATGAATCTACCTTCATCTCCCCTCTACACTGCCTGCAATCCTCCACACCATCAACTCCACCATCGCTACCCTCATCCCCAAACAACTCCTCCGCCACTTATCATTCTTCTGCCACCTCCCAGACGCTCATCCGCTCTAGAAGTGATCACCAACATCGACCGACGCCTCCACCAGATGTTTTCCTCCGCCGGTCTCCATCAGGTGCGTCGCTGCTCCGCTGGGGCATATTCTTCATCAACACTCCCTTCAGCCAGCGCATCGTCGATCTGCATCCGTTCATTCACATCACCGCCACGCCTGGTTCCTCCGCCGGACACCATCAGGAGCGTCGTTGCTCCGTCGGGGCATACTCAATGCCAAAGCTCCCCCGACTACAGCTTCGCTCCACCAGCACCGCTCCACCTTTACCGACGACCGCCGCAGGGGGCGGTAACACTTCACCGCAACAACCGTGCCACTGGGCAGGAGGCCTGAGGCCCCCATGCACGTGCGCGACACGTACATCAGGGGAACGACGTCAGCCACCCATGGGTCACGTGTTGGGCACGTGACCGCGTGGGTAATTTACGAAGACCCCCCGACGTTTTCCCCTATTCACAGATCAGTCCAGCAGCTCCAGGGTCATGTGCTTGGCACGTGACCTGTGGAAATTTTGCAAAGCCATCCCCCACTATTTCCGATAATTACAAAGTAATCCTCTCTTTACATTATTTTATTCTATATTATTGCAGAAATACCCCTGTATCCCCCTCATTTTTGGACCTCTACATCGCATCATTTTATTCATCAAAAATTTCCATTTTATTCGTCACTTAATTCTCTACATGTTAGCATATGCTTGACATTTTTGTGATTAGTGGTTAAATTATTAATTTATTATTTCGTGGAAAGTTGCATACTTTGCCCATTTTGTGCCCTGATTTTTGTAATTAATTAATTGTTGCTCTAAAAATTGTTGAAAAATCAAGGATTGTAGAACTAATTATGTTTAACATTATGCCCAAAAAGAATTGCATTTGCATCCACAGTTTGCCTTGTAAAAATCATTCTGAATATTTCAATGTTGGATTTTTAATAGGTATTAAATGTCATATTTTCGAGGTTTAGGATTTTTCTGAGATCAATCTCCTAGTGATAGATCTTGGATAATTTTATCTCTTGAAAATAAATAGGTTAAATATTTATTATAATTAAATATTGAAATTCACATCATTTGCATTTAAAAATTCATAAAAAATTCATCTTGCATCCAAAAATTCCAACATAAAAATTACAGTGCATTCATTTCATCGTAATTACTATCTTGGTCAAGTTTCATATTTTTCGGACATCGTTTGCTTGATATTTACATTTTAGTCCCTAAGGTAGGCTAAAGTTGCATTTTGCATCCCTAATTGCATAAAAAATTACAAAAAAATGACAGCCTCGAAAACCGTGCACGAACTTTGATAAACAGTATTCTAGGTTGTTCTTTTGCCTCCTTGTGTTCGACCTTGGGACTTGCCCAAGTAAAATAAACAAAAACCATGTGATTAAAAATTGACTAAAATTTATTGCGGTTATTTCTTGACCAATTCTGATTGCCCACCTATAACGAAACGATATATTTTTAAGCGAACAATAATCCACTCTTCTCAACATAGGCAATTCATGAACCATCAGATGGTGCCGTTGTCGGGGAGGCAAACAACTTAGCTTTTTGTCTGAAAATGTTTTGTTTGATTTTTCACATTCGGGTAGTCTGACCCCCAAATTTTCACTGTAAATTCCATTTTTTTTCTTTCTACATTTGTTTTATTTTATTTTTCAGCATTTATTTTCTTGTTTTATTTTTTATTATTTTTTGAGTCACTCTCTTAAATTTTCTCTCTTATTTTTCTTGCGAGGTACCCAGCGTACGTAGAGCGTTTTTTCAATCACCGACACATCCTTCACCGACTTCCGAAAAAAGCTGCAACTAAATTAAGATCAAGTCGAGTCATGTGAGAGCTTAGAGTCTAGGATTTTATTTTCTACAATTTTAATTTCTGTAATTAATTGCTCATTTATAACGGTATCCGTTTGGACTCTCGCGTGTGTAAAAAGACCTTGAACTCTTTCTGTGGTGTGTCGTGGCCTGTTTCACTCTCTGGTGAGAGTGGGGCCTAACTTGAGTGGCGCTTAGGATAGACATGCACATACAGCTCTCAAAGCATTTTAAATTATTGATTGTGCTCGTAGGACCTAGGGCCACACTTCACTTTAGTTGAGATGCACATTATATCGTTCAATCTAGCCAAACTCAACTCAATTCTTCCCCGCTAATAGAACTTTCAGCTAGGTGCGGTTTTTCATCGGCTTGCATTCATCTTTCAATTCTTGTATTGCATCCTACATGGAGATTGCGAGGAATCACTGTAAGTCTTCTAACTGAGCATACATCATTGTTTCCGTGTGCATCGACTTTTCTCGAATTTCTCCCTCCTGTTTTGTCAAATAATTTTAAAAGGAAATTGGGAAGGTAGACGTGCTTTTATGCTCACCTTAAATTTCCAGTGATCGCCTAATGATGAACCTGTGGATCTACCCTTTTTAATGTTGTCGAATTGACGGTTTCATTGCAGTCGGATAATTCCGGATCGATCAAAAATAACCGCACAAATCTATTAATCATTTAATGAAATTAAGCACGGTTTTATGTTTGTTTAGTCTGGGCAAGCCCCAGGGTCGACTCAAGGAGGCAAAGGAACAACTCGGGATCAGATTAGATGGAATAGATCGTGGTTTTCCAAGTAGGTTTTTTTTGATATTTTTTAATGCAATAAGATGCCAAATGCACCGATGCGGACGAATTAGGTTATTAAGAAAATCAACAACTTAGCCAAATTTAATTTTAATGTGAAATTAATCCAAATTGATCAAATTATATTTTTCTTGTAAACCTAATCCAATGATGAATGCAAATGTATTTTTTTTGAAATTTTTGGGTTTAAAATGCACAAATGAAAAATGCAAACTTTTTGGGTTTTTATGTATTTTTTTGTGCAAATGATATGTAAAAATTATGAAAAATTTATTGTAAGATAAACATGATAGAATTAAGCTAGGCTATTTTTTTTAGAATTTGCTGACACTTTATGATTTTTTATGAATTTTTTTATTGAAAACAGAGTGATTGTGAATCTTTAATTCCTAATTAATCCACGAAGCCAAATTATCCAGAGAATGAATTATCTCAGATAGATATTTCAATAAGGAATTCAGGAGAATTGAAATTTCTAAAAAATAATCTTTGTTGATTTAATTAAAAATCAATTACAGAAATCACTGTAGAATTTATTTTATGCAAACGACAACTCCGATTTTGATGAAACTTGGATAGTAATTAAAGCACAAAGAGAAGCATCATCTATAATTTTTTCATTTTTAGAGCAATAAATATGTCTATGCGAATTTCAGAGCTTAAATGGGCAAAATATCTTTAAATTTCAATCTCTGATTTTTAATAAATAATATGATGACGAAAAAAATACAAATAAATAGCAATAAGGTAAATAATTATATGCTCTATAAAATGCTATTTTTTTATTAAAAATTGAGGCAAAATGACTGTCCAAATTAGCGCTCAAACTCAGGGATGTCAATGCAAAATAGAATTGAAAACAATAAACTCAAACTGTGCCTCTAAGGGCACTTTTACAATTAAATAAACTTAATGGGAAAATCATGCAAAACTTACAAAATATAAAAAAAGAGGACCTTCTTTAGCCCACGCTAGGGCACAAGGGCGGACGTGGGCAGCCCTACGAGCGACGGCCAGGGGCTCGTTGGCTGCGCACGTAGCGGTGGAGCACGAAGGCGGGCGGTGCGTGAGCGGTGTGGTGTGCGGACGGCGGCCTTGGAGGCTGGCAGCGGGGCTGAAGGGCGGAGGACGTGTAGGGGTCGGTCGCTCACGGTTGGAGGGTGGCCGCAGTAAGGTCAGTGTGTGGGCAGAGGCATGTGCCCGCTGGCGGCGCGGGAGAGGTGGAGAGGAGGAGATCTCCCACTGGGAGCCGTGCAAGAACAGTTGCTAGAGGAAGGCCGCCACACGTGGCGGCGCTGCAGGTTCAGAGGGTGGAGTACGGGGGCTGTTTGCGGCTGGCCTGCTGGATGGCTGCAAGCAGGTGCAAGTGGCCGGCGCGAGGTGGAGGTTGGAGCGCCTGGCCGCAGGGGTGGCGGTGTGTCTAGCAGAGAAGGTGCTAGCTCGACCAGGAGGCGAGCCATGACCAGGAAGGAGGTGGGCGATGCTACGGCCGGCCGGAAGACCTGTTTATTTTTTTGTATTTTCTTTTGCATTTTTTGTATTTTCTTTGTGTAAACAGCAAACAAAAAGTGAAATGAATGGAAATGAAGTGGTGTGTGTGTTGGTGTGAGAGGAGGCGCGTGACCAGGAGGCGAGGTGGCCAGGCGGGGCGCGCAACCCCGCAGAGGGACATCGGCGGTGGCGCGGTTGGCTGTCGCGCTGTGGAGATGGCCCCGTGCGCGGGGCTGATGGCGGGTGGAGGGAGGTGGTGGCTGCTGCACCGCGAAGGGAGGAGAGCGGGCTGGTGGCCACGTAACAAAGGCGGTGGAGGGGCGCGCCTGCACGGACGCGTGGCAGTGCAGCGCCGCGACGTGTGGCGGGCGGCGATAGTGAAAGGGGGCGGGCCGCGTGGCGCAATCAGAGGGCGCCACATGGCCAGCTGTGAGTGGCTGAAAGGAGAAATGAGATTAGAGGGAGAAGGAGGCCGAATTTGGAAAAACTCAAAACATTAAAGTTGTAGATCTCAATGAGATCTACAAGTTTTATGTTGACCAAAAACAGAGATGAGGTCAAATATGATATAAAAATACAAGAATACAAATATACATATGTATAGTATACAAGGAGGCCCGAAAACCCAAGTTTTGCGTACGAGCTCCGAATTGAATGAAATTAGTCTCATTTTAAAGGTCTCTAGATGTGTATTCATCTGGATGTGAGTAGACCTAATTCGGAGTTTGTAAGAGAGAGATATGGGCATTCTAAGGTCCATAGGTTTTGGGGCTTTATTGGGTATTTTACAAAAGAGAACTCTGGCCTTCTTCCCTATATTATTAACTAATGGTGTATATATTATAAGGAAGGTGTTATTTTATTTTGGAGGTGATAAAATACAAGTAACTAGGTGGATATTTTACAAGTGGATTTTACACATGGATTGGCTTCTTATTTAAATGCAAAGATGAATGCTAAAATGCATATTTTGTGGATTGATGCATGGATGCTATTTATGCAAGATACAGGGAAATATGATGCTAAATACCCGAGGACAAAGCTCTATTTTCGACTTTAAGAGTGATGAATCACAGATTCATCACCTAATTAAAATTGAGACTGCTAACTATAGCCTGACTTTAAAACACATAAAACCAAAAAATTTTGCGGGAGAGAAACCCCGACCTTGGATTCTTTTATTTGTTTGAGTGAGCGAGAGACGACACTTAAGGATAGAGCCCAGCTCTGAAATTTTCATTTAGACTACTGATTCTAAAAACAATTAGCTACTTCTCAGTGAGGATCTACGGGTAGTCGGTAAACGATCCAGATTTTCTTAGCATAGTGGGTGGTTTAGAGGACACTGAGTAAGGCTCCGTCCTTAAGTAACACGGGTAGCCATTTTATGGTCCGTACTTACACCCATACTGGCTGAAAGTAGGTGCAACTAGTCATAGGAATTCAAGACAGTCTTTAAGAAAATTTTCGGCACCTAACAGCTCGCTAAATATTTTCCAAGATTGTCTTATCACCAATTAAAATTGAAAAGATAATAGCCGAACTCTTGCGGCTTCATTGTGTGAGTTGATGAACCCGGAGTTTGATTTGTGTTTGCATTGGTGTGCGTGAACCGATTTCGAAGATCAAAAGCCGCACATTTGTGCCCTCAACCTCTTTGATAAAAATTTCTTTTGAATATCTTGTGCAGTTGCACCAAGATCAACCATGTCGATTCATTATCAACCTCCTATGAAAAACACAGGACAATGGTCCGAGTACCCATCAGATCTATATTATGAAAATGAATTTGTCTCGGTCAGACCCCAATCAACTAAATCATCTTCTTTCAATAATCCACCGACATTTGAGAGAGATTCTAACTCTCGAATGAATCCATTGAATTCCAAGCCATTCTACTCGAATCATCCGAACACACATGACTACATACCATCTTGGACTGAACAGTCTTATTCTTGGTTTCTCGCTAATGAGTGATTTCAAGATCAAATCATTTTTGAATCTCATGACTGGCCGAGAGACAAAACCTGATCACACCACATGGAGAAACCCACACTTAATTATCGTCAGCGTTGGATTGACCGTGACGATTAGATCCCTATTGACCAATCCGAATACCAGTCCTTTGATCAACCTACATATAAAGAGGACCAAATGAATGATATCGACACATCTGCACCCTGTATGACTCCATTATTTGAGGATACGATCAATCATTACCATGGAAGCAGACTCTACTCAAACCAGCATTACATGCTTGAGTCACGGCATGTTGAGTATGAGACCTACACATTCCTGCAAAATCCTTCCTCTGAGCAGCCTCATTCCATAATTTTTGAGGAGAAATTTTCGGAAAATAATGTTCATATATTGGACATTCCAAGAGACTCTTCTCCCAGCACATACAGGAAAATGGAAGATGAAATTATTGATTCTCAAATGCAAAAACACACACTGGCTGCTCCTATGATTAATCATAAATAGATTTTTGAGCATGATATTTTGAGGATAAATAAGAGATTCGATTTAATGGAGGATAGATTTCGCAAGTTTACCGACCAATTAGTTTCACCCTTTGGTAGCTCGGACATAAAAATGGATGAGGAAAAGATTGGATCTCATGTTGACAATTTTGAGGATATTCAGAAATCTAGGGACGATTCTGACAGCGGCACTTCTACATATTACTCCCCTAGAAATGACTATGTGTCTGACTCTTACTCGGAATATCAAAATCCCTTCTCATCTATGGAAGACACCACATCATCACACTATACAGAAAATACCAAAAAATCAGAATATGCAAAAACACCCAAAATCTTGAAAAATACATAGATATTGAGACTGAAGAAGATCTGAAAAATTTTGGATCCTGCTTTACGGGAAGCACGGGAGAAAAGCCTGAACTTTGAACTTCCCTTTATACAGTCCATTGAACACTTCCCCGACCTTAAAGGATTTGTAATGGACAAATTAATGATGAAAAAGTCAGACCGGATAAGAACGAAGATTGAAAGACATATCTTGTCAATGGCCTCCTCCTTGGTGTTGAGGAGAAAAACCAAGAGCCGCATAGTGAAGCGGTTGCCCAGATTTGACTGTGGAATCAAAGACACGATTCACCAATCAATATCCTCCCGACCTCTATATTTCATGAGCTCAAACTCGGACCTATCAGGAAGATACGAGAGATCATTCAATTGGTTGACCGATCGATAAAGCGGTCGAGAGGAATCATTTCTGTCATCATTATATTCCAAGGTGCTCCGCTCAAAGTAGACTTCAATCATTGATATTGAGCATTAAGGAGAATTCACCCAGTCTCCAATTATTCTTGGAAATCCATTCTCAGCATTGGCTAAGGCAATTATTGAATGTGAGACTCGAAAAATCAATTTTACAGTATTGGAAGCACTTCGATCTCACCTAGTCTTTGAGGAACCCCGATTGTTTGAGGCAACCCACGAAGTCCTCGATAGCTGTAACCATCAAGCGCTAGAAGTGCCCTACCTCGTTGCTACACCTGAGATAGTGTTTGTTGATGAGACTATTGGTTTAGAGACTCTCCCCCTGCTCCATTCCCAGCTGCTCTCACCATAGAAAATCAAATATATGATTCATATGATCTGGAGACTTATGCATGGTCGCACCCTTGGTTTACCTATTCTGACTACCTTGATCACATTAACTCGACACAGGAATGTTCCAATGTCAAGTCAATTGAGAATGAACATGCAGAGACTCTCCCCACCATTTCAATTCCTGCGGATCTCACAATAGAAGAATGCTTCTTATAGGATTGAGACATTGTTGACAAGGAATTTGTTGAGGGGTCGGAAAAATTAATGGTAAAAATATGTGTTGTGGTCGTTGTTATCCCCAAAATCCCGTGACAACAAAAAAATATTTTTTTAATTTTTGCTACTTATTAACCTGTATAGCGGAAAGGGTTGAACTCAGGGAGGCTACAATTCCCGAGGGTTATTCAATTAATCTAAAATCAATTAAAAGAAAACATGAATCTCAAAGGACAACTATCCTTGGTTTTTGTGATTTTTTATCTTTTTAATTTTTTTTAATTTTTTAAATTCTAATTTTTTTATTTTCTAATTTTCTAATTTTTAATGGTTTTAATTTTCATAAAATTTTTTAAATTTTCAAAAATAACAAACAATATGAACAAGGTCAAAAAAATACGCACACCTACTCTTTTTGCAATTTTTCAATTTAACAAAAGTACTCAGAAAAATACAGAAAAAATATTTTTTGTATTTTATTTTGAAATGTTATTGGGAACTTTTGTGGAATTTTCAGATGTTTATTTTTCAAAAAATCAAACAGTGAGAAAATAAGAAAATGTGCACAACCTGGAGTAATTTGCAACTTAAAAATATTTAAGCGCCCAAAACTCCTGGCAATTATTTTTATACAAACTACAGGCAAATATCTATAAACAGGAACTGAAATCACAATTTTTTGATTTTTGTAGAATTTTTAATGATTTTTAGATGATTTTTGAGGTTTTTCAATTTTTTTGGATTTTATAAATAATTAATGTGTGAAAATTGGTCAGAAATTAAAAGACAATGAAAGAGTCCTACTCTATTTTTTTGGAATTTTTGGAACAATATTTGAATTTTTATGAATTTTTGAATTTCTGAAAGACAAAATGATAATGTTTTTGATTTTTTAAAAATAATAAATGAAGGCAAAATGCAATGAAAAATTTATTCTAAGAAGATAATCACATCAGGAGCATAGCATAATTTTTACAAAATTTTTGGATTGCAAATAACATTTATTTCATTGAAAAGCACAAGCAAATTCAAGTTCTGGAATTCATGGACTGGTTTGCAAATAGTTCAATGTGTTTGCATCAAATAAAAAATAAAAATAAATAGAGAAAAAATACAATTTACCCAATAAGCATGTGCTGGGCACGTGACTTGCTTGTAGGCGGGGGCTTCTTTGTAATTCCTGGAACCTTTGTGGGCTTTAACATAATTTTCCCAATAAAATAATCAATCAAAACCCTAGAAGGAAGGGTTCTCTTCGTTCGTGAAAACCAACAGGGAATAGAGGATGCCCACCACCACCCCTTCTCTTCTTCTTCTTCGACGGCAGCTGGCGGCGCGGAAGGGGCGCGGGCGCGGGACCAAAGGTCGCCCACGGGCGCCAAGCAGTGTGACGGCGCACGCAAGTGCGACGAGGCACGTGGGGCAGCTCCGCACGACAAGAGGGTGGCGTGGGTTGCCGCTGGAAGGAGGCGACGACGTGGGTCTATTGAAGCTTCAAAGGGCGGTGGTGCGGGTGTCGGAGGAGGACAACGGGAGGCTGGCCGACCGCGACCTGCGTTGGAGGTGCTGCGGTTGGGGCCCGGAGGAGGGCGGCGTGGGCCTCGATGCGTGGGAGCTACGGGCGGTCACGGAGGCGTGGCCCAGGTGGAGGAGGTCGGCCCGGCCTGAGGGAGCACCGCGTGGAGGTGCGTCTTCGTGGTGGGGCCGCACGGTGGTCGGGGCGAAGGGATCCTGCAGGCGGCAGTCTGGAAGAAAGGGCGGCCCGACACCGCTTTGGTGGCGCAGGGGCGCAGACTCGCGGCTGTGGGCGGCGCTGCCGCCCTTAGCGGGTCTTCTCGGCGGTGGCTTGGTGGGCGGCAGGGGGTGGCGACCCCGCTGCCTGAGGCGATTATTTATTTTTTTGTAATTTTATTTTGTATGTAAACAGGAAACATAAATAAATAAATAAATAAATTTTTATATTTTTTTGTAAATCCGAAAAAAATAAGAAAAGAAAGGGATAAAGAAATTCTTTTTTTATTTTTTTTATTTTTTTATTTTTATATGATCCTGCAAAACAAACGTTATAGAATAAAAAGAAACCATTTTTTATTTATTTACAAATCAGAAAAATGAACGGAGATTCGACGGAGATGAGGGATTCGAATCCGATCTCCAGCCACTGTACACGTCTGGAGTTGAGAGATCAAGGAAGATAGAAATAGAAGGCGGAGAGATCGAGAAGGTGAGATGAAAAACTCGAGTCGGAGCGGATCAAAATCATGATGAATATTTTTTTTAAATCTAGAGAAGTAAAAATGACGATGAAAATAAAAAAATACGACGATCTAAACTATGACTAAACTAGGTAAAAGGAAGAAAAGTGTGGATCTCACCTTAGGAGCGGAAAAGGACCGTGATCGCCTCGATAAGGCTGACTCGCTGTCACTGAACGGCTCGGAGGCTAGGCAGAATTCTCGACGAAATTTTCTCTCAGAGGTCGGGCTCCTCTCTCTAAAGATTGATCAAGTTAGAATGAGGGAGAAGGAGCCATATAAATAAAAAAGAGATGAAATTTGAATTTTGAATTTTTGAATAAAGAGATAAGGGAGATGAAAAATTGAAATGAATTTTTGAATTTTTTGGATGGAAGGGATAAGAGAGATGAAAAGAGACAAAATTAAAAGAGATAAACATATTTACAAAATTATCTATTTTTTTGAATTTTTGTTACTTATTTAATTGGATTAAAAAAATGTTATTTTTTTATTTAGTTTATGTAGGTGATTAAAAATAGCAACTATATACATATACTATATATATATATATATATATGATATTATATAGAAGGGTAAACGACGAAATTAGCCTTTTTTGTTTTTAAAGAATTTTAATTTTTTTATTTTTTATTTAATTAGTGAGAATAATTTACAAATAAATACAAATACAATATGCACAAAATATATGAGAAAATTGCACAAACCACCCTAGAAAACTGACTTTTCAACCGTAACTCCAAAAATTATGAAAATACAACCATTTTAAAGATTATTTAATTTCAAGTCCAATGGAATGAGATTGATTCAATTTGAGCTCATATGGAGTCGGATTTGGTCTTTCAATTAGTGCTTAGTGGCTTTTTCCAAGTGTAGCTAATTTTATTCTGTACATGATTTAATTGTGCAATCATTTTTATTAATTAGGACACATTTTTATTTACAATTTGGTTTTAAATGTTCTTTGATTTGAGGTCAATTAAGGTATACATAAATTAGTGTCAGTTTTATATAGATATATACAAAATAAGTGAGAATACATTTTTTTGGATTTTCTGGTTAAGGACCCTATCTCCCCCTACTTTATTCCAGGTCGATCAGGTCAAGTCTTGACCTTCTCTCGGGGTTCAGGTCAGCCTGTATACAGTCTTCCTTTTTATTTTATTTTCTTTATTTTCTTTTCTTTTTTTCTTTTCTTTTCTTTATCTTTCCTTTCTTTCTTTCTTTATTTATTTTAGGTTAAAATTAGTAAGGAATGTACAATATTTATACAGATGCAAGTTAGTAAGAATATGGAGTTAGTGTTATATGCAGGTGTTTTATAAGGGATTTTAAGCTAAAATAAATGAATAAAGATGACGAATCGCAGATTCATCATCCCCATATGCTTTACCTTTGCTAGTCCCTTAGCAAACACTTATTTGAAAGAATAAGTGAAGAAAAAGAAAAAGAAAGGGAAAATAAAGAAAGTAGGACAACATTGAGTATTAATCTTATCTTCATAAAATTGTAGTTTGGAGCTCTGTCGGACCTTTGGATTATTAGTGTGTCGGAACTTCGATGAGACTTATAATTTTAAAATCAACAGCCTTCAAGTTCTACACATCATTGTCACAGTTTCGGCTCAGAAGTCATCTTAGATGAATCCTCTTCCTAAAGCACACTATATGAACATTGAATAATTGACTCATGTGTGTGAAAGGTTTTAGCTCTTCCCATCCAGAATGCCGGACTACCATGCAAATCTCCACTCCAATAACTTGTCCTTGGAGAGTCAGGTATTTCCTTCTAAGGTCTATCGCGTTGTGTTCACTATCGAATTGGGGGAGAAGATAGAAGAAGGAGAAAAGAACTGGAGGGTGGCCAGTGTAGTCACCTCTCCTTGTGGAGCTAGCTAGTGTAGCCGAATCTCCACCAACATCTGCAGGTTTCTTGAAGCTTGGACCTTTTTGGTCAGATATTTATTTGGTAGTGGCTTCTTTGTATTTGAATTTTTGATGGTTCTGCTTGGATCTTGTTGTGCCCCTATGGATATAGAATCTTTTTGTTTCCATACATTTTTTTGGGGTCTTAGAAAAATTGTGCCCAACCGTCCATCCCTTTTCCGAAGCTTTATTTCAACACGTACTACGGTCTTTAGATTTCCACGCTACCAGAAAAGAAACTCACATAGTCTTCCAACATCCCGTCTGAGTTGAGCTAAGTGCATAGTGCAAGAGTACAAATTGATTCCCTATTCCATAGTTACTCAGAATAAAGAGACCAGGTTAGACACTAAGAGTCAAACGCTGCACATTGTCATGTGGAACTCAAATAATTAAGTCAAAGACCTGAAGCTTCTAAAATCTTATTTCTCGGTGAAGTTCCTCTACGAATTAGGTGGATTAAGGTCCAAATAAGCTCCATTCTTCAATTTTATTCCAGACATACTCGAATCATGCGTTTTCATCTCTTTAAAATTCTAATCTTCGCTACCCCGTGCTACTAGTATGACTAGTCGCTCTTGATCACATATGATGCGATCTTCACATTTCCATAATGCACTAAAGCCTAAACCCCAACCTTCATTTCAACCTAACATAATTGAGGCATAATTATTCCTTAGCTGATTTGATCTAACTTAATGGTTAATATACCTCTCAAAAATGATTTAAGCTCATTTACCACCTTCGTATTTGTTCTAAAAACCACTATGTCATCAATATACATAAATAAGACAACAAACCAGGGTTAAGGAAGTGAGAGTTTACATCTGCATTAATGGTGATTGCCTTTTATCTTCCAATTTTTAATGGCAAGAGCAGTCCTTTCACATATATTCATGTTATAGAGGGATTACATCTTTAAATTTTGAGTTCACATGAAAAAATGCACATGTAAATGTAAAATATGAACAATGCAGAGAGTTTTGTTTTTAAAAGGAATGATGCACATGTGAAAAGAATACATTTTTTAAAAACAAATTTCTAATTTTGAACTCTTTAAGGAATTTTTTTGGAGGAAAAATGCAGATGTGAAAGAAAGGGTTTTTTTATTTTGCATTTTTTTATAGATTTTTTGTTTTATAGTTTTTTCAAAGGAAAAATGGTTAGTAAAATATATACAAGTATATACAAGATTTTTTTTCTTTTTTTGTGTTTTTCTTGTTTGTTTGTTTTTTTTGTTTTTTTGTTTTTTTATTTTTTTGTTTTGTTTGTTTTTTGTGTGTGTTTTTTTGTGATTTTTTTGTGATTTTTTTACACACGTGGATTTTACAAAAAAACACATAACCCCCCGAATAAACATATTTAAAAGTATGAGTTATGTCTAAAGTATATATACAATATAAATGACACCCCCCTATACTTAGCTCGAACTACGTCCTCATAGTGATCAGAGAGCGAAAAAGGAAGACATAACTCGTGCTAAGTATAAATGAGTGAAAAGAACTTCCTATGCTACAACAACTCAAAGAAAGGATAAAAAGAAGAGAAGATGGTGATCCCCCCTATACTTAGGATCAAGTAATCTTAAGTATAGTAGAGTGTACAAAAGGAGAAAATCGATGACGAGAATGTACAGACTTAAAAGTAAAAAGACACGATATGAACAACATCACCCCACTATACTTAGGGTAGAGTATCCCTAAGTATAGGCAACAACAAGAGTGATGAACAGGACGAATATGAACAACACAGACCACTCACCCCCCCCCCCCCCATACTTAGGATAAAGCACATCCTAAGTATAGCATATATATACACAGAGAAAAGGAGTGAATGATAAAACAGGAGAAGAATAGAGTAAAATGAAAGGATATACAAGAGGAGTAGATGTACAAAGGTCAAGAAGGTCGAAAACGAACCTTCTTGCGGGACCGCTGAGGTATGGATTTGACAAGGTGCAGGTCGATATTGGGATCATCATTAGACATAAACTGAGTAGAATCGACCAAGAATGTATCCTCAACAGTTTCAGATTGTGCAGGCCTAAACCGATTATTGGAAGTAGTATGGTCATGTCTGGACTGGGAGGTCTCGCAATCATCAAAGTAAAATGGCTCGAAATCATTTTCAGAAAAAGTAGGATCAATATCAGCCTGGCGAGCCTCTACTGGATTATCATCTTTATCAATAGATCCAAATTCTTTTATAAAAGCAATCAAATAAAATTTGGCATGATCGGTCTCATCAGAATCAAGTTGAATAGGAACAGACTCATCAGTGGAAGTAGTCAAATCATGTCCGTCCTGTCTCGTCTCAGATTATGCCTTCTGCTCTAAGGTGTCTATCGTGTAAATTCCGCGGATGCCATCTATGCATCTCCACATACCAGAAGGGGGAACTCCAAGGTCTATGCTTTCCGAGTCTTCCTCCATCAAGAGGAATTCTTGGGTTTTCTTATCATCCAACATATAACAAGAATCTCTGATATTATCATCGAGGTCAAATTCCTTGGGGTTGGCTAACACGGGTG
Source organism: Ottelia alismoides (assembly GCA_037367405.1). Lineage (NCBI taxonomy): Eukaryota > Viridiplantae > Streptophyta > Magnoliopsida > Alismatales > Hydrocharitaceae > Ottelia > Ottelia alismoides. The sequence goes on along the minus strand of JAZKJV010002181.1, from coordinate 582,696 downwards.
GGCTCTCATGGGATGCGGGTCTCTGTTCAGTCATGGGTGTAGTGATCAACACATCACTCCCGACATCAGAACAAAAGAGAATCTCTCCTGAACCATAATCAATAACGGCTCCTGCAGAGGCGAGGAAAGGACGTCCCAGGATGATTGGAGGGTGCTCCACAGGGGTGGAGGTCTCCATGGGCATTACAATAAAATCCAAAGTAAAATTCATGCCCTAAATGAGAATGACAGCGTTTTCTAGAATACCCTTCGGTCTCTTGATAGATCCATCAGCAAATTGAACTATCATCCTGGTTTTCTTGAGAGGTCCAAGATGAAGAGACTGTACCATAGAGAAGGGTATTATATTGATTGATGAACCACCGTCAAGGAGAGCGTTATCACAAGAATAGTCAGATATGGAGCAACTCACAAGAGGTGTGGCAGTGTTCCCTTTCTTAAAATACGGACTGTGAGAGATGGCGTAGGCAGTGGCCATGGTCAAGATGTGACGCTCAGATCTTCTCCTTCTCTTTCTCTTCTTGTGTTGAGGAGTAGATAAATCTGTCATGGCCTGTTGAAGTGGAGCTTTAATGATCTCTTGAAGGGTGGCTACCACTTCGGGTTTAGTTAACATTTTTTTGAATTTTTGGACCTCATCCATACAAGGGAGGAGGTCAGAATCAGCATTTACACGAGGATTACCAAGAACAGTCTGTATAATGGAATCCTCGGGGTCAAGGTTGGGACATGATGCGAATATATGTGTGGGTAATTGGTTGGGCATTGGGTCCTCTCCTCACAAAATGAATCAATAATGTGTCTCCCAGAATCTTTTTGGATTTTTAACTTTTTCTCATTTTTTTGTATTTTGGCGATTGCAAGCTCTCATGATTATCCTCAAGTGAACCCATATCCTCAAATAGTGGAGCAGCATTTTGGCTCGTATTGATGTTAAGTAGATTACTAATCCTCGAATTCATATGCTCTACCATCTGGTTTAGTGTTTCAAGTGTGGAAATCGTGAAAGGTTATTCCAAAATCCCAGGATCGGGTGGGTTGAATGAGGGTGGGTGAAAATCAAAGTCCTCTGATTCCTGAAATAATGGGTTAGGAGGATATGCACAAAAATCAGGAGGAAAGTCCTCTTGGAAAAAGGAAGGTGGATCGTCTGGAGAGTACGAGGTATACGCGAAGATCGGGTTAAAATAACTCTAGTCGGCCATCTTCAAAACAAAAGGCGGGATCAGGAGAGCACGAATGGTCAAGTCAAAAGATATAGAGAATAAGGTGCAAATGCACAGAAGGATCTTAGCAAGCACACAAGCAATCAAATACAATACAAACCCCCAGTTCACCAACTCTACTCAAAGTGAAGACCGTGAAGGTTCGGTCAATTATCTTGTCAATTTTAGAGTTTGGTGAGAATACAATATATCAGAGCAGTTAGAAGCGATCTATTAGGAACCTAATGCTCTCAGGAGACTGGCTTAATCCCAAAGTTAGATCTTTCCCAGCCAGTATGAATTGCGGACCGTTTACTGGCTACCCGATCAATTCAACCTGTTAAGGACGTCACGGGCCGCTTTACCAACTACCAGAGAGATCCTCACTGGAGAACGACTAACCCAAGATAGTAGTCTGAAAAGAGTTCGAGCGTGGCTCTATCCTAGTGTGTGGTCGCTCTCTCTCTTAAGCAAACCAAACAATGAGGGGGTTACTCTCCCCAAAACAATGATTTGTCCTTGTATTTTTTATGGGTCAAGTTTTCTTTAGCAGTCCCGGTTTTAGCAGTTATCACTTGGTTAAAAATATTTTCAAAGAATCGCCTACCGAGTGTCCAATTTCCTTTTTAAATTATGTGATTGAAAACAAGGAAGGAGATCGGAAATGCCAATGCGCGATTAAAAACAATGATGCATGCATGGGTTAGAGATGCTTACCTTGTCGCCAACACTCTGCATGCAAGTGATCTGCGCAGAATTTAAATAAACTATCCTATATGCAAATGCAAGTGAACCGTCCTAGATGATGGCTTCTATTAACGGGCAAGAACAAGTTAATTTGACTAAGTCCAAATTACGCTCTACTCTATAGGTACAGAAATATCTTGTTTATGGTGTTTGGACCTAATTAATTACCTGGCTCACGTAAATTAATTAAAGCAATCAAGAGGTAGCTCACGAAATCCGCGGGAAATAAAGAAAAATAAAAGCGATGAAAACAAAACCGGTGAGGTCCCCCAAGTGCACCGGCACTTGGCGAAACAGACCCCGCACAAATGAATGTCCTTTTACAAAGTTCAAATGGAAAAGAAACTCTCTCTCTCTCTCTTTAAAATTTTTTTTCCATCTCCTTCACTTCTTCTTCTCCTCTTCTCACGCTATCATGCGGTTCGGTGAAGAATCAAGCCGCCTCCACGTCTCTTGGGTGTTTCGGCTATCCTAGGATCGTATTTTTCGCTCCACGGGCCGTCACAAGAAAAAGAAAAGAAAATGTATAAGAAAAACAATTATCAAATATGAGAAAAGAAAGAAAAAAATGAAATGAATGCAGTGGATATAAACAATGAAGTAAATGGAAAAATATACAACCAAGAATAGCATGTCAAAAGAGAAACCTAACTACCCTCGCCGTGCCTCCCCGGCAACGGCATCATTTTGTTGACAAGGAATTTGTTGAGGGGGTTGGAAAATTAATGGTAAAAATATGTGTTGTGGTCGTTGTTATCCCCAAAATCCCGTGACAACAAAAAAATATTTTTTTTTAATTTTTGCTACTTATTAACCTGTATAGCGGAATTGGTCGAACTCAGGGAGACTATAATTCCCGAGGGTTATTCAATTAATCTAAAATCAATTAAAAGAAAACATGAATCTCAAAAGACAACTATCTTTGGTTTTTGTGATTTTTTTACCTTTTTAGTTTTTTTAATTTTTTTTATTTCGAAATTTTTTATTTTCTGATTTTCAAATTTTAATGATTTTGATTTTTGCAAAAAAATTAAATTTTCAAAAATAACAAACAATATGAACAAGGTCAAAAAAAATACACACACCAACTCTTTTTGCAATTTTTCAATTTAACAAACTTACTCAGAAAATGCAGAAAAATATTTTTTTATTTTAAATATTTTGAAATGTTTATGGAATTTTTTGTGGATTTTTTAGATGTTTTTTGTATTTTTCTAAAAATCAAACATTGAGAAAATAAGAAAATGTGCACAACCTGGAGTAATTTACAACTTAAAAATATTTTAATTGTCCAAAACTCCTGACAATTATTTTTATGACAAACTACATGCAAATATCTATAAGCAGGAACTGAAATCATAATTTTTGGATTTTGTAGAATTTTTTATGATTTTTAGAAGATTTTTTATGTTTCCAATTTTTTGGATTTTATAAATACATTATTGCGTGAAAATTGGTCAGAAATTAAATGACAATGAAAGAGTCTCACTCTATTTTTTTTTGGAATTTTTAGAACAATATTTGAATTTTTTATGAATTTTTGAATTTTCGGAAGACAAAATGACACTGTTTTTGATTTTTTAGAAATAATAAATGAAGGCAAAATGCAATGAAAATTTTATACTAAGAAGATAATCACATCCGGAGCATAGCACAATTTTCACAAAATTTTTGGATCACAAATAACATTTATTTCATTGAAAAGCATGAGCAAATTCAAGTTCTGGAATTCAGGGGCTGGTTTGCAAATAGTTCAATGTTTTTGCATCAAATAAATAATAAAAATAAATAGAGAAAAAAATGCAATTTACCCAATAAGCATGTGTTGGGCATGTGACTTGCTTGTAGGCGGGGGCTTCTTTGTAATTCCTGAAACCTTTATGGGCTTTAACGTAATTTTCCTAATAAAATAATCAATCAAAACCCAAAAGGAAGGGTTCTCCTCGTTTGTGAAAACCAACAGGGAATAGAGGATGCCCGCTGTCGCCCCTTCTCTTCTTCTACCTCGACGGCGGCTTGCGGCGCAGAAGGAGCGCGGGCGCGGGATCGAAGGTCGCCTGCGGGCGCCAGGCAGTGTAACGGCGCACGGGGCAGCTCCGCACGGCAGGAGGGCGACGTGGGTTGCCGCTAGAAGGAGGCGGCGGCGCGGGTCTGCTGAAGCTTCAAAGGGCGGTGACGCGGGCGTCGGAGGAGGCAGCGGGAGGCTGGCCAATCACGACCCGCGCTGGAGGTGCTGCGGTTGGGGCGCGGAGGAGGGCGGCGTGGGACTCAGCGCGTGGGAGCTACGGGCGGTCGCGGAGGCGCGACCCCGGTGGAGGAGGTCGACCCAGCCTGAGGGAGCACCGTGCGGAGGTGCATCTTTGCGGCGGGGCCGCGCAGTGGTCGGGGCGAAGGGATCCTGCGGGCGGCAGTCTGGAAGAGAGGGCGGCCCGACGCCGCTGTGGTGGCGCAGGGGCGCAAACTCACGGCTGTGGGCCGCGCTGCCGCCCTTAGCGGGTCTGCTCGGCGGCGGCTTGGTGGGCGGTGGGGGTGGCAACCCCGCTGCCTGAGGCGACTTTTTTATTTTTTTATATTTTTTTGTAATTTTATTTTGTATGTAAATAGGAAACAAAAATAAATAAAAAAACTTTTTTTTATATTTTTTTTGTAAATCCAAAAAATAAGAAAAGAAAGTGATAAAGAAATTATTTATTTATTTATTTATTTTATTTTTATATGATCCTGCAAAACAAGCGTTAGAGAACAAAAAGAAACAATTTTTTTATTTATTTACAAATCAAAAAAATGAACAGAGATTCGATGGAGATGAGGGATTCGAATCCGATCTCCGACCATCGTACGCGGCCGGAGTTGTGAGATCGTGGACGATAGAAATAGAAGGCGGAGTGATCGAGAAGTTGAGATGAAAAACTCGAGTCGGAGCAGATCAAAATCGTGATGAATATTTTTTTTGATCTAGAGAAATAAAAATGATGATGAAAATAAAAAAATACGACGATCTAAACTACGACTAAACTAGATAAAAGGAAGAAAAATATGAATCTCACCTTAGGAGCGGAAAAGGACCGTGATCGCCTCGACAAGACCGACTCGCTGTCATCGGACGACTCGGAGGCTAGGCACAATTCTTGACGAAATTTTCTCTCAGAGATCGGGCTCCTCTCTCTAAAGATTGATCAAGTTGGAATGAGGGAGAAGGAGCCATATAAATAGGAAAGAGATGAAATTTGAATTATTGAATAAAGAGATAAGGGAGATGAAAAATTGAAATGAATTTTTGAATTTTTTGGATGGAAGGGATAAGAGAGATGAAAAGAGACAAAATTAAAAGAGATAAGCATATTTTCAAAATTATCTTTTTTTTTAATTTTCGTCACTTATTTAATTGGATTAAAAAATGTTATTTTTTATGGAAGTTAATTAAAAATAGCAACTATATACATATATGACATTATATAGAAGGGTAAATGATGAAATTAGCCTTTTTTGTTTTTAAAGAATTTTATTTTTTTATATTTTATTTAGTTAGTGAGAATAATTTACAAATAAATACAAATACAATATGCACAAAATACATGGTAAAATTGCACAAACCACCCCAAAATACCGACTTTTCAACCGTAACTCCAAAAATTATGAAAATACAACCATTTTAAAGATAATTTAATTTCGAGTCCAATGGAAGTGAGATTGATTCAACTTGAGCTCATATGGAGCCGGAATTGGTCTTTCAATTAGTGCTTAGTGGCTTTTTCCAAGTGTGGCTAATTTTATTCTGTACATGATTTAATTGTGCAATCATTTTTATTAATTAGGACACAATTTTATTTACAACTTTGGTTTTGAATGTTATTTGATTTGAGGTCAATTAAGGTACAAATAAATTAGTGTCAGTTTTATACAGATATATACAAAATAAGTGAGAACACATTTTTTGGATAATCTGGTTAAGGACCCTATCTCCCCCTACTTTATTCCTGGTCGATCAGGTCAAGTCTTGATCTTCTCTCGGGGTTTGGGTCAGCCTGTATACAGTCTTCTTTTTTATTTTATTTTCTTTATTTTTTTCTTTTCTTTTTTTATTTTCTTTTCTTTATTTTTCCTTTCTTTCTTTCTTTATTTATTTTAGGTTAAAATTAGTAAGGAATGTACAATATTTACACAGATGCAAGTTAGTAAGAATATGGAGTTAGTGTTAGATGCATGTGTTTTATAAGGGATTTTAAGCTAAAATAAATGAATAAAGATGACGAATCGCAGATTCATCAGACATATGCATGGTCGCACCCTGGGTCGACCTACTCTGAATACCTTGACCAAATCCATCCAGATCAAGAGTGCACCAATATTAAGAAGATTAAGAATAAGCACGCATGACGAACACCGACCAAGGAGAAGAATTCTAATGGTTATTTATACGGAGACTCAAGTGGACTAAAAACTTCACAAAATAAAATGACTACTCCTTCATCGAAAAAGAAAGTCACCTTTGACCTTTCGGACGAGGAATCATCTGATGATCCCTCATCATGTTCGGAAAAGGTAATCTACATGAGTGAAGTCTGTTCGGCTATTATAAAGCCATATCTTTGCAAGGATCCAAACTTTGATCCCCGTTGGTGTTCCTCACTATTATTCATCCAAAGCTGATGCTCCTGCTCTCATCAAATACACTGAAATTATTTCTTATGAGCTGACTGAGACTGGTGCTTCTGAGTATTCATCTGAGGACAAAACTCTTGATCTCAAAAAGGAACGAATTCTGAGAAAACAATTGAAGAAACAAAAAGACAAGAATATCTGGAGTGTGTCCACTTTCAAATATTATTCCTCTGAGGATTATCTGATGATGGTTACCTTTCATTTGACTCATACGCTTCATCTAATATCTAACATGGTTTCTCGGAGAATAATATTGATAATATTTGGGAATCGTATGCTTCATCTCCTTCTCATCATTACGATCTCCCACCACAGGCTCACAAAAAGATCGGCCGAAAACCGTCTTAATCATCGGCTAGCCACCCTCCCTCCCGACCACATCGGTCTCCTTGTACATCTTCTTCCTTTACTTAAGCCAAGGTCTAAGTATAGGGGGGATCGATGCCATCTGTATATACCATTCTCCCCATCTCACATTCTATTTCCACCCTTCTTCCATACTTAGGCTGACCAGAGCCTAAGTATAGGGGGAAACGATGCCCATCTGTAAATACTCTCCTCATTCACATATCCCGACCACCTCATTTTTTGCCCTTCTATACTTAGACTGTTTACAGTCTAAGTATAGGGGAGCGGACCAATCTGTCTTTTTCTTTTTCACTCTCTTACGCTTAGCCCGAGCTATGTCTTCTTTACGCTTCCTGTGCTCTGAGGATACAACACTCGCAAAGTATCGGGGGGGCTGTATATATACTGTGTATATATTTTACTCATATCTCGTACTTTCGTGTAAGTCTATATGTATTTACACGGTGGGTAACTAACTTGAAAAAACAAAAAAATAGTTTTGCTAACTAACGCTGATTGTGTCCAACCCAAAATTTTTGAAAAAAATGGCTTCTTATTCATTTTTGCATAAAAACCCAAAAAAATCCCTTGCATAAAAAAATTATGTCTGCATTTCACACACCTGCACTTCATCCAGCATTTCATTTGCATCTGTGAAAAGTCTTTAGGTTCTGAACTGAGTTATGAGCATAAATCGAAAGTGGTCTAGACTTAGCCTTAATCCACCTAATTTTCAGAAGAACTTCACCGAGAAATAGGATTTTAGAAGCTTCAGGTGTTTGACTTAATTCTTTGAGTTCCACATGACAATGTGCAGCGTTTGACTCTTCGTGTCTAACCTGGTCTCTTCATTCTGAGTACAACTCTGGAATAAGGACTTAATTTGTACTCTCGCACTATGCACTTAGCTCAACTCAGACGGGGTGTTGGAAGACCGTGTGAGTTTCTTTTTTGGTAGCGTGGAAATCTAAAGACTGGAGTACGCGATGAAATAAAGCTTCGAAAAAGGGATGGACGGTTGGGCACAATTTTTTCTAAGACCCCAAAACATGTACGGAAATAAAAAGTTCTATATTCGTAGGGGCACAACAAGATCCAAGTAGAACCGCCAAAAATCCAAATACAAAGAAGCATTCTACCAAATAAATATCTGACCAAAAAGGTCCAAGCTTCAAGAAAACCTGCAGATCTTTGTGGAGACTCGGCTACACTGGCCAGCTTCACAAGAAGAGGTGACTACACTGGCCACCCTCCAATTCTTTTCTCCTTCTTCTAACTTCTCCCCCACTTCGATTGTGAATACAACACGACAGACCTTAGAAGGAAATACCTGACTCCCCGAGGATGAGTTACTGGAGAGGAGATTTACATGGTAGTACGGCATTCTGGATGGGAAGAGCTAAAACCTTTCACACACATGAGTTGATTGTTCAATGTTCATAGGGTATGCTTTGGGAAGAGGATTGATCTAAGATGACTTCAGAGCCGAAACTGTGACAATGATGTGTAGAACTTGAAGGCTATTGATTTTGAAATTCTAAGTCTCACAGAAGTTCCACCAAACTAATAATCCAAAGGTCGAGTCTAGTTTCATTTTCACCTTCATCTTAATGTCTTGATATGGAACCCAATCTCATTTCACCTCATGGCATTTCTTTTGATGCCCGGGGATGAGCATGGTTTAAGTATAGGAGGATGATGAATCTCAGATTCATCACTCTAAATCTCATTAATTAAGCTCAAATCCCTCAAAATCATTGATTTTTCTTCATTTATTCTGCATAATTAGCATTCATGCATGTTTTAATAAGAATTGCATTTTATCACTCATTTCTGCACAAAATAAGAAGCCAAAAATCCCAGCTAAAATTGACCTGTAAATAGCCTAACTTCCATGATTTTTAACTAATTCATGCTAACTCCAAATGACCCAAAACCACATCCACTGTGCACATATCACTAACCCAAATAAGTGGACCAAAAATCCAAACCCTAGTTCTAGGATTCCCGGACTAAAACCCTCATATCTTCCCCATCTGGTGTCTATTTTAATCCTACTCACTTTTGAACTAATGTACATTCAACTACCTTCAAAACAAGACCAAGTTCAAGTGAATTGGAGCTCGTATGAGAAAGTTGGGTTTTGGGCCACTTTTGTACATTTTTTATTTTAGCGGTTTTTGACCTAATATTTTATGTACGTAATTAACCTATTTTATTTTATTTCTTTTTCATTTGTCTTCATTGATGAAAGTTGCGTAAAAATACAAATCCAAACTGAGTTTGAAATCAAAGAAACCAACCGAGTCTAAGTCTTCACTATCTGTCTGTACAAAATTGGTTTTTTTCATTTTTTATTTCTTCTTTTTCTTAATCAATAAAAATCCAAAAAATAGATTAATGTGTAAATATTTATTTTTGATTTTATCATATTTTTCCGGATTTTTATCTGGTTTAAAAATGACAAAAAAATATAAAACCCAAAAATCATGGTATTCTATGTACATGGGATACCCCAAAAATATCACTTTGTGCAAATGATCGATTATGGTTTTGATATCTTCATGAAAGTTGTAGATCTCATTGAGACGATCAATTTTTGTGAAGAAACTTTTTCGATCCGAGGTCTTTTGCTATTTCTTTTCTATTTCTCTTTGGATTTATTTTCCGATTTTTGTGGGGCTAACACGTGGCTGCTCCTGGAGTCGCCACGTGTCACCCATTTTTGGATTTATTTTTATTTCGTTTTTATTAATAAAAACACCGCACATGCATAGCATGTGCCTCCCGCGCGCGTACCACGCACGTGCCCCGCTGTCTCCCCATTCGCAGCCACGTGGCGCCCTTCTGGCCGCCCGATCTCGGCCGATCGGACGGCCAGGACCTATCATCCTCCTCCAGCACTTTCCCAATCGGACCGGCACTGCATTCTTCCAAACTCCACCTCCTCCGCAAATCTCGCCGCCCGCCGCCCTTTTCGCTCATTATCACCGGCCCCTACGAATCTCTTCCGATCTCCGGGTATCTCATCACCGATCGTCGTCAATCAACTCCGCGAATCTCGTTAGCCTCCAATCATGACCTCCTACCATCGTCGGCGTCTCCGTCCTCAACCCTATTTAAGAAGCGCCACAACCTCAACACCCAGCATCCACCGATAACCTAACCCTCGATGAGACAACAGCGGTGATAACGCCTCTCATCTCTCCTCTTCCGACGAGATCCGAGGCCCTAGGCCTCGTCGCAGCGCCACCCAGGCTTGTTGCTCTGCTCCGGGCTTCTTCCCGTCGAGCCAAGCTACCTTCAACAACTACGTTCATCTTCATCAACCACGCATCATCTTCAACTCCGCCATCGTCTTCGATAGCCGATCAAGAACGACGTCCCACGGATCCTCCGCTCGCCATCAGATCACTCTCTGCCTCCATCCGTGTATCCCAATCCCTCCAATCTCGCTCAATCGAAAATCGTCGAGTCCCTACTCTGTCGATCTCGATCGTCACCACCACCTTCCATCTCCTGTTGCCCGTCCCCTCTTATATATATCCAAAGCCGTCGGGGTGATCTCCATCCGCCGACTGCACATTAGGTTGGGGAGTCGGGGTGACAGATCGACCTCCCCCTCGATCCGACGAGATCCACCTTCTCAAGGTCATTGCAGGTCTCCCTGTGCAGAGCTACCTTGCTCCGGCGCGCCACGCCGTCGAGCCCCTATTTCTGTCCAACGAATCTAACCTCATCTCCCCTCTACACCGCTTGCAAACCTCCACACCATCAACTCCACCATCGCTACCCTCATCCACGAACAACTCCTCCGCCATTTATCATTCTTCCGCCACCTCCCAGATGCTCATCCGCTCTAGAAGTGTTCGCCAACATCGACCAATGCCTCCACCAGATGCCTTCCTCCGCTGGTCGCCATCAGGAGCGTCACTGCTCTGTTGGGGCATATGCTTCATCAACACTCCCTTCAGCCAGAGCATCACCGATCCGCAGCCGTTCATTCGCATCATCGCCATGCCTGGTTCCTCCGTCGGACACCATCAGGAGCGTCGTTGCTCCACCGGGGCACACTCAACACCAAAGATCCCCCGACTACAGCTTCGCTCCACCAGCACCGCTCCTCCTTCACCAACGACCGTCGCAGGGGGCGGTGACGCTTCACCGCAACAATCGCACCACCGGGCGGGAGGCCTGAGGCCCCCACACATGTGTGTGGTACGTGTGTCGGGGGAACGACGTCAGCCACCCACGGGTCACGTGCAGGGCACGTGACCCGTGGGTGGCTGACGTCGTTCCCCCGACACACGTACCACACGTGACCGCGTGGGTAATTTACGAAGACCCCATGGTGTTTTCCCCAATTCACAGATCAGTCCAGCAGCTCCAGGGTCACGTGTTTGGCATGTGACCTGTGGAAATTTTGCAAATCCATCCCCCACTATTTCCGGTAATTACAAAGTAATCCTATCTTTACGTTATTTTATTCTACATTGTTGCAGAAATACCCCTGTATCCCTCCTCATTTTTGGACCTCTACATCGCATCATTTTATTCATTAAAAAATGGCATTTTATTCGTCACTTAATTCTCTACATGATAGCAAATACTTGCCATTTTGTGATTAGTGGTTAATTATTAATTTATTATTTTATGGAAAGTTGCATACTTTACTTATTTTATGCTCTGATTTTTATAATTAATTAATCATTGCTCTAAAAATTACCCAAAAATCACGGATTGTAGAATTGATTGTGTTTAACATTGTACTAAAAAAGAATTGCATTTGCATACATAGTTTTCCTTATAAAAATCATTTTGCATATTTCAATGTTAGATTTTTAATAAGTATTATATCTCATATTTTCGAGTTTAGGGTTTTTTCTGAGATCGATCACTTAGTGATAGATCTTGGATAATTTTGTCTCTTGAAAATAAATTGGTTTAATATTTATTATAATTAAATATTGAAATTCACATCATTTTCATTTAAAAATTCATAAAATATTCATCTTGCATCCAAAAATTTCAAAAAAAATTACAATACATTCATTTCATCGTTTACTATCTTGGCTAAGTTTCATATTTTTCGGACATCGTTTGATTGATATTTAAATTTTAGTCCCTAAAGTAGGTCAAAGTTGATTTTGCATCCCTAATTGCATAAAAAATTACAAAAAAAAAGACCGCCTCAAAAACCGTGCATGAACTTTGATAGACAAAATTCTAGGCTATTCCTTTACTTCCTTGTGTTCGATCTTGGGACTTGTCCAAGTAAAATAAACATAAAACCATGTGATTAAAAATTGACTAAAATTTATTGCGGTTATTTCTTGACTGATTCTGATTGCCCGCCTACAACGAAACGACATATTTTTAAGCGAACAATAATCCACGCTTCTTAACATAGGAAATTCACGAACCGTCACAAAGGCAGGTCGAGTAACAGAGTGTGTCATGATGAATTAGACCTGGAGCACAAAGCTCCAACAATCGAAGATCTAGAAATTAAGCTAATAACCTAAACCCTAAGTGCATAAACTAAAGATTAAACTACAATACAGGAAGTAAATACGATGAATAAAACCTAATCTAACAGCTCAACCTAACATGGATAAGGGAGCAGAGGAGGCTTCATCGGAGTTGCTCCAGCAAGACCTGTATCTCCTTCCTCTACCTCTTATCCACACTGACAAGGCCTAGAAGCTCGAGTTATCACCACGAGCTCAATTCAGGTGGTCTCCTATTGGGGTTACAAGGGCACAAGGGATCAAACGGTAAAATGGGAAATTGGATTTTATTTATACACAAAGTTTTGGGCAGAAGGTGTCACGAGATTGCACAATCGTTAAGAAAATGGATGATCAGAGGCATGGTCGAGGTGCAGGGCAGTGTGGTGACCATTTCTTTTGAAGGAATTGAGGCTCCTCGAGCCATGGATCATCTCCAAAAAAATAGAGAATATAGGGTGCGCATGCGTTTTGACAAGGACAGTTGGAAGAGATGACAGTTAACCTAAGGTCAACAATCTCTGTGCTCAGGTTGCTCCACATGGACCAACCAAAAAAATTCAGGGACGAAATCCTTATTAATTCATTTAAGAATAGCAAATGAATTTATCAAATAAAAGTCAAAACATAAAAAGTCTTTCTTATTTTATGTACACCTTTATTGGTATTTTTATTTATTTTTACAAGCTAATTTATCAGTTGTTAATTTTTACATATACATACATGTATTACATGTCTTTGGTGTATTTTATTTTTGTTTTAATTTTATATTTAATTATTGTATACACATATTTTATATATTTATTGGGAATTAAAAAGAAGTAAATTTATTTTTACAAACTTTATCGACTAAATCAATCTTCCATTAATGAAATGTACCTCTCATCACAACTGGCATTGATTTACTCGATGTATCAACAAGACGCCTTTCCTCTTCAATAGATGAATCTGTTGGAATATCTTCACTCTTTTTTCTCTTCCCATATCATTGGCAACGTCTGAATCGTTGCTGCTCATTTTCTTCCTTGTGTCACATCAAAATAAGATATCCTTTTATCATTAATTAATCCATGTAGTGATCATTTTGTAAATGTTCTAGAAAGAAGGAAATTCAATGTCTATAGGTTGACTTGTTAGGTTCATTTATGGAAGTGGTACAATGCGATAAGTTACATGTTAAGCAAAATATGTTTTAGGTGCTGATGGAATAAGATCTATGTCAGGTTGTGTTTTCAAATTCCGGAATTCTAATATGAGTTGGAAGGAAACCTCTGTGGTCATTCATTACATTGTTTAACAAAAAGATACAATACATGGGGTCGACAAAGGTTTGGAAAATTGAATACGATTGTTTGGATAAGATGTTGGAGACCTTAATCTACAATACGATCATGCTACAGTTTAACATCAGCTTCAATTAAACTTTTCCAATGAGAGGTAATGTGTATAGATCACTAGGAAAATTAAACCTATAAATACATTATAATATTATAGACATCAGTCGATGATCATATCAGCAGTACCCAATTGTTTCTTGCTTTAAAATCTAAGCATGCAGTGAACCATATTTACTAAAATCGATCATTGTTCTTCAAAGAATGAAGCACAAACTCAAACATTTTGTTGAAATTACACTTTATCATTCATATTTATCCATATTGACTAAAATAATTCACAGTAGAAAACACATAATACATAATCTCTCAGTGCCATTTAGATACGAAAAGAATAATGAACTCTATATCAGTACCTTATCGAGATTATCTCCCACCACCAGTGATCGCAACTAGCATCTTCATGCCAGAACAGAAACCCAACTAGGTTTTCGAATCCCTAATCCGACAGGGATCTTGAAGTCGGCCCTCCAATCCCGCCCCTTTTGCAGTTAATGAGAAGGTGGAAATCACATGGTGGTTTCCATTAGGGATTTTTACCCAGCAGACCCTATAAACTTTTTAAATTACCTCAACGACCTTTTGCACAACATAATTACCCCAATTGACCCTATAAATTACCCCAAGAACCTCCACGAGCTTCAAACAGATTAACCGCAAGGTTCATGAGGTAAGAGTTGGCAAGTTTACGGGGTCGAAAGGGAATTATGTTGTTTCAAAGGTCGTGGAGAAAATTGACAAAGTTTATAAGATCTGCCGAGTAAAAATCCCATCTATTAATAATAAAGTCCATTTGCATAAACTTTGCTTTGACATTTAATGATAATTACTTACTTATTTAATAAATTCAATTTTGAATTTAAAAATAGAAATATACAGTTGGCATCCTTATTTAGCATCCTAAATTTTGAATGTAGCTCCATTATCTCAGCCAAATTGTTCAGAGCATTTCTTCAAACATGTACGCTGTTTATCATTCCTTTTAAAAGTATTATATCCTCCGTTTGTTCAACAACGGTTGATACATTTGTAAAATAATATCATTCTTTGTATTATATGTCTCATTAACTGATCGTTTGAATAAACGGTATTCGACGTAGTTCTTCTTGATGAACTTTTATACTATCTTATCTTCATCTTTTCGCACTTTTATTGAATTAGTTATTTGTTTTTGAATGGTTTGGATTTAGAGTATACTAATGCATTATTTGAGTTCTAATGTTATTATAGTTATATTATTTTCATATCTTTCTATTATTTCATAACATGTTAGGTTCGCTGAAGTTCAATAGGAAAATATTTGGTGAAGAATCTAGAATGTAAATCATATCAAACTAAAGTTTTAAATCAGATACTTAAACTATTTGCTATTTTTTGATGTTTTTTATTCATCATTTTTAGAATCAAGATTCCTTTTTTTGTAAATATAAATTGTTTTTTATTTCAATGAATATCTTTTTAATTCTTGAAGAATATAAATTTAATCCTCGAAATGCAAGAACTTTTTCGATCTCATATAATTTGATTTATTTATCAAGAAAATAACTTACAATTTTGTATTTTATATTCGTTAATATTAGTTCTTTACCATATATTGTAAAATCCTTGCCTGAATGCCATTCATTTATATACCCATATTTACAAAATATAATAATCTTTTGTAAAATAAATTGACAGAGTTCATTGTCTTCTAGTATTTTGTAAGATGTTAAAAAAATTAGTTTATAAAATTAAGATCAATACTGAATTCCTATATTTTTTCTCACTGAGAAAATAATTCAAGTTTTTATATTTTACATTCCACAATATTATTTTCTTTCCAATACCTTTGTAAAATTCTTGACTGTATATCATTCATTTTTGTATACATGTATACAATATTTATCATTCTTTTGTGAAATTAGGTGATAGAGTTCATTGTTTGTCTACTGTTTTGTAATGTGTAATATGGAATTGTCATTCATTGCTCTTTTATAGAAGATTCATGTGAATATTTCTTTTGGTCCCCCTACTAAATCATCTTTCGTCCACTTCAGTATAGTTATAATCTCTCAATTCATTAATTGATCCACAAAATATCAATGAGGTTTGTAAAATGGTAGCAATAATTACTTATTTTTGGCATTCAATGGTAACACAAATGTCTAAATTTGAATATTTATTATAGTGCTAATTCACTTTTAGATCAGAAGTTTGTAAATATGAAATGCTTATTAGTAAAATATGAGTATAGTTTGTACATATTAATATCTTAAATAAAGTTGGGTCATATGAAGCATGCCTCAAATCGTAGTACTATACCACTTTTTGAAATATATTCCAAAAACATCATTCAAGATTGTATAATGTGATTAGTAACTAGTAATCTTAACATTCTTTTTTTTATCTCAAATGTCTAATTTGGAGAGAAAAATTCAACATTAATTTACGTTTAAGCAATTATTTTTAAATTCTCATATGCTTATTAGTAAAATATAAGTCTAATTTGTATATTCCCTTTTATTTTGTCAAAGCCGAGTCATACGAACCATGTCCACACTTTACTATTATAACACATTTCAAAATTTGTTCTAAATAAAGACATTTTTAAAATAAGAAAACTCATTTCCACCATTACTTGAAACATGAATCATAACAATGATACTAAATTCAACAATGCATAGGAGTTTCCTTATTTCTTTTAGTTGCTTCTCCTTAGAAATCATAATATTAATCAACTTTGTAATTTTGTAGACACATTTGTAAATAGTCCATTGCTTTTGTATTTTAAAACTGTATATTGATCTTCTCATCAGTTTCCAACGTTTTTTCCTACTTTCACGTTTCTTTATTTCGAATGCATTTTGTCATTACTTAAATCAAGGATTTGTTTGTTGACATGTTTCCTATTTCTTCTAATCATGTTACAAATGATAATATCTCATAGAGATTTCACTAAAAAAATTAAAGAATGATATAGGATTTTTGAACAAAGTCAAAAGTCAAAATGGGATCTCCTGATAAAGTTCAAGATATTTTTCTGAATTTGGTGGTACATACTGCTACGTTTATTTTGTAGGCAATAGTACTTTTCCTTGTGTTTGATTCCTGAATTGTCTTCAGTTATTTTCATTGCAATAAATGGTGTCTATCATCATCAATACTTTTAAGACCGTTGTATCGCCTAATTTTAATCGAATAGTTAGCACAGAAGTTAGTCGTTGTATAATTTTACGTTTATATATATATATATATATATATATATATATATATATATATATAAGTGTGTGTGGGAAAAAGGAGTATGCTCTCTAGGTACAGCCAACTTACATGCTTCCCCCTCTTTTTCCTTGTATTTTTTTATTTTTATGAAATGAAACCTTTTGGAATTTAGACAATATGTTACCATTGTGTCATTCAAAATTCGACTTAATTCAGGACTTATATCCCCTCCATCAAGTCTGTCAAATTTTAGCAGTCTCAGAATTGCTGAAATTGACCCCCTCAGATAGAGTGTATAGGAGTCCCTATTTCTGACGAAATTTGAATGACATGTTAGAGGAATATAGTGATGGATATACATATTTTTATTTTCCAAAAAAATAAAAAAATGGGAGGAAAATGGGGGTAGGAGCAGCCCCTTGACTACACCCACGGTGCAACCCCATTTATCCCTTTATGTGTGTGTGTGTGTCTATATATATATGGTTAAAGGAGGCTACTCCCTGGGAGTAGCCAATTGGCTACTCACACCCCTATTTTTTCTCTATTTTTTTTGGAAATAAAAAATATGTATATTCATCACTATATTTCCCTAACATGTCATTCCAATTTCGTTAGAAACAGAGACTCATATGCCCTCCATCTGAAGGGGGTCAATTTCAGCAATTCTGAGACCGTTAACTTAGCTCCCTAATTAGTTCCCCCCCCCCCCCGCCTCATTTTCTCCATTTTTTTATTTTTTTTGAAAAAATTTTCTGTGAATATTCATCACTATATCCCTATATTATGTCATTTAAATTTCGTGCCAAATAGAGACTCATACAGCCTCCATCCAGACAGTCATTTTTTATCGGTCTCAGGATTTTTAAATCAACATTGCTTGGATGGATGTAGTAGGAGTCTCTGTTTCGCGTGAAATTTGAGTGACATAATAATGAATTTACACGTTTTTATTTTCAAAAAAATAAAAAAATATTAAAAATGGGGCGGGGGAGCTAAGTTAGTTCCCCTTAGGGGGCATACACATTTTACCCTATATATAAAGAGAGGGAGGGAGGGAGCCTACTTCATGTTCATTTTTGGTAATTTTTTTGTTTTTTTGGAAAATAGCATCATGGATTTTCGTAATTATATCCCTCTAATATGTCATTCAAATTTCGTCAAAAACAGAGACTCTTATATCCTTCATCCAGAATAGGTAATTTTAACAGTCTTAGATTTGGTGTGATCGACATGTTCTGGATAGAGAGGATAGGAGTCATGTTAGATGGATATAGTTATAAAAATTCATAGTGGTATTTTCCATAAAAATTAAAAAATTTTACCAAAAATGGACATGAACTAGGTAAGATTACATACTTCATGAAACCTTTTCTTGTGTGTGTGCGCGCATATTCGCGTGAACAGTATACTCATTGTTATATGTTTGCCAACTAACATGTAATAATGATTATGCATCGTCTCTATGGAGGCTGTTTATTTTAATTATTGCTAATAATAGAGATGATTAGTATAATAATAAAAGTCTACACGTGATCACTACCGAATGGCCAGTTGCTAACAATGTAACATTTTGAATGATAAAAATTAATTTGCAAAGAAAAATATGTGTTATATATTTAGCATCAGAGGACATAACAACGATGTCCGAAACATATGTCCTCGTCGATTTGTTGTTGTATTTGTATCTGGTGCGAGTATATATACACACATTTGTTTATATATATATATATATATATATATATATATATATATATATATATATATATATATATATATATATGGGAAAAATGTGTATGCCCCCTAGGGGGAGCTAACTTAGCTCCCCCCGCCCTTTTTTGGCATAAATTTTTTATTTTTTTTGAAATCTAAAACCGTGTAAATTCATTATTAAATCCCTATATTATGCTATTAAAATTTCGTGCGAAACAGAGACTCCTACGACCTCCATCCAAACGGGGTCGATTTAAAAAATCCTGTTACCGTTAAAAAATGACTGTCTGGATGGAGGCCGTAGGAGTCTCTGTTTTCCACGAAATTTTAATAGCATAATATAGGGATATAGTGATGAATATTCATGGAAGAAATTTTCAAAAAATAAATTAAAAAATGGTGAAAATGGGGCGGGGGGAGCCACCCCTAGGGGGAGCTAACTTGGCTCCCCCCGCCCCATTTTCTTCAAAAATTTTTATATATATATAGAGGTACACATACAGACACATGCACGTGCAGTATGCAAATATACACGTGCTATATGTTAACATTTATTAGAAAGGGCTATCGAATTATTGGACATGACTTAGCTCGAGAAGCTAATTGAGCTCAATATTTGCTCCAATTTCACCCTTTTTTAGGTTTTTTTTTGAAAAAATGGAGTTTTGTGAAACACCTGCAAGCATTGAAGATAATTATTGTAATGTAACTGTCCTCGAATAAATGAAAGATAGATACAACATCTATCTTGCAAAGGAAACATCTATTTCCAGTGATCATGAGGAACTTGCAGAGCAAGTCTTTTATGATTACTTTGACTTAAACCCCTATAAACATTCCTTTAATTTTGCGATTGAGGCTTCAATACCTGCATAGGGTGTGAGAGTGTAGAGAAC
Organism: Ottelia alismoides; assembly: GCA_037367405.1. Lineage (NCBI taxonomy): Eukaryota > Viridiplantae > Streptophyta > Magnoliopsida > Alismatales > Hydrocharitaceae > Ottelia > Ottelia alismoides. Next base: position 563,020 of record JAZKJV010002181.1, on the reverse strand, counting down.
AAAGCAAGCGACGATAATCGTTACTCGAAATTGAGGTAAAAAAAAAGATGGTTTCTCATCAAGTCCCACAAATTTATAAAGATGTCCTCGAAAGTTCATTTTCGTCGGTCCTTCCATAAGAACCACCAAGCAAAGATAATTTTGTATCTCCATTATCGAAATATTCTACGTGGCGTCGAGCCCAATGGGACAATTAAGAACGTTGTTACCGGATTTGTACTAGATGCAAGTTTAAGAGTTCGAAAAGCCTAACGGAGAATGCGCAATCTCCCAAGATGTGGTCGATTGTTTTCGCATGGGCAACATCTGCATGGCGAGTTCCAAGTTTGAACAAAACTGATATTGAGAGAGTTACCTTCAGATGGAAGTAATATGATCACGAGTTATTCGAAAAGAAAATCCTTTCTTGGGTCTCTTTCTCAGCTGTTTTGGGTTATTGTTGCTCGATATGATTAAAGTTATAAGGTAGGACCATGTTCCCATGTTGTAAAGCATCCTATAGCCAGGGTTAAGTGTCACTTAACAATATTTAAAGAATTAGTGGGGTTCTTAATCTATACAACGAGGCACTCAATTAAAAACAACTGAGATTCTTTAATAAATGAATAGGGTGTTGAATACAAGTGGTTACTAAAAGAATCCCTCAAAGGGCCATAGCATATTGATTTGGTTCATGTTAATGTTTGTTTGGAGAGTGACATCACCAACCAACGGGATTAGTATGGAGTTTATTTATTTTCAATGTGAAATCATACTTGGATTCCTCATGACATGTCAAATTTTAAAAGAATTTTTACTCTTACGTACCTTCAAGTTTTTTTTCCAAAAACACTTGTGTTCTTAAGTGTTTTACAATCACATTCATGCGTTTATATTCTTTCAAAATTTACAATAATGTCCTTCCTCTATTACACCGGTGTTCCGCTATATTACAATAATATAAGAGCAATACTGTGAACTCTGAAATAATAAAGATGAAACAAATGTAATTGCAAAAACATTAGCGGTATAAATGTTAATACAAAAACTCAAATAGACACAAATGTAAAAGTCTCTATTTTAAAGTATCAATAACATGAGGATTCCGTGAAAGAACCTCATTTTAGTGCAACTACTATGACTTCCATGGTTTTCAAGAACCATCTTGGATGACATGCATATATTATGATTGTTTGGTGCCAACGTGGATCGCACTATAACAAAATTGTGTTATGACAATGAATAATTTGAATATATGTTATTATGTCTTTCAAAGTTAAATATAAAATAACTAGCATTATTCGTTTCAAAATTATATTGTGTGCTTGCAATTCGAAAAGAATGTCATATTTGTTATTAAAAGTTCATAAGAAGATGGTTATCCATTAATGTTTCATTGAAATTTTATAATGATCATTACTAAATTAGAAACTATTAGAAGAAACGTTAACGACTAACTGAAGTTATATGAATCACTAACAGCAATACAACAACGAACATGATATCCGTTGAAATTTAAATAATCAAGCAACAAATAATATGTATTTTATGCATTTGAATATACATGAGATATTTTAACAGATATTAAATTATCCATTACCATGAGTTAATTTTGTTGTAATGATGATAATTAAAAGATCCTCTTATAGATTTCGGCAGACATAGCAATAATATCACTTCTCTTGTATTATACGAGAATGAGATTGGTATCATATAAAGCAATTATATTATACAAAGATGTGCAAGCATATGATGATGCTTTTTGTGCAAACCTCCACAAAAAAGAGGGAAAAAACGTGGAGCCACAATATAGTATTGTCCACTAGCATCTAAATTAGTGTTCCACTAAGCCGTAACTGTGCAATAGAGGGAAAGACAAACGGGTTCATTATCAAGATAAGATAAATTTGCTTTAGGACATATTATAAAGAAATTGTTGGGAGACAGGCAACAAGTTGCGCCGCCAATCCCTTTTGGATGGCAAATCCAATTCTTCGGAACACAACATCCGTTGATCAGTGCAATTCTATATCGAATGAAGCACAAAAGTACGATATGCCCAACCTAGCAATAGATGGTCTAAACCTAAAAACTACAACTTATTCATTTGTCATAACAAATTCATCTCATTTGTTGGAGACCTATTATTGTTAACATTTGCAACACCTTCTTCAACATCAACAACCACCCTCTTTAGATTAATTTAAATCCTAGGCAACCATTTTCATAAGCATGCCTTAATTATGGACCCATAAGGCGCATGGAAAAATAAGATGTATGCCGCAAAACTTTAAGGGTATGTTTGGTAACTAGGTTGGGCTGGAGTAACTTCCAGTTAGAGGGTTGGAGAGAGTTGGAATGATAATTGTGATGTGATGTGACATTGATTGTGCATCATATAAATTTTTTTATGATTATAATATATTTCTTATGCTAACTTCTTCATTTGATCATGGTTAAAAAATATTATAAAAAAGAAATTGCATGGTACATATAATTAGTTCCAACCCAGGAATATAGGAATAGAGCATGAGGTATGCTAAGTTATCCTGAGGTAACTTAGCAACCAAACGAGCCCTAAGTGATGGATAAAAGCTACCTTCAAACGTTCTTCTACATTGTTCTTCCCAAATTCACCACTAGGCTAATGCCACCTTGGACTTTATCTACCAAAATGATATGCACTTCACACAGCCATCTGGGATAATAAAACAATTCGAGATTATTAACTTAGAGAGCTAACGTCCAGCAAAGAAAGAGCTTCCGAAGTACATGGACAATACAACAAAGTATGATCTCTATTTTCATCTTCCTCCGTGAACAAAAAACACGTCTTAGTTGAACTAATATTGAAGATATGCAGTTTGTCTTATGTGATTAACTTATTGTCAATCACTAGCCATAAGAAAATGACACTCTACGATGAAAAAATTATTTGGAGTGTATTCATCATATAAATCGAATTGCAAAAATACAAAATTCTAAGCGGATTATGCATGGTATGTCCACAAAATAACCACGATCATGGATAGAATCTAACCAAAAATGCATGTAGAATTTTAATGCATACCCTCAATATGAGGGAAAAAGACATGGGTTTAATCGCAAGCCAAAATCGAATAATATAATCAAATCAATCTTTCGTGAGTGGTATATACGGAGCCAATCCGGATGCTAAAATTCACCAAACAATGGAGAAAAGTAAAGAAGAGAAATATCATCAAGTCGATAAATTTTCTTTCAAATTGTATGTGATGATGTTGAAAAGTAACAACTCCAAAGACCGCTCAATTTAAACTTTGTTGCAGTATTCACGTACTTTCTTTCTTCTCCCTCCCTCTCTTTTTGATTTATTTCATGTGCTATAAAAGCTTGTGAGAACTTTTTTAGTGTGCATCGCCTCCTCGCTATTTATAATCGATGGAGAGCTTTATGCATATATATATATACACACATATACATATATATATATATATAATCTTCCAATAGTATTAGGAGCATCTCTTCAATCGATTAAGGAGAGAACAAATTAGTCATGAGAATGTAATCAACTAATCAAGAATAACTAGAACCTCGGCAATCTATAAAAGGAGTCATGAGATGCATGAATTAATCTATAATTTAGTAATTACAAATAAAAAATTGAATGTTGTCAATTCAAATATCCACTATGATTGTGATTAATCTGACTTAAGATAAGTTCCTTTACAAAACTTATCCAATAAATCTCCCCTTCATTGATGATATTGGAACTACTCAGGCCCTGCGATGGAATAACACCTCTCAAACTTCCCCAATGACAAAGTCTTTATCATCATATTAGTGACATTGTCATATGTGTGGATCTTATTAAGTGCAAGTTATTTCTATTCTAGCACATTTCGTATCCAATGATGGATGACATCGATGTTTTTTGGTCTTTCATGAAAAAAGTTCTTGTTAAGGTAAATCACACTCTGACTATCACAATAAAGGATATACTTGTTTATGAAAAAATAGTTCCTACATGAACTTTTTTCATCCACAATAGTTTTCGCTTAGTTTATCATATCAGCAATGAATTCTACCTCTATAGCAAACAATGATACACATTTCTTCAACGCTGATTACCATGAAGCAGAACCACCTTCATATGTCATTAAGTAGCCGAATATAGATCATCTACCATCAAAATCACCTGTCATATTATAGTCTCTTAGGTCAAATGAAATGTATTTTTTGTGCCAAAATAAAGACATGTGTTTCTAGTGCCATAAAGGTATCTCAAGATCCATTTAAGTACATTCCAATGTTCTTCTCTTGGATTTGAGATAAACTTGTCGACAACTCTAATATAGTAAGTGATATCAGGTCTAGCTCATACCATAACATACATTAGACTGCAAGTGTTGAGGCATAAGAAATTATCTTCGTATACTTGTTTTCATCTTCTATCCTTGGACTATGCTTGATGCTTAATTAGAAGTATGCTCTAAGGCAGTTACTCATGGGCTTGTCCTTATCCATGTCGAATCTTAAAAGTACTTTCTCAATGTACTTTTCTTGAGATAACGACAATCTCTTGAACTTTCTATCATGGGTAAACTTCATACCCAAAATCTGATTTGCAGATATCAATTCCTTCATAGTAAAGAACATGCTCAATTCTTCCTCAAATGTGAGATTCTCGATGAATCAGTGCTAACAATTAGTATATAATCAATGTAATAAACAAAATGCAAAAATGATTGCATGAGATTTTCTTGATGAAGACACGGTGATCTAAGTGGTCTCTATGTAGTTGTGTTCCCTCATAAATGGCTCAAATTTCCTATATCACTGTCTAACAGACTACTTTAGCATAGACATGCTTTTCCTCAATGTGCAAACTTGTTCTTGTTTGTTTTTTTACCACAAATTCCTATGTTTATGTCATTTAGATGTCCTCCTCGACATCATTATGGAGGAAAGACAATCTTCACATCCATCTGCTCAATTTTCAAGCCTTGAGGGGCTACCAAACTGATAATATTTATGATGTCCAACCTCTTCGTAGGAGAGAATTTCCATCGAAGTCGGCATCCTTATCCAAACTGAAGTATTTCACAACCAATAAAGCTTTATATCTTAGATATAAAAAGGTTTCATCACACTTTACTCTATAAAACCCACTTATTTTTCAGAACTCTTTTCCCTTGAGCAATTTTGCAAGCTCAAAGGTACAATTTTCCTACAAAGACTACATTTCATCTTACATAGCCCCTATCCATTTTTCTTTATGTGCATCCTAAGTAGCATATGAAGATAGGTTAACCGCATGAGTAATAATGTTCAAGGCTTCACCCCAAAAGGAACTTGGTATCCTTGCCTCAGAAAATAGGCACCCGGCTCTCTCCATGAGAGTCATGTTTGTCCTCTCAATAACAACATTCAATTGAGGAGTCTTTAATGAAGTCTAATCTCATGAGACTTGCAATAAGTATCAAAGGATCCCATACACTCTCCGCCATCAACTTTGCTTCTACACTTCTACTTATTTCATGTTCGCATCTCTACAAGTGTATGAAAATTCTTGAACACACCAAGAATCTAACACTTCCTCTTAGAATACATATACATAGTTTGTTAAAGAGTCATCAATAAATGTTATGGAACAAACTGCACTACCAAGAGAAACCTTCATAGAATCACATAAGTATGTGTTAACTAACCTTGACACTTGTGCATACTTGAGGTGAGGCACTTTTGAATGTAACTCTCATCCGCCTCCTAACCAGGAAGTGAGTGTATTATTTCTTCATGTCAGAAAAAAAAAGATTAATCAAGGTTGACATGCTCTTCTCGGACATGCGGCTGAGACTCCTATCACTACAATAAAAAGTGCATTTAGCCAAATCAAGCTAGTGACGACTTAGTGAGGACGTTTCTTCTCTGGCTCCATCACGAGGATGTCCTGAGCACAATCCTCTCCACATAGAGTCCAAAGTGACGCTTAGAAGTATGTGAAAAATGACACTGATTAAATTTTTGGTGAGGATGTTCAGAGGACTTGGTGAATATGTAAGTGTCCTCACCAAGTCTATTAGTTACAATCAAAATAGACTCTCTCCTCCTCATAATACCTTAAACCCTCTCCTCCTCTCTCCAGCAATTGACTCAATATCCTCCTCACCTTTATTTTCATCGCTCTGATCGCTTCATTTCTTCCTCCTCATCACCACTTATAGATACTCCATTAGTCTCTATTTGTCCATTTCATTTTTTATTAGGGTAAAAATTCATATTAATCAATGTTTATGTTAAATAGGTTATATGCTTCATTTTTCTAGATTTACGAATATATTATTATTATTATTTTACAATAAATTCATCATGATATGTTGGATGTGCTCGTGATTGTTTCCCACAATCCAATTTATGTTCCATTTATAGATCTATGAAGAAATGTCTAAGAGAAAGTTTGTTCACAAAATGAGAAATTTTTATGGTCATTGATGAAGTCACTTAAGTGGGTATATTAGGTATTTGTCGTAACACAACACTCGACCAATTAATAAGAACCGAATCAAATGTCTATGTAAAGAGGACTCGATTTTAATTTATATCCCAGGAAAATTCTGGGTCGAACACAGGGAGGTAAAGGAACAACTTTGGATTAATTTAAAATACTTAGATCTAGATTTCCAATGGGGATTTTTTTATATTTTGTAATGCAAAATGAATGCGAATACAAAATACGGATGAATTAAGTTAATAAGAAAACACACAATTTAGCCAAATTAATTTTAACATGAAATTAATCCAATTTAGCCAAATTATATTTTTCCTAGAAACTTAATTCAATGATGAATGCAAATTTTTTTTTTGGAATTTTAAGGGTTAAAATGCAATAATGAAAATACACTTTTTATGGGTTTAAAAAAATTTTCACACAAATAGAATGCAAAAATTATGAAAAATTTACTAAAATTTAAACATGATGAAATGGGTCTACAGTATTTTTTGGAATTTTTGACAAAATATGATTTTTATGAATTTTTTAATGAAATTAGAGTGATAGTGGATATTTATTTCCTATTAAATCTATATTAACAATTTAACTAAAGAACAAATAATCACAATAAAGTATTATAATATGCAATCCATGAGAGTTGGAATTTTGCAAAAATAATGTATGTGAATTTAATTAAAAATTATTTGCTAAAATCATTCTATAATTTATTTATGGCATAGGATAACTCCAATTAAAATGAAATTTGGGTAGTAATTAAAGAACACTTCAAGGTATCATTTTTTATTTTTGAGGAATTTTTGGAGCATCTGTGAATTAAATGTGAATTTAATACCTCATAGTGGGTAAAATAAGAAATTTTTCGCTAATACAATTTTAATTAATTATCCAAATCTCACAAAAATCTAAATAAATGACCAAATGATAGAGAATTAGTTCTTCAAAAATATGTTATTTTTTATTAAAATAAATGATACAAAATGAATGTCCAAATTAACATGCAAACATAGGGTCCTGATTGCAATACATAAATTAAACATGAACAAGATGAATTAAGCATGGGGACTCGTTTGTAATTGCAAAAAAATATAATGGGAAAACATGCAATTTTACAATAAAAAATAAAGAAGGGGGCCTTCTTCTTCGAACAACGGTTAGGGTTGGGCGCAGGGGGTGGTTGTAGTGGAGGAGGGCCGCTGGTGCGACGGTGGAATGGAGGAGGAGCCACAGGATGGGGGCGCGGTGGCGCATTGTCGGCGCGATGGAGGGGCCTGTGGGAAGATGCAGCAGAGGAGGGACATGGCGAGGAGGGCTACGCTGGAGGGGGCTGCGCGGGCTACTGTGCGCGGAGCACCGTAGAGGGGCGACGCGGCAGTGGTGGAGGAGGGTCGCACAATGGCGGCGGTTGGAGTGTCCTACGGATGGAGTATGAAGTCGAGGAGGCACAGGTCGGCTGTGGTGGCTTGGCGGCTGGAAGGAGCTGCTGGCCTGGAGGTCGCGACTGCTTTTTTATTTTCTTTTTGATTTTTTTGCTGTTGTGATTATTTTAATTTAATTTTTTAATTTTCTTAACAGGGAATAAATAAAAGATGTAAATATGATGGTATGATGGGGGTGATGATGTGGTGGTGATATGATGTAAAAAAATGAGGATGACTAGGACAAAAAAATAATGCCAGTAATAAGAAAATGAGAAGAAGGTAGAAAAACTTACCGGAATCTTCGCTGAAAGGTAGAGCAGCTACGCCAAACTCCAACGTGGCCTCGAGCATGTGGCGGAGCATGCGAGGCTGCACAACGACTTGGAGGAAACTGCAACGCAAAGCGGAGCTCCGTGGATCTCACCTGAAAGGAGGTCGTCGCTTCGTATCGTGGTGGAACGCTGTCACTGATCAATCTCGATGAGTTCTCTCGTTTTTCTATAAGAATGGCAGATGGGAGAAAATGAGGATGAATAGAAGAATAAAAAGAGAAAGAAGATGGATGTTAAAAAAGTGGTGGAAGAAATATGTTGAATGGGAGATTAAATGAAGAAAATAGAGTTGAATGGGAGTTGGTGGTAGAATGAGAAGTTAGAGTAGCGAATAAAAAAATAAAAGTTGGCTACTAAATAAAATAAAATAAAGAGAAAAGAGAGTGGATAATTTACAAAATAAAACAAACAACTTGTACATTTTTTTACTTTTCTAATTTTATTTTTTTGTATTTTATTAAAAGATATTTTCAAAATAAAAATAAAATAAAATATTAGAAATAAAATAAAATATAAAAAATGTTTTTTTAGATTTTTAGTAACTAAGAAAAAATAAAAAAGGAAGAAAGAAAAAATATTTACAATATATGCAATGTACACCTAGGTCCTAAAATCCATATTTTGCATACGGGCTCCGATTTTAATGAAACCAGCTTTCATTGGATAGATAATTTTCTAACTTAAACTTTAAAAGTGAGTTTGGTGAATTTAGAGTCCATATGGAGTGGGAATTTGGTCGAGAAGTTGGACTTTACTCCTTTTTTCTCTTTGGGATCTAGGAGTATTTATTTGCGTTGAACTTTATTTTGTATTTTTATATTTTTTATATACATTTTATAAACAAGTAAGAGAAAGAATTATCCGAAAATGAGTTTAAATGAAATTATTAAAAATATATGAGGTGCAAAACTCCTTTATTTTATAATTTTTTATTATAAATTTATTTTATATAATATAATATACAATAATTAGTGTATTTTATTTACAAGAGCCACTTTATTAATTTATTAATTTTATGAACATTTATTTGAGATTTTACTCAGTGATTTTGCTAAGATCAATATATTGAGATGATGAATCGTGGATTCATCACCCCCTATACTTAAACTTTGCCAGTCCTTGAGCAAAAAATAATGAATAAGTTGGATTAACCCCTGATTGTGCATGTGAATACAAGACTTGATCCGTTAAAGAATTTTTCAATTTTAGTGATCCTAAAATTCTAAGTTCAACCAAGCTTTAGTCAAAAGGTAGTCAATTTCCCTAATCATCAGACTCTCTTTGCATACATATATAATAGCGATATGGCATTAAGTGTTGACGGTCGTTACAAGAGTAGAGCCGCAACTTCACCCAAGGTTCCAGCCCAAGAGACTCTCTTCAGAACCCGATCCTCAACACTAGTAAATAAATCATCTCTTGCATCCAATCCACCGTCTCTTTAGTTGTCAGACTTAAAAGTGTAGATGGAAGGCCAGTTGATGGAGGATATAGGATTGTGTCATTTCCTCTCTCTCTCTCATTAGAACAAGGATCCTCTCGAGTGCCTTATTAACTCAACACGTGTATTTTTTGGTTGTTAATCAATATGTCCATCAAGAGAATTTGGAGTCGTCTGCACTTGTTTTCCTGGGAGTACATCAGGGTGTGTCTCTTTTGAGTATCTAAGATACCTTCGACACCCAGACTTCTATCACTATATGATGCAGAGCCCTTTTTGGGTGCTCACCTAACACCTTGGTCCTAATAGCATTTGGTCCAAATGGATACTTTGAAATGGTTGGGAGCGCTCGCCTTTAGTGGAAGCTCTTCGTAATTTGACTTTGTATGGTGAGTGCTTTTCTTTCAACATTTCTTTCTTTCTTTCTTTTCTTTACTTTTGGCTAGCTCCACTGCTTTTACCAAGAATTGACGCATACTGATCAACAATATTTTAGATGTCATCACACCCTGGCACATAGGTAAATGTCAAGAGATAGTACAAGAACCATGTTCTCATACAGGCTAAAGATATTGACACTCAGGTTTCATGAAGCCTTCATTGATTTCATCCCATCCTCGAGCATCATAAAATCAGGTCCAAAATCTAATCCCTCATCCCAGTTCCTCAAGTGAAATTTCAACTCATCTCATTATAACTACAGTCATGTACGTGAGGTGTTGATCATATTCTTAAGGTAGAGACTAAGCGTGCATTATAGCACGCAAATCTTTTAAAGTAGGGGAAATGTGAATAATTAAGTCAAAGACCCTAAAGACTAAGGCTAGTTAACTGAAAATCTCAAGACCTCATAAACCAAGTTTTTTTGAACTTCACTAGTCTTGTGTGAATGTGTAAGTATCAGGGACTAAACCAACTCATTAGTTTTTTTTTTTGAAAAAGAAAGGAAAAGAAGAAAGAAGGGTCTTGTTGTTTTGTTTTTTTCTTTTTTTGTAAAAAAGAAAGGTTAATAAGAAAGGAAACATAATTTTTTTGATTTTTTTTGAAAAGAAAGATAAAGAAAGGAAAAAATTCTAAAAAGTTTTTTTGAAAAGAGATTTTTTTTGAAAATATTTTTGATTTTTTTCAAAAAATGTGTATATTTAAAAAAAAAACTAGAATTTTTTTGAAAAAGGAGAGTTTTTAGTTTTTTGAAAAAGTTTTATTTCATGAAAAAAATTTTATTATACCTCTTATTTACAACAATTTACCCATAACCCCTTATTCTAATTACAAACAAGTCAAAGTACGAGCTATAGGTAAAGTATATATATAATATATACAAACCCTCCTATACTTAACATGTGTTATGTCCTCATGGCACTAGGTGACAAAAAGTCATAGCTCGTACTAAGCATAAGTGGGTGGAAAGAACAGAAAAGGGATATAATAGCATTGGAGAATATACAACGGGCATTGCCCCCCCTATACTTAGGCTTTGATCAGCCTAAGTATTGGAGAGAACACAAGATTGGGGAACCGATGAGAGTGGGAAAGAATATACAAAAAGAAAATAAAAAGAAGAGACAGAGCAACTCGGGTCACTCACCACCCTATACTTAGGATACAGTCATCCTAAGTATAGCCATAAAATGAAAATGATACAGAACTGGGGAGAATGATGCGAATCATGGGGAAGGGATGGAAATAAAGGAAGGAGAATCTATACAAGGAGGAGTGAGAATATACAAGGATCAAGAAGGTTGTGACGGACCTTCTTGTGAGAGCGAGGGGGTGGATAGTATACGTGTGTATCGCTATCAGAGTCGTCCTCAGGGGAATAATAGTAAGGGGTAGGGAATGTCCAACGAGGGTTGACACATAGCTGCTTGCTCAAATATGGCTTAAGAACAGCCGAACTGAGATCACTCATATAGATCACCTCATCCGGACCTGATGAGGACTCCTCATAAAATTCCTTCTCCGGTATGTCGAAGGCAACTTTTTTAGCCAGTTTTCTAGAACCTGAATCATCAAGAGGAAGAGGAAAGTAATACATCTTGAGGAGTTCATGGAAACACCTCGAGGAATCAATACTCTTCTTCTTCTCCTTACCAGATGACCGGCTAGAGGATGCAGTAATCGATTTATCATGATTGGTCAAAATTTGGCCCCGGTTGTCTCTTTTGGTATAGGTCTTGGATGTAGTGTGTGTGAGGTGCTGACCAAAGGTTCATCATCAGACGAGTCGGCCATATGCATTGTAATACTCCTGCAAGGTCAGCACACGTCTTTGGCATGGCATAGTATTCTCAGTTGGCTTGGCATTGGTCGACTCATGCGTCAGATCATCTAAATAGTCAAGGAAATAAAAAATGATCGTGTCCGACTCAGGGGCGGCTTCTGATAATGAGTCCTCTCCAGAAGCTGTCACGGTGGTGGTGATGCAAATAGTGGGTGATGTGGAGGTATAGGGTCTCTGAACCAATTGTCATCTGGATAGTCGGTATCTCACGTGTAGTAGAGAGACGAGATTCAACTGTCTCTCGGAGGTCATGTCTATCTACGACTTTACGGGTTACCTTAGAATATCGTGTGTCCTCAAAGATTGGGTGAGGTCAGAGTTCTCCCAATACAGTGAAATCGATCTCCCGAGTCTCACAATCTATAGTTTCCTTAGACAAGGCTAAGAATAGCTTCCCGAGAATGATCGGAGATTGGGTGAACTCTCCTCAATGCTCAATGTCAATGATCGTGAAGTCTACCTGGAGTAGAGCATCTTGGAAAGTAATGATGACTGAAAAAGTTCCTCTCGACCGTTTTATAGACCGATCAGCCAGCTGAACGATCTCTCTCATCTTCATGCTTGATCCGAGTTTGAGCTTGGCAAACAAGATGTCTGAAGGATATTTATCGGTGAATCATCTTCGATTCTTACATGGGTAAAGGTAGTGTCTTTGATTTCACAGTCAAACCTAGGCAACCGCTTCACTCTGCGGCTCTTGGTTTTTCTCCCTATAACCAAAGAGGTGGCCATATACAATATGTGTCTCTCAGTCCTTGTCCTCTTATTGCATGACCTTTCAGGCATCAATTTACTTCTCACAAATATTTTGAGGTCATGAAAGTGTTCAATGGCCATTATTAAGGGAAGCTCAAAATTTAACTATCTATCAATCGCTTCCCTAACTACAAGATCCATTTTTTAGGTCTTTTCCATTTTCAATTTTTATGATGTTTTCAGGTTTTTAATTTTTTTTTTGTCTTTTTGATAGATGAAGGAGGAATAGGAGAATGTACACACTCTAGTTTGGAGGGAAAGTGGTTAGTAGAAGAGGAAGGTAGAAGGGACTCCAGCTATACATGATGTGTGGTCAATCCAGTGTCATCCAGGTTTTCAAAATTCAATTCGCAAAATCCATGATCCACTTTCATACCTGAACTCTTGATCGGTCTAGAAATGTCATCATCTAATAAGTTCTCATGACACATCATGAGAGAAGTCTGCTTAGTTGGAGGATACTGTTAAGAACTTGGGATCTTACATTCAACACACCATGACTCAAGTGTGTAATGTTGGGTTGAGTATGGCCTATGTGTATGGCAGATGTTGGTTGGAGCCTCATAAGGTGGAGTCAGTAGATATGGAGGGGTCTATAGATCAATCGCATTAATCCAATCCCCTGTATGTGTCATCTCTCCGAACGGGTGATATGAAGGCTGGTCAATATGGGCTTGACCACTCAGGTCAATCAAGTCAGGAAGATCATATGGTGCATGCCTCTCCATTCGGTTTGTTCGATCTATCATGTTATACCCTATTGATGAATCTATGATTCTCATTCTTTATTCTTTTATTTTAGCTTTATCTTTTAGCAAATACCTGTAAATATAATAAATTAACATTGTACGTGTCATTGTTAATATCTCATAATTACCACCTATTTTCCAAAAATAAAAGAATAAAGAGAAAAGAAAAAGAAAGATGTATTTAGAATAAATACAGAGTGACTCAAACCCAAGAGAAGGTCAAGGCTTGACCTGGTCGCAAAAGAATAAATAGAGAGAGATAAGGGTACACTATGTATTGTACATACAACATATACTTGTACAAATAATTATTTATATTTAATTTTGACAAAATAATAATATATTATTATTTTTTGATACTTATATATAACCTCAAAAATAATATAAAAATAAAATAAAAATCAGAAAAACAAAATAAAAATAAAAATAAAATCCAACAACTCATGGTACAAAGGCCATGTGTACATAATACAATACCTATTTATTTTACAACCTTAATTAATTTATAAATACCATTTAAATTTCTTTTTGTATTCCTTAAATTATTTTCTAAATAAATAAAATAAAAAATAAAAAAGTATTTTTTGTTAAAAATAATAAAATAAAAATACTTGTACATAATACATAGGTATAATATATCTGTACATAACATATTATATTGTATATATCACAATAAATTAATTTATAAAAATAAAAAAAAAATCACAGAAAAATAGCTTATAAAATATTAAATATTTTTTATTTCATTCATTTTTTATTTTAAAACCATTTATTATTTTATTTTTAATGATTTTTTATTTATCTCCTAGTTTTGTCTTCTAGCCTATTTTATATGTTTCATCGACCGCATCTGATTGGTCCACCTTGGTTTCATTGACCAAGATCAACAGGTCCCCCCTTTTTTCGTTGGATGGGTTTCAAACCAATTTCCCTCTATTTCTACGTCCCGACCTGGATGACTTAGCCCTCAATCTTTCACTCTGATTGAACACATACGATCCTTGATCTTCACGTAGTCATCATCTTTAGGATTCGTGCCTTGGTTCGCGTGCTCCCACTCGATCTCTCTCGAACCTGAGCTTCTTATAAAGACCCCGGAGCCACCTCCCTTTTCTGCATCTTCGACTGTTCCACCATTCCGTTGCACCCAACCCTCCTTTACCAGAGTGAAATGCGAGAGAGGGAGAGGCTGCAGGTAGAGTTTGGAGTTGAGTGCCCTAGGTCTGGTGGTATTCTTGCTGTGCTCCGCCGCAAGGAGTCCAGCCTCTGGCAGTGCCATCCATTGAGGCCATCACCTCGAAGAACCTCATTCTCTAGCCTAAGAGCCAACATACACCTATAGGTAACATCCTTAGCTTCATCTCATTTGTATTCCACTCGACAATCCCATTATGCATCAAGCACAACTCTTCACTTTGATCCATGTTCTGCCACTTCGCTCCGCTCGACGCAACCTCGCACAACTCACGTTATGCTTCTACATCAAGCTCCGATTCCAACCATCGGGTTGGAATCGAATCTCAGGTAGACTCCATCACCCTTCACATGACCTGACCCCATCCGCCCCCCCCCCCCCATTTTACATTGATTCCATGCCATAACCCTTCGTCGGAGCTCTATCTCCGAGCCAACACTTATTCTTGCAAGACCATCTCTCAAGACCTCCTTCTAGAAGGGTATTTCGTACCTGCTACTCATCTAGGATGCTCCAGCTTGTCACGCCTATCCAGGACCCTCTCCTTGGTCCTGGACCCTTCTAAGCACCTCGACCGCTGCGGACCGCCCTTGGCTACATTTCCCCCATCCTGCCAACGTCTGGAGATGCCGGAACCGCACGTTTTCATCGATTGAAACTTGCTGAAGGAGAGTTCTTCGCCAGTTCATCCAAGCATTGCTCCAGCCATCAGATCTAGTCGCCCTCCAGGTCTAATCTACACCATCTACTCGTGAGGTAGCAGGACCATTGGATCCATCTGAGGATCACGCAAGCACCGTTCGTCGCCGAAAGGGTATCCACGCTTCTCAACCGTCGATTATCTTAAGTGGGTTGCTCCTGATTGTCAGATAGAGCACATTAAAGGGTAAACTTCACCTTAGGCCCCTTTCTTTTTCATATTTTCTTTCTACCAGTAAATAAAGCTGAAGTTAAGAACATTTGCAATCGTACCTCTGTTGTTTGTCTAATTGCAATCTAGTCCAGTCTAATTGAAGTCACGTGCACGAGCACAAGCATTTTGGGGATATTAGCAGTAGTAACCTTGAACTTCTTATCGGTTATGCATTGAATGAAATATTTTGAGTATTTGCACTTATGTCCCTATAAGTGTTGTCCGCGTGTTACGTGAGTTTTATATTAGATAAATTGCATATCAAGCCTTGGGCTTATTCTCTGTATTATATAAAAGGCCCTAGAACTTGAAATCGTTGCAAATTGGTCCCCTTGCACTATGTTTAACTCGTATCTCGTATTTGATGCAATAAGCATTAATTTGACTCTAAAAATTACCAAATGTGTAATATTTAGGGTGATTTTTATGTGTTAATTTGCATTCATTTTTCTATTATTAAGAATTCAAAAACCATTAAAAAGTGTCCTGTTTGTGTTGAGAATATCATAAAAATTCGAAAAATATCCTAAAATTCCACACAAAAATATTAGTTGTTTTTTGTTGTGTGTTAACTCCAGTTCCATTTTTGTTTGAAAAATCCTTATAAAAAGCTTAAAAATTACAAAACATCCAAAAGCTTATAAAAATTGTATAAAATAAAATTAAAAAAATCCAAAAATAGTGTTTTCAGTTTCTGTTTGTATGTTTTGACTTATATTTTATCATAAAAATATCATCCAAGAATTTTAGGCATGTTAGGTATTTTTAATTTGCAAATTATTCCCGATTGTCCACTATTTAGTCTTTTGTCACTGTTTGATTTTTAGAAAATCACAAAAACATTCAAAAAATTCCACAAAAATCACCAAAATACTTTAAAACCTATAAAACCCAAAAATATTTTCTCTGTAATTTTCTGAGCATTTAGTATGAAAAATAAAAAAAGTGTGGTGAGTGTCTTTTATCCCTTGTGCTTATTCCTGTTCTATTGAAAATTAAAATTTTGAAAAATTAAAAACCACCAAAAAAATTTTATCTTCAAAAATCTGACTACTTAATTTTTCAATCGTGCTCCTTGTGTTTGACCCTGATCGCTATAAAATAGTGAGACCGCTTACATTCCTTGTTGATTTTTGAGAGTGGTTTATTTTTCTTGTGACTGGTTTGATTGATTGGGGACAACGACCCATGTTTATTTATTCCACCTTAGTCGATCGGATTTCTCATCCATCACCTATGGACAAGTCGGGATGTATATAGGTCGATTGTTGTCCAGTCCCAACTTGAGGTGAGAATGAAGTATGCGGGGCAAATGATCCTACCAATCATTCATCTTAGTAGTGGCATGCTCTTCGATTTGTTCCTTGATTCCATTCAAGCTGACGAGAATATGATGAGCACTACAAAAAAAGGCGGGATTGGCGTGCACATAAAAGCTCGTTATGTGCACGCCTGGTGCACGCCATGTGCACGCCCGAGGGGTGGGCGAGCACATGTGCTCGTTAAGGTCGTGCTCGCTTATCTGAGAGTCGCCGCGGCTGATGGGCGAGCACATCGGGACGCTATATGCTCGCCCTCTCCCTGGCAGGCACCAATGCGCTCGCTTATCTATAATTTGCGATTACCCACGGAGCACTGGGCGAGCACATGTGCTCGCCCATAGTTATTTCCAGGAAAAAAATATACAGGTTCAACAGGGTTTTAACGCCCCGTCGAACCTGTATACCCTACCAATAAACCACTGCAGGTAGCTCCCTAAGGGTATATATATATATATTATAGCAGTTCGTTGACTAAGATAACTAGCACTAACAATTGAAAGTCACACAATATACATGAATTCAGAAATAAACAATCTAATTTAACATCTAAATATTACAAAAAAGTCAAAACCAACAAAGTTCATATAAATTAAAAGATGTGCTAATAGTTTAAAAAAATACAGGTCCAAACCATCAAAAATTTACTTCTTCTTTGATCTAAAAAATTTAGACATTAAACCCTGCTTTGATTTCTTTTTTTCCTTCTCTTTTTCTTTGAACCTCTTGTACATACGTGCCTCTTCTTCAGGGTCGTTCTCCTCGTCCTCTTCGTCATCAGATTCAATCTCTTCAGGTTGAGATGCACGCCCTTGCGACCTATATTATATATGGAAGATATATATCTATTACATGCATTTTGTAGATATAGAAATTTAAAAGTATTACTCATTCTATAAGAAGAATACTTACATGTACGCCGTGAACTCCTCTCGGAGCTTCGTCACCTGCTCCACCATCATCGCCATCTGCGACTCCATTGGAACTGTTGATTGAGACGGATGTGGTTGCGTGTACGACGGCTGAGAGTATGCAGAATAGGAGTGACTATGTTCCTCAACATAATATGGAGGGATACCACCAAGCGTCTGCTTCCTATTCGCCACAACGTCCCTCTCCTCCAACACCTTATAAGTTTTTCAATTTTTAATATAAAATTATATATTAGAAATGAATATAGTAAGACAATATTTATCAATATATACCTGCTTCCAGATCGTTTTATCAAATGGTGGTTGCTCTCCAGTTGGATTGACACCCCATTTTTCTGCAGATAGTGCCAGATAACGATCCTGAAATACAAAGTTTACAATATATATAAATAAGTTATAATATATAATTTAATTGTAAATAAATTGATAGACTTACCAACAATTGTCCTGCTTCAGAAGTGGACCATTGCGTCTCTCCTTCTCTCCCACTCATGTGGGACCTCGACCACCACTCCTGAAAAGAGGGTTCCCTTTCCAACCTAGCAGCCTGAATTTTTTTTTAAGATCTATTAAAACATTGCATTATATTAAAGTAGATCTCCAAAAAATAATTTTAAATCGTAATACCATCTCCGCTCTAATCTGATTGTGGCTTTTAGAGCCACTGGTCGACTTAATCCTTTGTTTTTGGCGGTTTGTCTTTCTCGCCGTAGATCTTCTTCCAAACTCATCATCCGCAACGAATGCATCACAGAAATCGGCCCATCTGGAAGGATTATGTTATGATAATTGATCATTTTAAAAAGTGTAATATAAATTATTTGACAAGTATAATACCTATCCTCCGTACACCATGACGGTGGGAACCTCTTCATCTCCTCAAAATTCATCTCCTCGCATCCCGTCTTCGCATGTGAGTCTCTCCTTGCCTTGAAAAATGTATCGCTCATTCTCTTTTCTGCCAAACGAATGAAGGCTCTACGATAAACCTCCTTCCCCAGACCAGTGCCAAGGCGAAACCTACTCTGAAAAATAATAACAATTTATAAGATACAAAAAACTTGATTAAAAAATTCTGTATCACTTCTTAGAAACATTTCTTACCAGAAACATGTCAAACAGTCTCTCCTGCTCTGCAGCAGGGATGCGACACCACCTAAATTGCATGGAAGTCAAGTGTGTCTTTATTATGTTGGTTATCTCCTTTGCCACCCTGTTGCTGTTCAGAAAATCCCTGCATTTACGAGAAAATTTAACTTTCATACAATTTATAAAAATTTGGAAAATATTTAAAGATAAAATCTATAAAATTTTTACCTCCCATCAGCCGTAACCTCCAACAAAGGGTGGGACGCCGACGTCTGTCCAACTACAGTGGGTAAAGGCACGGATGTGCTCGGCCGTCTAGAAGAAGGAGAGTCAGAACCCATCGATGTCCGGGCTGGTATGGGAACCTGGATTGGGAATCCTGTAGGGGTTGCTGAAGTAGATGGCTCTCCATAGCCTCCTACATAAAAGGGTGGCGGAGGATAACCAAGAGACTCGTAGTAAGCTATCACCCGGCGAACCTCGTCGGACTGTGAATCAGAAACAACATCCGGGGTGGGCTGCCTACTAGAAGAAGGTGTGTCTGAGGAAGAAGGACGATTGGATCTATGTGATCCATGCGCCCCGCCACGTCCAAAACCTGCCATGACTGTAATAATGATGCATTACATAGTTATTATTTAAGATTTTAGTTAATTCAATTATAATTGTATAATAAAACTTACAACTAATCTTCATCACTTATTTCGGTGGGATTAAATGATATTTCTTCATTTTCTGAGTTTTCCGAGAAATCATTTCTGGAGTCAGTATCATCTTGTAAGTCAACACACAAAACTTCATTATCAGCCAATCGAATCGATTCGATAACTGGGACTTCTTCTGTTAAGTCTATTCTTTCATTTGTCGGTGTAAATGCTTCATCTATGTCATCTTCCTGATTACTGGAATCATTGGAGATATAACTTCGAGAATTTATCTTCACAACAGTTACTGTTTCAATACCCTTTCTCTTCTTTGATATTTGTGGGAGATAACATACTTGATCCGCTTGAGATGCTAAGACGAATGGTTCAAATCTGCGTATAAATTTCCTTTGCACCACGTCGACAATGCTATTTCTTTTATCAAGTATTACACCTCCATTGGATTCATACCAATCACACAAGAAAAGAACTACTTTATTCAAGCCTGGTATACTATATTCCACTTCTATAATCTCCTTTAAAATTCCGTAATAATTCAGATGATCTTCCTCATAACAAGATCCGCGAACCATCACTCCATGATTTTGAGTTGTCAAATATTTACCAGAATTTAAGGTATGAAAACGATACCCATTACTGTAACATGAGTTGTATGATCGAACCTTATAAACAGGTCCTTCTCCAAAATATTTTAAAATATGAGAATAGAAATCACCACCGTCCAACTGTTTTGATCGGTCTTTAAACCACGCTGGAAATTGATTTCTATAAGTGCTCAAAACTTCGTCATCTGAATACATAGGATTTTCCTCCATAATTTTCTGTCTAAATTCCCTACAATTTATAAGAGAAAAATATTCATTACTTGTAATGAATATATACATAAAGCAATTCAAATACTTACTGAACATATGGTGTTATTTCCTCGCAATTGTCTAATACGTACAACTCTGCAGCATCCTTCTCTTGTTTCGACAAGAAACATTCAGTTGCTTTGCCTATTAGATGAGTAGATGGCCGAAAGATACTGATACAAGGTTCTTCATCGGAAGAAATTGTCTCATTCCTCCTACATCTATACACATTTTTTTGGTATTTTAAGGGTTAAAATGTAACAACAAAAAATACACACTTTTTATGGGTTTTCGCACAATTTTTCACGCAAACAGAATGCAAAAATTATGGAAAAATTACTGAAACATAAACATGATGAAATGCTGCTACATTACTTTTTTTGGATTTTTTTGACAATATATGTTTTTTTATGAATTTTTAATGAAATCAGAGTGATAATAAGTATTTAATTCCTAATAAATCCATATTATCAATTTATCCAGAGAATGAATTATCTCAACAAAATATTATAATATGAAATCCAGGAGAGTTGGAATTTCACAAAAATAATGTGTGTGAATTTAATTAAAAATTATTTTCTAAAACCACTCTACAATTTATTTAAATCACTTGATAGCTCCAATTAAAATGAAATTTGGATAGTAACTACAACACCTTTCAAGGTATCATTTCTGATTTTTGAGGAATTTTAGAGCAATCGTGAATTAAATATGAATTTAATAGCTCACAATGGGTAATATAAGCAATTTATGGCTAATACAATTTTAATTAATTATTCAAAGCTCATAAAAGTACAAATAAATAGCCAAACGATAGAGAATTAGTTTCTCAACAATATGCTATTTTTCATTAAAATAAATGATGCAAAATGGATGTCCAAATTAACATGCAAACATAGGGTCATGATTGCAATATAGAAATTAAACATGAACAAGATGAAATATGCATATGGACTCATTTGTAATTATGAAAAACATAACGAGAAAACATGCAATTTTTTCAATAGAAAAATAAAGAGGGGGATTTTCTTCTTCTTTGAACAATGGTTAGGGTTGGGCGCAGGGGTGGTTGTAGTGGAGGAGGGCCAGTGGCGCGACGACGGGTTGGAGGAGGAGCCACCAGAGGGGGTGCAGTTGCGCATTGGCGGCGCGATGGAGGGTCCTGCGAGTGGCTGTAGCGGAGGAGGGCCACACCGAGGAGTGTTGCGCTGGAGGGGGTCTGCGAGCCACTGTGCGCGGAGCACCATAGAGGGGCGACGCGACAGCGGTAGAGGAGCGTCGCACGATGGCAGCGGTTGGAGTGTCTTGCGGGCGGAGGTGGAAATCGTGACGGTGCAGGTCGGCGGTGGTGGCGTTGTGATTGGAAGGAGTTGTTGGCCTGGAGGTCGTGACTGTTTTTTTATATTTTATTTTTTTTAATTTTTTTGTTGTTGTAGTTTGTTTTCTAAAATTTATTTTTTTATTTTTTAGTTTTCTTAAACAGGGAATAAACAAAAGATGCAAATATGATGGTATGATGGAGGTGATGATGTGGTGGTGATATGATGTAAAAAGATGAAGATGACCAAGACAAAAAAATAACATTAGATAATAAGAAAAATGAGAAGAAGATAGAAAACATACATGAATCTTCGCTAGAAGGCGGAGCAGCTACGCTGAACTCCTGTCTGGCCTCGAGCATATGACGGAGCATGCGAGGCTACACAACGACCTAGAGGAAACTTAACGCGAATCGGAGCTTCGCAGATCTCGCCGGAAAGGAGGTCATCGCTTTGTATCATGGTGGAACTCTATCACCAATCGACCTCAATGAGCTCTCTCCTTTTTCTTTAAGAATGGAGGATGGGGAAAATGATGATGAATAGAAGAATAAAAAGAGAAAGAAGATGGAAGTTAAAAAAGTGGTGGAAGAAATGATGTTGAATGGAGAGGTTAGATGAAGAAAATGGAGTTGAATGAGAGTTGGAGGTAGAATGAGAAGTTAGAGTAGAGAAAAAAAATAAAAGTTGGCTACTGAAAAAATAAAATAAAGAGAAAAGAGAGTGGATAATTTACAAAATAAAACAAATAATATGTACATGTTTTTTTACTTTTCTAATTTTATTTTTTTTGTATTTTAATAAAATATATTTACAAATAAAAATAAAATAAAATACTAGAAATAAAAAACACAAAAAATATTTTTTTAGATTTTTAATAACTAAGAAAAAATAAAAAAAGTAAGAAAGAAAAAATTATTTACAATTTATACAAGGTATACCTAGGTCCCAAAAGCTATATTTTGCAAACAAGCTCTGATTTTAACGAAACCACTTCCATTGGATAGATAATTTTCTAACTTAAACTTTAAAAGTGAGTTTTGTGAATTTGGAGTTCATATGGAGGAGGAATATGGTCAAGAAGTTGGACTTTATGGCTTTTTTCTCTTTGGGATCTAGGAGTATTTATTTGCGGTGAAATTTATTTTGTATTTTGTATTTTTATATATATTTTATAAATAAATCAGAGAAAGAATTAACCGAAAAGGAGTTGAAATGAAATTATTAAAAATACATGAATTTTGGGCTATTTATAGGTACAAAATCCCTTTATTTTACGGCTTTTTATTATTTATCTTGTACAATATAATATACAATAATTAGTCTATTTTATTTACCAGAGATATTTTATTAATTTATTAATTTTATGGACATTTATATGAGATTTTACTCAGCGATTTTGCTAAGATCAATATATTGAGATGATAAATCATGGATTCATCATTCATATATGTTGTGATAAGTTATATGTGTATATCTATTATTAAATGTCAAATTTTCTTATAGTTTTAGAGACCATATAGTTATATGTTCAATTTAAATGTCTGTTTTGTATATATAGTATTTAGATATGTATATGTTTATGTGTGTCAATGTAATGTATATGTGTATATGTTAATATGTGTGTGTGTGTGTATAAAAGTGGATGCATGTGTGTTGGTATACACGTGTATTTTAGTGTGCACCATCATTTATGTTAGAGTGTGTGTATGTGTGTGTGTGTTAGAGAGAGTGTGTTGTGCATGTTAGTATGTGTTAGCTTGTTTGTGCCTGTGTGTTATATTGTGCTAGTGTTTTAGAGAGAGAGAGAGAGTTTGTTTGAGTATTACAGTGCGCGTATGTGTTAATGTGTGTTAGAGAGAGAGTGTGTGTGTACACTACTATATGTGTGTGGTACAAAGTGTGTTAAAGTAGTGTATGTATTAGAGAGAGTGTGTATATGTTTGAGAGAGAGAGAGAGAGAGAGAGCGAGTGTGTGTGTTGTTAGTAATGTTGTTGTAGTGTGCATATTTGTGTGTGTGTTAGTTTGTGCATTTTAGTGTGTATATGTGTATGCTATATAGAGAGATATGTAGAGAGAGCGAGAGGGAGAAAGAGAGAGCGAGAGAGAGAGTGTGTGTGTTTGTGTGTGTGTTTTGTGCGTGTGTCTATACTAAAGTGTATTTTAGTAATTTGTATGTGTTAATGTGTATGTGTGTGTGTGTTAATTGTTTGTGTCTTAGAGAGAGTGTGTATGTGAGAGAGAAAGATAGTATGTTAGTTGTCTTCGTGTGTTAGAAACTGTATTAGTGTAGTGTGTATATTTAAGAGAGAGAGAGAGTGTGTGTGTGTGTATCAGTGTGGGTGTTCATGTGATAATAATGTCTTCTTAAAAACTTTTTGTGATTATTGATTGTATAAAATTCAAATTAATATGACCATATGTTACATAAATTTCTAGGTAAAAAGGTATAAAAATACTAACTATTTTTAGAGTCACACAAAACAAATCATATCCCAGGCTTCCCTTCATACAGGATAGAATGTATCCTCGAGACTGGGAGGCATGCTCAACACATTAGAATATTTGATCTCTACTTAATATGTTTTTACACAACCATTGGATTGATTTTGGGATAAGATATCTCAGTCCAGTGATTGTGAATTTTGATGTGTGCATGTACTTATTTAATTTTGCAGGTGCATTCCCATAAATGTAGAGTTATACTTTACTTATGCATAATATTAGGATCAACTAGGTCCATATCATCCTAGTAAACAAGCCAATCTATGTAAATGATTGGTCAACATTTATGATCTTATATTGCAGACATCTTATATCTAACATATATGTACCATTTATATATATGGAAGATGTACATTTTTTGTATAACTTGACATAAGTGTTGTCTTTCCTTAGTTCAGAGGTCCCAAACTAATGTGTTAATAAAGATTTGAACATAATTATAAGGAAATCATTACTACACATAACTTTATATTTGGAAATATTTTGGAAGCATCTCCTCCTTCCTCTTCGGTATTGCAAATCAATCTTAATCGGTCTTGATTGATGTCACTTTTGTGACAATGTATTGAATCCAATTAAGGTTGATTTATTGGATATATTAAAGGGGTACAAGGAGATGTTGTGAAATTTATTCAAATATAAATTTACGTACGAGTGCGTTATATTTATGTCCAAATATTCATGGATGGGCTCAACTGATAACAAAACAAATTCAATTCTTTGTCATCTCTTGCTAGTAGTTTAATAAGCTTAGGTTAACATTAAGTCGTTCCTATCAGATTTTACTTCTTCTAATACTGCTTAGTCTGACCCAACTTCAGGAAGTTATGATGAGTCATCGAGAGTGGATGTACAAATGTATAGAAAATAATCAGATACTGAAGTCCTTTCAACAAGATGCTGATGAATTTATCACCTTGATACACTTATGGCCTAAATGTTATGGATACGGATAAAACCATTATATGTTGATGTCACAATTGTCATCTTCTTAGAAAGAAGAGTAAAGATGATGTTCAATTACAACTTCACAAAAATTAATTGATTGGCATATATCATGTTTGGTAGATACAAGAAGAGGTCGTAGAAGAAAGTTCATAACAAACTTCAACACCTCATAATGAAGATCCTTTTGTTGAAATGGTGATGGATGTCATCGGTCTAGAATTCAACCCCGACCATCCCCACAATAGGATCCATATGGACAATTGTAGGAATTTTATGACCTATTAAAGAAGGCAAAAGAACCTTTGTGATCTGATTTTAAGACTTATTCTAAATTGTTGGTTGTTTCAATATTATTAGCAATGAGAGTGGAGCACAATATGGCTGATATTAATTTCAATGCGATGCTGATGATTATAAAGAAGTTGTTATCAAAATTCACGAGTTATCGACCAATTACTATCAAATAAAGAAGATTATAAGAAAGATGGGCTCAGTAGAGATGAAGATCGACATATGTGTGAATCATCACATGTATATTGCAAGAGCACACAGATAAAATGGCATGTCTTGAATGTCACAAGCCCAGATGCACGAAATTATTTAAGAATGGCAAAGACACACCTAGAAGGCGTGTGGTATTTCTTGTTAACATGAAGGTTGAAGTGGTTGTACTATTGTAAGTTGTGGTATTTCTTGTTAATGTGAAGGTTGAAGTGGTTGTACTATTGTAAGGAGACATCAAAGGAAATGACTTGGCATGCAGATCATGTTAGGTACGATTATATGCAATTCAAACTTAGAGTGTTAGAAAGTCTTAATGAGTTCATCTATATCCTTCACAACGAAGAAGTGTAGATGCTTTATAGGTCTCTTGAACTGATTGGTTCAATCTACATGGTCATAATAATGATAACAAAAATGATCTTGAGTAGTCCATCGAGCTGTATTGAAAATACTTAATTGGTATAATTTAAAAAATTATGTACATAACTTATTCTTCATAGATTTCAAATATTTTAATTTATATGTCTACATGGAAAAGTTCTATCAATAAACATGGCAGGTTTTGGTCAAGGTAGATCTTAGGGGTCTCGTGGACCCGAACGTCCATCTGGCTTGCGATTCTTAAGCACCTACTGCTTCTAAGAAGCGTCCTTTCATGTCATTCGAATCTTTTAGAGGACCCATGTCTGACAATGCATGAGCTCTTTTGGCCTACTACCAGTCTCAACGATATCTTTTGCTCCGAACCTTTATAGGAGACTTGAGAAGCCATCCCTTTGCTAAGGAAGTGGTTATCTCCATACCCAGTCACCAATTTTTTCCATCTAAGGATGTTATCACTCCTTTACATGTACATCATTCCATAGATGCATACAAATGTCCTTTAGTTCTCAATATGTTAGACTCACATTCAATCCTTCTTGCATCCAATGGGGAGTATGTTACTTTAAAAAGGAATTTCCTTTTATAGAACATACATGATACCATTTATGCATAACATTTTATTGTATAGAGATTTCAAAGCAAGAACAAATTGGTTAAGGAGTTCACTAAAATTATTAAGATACATGAGATACTTTGTTTTGAGCATCGATGGTGTTGCATTCTTGTTTTCAAAGAGGAGAAGATGCTGCACTTTCTTTTAGTGAGCAATGAATTTTAATCAACGTTATTATATTTTTATAATATTATAAATACTTTCATAAATTACTAGGTAGGTTTATACATGGTCATAGATTGGGAAAATAGTATTATCATTGTGCTTTACCTTTTCCGTGAAGAGGAGGATGACTAACACTTTCCACAAGCCAAGGAAGGAGTCATTGAAGAAGACTAGGAGGGAGGAGGTGGATTTTGAGGAGACAAAGAGGTTTCCTCCTACATGGTATACTAATAAGTAATACAATTTTTCCATGTTATGATTTCAAATTCAATAAATTTTGATAATAATATGCTATTGCAAGTGGTCATCTTTTGTGATTTGTTTGCTTAGATAAGGAGTACAGGAGGCAGTCGACTATGGGTTAAGTAACTGCCAAAACAACAAATAATGGTGACTAATAGTTCAAAATGCCACTACCCATGTTTGAGTAGAAATGATAAGTGTTTAACTTTTGAAATTTAATTAGTAATGTAAAATATAATGTGGGATTTTTCATGAAAAAAATCTATTCGTATAGTCTCTCAAGCTAAAGAGTGAGTTGATTGTGATGGAGTGGTGTGACCTACAGGTGTAGGAATGATCACAGAGAGAGGTAATTCTCCAGAGGTGTGTAAAGTTCTAGTAAGTGGTTTATATTTTTTATATCAATAATTATTTCTAATATTTATCTTTAATAAATTTTTTAACATCTTAAATTTTAGGATATATATCTATCACTTTTCGATGAAAATGGGAGGGAAAACCTAAGGATGACTAGCCTCAGTTTGATTATGCCTTATGGAAACATGTACCTAGGTAATGAATTTGATAGCACCCCTCTCCACTCAAGCCTCGCACCACCACCTCAACCAAGGGTGATGGTCAACTTCTACATTCAGATCATAATACGTGTTCCTATCCTCTTACCCACTCTTCTTCCTTCTACTGAATCGACTCCATTACACCCTCTTCAACATTCAGTCTTCCTTTAACAACTTGACAAGACCCTCACTTCCCATTTTCATCCGTCGACGACCCCATGTTCTCTACTACCAGTTTTCCGCACTTGTAACTTCCTTCAACCTATCAAAATCCATCTTAAGTATCTACTAGTGTGAGAGAGAAGAGCCATCTGCCAGGTTCAGCAGGTTCGTTGGTGATAGCTAAGTGCCATGATCTTTGAGGCAAAAATAAGGACATGCTCCAGGCATGATCAAACGAGAAGATTTTGTCATACATCAGCAACCCAAAACCACTACTCGGGCTTCTCTAATGTCCACATCCAACCTAAATCAAAACGATGACCGAGTTGAACTACGCCCAATCTTAGGCAACAAACCCGCCACATGTAATACCTTCACTTCTTCCTTAGACATTTCCTCCTCGTCTATTTATTCTTCCTTGTATCTACTATTTCATCTACTTTTGATCTTCTCTATCATACCTTCTCTGATTTGAAAGTGAAACCCCTATATGTTAGCCATGTGAGTCCAGGGCGAACCATTCCTATAATAAATGTTATTGTAATGTTTGGTATATCAATAAAAGTTATTGGTTTATTTCACTCCATATCTGAAATTAAGTGAATGAATGCACTATAAGGTCCCTCTGTACAAATAGGGTTATGTACCATAACTGTCTTGACATCATAAAGTTGTTAATTCAGTTGTTGAATCATAGAGGCTGGTGCTTAGATGAATATCTAAAGAGTTAGATTGAGGACTCATCAAGCACCGTCAAATGATTGTCAAGATGTGATCTCCAGCCTGAGTGGGAGATGGCAATCCTAGCTCTAAAGGCTGGCATCTGACCGATACTTGATGCAGGTCCTCTGCATGTGAATAGAGATTCGGGGGTGTCTGGTAAGTTAGGTCACGGAGTTGAATTAACGAGATAGAGATAACTAAAGACCTATGTCGTATGCTGTCACGATATAGGCATGCATCCTCTGACCTGAGACGGATGTGTTGCTATATGTCTGAGTATGTACATTTGGCAGACCAATAGGTTAATGGCCTAATCAAGGTCTATATACTGGCGAGCTAGTGTGCATGCAAAGGCATGTGAGTGATACGATCTCTCAAAGGGATCATATAGGTTCACTATTGAACCGGAAGACATGAGATCACTCACGAGGTATTGGGATATATATTAATTTCCATGCATGGCCATCTTGCTTTGGAAGTTTGACATAATTTATAGGTATGATATATGCTTTTGGAAAGCATATGATCGGTACCAAGTCCCAATGACTAAATAAGATTCTTAATGATAAAACCCTGAAGAAGACAATCTAAAGTGATCTTAGACTTCGAGTTTATTCTAGGTATTCTAGTATGCAGGATGTACAGGTATTGGGAATGCCTGAGGGTGATGTTATCATAAACGATTGTATAACCATAATGCTTCCATTCCGAGAGAGTGATGAAATAGGTCTGGATTTTAGTGACTCCTCTCAGTAGAGAGAAGTGATCTAATCTTGGTCTAAGGATTGGACATTGATCTGAATGAGATTCAGATGCAATGAGAAGATTAGATCTACGGACTTGATTTAATCAAGCATCTATGAGAGGTCCTCGAGATCTAGATTTGAGATATGATCTCAATATCTAAGTCACTATACATGGAGCGTACAATCGCCATGTCCTTATCTCCAAGTATCTACGGAGAAAGCACATTATTCTTGAAGGAGTTCAAGAATAATTCCTTTGATGAATTATGTATCCAAGCAACAGGATATTGATAATTAAATGCGATTTAATTATCAAGAATAATATGAATGAGGTTCATATTATGAGAATGATTATCCAAGATAACTAAATGAGATTTAATTATCAAGGATATGCAGAATGTGGACAGTACTATACATGTTATCCATAATATCATTGTATATATGATTTATAATATATTGGAGAGAGCTCATTTGTAAATAATATTTACTAATTGATTGTTGATGTGAATTAGATTCACATTGAGCGATTAATTGGAAATATAATTTATATTTAATTTTGGGTTGTGAATGTGATTCACAAATTTTTTTCTCGATGGCATGTTTGAAATATTCACTGATTAATTTGGAATTAATTTAGTGAATATATTTGCAATAAATGATGTTGCAAATAATTAAAAGATAATGAGATTTTATCTCATAAAGTAATGAAGATAAAAGTCACCTAATAAAGAAGTGGCGTCACCCTTGAATTGTACAAAGGTGACGTCCCATCTTTTTAGGAGGAGGTTATTGTTCTCTTTATTATCTTGTGTTGATTAATTTTATTGAGTTAAATTATATTGATGATAATGCAACATATATTTAATTTAATATAAATTAATAGTTGATGCTTTATTAAACAACAACGATCATGGCCATTGATTAAAAACACAAATCAATCTAATAGTTGATTTTGTGTATCCCATAGATTGTGATATATAGAATTCCAAACTACTATATAAGAAGGGGCAACTCTAGCCCTTCAAAACACACGTCTACTCTCTTTCTCTCTATCCTCATTCTCACGTCCCATCTCTCTCTCTAAGTGTGGATGTCTTCCTTGGGTGTTAAGAGAATTGCAGTCGTCGCTACGCCGTCGTGTTGTCGCATCGATTGCTCATGGATCTCCGTCTTCCTTGGTGCTTCTAGCGCAAGTGGAAGACATCGGATTTCGTTGAACGAAATCAGGAGATTCATCGCTTGAATCTTCATCTTGGATTGCGGGAAGCACGTGTCTCATCATCGCACCCGCAAGTGCCTTCTTCATGGATCGGACTTGAGTCAGGAGGATCTCTTACTTTAGAGATCAAGTGATCGCAATCACGCTTCAAGAGGTATTTCTAATACTCTCTGATTAGACAAAACGATCCAAGAAATGTTCTTGGATCATATGGTTTCATCATATGATTTAATTTTATTTAAATTCCGCTGCACCGAGCAACTAGTGTGACTAGTCGCTCCGATCGCATTGGATGCGATCATCATGCTT
This sequence comes from Ottelia alismoides, assembly GCA_037367405.1. Classification (NCBI taxonomy): domain Eukaryota; kingdom Viridiplantae; phylum Streptophyta; class Magnoliopsida; order Alismatales; family Hydrocharitaceae; genus Ottelia; species Ottelia alismoides. The sequence goes on along the minus strand of JAZKJV010002181.1, from coordinate 532,203 downwards.
CTGTGATGCATTTAAGGATTTTCTGTATCCTTTAAGTGGTATCAGAGCTAGGTTGGAGGTTTTGGATATGATCCATAAACCCAAAAAGATTTGGGCTCGTTGGGGTTCGTGAAATTTTTTTGTCGCATTTCAATTTTTGCAGCCCTATTTTGTGATATTTTTTCGGCCCTGTTTAAAATGCTTAAACATGAATTTATCATATGGATAATCACTAAACAAGGAAAATGTAGAATTTGAGTTTGCGTAATTTGGATTTCGTTTGCTCAAGATATGATCGTTTTAATAATCATATGTCCACTGTTTCGGGGATGGCGGTTAGAGACGTAATTAAGATGTTAATTACTATTTTAAAATGCCCGGAAATGCATGTTAATCACACGATTTTTATTTTAAATCAAATTATCAATCTCTGGAAATTTATTTTGCTTAATTTGGATTTAAAATGAAAGAGATATGCTAATTTTAATCGGTGATGGTCACTGCTGAAAATTACATACACAATCATAAACCTTATGATTGTCATTTAAGAATCTTTTGAAATTAATGGTTAATTTCCTGAAATATTTATGGATAATATTTGAGAATATTAGAACAATAATTGTTCCCTTAAATGACGCTCAACCAATGAATGATTAGATTAGATCTAGATCACCAATTGGTTACTTGATACACTTTCATCAAACTTGTTACTTGAATAGGTTTTGGGAATTTGTCTAGAAAATTTACTTATAATCAAAATAGTTTTGATTATTACTATATGGTATAATTTCGGTTGAAAACCCAATGATCATCTCAAGTACAAAGTGATTGGCTCAGCAATATTTTTTCCCGAGCCAGATATGATATCTAGTCGGGGAGCGTTGGGGTAGCAGGTTACACCGTGTGTGGTCTGTCCTACTCCTGTCAGTACTTGTCATGACAACAGGTAGGGAACGAATGATGCTTGAGAGATCATGATGTATTTTCTAATTATTAAAATTTGAATAATACGTAATTTGAGATAATACCACTATTTCAAGTAACAATCAACTTTGATGATTGAATTGGATTGATAATTGATTTAATGAGATTAAATGAATTATATCCAATTGAAATACTCTATTATGAATAGATGTGTATTTCTCTTGGAAGAATTAATTACATGAATGTGATTCATGATAACTAATTATTGAATTTGAATAAGAGGTGGAGGATCACATAAGTGACATCCATGGTCTCCCATCAAGGCGAAGGGTTCCGTCGCCGGGGATTGTATGTAGGAGACGCATGTCTGTAGTGACAACTCCTGCATACAAGCGCATCTAGATCGGGCTCTTTGTCGATTCCTCATATTATTGGAGCTATATTGGATTGCGCATTGACGAGTCCGCAAAAGCCGCGTTAAGAATGTGTTTTTAATGCTCGTTCGTGAGAATACTTAAAGTCGTTCGTTGTAGGCGGCGATCGGAAATAGTCAAGAAATAACCACAATTTTTAATCAAATTTAATCAAGTGGTTTTTATGTTTATTTTACTTGGGCAAGTCCCAAGGTCGATCACAAGGAGGCAAAGGAACAACCTAGAGTTGTGTCTATCCAATTTTGAGTTCGGTTTTCAAGGCGGTTTTTTTTGGGATTTTTCAATGCAATATGAGATGCAACGTGCAAGTTCGGCCTATTTTAGGGACAAAAAAGTAAATTTCAATCAAACAATGTCCGAAAAATACGAAACTTAGCCACAATGTAAATGACGATGAAATGAGTGCACGGTAATTTTTTTGGAATTTTTAGATGCAATATGAATTTTTTATGAATTTCTAAGTGCAAACAAATTAATTTTCAATATTTAATTATAATAAATATTAAACCTATTTATTTTCAAGAAATAAAATTATCTAAAATCTATCACTAGGTGATGGATCCTAGAAAAATCCTAAACCTTGAAAATGTGGGGTTGAATATCTATTAAAAATCAAATACTGAAATGTCCTAAATGATTTTTACAGAGCAATTTATCATGCAAATGCAAAGATTTTTGGGCACAATGTTAATTAAAGTAATCTCTACAATATGTGATTTTTCGGGGATTTTTAGAGCAACGGTTAATTAACTATGAATTTCAAAGCACATATTGGGCAAAATATTCTAATTTCCACAAAACAATTATTTATTAATCAACCGTAAATCACAAAAATGTCCATAGCATGTCAAAATGTAGAGAATTATATGTGGAACATAGTGCTATTTTTAAATAAATAAAATGATGTCTAAAAGAGGTGCAAAAGTGAAGGAGAACATAGGGGTCTGTCTGCAAGGAATAAATAAGCTAAATAATAAAAAAATACTCTGGAAGGGCCTAATGGTAATTACCGATAATCCTGAGCCCTCTGATGCAATTTTCCCACTGTAGCACGTACGGAGCACGTGCTCTTGTGGTTTTGGACTTTAGCGCAAATCGGCGAAGATTCGGGGGGTCTGTCTGCAATTATTCCACGGTCACGTGCAACGCACGTGACCTGGGTGACGTAAGCCTGACGTGGGCGTTCCCTCCGCACGTCCGCCTCACGTGGGAGGGCCTCGGACTCAGAGCCCGGCGGTGAGGCGGAGGCGATGGCGAGGCTGAGGCCAGCCGAGGCGAGGGAGATGGCGGAGATGGGGTCGTGGCGGCCGGCGAAGTGGAGACGAGGCTGCTGGAAGCGTGGCGGAGGTCTGCGGTGGACCCAATGGCCGACACACGGCCGGCGGGCGTCGGTGCAGAGGGCGAAGTCGGCGGCGATGGCGAGGTCGGCTGGAGGCGCGCGGTGGTCGTTGGCGATGTCGGAGGAGCTTCAGGCGGAAGCGAAGGCGGCGAAGAGAAGAAGTCGTGGAAGATGACCGAGGCGTTGCTGGAGGTGATGAAGCGTTTGTTGTTTGGCGGCCGGCGACGGTGGTGTGGGGGCTCGACTCCTGACCGGTCGAAGGTGAAGGGGAGAGAGCGTTCGACGGAGTAGTGGTGGGTAGCGATGGAGTCGGAACGGGGAAGATGAGCACGGCTCCGAGCGGAGCGACAGAGGTGGAGCGAGAGAGAGATGTAGAGAGAGAGAGAGAAAGAGAGAGAAGGAGAGGTAACCTGGAAGGGCTCAACGGTGGTGCCGGAGCGAGCAGCCGAGGCGGGGGAGGAGCCGCTTGCTGCGACAAGCTCGGAGAGCTTGGATCTCGCCGGAGTAGGAGAGGGAGGGCTGTCACCACCTCAACGATTCCCTGGGCAGAGGTCGGCGGATGGGGTTTTGGAGGGTCGGCGATGGAGTATATATAGGGGAGAGGCCGGAGAACTTGGGGATAACGGAGGCTGTTGGCGAGGCGATGGTTGCGAGGAAAGCGGAGAGGTGGTCGTTGGGAGGTCAGCGCGGGGATAACGGAGGAGGGGATGCGCAATAAGCGGCGGCAGTTGCGAGGTGGGGCGGCGGTCGCGTGAGGTTGATGACGAAGAGCAGGGGTCGTCCGATCGGCCGAGATCGGACGGCCCTGCCGTGGCCACGTGGCGATTAAAAGAGAGGAGGGGGCGCGGCACGTGCGCAGCACGTGCCTGGGGGCACGTGCGTCGCACGTGCGGGTGCTTTTTATTATTTTTTTTATTTTTTATTTTTTTTATTTTTTTATGAAACGATAATAAAAACCCCAAAAAACGCTGACACGTGGCGGCCTCTGGGGCTGCCACGTGTCAGCTCCAGAAAAAGCCGAAATTAAATGATTTGTAAAATCAAAAAGAAATAGTAAACGACCTCGGATCGAAAAAGTTTCTTCACGAAAATTGCTCTTCTCGCCGAGATCTACAACTTTCATGAAGACATCAAAGCCAAAATCGGTCAAATGTAAAAAGTGAATTTTTGGGGTATCCCATGTACATAGAATACCTTGATTTTTGGTTTTCTAATTTTTTTGTCATTTTTAATCATGATAAAAATCCGGAAAAATAATGGAAAATCAAAAATAAAAGACATCTAAATCTAATTTTTTTGGATTTTTATTAATAAAGAAAATATTTACATAAAACATCGGTCAAAAAGCCGCGAAAATATACAATGTACAAAAGAGGCCCAAAACCCAACTTTCACATACGAGCTCCGATTCACTTGAACTTGGTCTTGTTTTGAAGGTAATTGAATGTGCATTAGTTCAGAAGTGAGTAGGATCAAATCGGACACTAGATGGGGAAGATATGTGGCTTTTAGTCCGAAAATCTTGAAACTAGGGTTTGGGTTTTTGGTCCACTTAACAGGGTTAGTAAATTTTTTTGTATTTTTTATTTATTCTTGTTAGTGATGTGTACACAGTGGAAGTGAGTTTGTGGTATGCGGTGTGAGCATGAAGGAGTTAAAACTAGGGGAAGTTAGGCTATTTACAGGTCACTTTTGGCTTGGATTTTTGGCTTCTTATTTTATGCAGAAATTAATGCTAAATTGCAATTCTTATGCAATCATGCCTGAATGCTAATTATGCAAAATAAATGCAGAAATGCAGTTGATTTGGAGGGACTTGAGCCTAATTAATGAGATTTAGAGTGATGAATCCGAGATTCATCATCCCCCTATACTTAAACCATGCTCGTCCCTGAGCATCAAAAAGAAATGCCATGAAGTGAAATAAGACTGGGTTCCATAACAAAACCATGAACTGAAGGTGAAAGTGAATCTAAACTCGACCTTTGGATTAATCATGTGTCGGAACTTCTGTGAGACTTAGAATTTTAAAATCAACAACCCTCAAGTTCTACACATCATTGTCACAGTTTTGGCTCAGAAGTCATCTTAGATCAATCCTCTTCCCAAAGTATACCCTATGAACATTGAATATCCGACTCATGTGTGTGAGGGGTTTTAGCTCTTCCTATCCAGAATGCCGGACTACCATGCTCCTCTCCTCTCCAGTAACTCGTCCTCGGGGAGTCAGGTATTTCCTTCTAAGGTCTGTCGCGCTGTGTTCACAATCGAATGAGGGAGAAGATACAAGAAAGAGAAAAGAACTGGAGGGTGGCCAGTGTAGTCACCTCTCCTTGTGAAGATGGCCAGTGTAGCCGAGTCTCCACCAAGATCTGCAGGTTTTTGAAGCTTGGACCTTTTTGGTCGGATTTTTATTTGGTAGAATGCTTCTTTGTATTTGGAATTTTTGGTGGTTCTGCTTGAATCTTGTTGTGCCCCTACGGATATAGAATCTTTTTATTCCGTACATTTTTTGGGGTCTTAGAAAAAATTGTGCCCAGCCGTCCATCCCTTTTCCGAAGCTTTATTTCAACCCGTACTCCGGTCTTTAGATTTCTACGCTACTAGAAAAGAGATTCACACAGTCTTCCAACATCCCATCTGGGTTGAGCTAAGTGCATAGTGCGAGAGTGCGAATTAATTCCCTATTCCAGAGTTGTACCCAGAATGAAGAGACCAGGTTAGACACTAAGAGTCAAACGTTGTACATGGTCATGTAGAACTTAAGGAATTAAGTCACAAAGACCTGAAGCTCTTAAAATCCTATTTCTCGGTGAAGTACCTCTGAAAATTAGGTGGATTAAGGTCAAGTCCGGACCACTCTCGGTTTCGGCTCATAACTCGGTTCAGAACCCAGTGACTTTTCACGGATGCAAATGCATGTAATGTTGGATGAAGTGTAGGTGTGTGCAATGCAGACAATTTTTTTTTGAATTTTTTTTGACATTTTATGCAAGGGATTTTTTTATGCAGAAAATGGAATGAGAAGCCTCTTTTTTTTTCAAAAAATTTGGGCAAGTCAGTGTTAGTAGCAAAACTCTTTTTTTTGTTTTTTTTTGTTTTGTTTTTTTTATTCCAAGTTAGTACCCTCCCCGTAAATACATATAGACTTACGCGCAAGTACGAGATATGGGTAAAATATATACAAAGTATATATACAGACCCCCCTATACTTAGCGAGTGTTGTGTCCTCAGAGCACAAGAAGCGTAAAGAAGACATAGCTCGGGCTAAGCATAAGGGAGTGGTAAAAGGAAAAAAATGAAAAGAAAAATGAAGCGGTCGGGATATGTGAATGAAGAGAGTATTTACAGGTGGATGTCGGTTCCCCCTATACTTAGGTTCTGATCAGCCTAAGTATGGAAGAAGGGTGGAAATGGAGCGATTAGGAGTTAGGAGAAGAATGATATATACAGATGGCATCGGTCCCCCCTATACTTAGGCCTTGGCCTAAGTAGAGGAAGAAGCTGTACAAGGGAACCGATGTGGTCGGGAGGGAGGGTGGGTAGCCGATGATTAAGGCGGTTTTCGGCTGATCTTTTTGTGAGCCTGCGGTGGGAGATCGTAATGATGAGTCGGAGATGAGGCATATGACTCCCAACTATTGTCAGTGTCATCCTCAGACAAATTATGATGGATAGTGGATGAGTTGTTTGAGTCAGATGAAAGATATCCATCATCGGAATTATCCTCAGAGGAGTAGTGATTGAAAGTGGACATACTCCAAGTATTCTGGTCTTTTTGTTTTTTCAATTGTTTTCTCAGAATTTGTTCCTTCTTGGGGTCAATCAGTTTGTCCTCGGATGAATGCTCAGAAGCACCGGTCTCAGTCAGCTCATACGAAAGAATTCTAGTGTACTTGAAGAATGCAGGAGCATCAGCTTTGGATGAGTAGTAGTTAGGAATGGGAGTTGTCCAACGCGGATTGAATTTTGTATCCTTACGAAGATATGGCTTTAGGGCTGCCGAACAGACTTCACTCATGTAAACCATCTTTTCCGGACCTGATGAGGGATCATCAATTGATTCCTCTTCCGAAAGGTCAAAGGTGACTCTCTTTTTATTTTGTCATGAAGGTGTCGGTTCACTTGAGTATCCAGATGAATAGCCATTTGAATTTTCCTTGGTTGGTGCTTGGTCTGCGTGATTGTTCTTAGTCTCCCGAATGTTTGAGCACTCTCGATTTGGGATGATTTGGTCAAGATATTCAGAGAATGTTGCTCCAGGGTGTGACCATGCATATGTCTCAGTATCATAGTAGAAAGATTTGTCTATTTTGAGATCCTCGGGGATTTGAATATTGGGGAGATTTTCTAAACCAGTAGTCTCATCAACAACTGCTATCTCAGGTGTGGTTGCGGGGTAGGGCTCTTCTACCGCTTCATGATTACGGTTGTTGGGGACTTCGTGGGTTGCCTCAGAAGATCGTGGTTCCTCAAAGATAGGGTCAGATTTAAGTGCTTCCAATGCTGTGAAATTGATTTCCCGAGTCTCACAATCGATGCTTGCCTTGGCCAATGCCAAGAATGGCTTTCCGAGAATGATTGGAGACTGGGTGAATTCCCCTTGATGCTCAATATCAATGATCGTGAATTCTACTTTGAGCAGAGTACCTTGGAATTTCATGATGAGAGAAATAATTCCTCTCGGCCGCTTTATCGATCGGTCCGCTAATTGTACAATCTCTTGTATCTTCCGAATCGATCCGAGTTTGAGTTCATGAAATACCGAGATCGGGAGGATATTAATCGGTGAATCGTCATCAATCCGAGCATGGGTGAAAATTGTGTCTTTGATTTCACAATCGAATCTGGGCAACCGCTTCATTATGCGGCTCTTGGTTTTTCTCCTCAACACCAAGGAAGAGGCCATTGACAAGATATGTCTTTCGATCTTTGTTCGTATCCTACCTGACTTTTTGTTCATTAATTTATCTGTTATAAATCTTTTAAGGTCGGGGAAGTGTTCAATGGCATGTATAAAGGGAAGTTCAAACATCAGGCGTTTTTCCAGTGCTTCCCGTATAGTCGGATCCAAATTTCGCAGATCATCTTCAGTTTTAATTTTTATGATATTTTCTAAATTTTCAATTTTTTGTGGTTTTCAAATATTTCCATTTTTTTGGTATTTTCTGGGTGGTGTGGGGGTGTGGGGTGTTCTTCAAACGAAGAGGGGCTCTGGTATTCAGGGTGAGGGTCAGCAGCATAATCATTTTCAGAATTATCCATAGGTCCCTGAATGTCCTCAGAATTTTCAATCTCAGATCCAGTTATTTCCTCATTCATTTTACTGTCCGAGCCCCCATAGAGTGCGATGAATCGATCGGTAAATTTTTGAAATCTCTCCTCTATTGAATTGAATTTCTTATTTATCCTCGAAATATCCTCCTCAAGATTTGGTTCATGATTAATTATGGGAGCAGTAGGTGTATGTTCGATAATTTCATCTTCTATTTTTCCCTTTGTGCTGAGAGGAGAGCTTCTTGGAATATCCGAAATATGATCATTATTTTCTGAAAGTTTCTCCTCAAAAATAATGGAAGGAGGCTGCTCATATGGTTCAGACATGTGTCGTTGATTGGTCAGACCTTGATATTGTGGAGTCAACATACAGAGTTTATGTGTTTCTAAGCGGTCAGTCCAGTCCTTTGTATGAGTATCATGTCTGACGAGGGGTCTATCATGGTCAATCCAATGTCGATGATTATTCAGTGTATGTCTATCCATCTGAGTTTGGTTTCTCTGCCAGTCATGAGGTTTGAAGGGATTTTGATCTTGAAAAATTTCATTGGCGAGAAACTGAGAATAAGACGATTCAGTCCAAGATGGTAGGTGGTCATTTACGGTTGGATTGTTCGAATAGAAATTTAATGAGGAGGCCGAATTTATTTGCGGGCGAAAGCCTCCCGCAAATGTTGGAGGATTATTGAAATAAGGGGATTGAGTTGATTTGGGCCTAACCGAAACAAATTCATTTTCATAGTATAGCTCTGATGGGTGTTCGGTCATTTTTGAGAGGAATGGGGAGTCGGATCTGTGAGAGTTTTTGGACAAGAGTTCCATTATGAGGTTTAAATCAAGAGAGGGAAGAAATAATTGCACGGGATAGTCAAGAGAATTTTTATCGAATGTGCGGCTATTGATCTTGAAATCGGTTCACGCACACCAATGCAAACACAATTCAAACCCCGGGTTCACCAACTCACACAATGAAGCCGTAAGAGTTCGGCTATTATCTTTTCAATTTTAGTTGGTGATAAATTCAATCTTGCAAGCCGTTTAAACGAGATGTTAGGTTTGGAGCTGAGCTCTATCCTAGTGTGCGTCTCTCTCCTCGCTGCAAGATAAAATCAAACAATGTCGGGGTTGCTCTCCCGCAGAAATTCTTTATTTTATGGATTTTTTTAAGATCGGCTTTATTTAGCAGTCCCAATTTTATTGAGGCGATCACTGAAGAATTTAGATGAACACAAATACACATCTACCGTCCAGTCCCAATTTCCTTTAGATTTATGTGATAAAACAAGAGAGAGGAATTCGGGAAAAGCCGATGCACGCGGAAAACTATGATGAATGCTCAGTTAGAAGACTTACAGTGCCTCCTCGCAATCTCCATGTGGGATGCAATACAGAATTGAAAAATTTATACTAAATGCGTGCAAGCCGATGAAAACCGCACCTAAGCAGAAAGTTCTATTAGCGAGGAAGAATTGAATTAAATTTGGCTAAGTTGAACGATCTACGTGCGTCTCAGTTAAAGTGTAGTGTGGCTTAAGATCCTACAAGCACAATCAAAAATAAAATGCTCTAAGAGCCATATGTGCAGGTCTATCCTAATCGCCACTCAAGTCGGACCCCACCCTCTCCGGAAAGTGAAACATGCCACGACACACCACAAATAAAGTTCAAGGTCTTTTTACACACGCGAGAGTCCAAACGGACACCGCTAGAAATGAGCAGAAATTAAAAGTGCAGAAATTAAAAACCTAGACTCTACTCTCTCTCACGACTCGACTCGATCTTAATTTAATTGCGGTTTCTTCGGGTGTTGGTGAAGATGCATCGGTTCCTTGAAAAACCGCTCCACGTGCGTTGGGTACCTCGCAAGAAAAATAAGAGAGATGGGTATAAGAGAGTGACTCAGAAAATAATCAAAAATAAAATAAATGAAATAAATGCTGAAAAATAAATACAAAAAATAAAATGGGATTTACAGTGAAAAATTCGGGGGTCAGACTACCCAAATTCGGAAAACCGAACAAAAAGTTTCAAAACAAAAAACTAAGCCGTTTGCCTCCCCGACAATGGCGCCATCTGACGAGTTCGCAAAAGCCGCGTTAAGAATGTGTTTTTAATGCTCGTTCGTGAGAATACTTAAAGTCGTTCATTGTAGGCGGCGATCGGAAACAGTCAAGAAATAACCACAATTTTTAATCAAATTTAATCAAGTGGTTTTTATGTTTATTTTACTTGGGCAAGTCCCAAGGTCGATCACAAGGAGGCAAAGGAACAACCTGGAGTTGTGTCTATCCAATTTTGAGTTCGGTTTTCAAGGGGTTTTTTTTTTGGGATTTTTCAATGCAATATGAGATGCAACGTGCAAGTTCGGCCTATTTTAGGGACAAAAAAGTAAATTTCAATCAAACGATGTCCGAAAAATACGAAACTTAGCCACAATGTAAATGACGATGAAATGAGTGCACGGTAATTTTTTTGGAATTTTTAGATGCAATATGAATTTTTTATGAATTTCTAAGTGCAAACAAATTAATTTTCAATATTTAATTATAATAAATATTAAACCTATTTATTTTCAAGAAATAAAATTATCTAAAATCTATCACTAGGTGATGGATCCTAGAAAAATCCTAAACCTTGAAAATGTGGGGTTGAATATCTATTAAAAATCAAATACTGAAATGTCCTAAATGATTTTTACAGAGCAATTTATGCATGCAAATGCAAAGATTTTTGGGCACAATGTTAATCAAAGTAATCTCTACAATATGTGATTTTTTGGGGATTTTTAGAGCAACGGTTAATTAACTATGAATTTCAAAGCACAGATTGGGCAAAATATTCTAATTTCCACAAAACAATTATTTATTAATCAACCGTAAACCACAAAAATGTCCACAGCATGTCAAAATGTAGAGAATTATATGTGGAACATAGTGCTATTTTTAAATAAATAAAATGATGTCTAAAAGAGGTGCAAAAGTGAAGGAGAACATAGGGGTCTGTCTGCAAGGAATAAATAAGCTAAATAATAAAAAAAATACTCTGGAAGGGCCTAATGGTAATTACCGATAATCATGAGCCCTCTGATGCAATTTTCCCACTGTAGCACGTGCGGAGCACGTGCTCTTGTGGTTTTGGACTTTAGCGCAAATCGGCGGAGATTCGGGGGGTCTGTCTGCAATTATTCCACGGTCACGTGCAACGCACGTGACCTGGGTGACGTAAGCCTGACGTGGGCGTTCCCTCCGCACGTGCGCCTCACGTGGGAGGGCCTCGGACTCAGAGCCCGGCGGCGAGGCGGAGGCGATGGCGAGGCTGAGGCCAGCCGAGGCGAGGGAGATGGTGGAGATGGGGTCGTGGGCGGCCGGCGAAGTGGAGACGAGGCTGCTGGAAGCGTGGCGGAGGTCTGCGGTGGACCCAATGGCCGACACATGGCCGGCGGGCGTCGGTGCAGAGGGCGAAGTCGGCGGCGATGGCGAGGTCGGCTGGAGGCGCGCGGTGGTCGTTGGCGATGTCGGAGGAGCTTCATGCGGAAGCGAAGGCGGCGAAGAGGCGAAGTCGTGGAAGATGACCGAGGCGTTGCTGGAGGTGATGAAGCGTTTGTTGTTTGGCGGCCGGCGACGGTGCTGTGGGGGCTCGACTCCTGACCGGTCGAAGGCGAAGGGGAGAGGGCGTTCGACGGAGTAGTGGTGGGTAGCGATGGAGTCGGAACGGGGAAGATGAGCACGGCTCCGAGCGGAGCGACAGAGGTGGAGCGAGAGAGATATGTAGAGAGAGAGAGAAAGAGAGAGAAGGAGAGGTAACCTGGAAGGGCTCAACGGCGGTGCCGGAGCGAGCAGCCGAGGCGGGGGTGGAGCCGCTTGCTGCGACAAGCTCGGGGAGCTTGGATCTCGCCGGAGTAGGAGTGGGAGGGCTGTCACCACCTCAACGATTCCCTGGGCAGAGGTCGGCGGATGGGGTTTTGGAGGGTCGGCGATGGAGTATATATAGGGGAGAGGCCAGAGAACTTGGGGATAACGGAGGCTGTTGGTGAGGCGATGGTTGCGAGGGAAGCAGAGAGGTGGTCGTTGGGAGGTCAGCGCTGGGATAACGGAGGAGGGGATGCGCAATAAGCGGCGGCAGTTGCGAGGTGGGGCGGCGGTCGCGTGAGGTTGATGACGAAGAGCAGGGGTCGTCCGATCGGCCGAGATCGGACGGCCCTGCCGTGGCCACGTGGCGATTAAAAGAGAGGAGGGGGTGCGGCACGTGCGCAGCACGTGCCTGGGGGCACGTGCGTCGCACGTGCGGGTGCTTTTTATTATTTTTATTTATTTTTTATAAAAACGATATAATAAAAACCCCAAAAAACGCTGACACGTGGCGGCCTCTGGGGCTGCCACGTGTCAGCTCCAGAAAAAGCCGAAATTAAATGATTTGTAAAATCAAAAAGAAATAGTAAACGACCTCGGATCGAAAAAGTTTCTTCACGAAAATTGCTCGTCTCGCCGAGATCTACAACTTTCATGAAGACATCAAAGCCAAAATCGGTCGAATGTAAAAAGTGAATTTTTGGGGTATCCCATGTACATAGAATACCTTGATTTTTGGTTTTCTAATTTTTTTGTCATTTTTAATCACGATAAAAATCCGGAAAAATAATGGAAAATCAAAAATAAAAGACATCTAAATCTAATTTTTTTGGATTTTTATTAATAAAGAAAATATTTACATAAAACATCGGTCAAAAAGCCGCGAAAATATACAATGTACAAAAGAGGCCCAAAACCCAACTTTCACATACGAGCTCCGATTCACTTGAACTTGGTCTTGTTTTGAAGGTAATTGAATGTGCATTAGTTCAGAAGTGAGTAGGATCAAATCAGACACTAGATGGGGAAGATATGTGGCTTTTAGTCCGAAAATCTTGAAACTAGGGTTTGGGTTTTTGGTCCACTTAACAGGGTTAGTAAATTTTTTTGTATTTTTTATTTATTCTTGTTAGTGATGTGTACACAGTGGAAGTGAGTTTGTGGTATGCGGTGTGAGCATGAAGGAGTTAAAACTAGGGGAAGTTAGGCTATTTACAGGTCACTTTTGGCTTGGATTTTTGGCTTCTTATTTTATGCAGAAATTAATGCTAAAATGCAATTCTTATGCAATCATGCCTGAATGCTAATTATGCAAAATAAATGCAGAAATGCAGTTGATTTGGAGGGACTTGAGCCTAATTAATGAGATTTAGAGTGATGAATCCGAGATTCATCACGCATAGCGAGTACTATTCCTGTTGACGGTTGGCTCAATTAGCAATGAGTCAACATCATCTTAGGGGTGGTGGGTTCGGGTGTTAAAGACCGAATTGGGAAATGCAAGTTGGACTTGCAAGGTGGAATGCATTACCGCTTCTTTTTATCTAAGTTACAGTTTCTCATATTATTGGGATGTAACAAGGATAAGAAAGGAGATCCCAGATATTGCTAGAGATATAGAGGTAAGTATATCTCTTACTTTGAAAGTGATCAAGAGAATGAACTTTCAAAGTCAACAAGGCAAGACTAATTTAATTAAAAATTCCTTAATCAAAGAATTTAATTTGTATATATAATTCTTTATATATTCTAATATAGTGCATCCATAATCTCAGACAATGAAGTCCATGAACCCTCTCAGCAGGCTTCTGCAGATCAACCGGTTGATCGGACCAAAATATTCGGATTGGAACCGTAATTTGGAACTTGTTCTCTCGTCTGAGCGCATAAGTTATGTACTCACATAGGACTAGCATGAAAGCCCTAAGATGAAGGAAGAAAAGCAATACAATGACACGTATGATGAAGATCATGTCTTGGCTAGATGTTACATCCTTTGTTCACTCTCCAATGTTCTTCAGAAGCAACATGTAGAGATGAGCACATGCCAGGATATAATGCAGAATCTGAAAGATATGTTTGATGACATAAACCGCACCCAGCGTTATATATTATGAAAGAACTCGTTCACTGCAGGATGCAGGAAGGGACTTCAGTCCGAGAACATGTACTCAAAATGTTTGGGTACTTGTCTGAGATGGAGACCCTTGGGGCAAATATGGATGCAGACATGCAAGCTGACTTCATTCTGCCGTCTTTACCCAAGTCTTTCAATAATTTTGTGGTTTCATTCGACATGAACAAGTTGGACTTGACTAACACTGGACTTCTTGCTGCATTAAAGTCTGTGGAAGACGTAATGAAGAAAGATGGTCCTTCTGACAGTGTAATGGTTGCACATGTCAAAGGAAAGAGCGGTCGGAAGCATGGTTCTCGGAATGACCCAACTGTTTACTCCGGAAACCGGTGGTCTTAAGCTCCTCACAAGGCGGGAACTTAGTCGCTGAGTCGACCACACGAGATCCGGAATAAAACAACAATTAACCCACAATAAATATATGCAATGAATATCCAAAAATGTGGAGTTAAAATTTATTATAACTCTACATGCAAATGTGTATAGGTGTAAGTACAGGTAGAGGTCGAACACTGGGAGGCGAATGGTTGTATGTAATGTATCGTTCAATTATTCAATCAATTGTGCATGTCCTTTTATTGTTTTTGTGGGTTTTGGGTTTTGTAATTTTTTATATTTTTGTTTTTATAATTTTTATTTTGATTTTATATTTTATACTTTTTTTTTATTTTCTTTTCTTTTTATATTATTAATTATATAAATATATATACTATATATATATAAAGAGATATATATATATAAGAAGAGAGAGAGAGAGAAGTAATATAGAATGTATATATATAAACATAAAAACTTAATATATAGACATATATTTTATAATTTTTTTTAATTTTTTTTATATTTCTAATTTTTATGTATTTTTCAATTCAAAAATGTCCACAATATAGGACTAAATAAATAACCGTATATAATTTGGGTTTTAAAAATATCAAATAATGCCCAAAATTGCCCAAATTAATTTTCACATATTAATAATAATATATAGATAATTATAAAAGAGAGAAATGTATTTTTAGGGTTTTTAAAGAGTTTTTCTAATTTTTATGTTGATTTTGGGGTTTTATGATTTTTATTTCTTTTCTTTTTCACTTTTTTAGGGTTTTTCATTTTCTGGACTCAATATGTATATAATTATACTATATATATTTTTTTTTGGAATTTTTCACAAATATTTTCTAATTTTTTTTGTATTTTCTAATTTAAACAGTACAAAAATGGCTTCTTTTTCATTTTTAATAATTAGGAAAAATGCAAAAAAATGCGAAATAAAATATGTGCGTGAACAAGCATGGCATGGAGCATCTATCCTAATTTTTGTGGATTTTTAGAAGCCTTTTAGGTATCTTTAATAAATAGATAAAGACACAAAAAGTAATTAAGCCTGGCAGGGGCATTTTTGCAAATAAAATAACATCCAGGGGCACAGGTGCAAAAATACCAGAATATTATAACGTGTTTTGCAATTTTAAGGACTAAAACTAATTAACTAAACCCGCCAGGGTCCCCTTGCAATTTAACCACCACGTGAGACTGCACGTGATCCGCACTCACAGGGACCAAAATGCAATTACAGAAAATGTAGGGTCCTTGTTGCAATTTTTCACAAAAATAATACACTGAATATTTTATTTAATGGACTAAACATAAATATGCAAATCTACAGGGGGACTTGTGCAATTTTACCACCTCACGTGGGACTACACGTGAGGTGACGTGGACTGGACCCAAGTGCAATATGCAAACAATACAGGGGGTCATATGCAAAAGTTCCACATTATTTACAACGTTATATTTTATTTACAATATTAAATATTAAATATACAAAAATGCAGGGGCTAGATATGCAATTTACCCCTAAAAGAGGCGCTAGCCGACGGCTGATCTTCGTTCACTTGACACGTGGCGCCTCCACGTGCGCCGATGACGCTTCGCCGATGGAGCGCTGAGATTAGATCAGCCCCGCTGATCTGACGGTGGGCACGATGCTTCATCGGACGGTGGCTGTTCGATCTGGACCTTCGTCTTCATCCAACGGTGGAGAGCCCATCTGGAAGAACAGGGAAGAACGCTCGCCTGGGCGAGCTTCCTCCGCTCGGATCTCGCTCCTCCGCCGGTCTTCGTCGCACCTGAAGGTCCCAATCGCTTCCTGGAAGGGTCTTCTACCTGCTGGAGCTGTTGGATTGGCCGGAGGCAGCCTGGAGCACAGCAGCGAGCTCGGGGAAGAAGGGCGGCTCCAGGTACCTCCGCCGGCCTTAAGATCGTCTCCTGGTGCTCTCCTTCGCACCTAACCTGCACAGGAAGGAACTACGGCTCGAGGGCATTCTCCTCGACCAGGGGTCTGAAGCTGTCAGCGTAAAATGGGGCGAGGTGGCGATGCTCCGGCGAAGCGGCGGAGTCGAGCATCGATTCGCGGAACCAAGGGGGCTCCGGTTGGTATGAAGTGGATGGAAGGTGGAGAAGGCGAATAGGAACGAAATGAGGGCGGAATGGTATCGGGGCACAGTCGGAAACAAGGTGAAAAGCTCGCCGGAGCGGAGCTCCGGCGAACTACGAATCGGCCATTCTACGCTAATCTACTGGACTAAAGGCTAAATAAAAGGCGGGATTAAAATGCTGGAACAAAAATCTAACTAAAATAAGTAAAAGCGCAGCTCTTATACCTGGGGGCCGCCAGGGAGCAGGGTGGTCGCCGGAGCACCACCGCGTCAAAACTTCTCCGACCTCCGGCCAAGTCGAGGTGCTGGGCGACTCCTCCTGTCACGAGGAACACACCAGGAGCAAGAACAAGGCGTTTTGGTGGAGTGAAAATGGCCAACTTTGGCCGGGAAGTCGGAGGTTTTTATTTATAGACATCCCTGGAATCCCCCATTGACCGGCGATTATTGATTAAACCAATGAGTCTCAGATTGATCTATGATCTTGGCGGGCATCATGGATGATCAGAGGACAAATCTTGTGAAGGAAGCGAGTGCGATGGTTCACTGAGCCAGGCGGGAAAAATGGCGGAAATCGGGGAAAAGACAGGTTGCGTGAAGTCAGACGCCTGGAGGTCCAGTTGACCTGCGGTCAACAGGCGCGACGCGCCCATTGGTCCACCTCAGCCGCTACACGCCAAAATAGGGATCCTTATTACAAAATGAATTATTTAACCTAGTAAATGATTTTATTAGATTTTACTTATAAAATAAAAAATGTTTATAAATTAATGTAGTATTTATTTATGATTTTTATTGAATTTTTCGAGGTGTTTTATTATAGTTTTATTTGAATAATGTGTATATGTATGTATTTACATGTATTTTTTATGTATTTTATTTTTAATTTATTTATTTTCTTTAATTATTTTATTGGATTATTTTATAAATTTATAATTTATTTTTGTGAGTATAGAGGTATTTTTATTTAATTTTTATAAGTTTATTTGTATTTTTAAATAAATAGGTCTATGTATATGTAAGTATACTTATAGGTATTTTACCTGTATATTATATACATTTTATTTATTTAATGAATTTTATTACGTTTTTATTAAGGATTTGTATTTTTAATAGGACATATATAATATATACATTATTACAAAAATATAAATGAATAAAGAATAAAAGAATAAAAATCCCTTTTATGTATGACATTAGGTAGCATAGATATTTTGTCTATATAGTATATAGAATTATTTTTATTTTACAGTTTCTTTTGGGTTTTATTCTAATGCTAGTATATATATGAATTATATACATTATTTACAAGATTCTAAAAATATTAATTTATAAAAATAATGAATATTGAATAAAATGACTATTTTAATCAGGTATTATGTACAAGAAGGGCCAAAAACCTAACTTCCACAGATGGACTCCAAAAATTATGAAACCAATTTTATAAAATAGTTCATGGAATGCTATATACAATTAAAGGTGAGTTTGGGTGATTTGGAGTTTTTATTTGCAAGATATGGGTCTGTGAAGTTGAGACTTTGGCTTTTTTTTTTGTGTATAAAATGTACACTGAGTATTATTTTTACACAAACTCAATTTTGTATTTTTATTTACATTATTATCTGCAACTTTCATGTACAAAGTTTCTTTATTTGATGAATAAATAATTATGTACAAAATAGGTGCCAAAAATGCATAAATGGATGAATAAATAAATGAGGTATTTATTATACAATGACCCTTATCTCCCCCTACTTTATTCCTTGTCGACCAAGTCCATGCTGGCCTTGGTCTCGGGGTTAGGGTCATAAAATATTTGCAATATTTTATTCCTTTTTCTTTTCTTCTCTTTATTCTACCGTTTTGGCATTAAAAACCTTATTTTATATACAATTAATACAATGAATAATGAATGCTATTATGTACAAATTAATGCTATTTACATGCATTTGCTGGGGTTTTTAAGGCCAAAATGATAGAATAAAGGTGATGAAATGGAGATTCATCACCAACCCAGAAGAGAAAGATGAAGAATCAAGGAGTTGGCTCATCTTCTAGTGCTTCTACACTGATGACATCGAAAAAGACCGATGTCTGTCACCACTGCAAGAAGCTGGGGCACTGGAAGCGTAACTGTCCAGACTACCTGAAGTCAATCGACAAAGGTAAAGCCCCAGTAGGTATGAAATCTACTTTTACCATTGAAACTAGTTTTCTCGTTGGACGAGAAGGTAGTTGGGTAGTAGATTCTGGTGCTTCTGTTCATGTATGCAATTTGTTACATCTGTTTCAGGAAACTAGAAATCTTAATGAAGGGGAGATAGTCATCCAGATGGGATCTGATGTAACTGTTGTAGCAGTCGCCGTCGGGACCTACAGACTATCATTATCTAGTGGGAGAGTCCTCGTACTTAAAGAGTGTCTTTATGTTCCAGATGTTAGAAGGAACCTTATATATGAATCTAAACTTGTTAGAAATGGATATTCGTTCCTATTATGTAATAAACTTGTCATAAGTCGTTATGATAAGTTTATTGCGGATGGTGTTCTGAATTCTGGTGGACTCTATGAATTGTGCATTGATGAATCTGTCATTTGAATCTGTCATGAATGTTACTACCATTAATAAAAACCCTAAAAGGACCAGGGAGGATGATTCTACTGTGACTTGGCATCAAAGACTTGGTTATTTATTTGTTGATAGGATCAATAGATTGATAAAGGATGGACCCTTAGATTTTCTACCGGTCCAATCTTTACCTGTCTGCGAACATTGTATTCAAGGTAAAATGACCAGGGTGCCTTTCCGTAATAAGGTTACAAGATGCGAGGGTGTTCTTGACCTAATACATACTGATGTATGTGGTCCCTTCAGTACCACAACAAGAAATAGATTTTGATATTATTTGACGTTTATCGATGACCATTCGCGATAAGGATTTATCTTCCTATTGCGTCATAAATATGAAACCTTTGAAAAATTCAAAGAGTTCAAGGCTTTGGTTGAGAACCAAACAGATAGGAAGATTAAACAGATTTGATCTGACCGAGGTGGTGAGTACATCTCAGATGAATTCAAGGAATACCTCAAATAGAATGGATTTGTCTCCAATATCACTCCTCCTGGAACTCCCCAACTTAATGGTGTTGCTGAAAGACGCAACAGGACTATCATGGATATGGTCCGTTCAATGATGAATAAAGCATATTTACCTCTTAGTTTCTGGAAATACACAGTAGAGACTGCAATATATATACTGAATAAGATTCCTAGTAAGTCTATACCTAAAACTCAGCACGAGCTTTGGTATGGTACCAAACCTAGTGTAAGACACTTAGGGGGTGTTTGGATAGTGGGTTTAGGTGGGTTAAACTGGTTGCAGGTAACCCATTTTTGGGTTTTGGTGTTTGGATAAAGGGTTAAACTGGGGGTGGGTTAGAAGTGGGTTTATTATGATATGATTGTATTGGAGTTTGAAAAAGTGAGTAGTTATTGTGATGTGATTGTATTGAAGTTTGAAAAAGTGAGTAGAAGTGGAGTAGTTTATATTTTTTATATGAGATGATGGTATAATATATTATTTTTTTATAGGATTGATGATGTAAATTTTATTTATTTAATTTTTTAAAAAAGTAATAAAGTGGGGCCCACGTGGAGGGAGAAAATATGGGTTTGGAGAGTTAAACCACCTCGGGGGTGGGTTAACCTTACAGCCGAACACACCCTTAAGGATTTGGGGTTGCTTGGTCCATGTGAAGAACGTGGACGCAAGTAAACTAGAATCTCACACTAGAGAGTGCTACTTCATTGGGTATGTTGGAGATGGTATTGGATACCAGCTCTATGATCCTGAAACTCAAAAGGTATTTGTCTCTAGAGATGTAAAATTTCTGGAAGATGACTTCCTTAAGAGTCAAGATAAAAATGAAGTACAGGAACTTATTGAATCCCCTGAGGATAATGAGCTTCCTGAACTAGAAACTGAAGAAGTAAATGAAGATGAAACGCCCGTACCTCTTCGGAGGAGTTCGAGGGTGGTTGCACCACCTGAAAGGTACGGATTCCATGTGTCAGCTGAAACTGACAATGATCCAGCTTCATTTAATGAAGCACTGATGAATACCCATTCATCACTCTTTATTCTCATATTTTAGCTACAAAAACCTATGCAAATGCATGTAGATATTTGTAAATAGGAATAATTAGAAAAAGCATGCATTGTGTAAAAACTTATAATTAGCATGTTTTTGTGCAAAAATAAAAGAATAAAGATTAAAAAGAAAAAGAGGGAAATATTTAGAATAAATATTGAGCAACCTAACCCAAGGGAGGGCTCAGCATGGGCCTGACCGCATAAAAACCAAAGTAGAGGGAGATAGGGGCTCATGTGTAAATATTTGTAAATAAATAAAAATGTTTTCCTCACTCAAAAATATGCTTGTAAATATTTGTATATATTTAGAAAATATTAAAAACAAAATAAAAATTTGAAAATTAAAAAGATCAAAAACACCCTTTCACCATGTACATAGACCATGCCTCCTTATTTATTTAACCTTATAAATAAATAAAATTATTTTCTAAACTTTTTGTAAATATTCTATATTATATATTGTAAACAAATAAAATAAAAAAAATCAAAACAAAAATCAAATAAAAATAACAAAATTAAAAACACAAAAATATATTGTACATATGCCATGTATATAGATGTATATATCTATTTATTTTACCTATATACATAATAAAAATAAAATAAAAATATCCTTTTATTCCTCATTTTATTCTATAAATAAATAAAATATAAAATAGGAATAAAAATGTATAAAAATAACTAATTAAAAATCAAAATTCAAAACCCTATATTGTATTTATACCTATATATAGCTATATAATGTACATACCTTATTTTCATCTCCAAAAATTAATTAAAAATCACCAAAAAATAGAAAAAATTAAAACAAAAATATTTCATGCTTTGAGTTTTAATTAAATCGGCCATTTGTTATTTTTTATTCAATTTCTAAATCTTTTCTGACATGGCTGGTTCCCATTGGTCCACGGGGGTTGTTAAAACCCGGTCAACTCCCCCCTGTGGACCACTTCCCACGGGTCTGGTTCGCGGACCCGACTTCTCCCATTTATTCCCGCCAGACCCGATCACCATTTAGCCTAACCCAGGGTCCTAATCACTCCCCAAGTATCCGGGAATCTCGCCCGACATTGATCCTAGGGATCCGTGCTCAATCGAGCCGGACCCGAGCCCTTCTTCCCGGACCTGCACCCATATAAATTCCGAGCTCCGCCCCCGTTTTCAGGCATCTTTGGCTCTCCACTCTTCATCCCGTGACCTCCACAGCTATCCCTGAGGTGACAGCTCTCGGTTGCCCGTGTCGCAGCGAGGAGAGAGTGGCCGGACCACTGATCCGGCGAATAGCTCCGTCGTAGCTCCGCCAGTGGTGTGAGCTCCGAGCCTCAGGACCAGACGACCTTCGAGGCTACGACCGGGAGCTTCCCCAGCTCCAACCCAGTCTACTTCGCCACCCAGGTAATCACTTAGCGTCCCTATTTAGCCTAATTTCCATTTCACCCCAATTTGCACCGCCGCCGTGTTTCGTTGATTCCGACCACCTCGCGCATCATTTCGATCATCGGAACCCATATTCACCTTCGCCGTCCCTCCGCGCACCTTCTCCATACACCCATCCAACCCAGCTCGCACAGGAGCTGGGGTTCGAGCTCTACCGTCCGTCGCTCGCCGGAGCTCGCTCATCCCGACGCATAGGCCACCTTCACGCCGCCTAACCGGGTCGAGGCACTTTGCCCTCGACCCGCGAAGCTTCTGACCCATTTTGCAGGACCAGAGGAGGCTATCTGAGGCCTCCCGACATTCAACCAGGAGCTCTCCTCCGCCGACCTCGCCGGAGCCCCTCCAGGGCTCGGCTGGGCCATCAGAGCCCACCTTCAGCTGCGGAGCTTCACCGCGGACCTGTTCCGATCTTCAGAGGCAGCAGACGAGGACCGTCACGCTCGCACGAGGCCGGCGAAAGTCGCCGGTGACTTGTTCTTCCAGGATCCTCGCCGACCGTCAGATCAGCCTTAGAGCTCCAGATCAGATCACGATCGTCCATTCGCGGAGCTGCAGCTAGCGTCAGATCAGTTGAGGTGTGATCCCCGCCGTTGGTTCACCGAGGGTTCGACCACTACGTACGTGGACCGTCCGATCTCCACGTGGAGGACCCTCCACCGTTCGATCAGGCCGAGCCTTTCAAGGTCAAAGTCTCCACCGCTCTCGTTCGTTGGATCTGCTACGTGGCGCACATCCGGCCGTCGGCGTAATAAAAGGGGTAATTTGTCTTAGGCCCCCTCTTAGTTTATGTTTTTAGTTTCAGTCCTGTAAATATTTTGTGCCTTTTATTTACGTTGGGTTATTTGCACACTGGACCCCGTACTTTAGTTTATTTGCATTTATGCCCCTGTTTGTGTGAGCCACGTGCGTCGCCACGTGTGTATTTGGTGTAATTGCAACTTTAGTCCTGTAGTTCTGGATGTTCGTTAATGAATGAAATATTTTTAGTAATTGCATATATGCCCCTGTGAGTGTTTTAATTGCACATGTGCGTCTATTAGTGGGTTATTTGCAATACAACCCCTGGACTTTTTGGTACGAGTTACCAAAAGGTCCCTGGGACTTGTTTTTCTTACGAAGAGGTCCCTGAGTGCCCCAGGCACGTGCCGCATGCGTGCGTTGCTGGGTTAATTGCACCTGGACCCCCAGAACTTCGGGTATTTGCACTTTAGTCCCTGTGCACAGTGCCCTCTTTTGATTTTTGAATAAAATATCAAATCACCTCCAAATTCGATGAAAATTTGACACATGGCTCCTGCCATGTTGTAGGATTTTTGAGAATTTTTTAGGACATTTTTTATTTTGTTTGTTATTTTTAAAAATTCAAAAACCTCTATTTCAGCCACTGTCTAGTTTTAAAAATCCCAAAAAAAATATAAAAACCCCCTCAAAAATTCCGTAAAAATTAGGTACTGTTTCTTTTGTGCTCTTTTAATTTCTAGCCAATTTTGGCTATTTTTCATTGAGTAAAAACCCTAAAAATTCAAAAACACCTAAAAACTCATAAAAATTATATTAAATAACATAAAAACCTAAAAACAATAATTTTGGTACTCAAATTTTCTTTGTTTTACCTAGTTTACAAGAAAAATACCTCCAGGCCCTTTTGAGATCCTTGGATATTTTATTTAGGGATTTTGGGCCTGGCTGGACAGTACCTTGCCTTTCTACCACTGTTTGATTTTTAGAAAATAAAATACACATCAGAAAAATTCCAAAAATTCACCAAAAACACTAAAAAACCTAAAAACATAAAAACATTTTTGTTTGAATTTTTGCTTGATTTTTGACACATTAAATAAATTGCTAAAGTGTGCTTGTCTTTGTTTTTCTTTTATTTTCTCACTATATTAAAAATATAAAAAAATATAAAAATCATTAAAAACCACTAAAAATACTTGTCTTTTATTTTATTTTATTTTTACTACTTCGTAGGCCTTTGGCCAACCCGTGCTCCTTGAGTTCGACCCTGGGTGCTATACCAGGTTAATCTCATAGCTGGACCGCTTTACTTTGTTTTGATTGATCTCTGATTTATTTAGCGGTCTGATTTTTCTTGATATACTTAGTCTGAGTGATTGAGGTCGCAGCGACCATTTCTATACCTTTACCTTAGTCATTTAGACGGCTATCAGAATGGCGCCGTTGCCGGGGAGCACGGCTTAGTAGTTCGTTTTTATTTCTCATTTTCGTTTTTGTTTTCGCGGCTTTTCGCGGCTCTTTGGAGCTCGCGGCTTTTCGCGGCTTTTGTATCTATTTTCTTTTTGTTTTATTTTGATTTTCTTTTATTTTTATTTTTGTTTTATTTTGTGCGTTTATTTCATTTTCCATTTTTGCATATACCCCCACTTTTATTTTCCTTTCTTTTCTTTATTATTTGATTATTTTTGCCGGTCTGACCACTCTTCTCTTTGTCTTGCGAGGGCCCGAGGACCGCGGAGGCGACTTTCGAGGAGCCGGTGCAGCCGAGGAACTTGGAGGCGGCTTCCTTCTCTACGAGGCCGCAGGAGAGAGCGAGAGAGAGAGAGTTGAGTGGGTGAGGATAGATTAGGTTTTTATTTCATTTATTATTATTGTAATAATACAGGGACCTGGACACTCTTGGACTTCTTGACCGTAGCGGGTCTGTTTCGCCGAGCACCGGTGTGCTCGGGGGACCCATTAGGACCTTCGCGGTTTTTCGCGGCTTTCTTCGCGGTTTTATTTTTCTTTTATTTCTGCCTTTTCCGGTTTTTCGCGGTTTTTGCTCGAGCCCCTAGATTTAGGATTTTCTGGTGAATGTGCCGTAACTAGTAGGATCCACACACCTAATTGCATATCTGTTCCTATAGACCGTAATTGGACCTACTTAAAATCAATAATAAAAATAACCGACTCGCTAGCCTCCGTAGCCTACGTGCCGTAGACCGTCCTGTAAAGCGCTTACTCCTACCCCTGATTTGTCGGACAGAGGAGGGACGGGCCAAGACCGGACTCTTTGGCTTGGAGGTCGGTGACCGGTTAGACGGTTCTTCGCTAGAACTTGCTCATTTAGGACTCGGCTTTACCGCTGCATCATTTAGATTAGTTTTAATTCTGTCTTTACTTTTATGCGCGGATCATATTGCATGTAGAGAGCTGGAGACAGGTACGCATTTCTGACTTTGCATGCATCATTGATTTTTCGTGCATCGGCTTTTTCGTCTTCTCCCCCCTGTTTTGGACTTAATAACCAGGAGAACCGAAAAATTCGTTAGGCCTTTTGTCTGCTTTGACAAATATTAAAAAAGTGAAAACCATAAAATTGGGACTGCTAATCTTATTGATCTAAAAACCGCTCACCCTAAAAACTTTGTCTTGGGGAGAGCAACCCCCTCATTGATTGGTTTGGATGCGCGAGAGAGTGACCCGCACCCTAGGTAGAGCCCCCCGTTGCTAGTCCCGACTGACTACCGACTCTTCCGTGCGGGCCAGTCGGTTGGGTTAGCATCGGATATCCCAACAGGTCACGTAATCGCTCTGATATTCTGTTTGTTCACCAAAATAAAATCGACAAGATAATTTGACCGAACTTTCACGGTCTTCAGCTCGCGTTGCGTTGGTGAACCGGAGGTTTGTTTTCTGATCGTAATTTTTCCAGATCTCATCCGCCTTACTCGCCAGATCAAGATGATGGGTAGACGGTCTCTTAGGCAGCCTCTGGCTGCACCGCTTTCGGGCGCGTCTACCTCATCATCTAGGTTGGCTCGCGAGAGCTCAGACCCGCTCTCCGAGCCCGAGTACGACTCCACCCTGTTCCCCCTCGACCCCCTTTCTGATCTACCTGAGAGACACGAGCCCGAGGAGAGATTGATACATTTGACAGCACCTGAGTTGGGCTCGTTTGATTTTGCAGACGTCGACATGGCCGGAGCCGGCAGTTCTGAGGATCGTTCCCGCACAGAGCACGTTGTGATGGATCAGGGAGCGATCAACTCCACCTTGATCGCCTCATTAGATACAGTGCAACAGCAGTTACGCGATCAGGGAGCATTTATGATCGAGATGAGGAGAGAGTTGGAGAGGCTCAGAGCAGAGAGAGACCAGCAGAGCGAGCCCGAGGAGATACCGGATGCAGAGGCACGAGCCGCAGCAGCAGCAGCCGCGGCCGCCGCCGCAGCGGCAGCAGCCACGGGAGCAGGAGGACCACCACGACCGATGCGGGATTTACACAATCCCGGATCTACTCTGATGCATCACTGGGTAGTGGTGCCGGCGATCGTGGGGGACTTCAAGTTCCCCCCGAACACCCTGCAGATGCTACCCCGCTTCCATGGACTCGCCACTGAGGAGCCCCACCTCCACCTCCAAGAGTTCCTGATGATTTGCAGTACTGTCCACGACCGGCATGTGGACCAGGACACGATTCGGATGATAGCCTTCCCATTTTCACTGGCAGATAGAGCAGCCACCTGGCTGAAGCACCTTGGGAGGTTTGTTTACACCTGGGAGCAGCTCCGCACCGAGTACTTGAACAAGTACTATCCACTCGGGCGGACGAATGCAGCGAGGGCCCTGATCAGCAACTTCTCCATGTTCCCCAACGAGCAGTTCCACGAGGCTTGGGAGAGGTTTCGAGAGCTCCTGGACCGATGCCCGCACCACGACATCTCCAAGCCGAACCTAGTTCAGAGTTTTTTCAGCGGGTTGACGCCAGAGCTTCAGGGCCTGGTGAATGCTTCTTGCGGCAGGTCCTACTTCGCCAAGGACCACGACCAGGTCTGGGCCATCTTCGAGGAGATGGCTGAAAACTACATGGTGATGTCCCAGACCAGGTTGTATACTCAGAAGACCCAGCCACATCAGCCAGGACCCGTGCAGTACCAGAGGATAGCACGGGTAGATGCAGGTCCATCCAGTTCGTCCGCAGCCGCAGCAGCACATGCAGAGTCGTCAGCTGCGGACATGGGCATTATCAGCGAGAAGCTGGACCGCATGGAGCTGATAGAGAAGAAGCAGTGCCAGGGTATCACGCAGATGGAGCAGATGGCACAGGTTCTGAGCAACATGAAGACACAGCTCATGTGTCTCCAGGAGGCACAGACGGCTTCTCAGCCCCGTCTTCAGTCGCGAGGCGACGCCGGCAGCAGCAGCAGCTCGTCCCAGCGCTCCAGCACCCACGTGCAGCCTAGACAGGTTCACCTTGTACAGCGGAGCCATACCAGCAGCCGCAGCCCACCTACCAGTCCCCACCATCTCCAGAGATGCAGATGGTGGTCTACCAGCCGGACCAGCCTCTGGCAGTACTCCCGCCAGCCCCCTACGATGCTGAGCCGTTGATGGATGTCAACGGGATTTGGTATGACCGCCCCCAACCTGGGATCCGACGAGACCATCCCGGATTCAGGTGGGGGAGTGGTGGTACCCAGCCCCAGCAGCAGCCGTCAGGACAGGGAGGGCAGTACTCCCAGCAGAGAGACCAGCACCAGCCACAGCAGCAGCCCCCAGCATATCAGCAGCACCAGTCATCCTTCGGTCCGCGTCCCTATCAGCAGCAGGGACAGTCGTGGAGACGTGAGCAACAGGCTCACCCGGGATACCAGCAGCAGCACCCTCCATCATACCCCTCTTACCAGCACCAGCCACAGCAGTTCCAGCAGCCTCACCCACAGAGAGGCCACCCGTCGGGCTCCCACGAGAGCCCCGCTTTGGATGACATCGCCCGCCTCCTCACGGACCAGCAGGCCACATTCAGACGGGAGATGGACGAGTTCCGCCAGGAGATGCGGGACCTGGTGAGAGGGAAGGCCGCCATACCAGCCCAGATAGAGCCGAATCCGAACAACCTCAAGAGGAAATCTGAGCAGGTAGTACATACTGAGTTAGCCACTCCTAGTGACCCATTTGATGATACATCTTCGGATCTATTTGATGCTGATTTTGTCACACTTAGGAGCGGTAGGACCCCAGCAGGCGGCGGCGCCTCATCTGAGCTTCACCACAAGGACATCCCAGAGGCGCCACAGGAGGAGGAGAGCGGTACTGAGGCCGCTCCAGATGATGACGGTGGCACTGAGGCCACCAAGGATGCTGATCCCACCGGCGGTACTAAGGCCGCCGCTTCACCAGATCTAGGAGGTGGTACTGATGCCACCCGTTCAGCCGAGCCAGCCCGCGGTACTGATGCCGCACGACGTCTACCAGCAGCAGCAGCAGAGCCAGCCCGTGGTGGTACTGAGGCCACCGGTGTTTGTACAGATAGAGCTGATGTTTTTCCTCGTATTCCTGTATCTCGGAACTCTGTTGTGAATAAAGGAAAAGGTTTACTTTCTTCTGGTCCCACTGTGGTGCATGATGTATGTGTGGATCCGGTCCTTGAACCGCTTAGACCTTTTCCTAGTCCTTCATCTGAGAAGGACCCTGTGATCCCCTTCCCTAGAGCCCTTCAGATGGGGAAGGGGAAGAAAAATGATCCAAAAAAGAGAGAGCTTGAGGAGTTCAGCCAGAGTATGATCGATCGATTCCATATCCAGCTGACCCTCCGGGAGGCTTTGCAGCACATCCCCCTTCTCCAGCGATCTTTGAGAGAGAGGACTACAGTTAGGAGGAGGAGGAGGAACTACACTTCTGAGATACATGTGCTGACCAAAGCCACATGCTTCGCGATCCAGAACCGCCTGCCAGCCAAGAGGCCAGATTCAGGGGCCCCGTATGTCAGATGCCAGATCAGTGAGCAGAGGTTCGACCGTACTCTTCTAGATAGCGGATCGTCGATCAACCTTCTTCCGGCAGCCCTTCTCGACCGCTTCGAGTTGGGCACTCTTCGACAGAGCAGGACAGTCCTTCAGTTCGCTGATCGATCTGTCAAGAGGCCGAAGGGGTTATTACGAGATGTTATCGTCACGATTCAGGGCCTGAAATTCCCCGTGGACTTCGTAGTGTTGGACATGGAGATCCCTGAGTCAGTGACCGATACCCCCATCATCCTTGGTCGTCCGTTCTTGGCCACAGCCAAGGCGGTGACTGATCATGATAGCGGGAAGGTGTACTTTCGCGTCGAGGGCGAGAGTATACAAATAGAGACGGTCGAGGACTACAGAGCTAGATTCAGAGCCCGCTCAGATGCGAGTACAGACTCAGAGCAGCTGACAGACGCAGAGCCAGACATCCACCAGGACTGTGATTTTGTGATCACAGACGATGAGGCAGCTTGGGCAGACCTTGAGACACAGACCACCCTCTCACTTTCAGATACAGCTGATGCCGAGATGATAGCAGAGGAGAGTCTGGAGAGCACAGACCTGGTTCAGTATACCATTGAGGCAGCAGAGCCGGTCCTTGATCGCAGCACGATGATTAGCGATGGTGGTGCTGAGGCCACCTTGTTTTCCGGTGGTACTAATGCCACCGCAGTTGATACAGATCCCTCGGATTCAGAGTCTGATTGGGCCGATTGTTATGATCAGATGCCAGACCTGATTCCATCTGAGCCTTTAGGTGAGGAGGAGGTAGATGCAGAGCCGAGCAAAGACAGTGCAGTTGAGCCGCCTTCCCCCGATCCAGTTTGCGAGAGTACGCTTTCACTTTCCCAGGCAGATTTGGCCGACCTTGCAGCTTTCACTCAGTTTCTTCCGCAGCCAGATTTGCCGGCACCCAGCATTCCAGAGCTGAAGCCGCTCCCTACTTCGCTGAAGTATCGATTCCTTGCGGGCGAGCCAGAGATGTACCCAGTCATCATCTCCGCCGAGTTGACTGGAGAGCAGGAATCCCGTTTGATGGGGGTTCTTGAAAAGAACCGCAAGGCGATCGGATGGAGCGTAGCAGATCTCCATGGGAGTAGTCCATCAGTTTGCTCCCACCATATCTATCTCGAGGATGGGGCGAAGCCGTCGCGTGAGTTCCAGCGGCGCCTGAACCCCAACCTGAGAGAGGTTGTGATGAAGGAAATATCAAAATGGTGGGGTGCAGGTTTTATTTATCCCATTTCCGACTCCAAGTGGGTTAGCCCCTTGCATGTGGTGCCCAAGAAGACGGGCATCACGACTGTGATCAGTGAGTCGGGAGAGGAGATCGCTACACGAGTACCCACCTCTTGGAGGGTTTGTGTTGACTACAGGAGACTCAACCAAGCCACCAAGAAGGACCATTTCCCCATGCCTTTTATTGACCAGATCATTGAGAGACTGGCAGGGAAGAGCTATTATTGCTTCCTGGATGGGTACTCGGGCTACAACCAAGTGGCCATCGCTCCTGAGGACCAGGAGAAGACCACCTTTACCTGTCCCTTCGGCACATATGCTTTTCGACGCATGCCATTTGGGCTATGCAATGCCCCTGCGACTTTTCAGAGGTGCATGTTGTCGATCTTTTCGGACATGGTAGGGGAGTGCTTGGAGGTCTTCATGGATGATTTCTCGATCTACGGCGACGGATTTGATTCTTGTCTTGACTGCCTAGATCGAGTACTCCAGCGATGTATTGAGTATCATTTGGTGCTATCTTGGGAGAAGAGTCACTTCATGGTGACTCAAGGGACGGTGCTTGGCCACATCATCTCCAACAGGGGCATGGAGGTTGATCCGGCCAAGGTTGATGTCATTAGGAAACTCACACCGCCGTCCAATCTGAGGCAGTTACGGTCATTTCTGGGGCACGTTGGATTTTATAGGAGATTTATTCATGATTTCAGCAGGATTGCCCGACCGTTGACTGACCTTTTGACGAAAGACACCGAGTTCCTTGTCGATGACAAGTGTCTCTCGTCGTTTGCTACTCTCCAGCAGTGCGTTATTGAGGCTCCTGTCCTTCAGCCGCCTGATTGGTCTCTCCCATTCGAGATCATGACGGACGCCTCCGATTTTGCCGTAGGGGCAGTGCTGGGACAGAGGAGGGATGGAGTGCCATTTGCCATACACTATGCTAGCCGCACATTGGATTCCGCCCAGCGGAATTATACAGTCACAGAGAAGGAGATGCTAGCCGTAGTGTTTGCCCTGGATAAGTTCAGATCATATATCATTGGATCTAGAGTGACTTTGTTTACAGATCACACCGCCATCAGGTACCTTATGGCAAAGAAGGATGCCAAGGCCAGACTGACTAGATGGATCCTTCTACTCCAGGAGTTCGATATTGAGATCAAGGATAAGCCTAGAGTCAAGAATGTGGTGGCGGATCATCTCTCCCGACTAGAGCAGCCTGAGGATTCTGAGCAGATTGACCCTATTAGAGATACCTTCCCAGATGAGGTGATCCTTGCTATCGCCTCACTCCCATGGTACGCCGATATTGTGAACTTTCTCGTTGTTGGGAAAGTCCCACAAGATTGGCCCAGGCAGAGACTTGAGACCTTCCTTACGAAGGCCAAGTCCTACCATTGGGAGGATCCCATCCTTTACCACGAAGGAGGGGATAGCGTCTGGCGTCGGTGTATTCCTCAGGAGGAACACCATAGCGTCCTCACCTACTGCCACAAGCTTGAGGCAGGAGGACATCATTCTGGGAGGAGAACGGCACAGAAAGTGCTCCAATCCGGCTTGTGGTGGCCTACCCTCTTCAAGGACTCAGATGAGTTCGTGAAGAGGTGTACTGACTGTCAGAGGATGGGCACTTGTGGACAGCGTGATATGATGCCGATGCAGCCCATTCACTTCTGTGAGGTTTTTGATGCATGGGGCATCGATTTCATGGGTCCATTCCCTAAGAGTCAGGGATTTGAGTACATTCTGTTGGCCGTTGATTATGTGAGTCGTTGGGTGGAGGCTATCCCCGCCCGAGCCGCTGATGCGAGGACAGTTTGCAGATTTTTGAGGAAGCATATCATCACGCGGTTCGGGGTTCCACGAGTTCTGATTTCTGATGGGGGATCTCACTTCATCAACGACCAGGTGAAGGCACTTGCTAGCGAATTTGGCATCGACCATCGTGTTGCTACACCTTACCATCCACAGACGAATGGTCTAGCCGAAGTGTCGAATAGGGAGATCAAGACTATTCTGCAGAAAGTCGTCCGTCCTGACCGAAAGGATTGTTCACAGCTTTTGGACTCGGTATTGTGGGCATATAGGACGTCTTTCAAGACACCTTTGGGCACATCTCCCTTTCGCCTCGTATATGGCAAGCCATGCCATTTACCTGTTGAGCTGAGGCACAAGTCACTTTGGGCAGTTACAGATATTATCATGGATCCAGATGGTATGGGAGACCAGAGGAGGGCAGAACTAACTGCCCTGGAAGAGCTTAGAGATGCAGCTTTCTCAAGCAGCCTACATTATAAGGAGAAAGTCAAGGAGTGGCATGATTCTCATATCAGCCACAAACATTTTGAGATTGGACAGAGAGTATGGCTGTTTGATGCGAGGTTTAGATTATTTCCAGGGAAGCTACAGAGCAAATGGAAAGGACCTTATATGGTTCGGAAGGTACACGACAACGGTAGCATCGACATATCCGAGTTGTCTTCTGAGAGTACCTTCCGAGTGAACGGCCAGCGGCTCAAGCCATTTCTAGATCATGAGCCGCGGGTCGTTGATCTTGCCCCTATTCATTTTGCGTGAGATGTGGTCTTTGACTCACATCTAATGCATCTCACGCCTGAGTTTCACTGATCTTCCGCTGTATATAGATCCAGCTGTCCATATCACCACATTCCTTAGTCCCACATCCCTTTCCCCATCTTGTGATTATGCTATACTTAGGGTGCACTTTACCCTAAGTATAGGGGGGATGTGAGACCTTTTGGGTATTTCTTTTGTTTCTGTTTACCCCTGTTTTGCTGCCTATACTTAGGGATATCTCACCCTAAGTATAGGGGGGGTAGACCCTGTACATTCTGCACTCAGGTTTTCCCTTAGTACACAGCCTGCTATACTTAGGATTACTTGATCCTAAGTATAGGGGGGAGACCTGAGTCCCTCTTGACTTTTCATTTCCCTTTTGTATAGCCTTTTCTTTTCACTTCCCTATACCTAGCACGAGTTATGTCTTCTTCATCGCTCTTGACTCTGAGGACATCGTTCGAGCTAAGTATAGGGGGGTGTGTATATATTTCATATATACCTTAGCCATAACTCGTACTTTGTGTGAGTGTGTTAATAAATAAAAATGGCTAAAAATCACAAAAATTAAAAAATTTTCATGTACATAATCTTCTTTTATTTGCACATACATAGCTATTGTACAAATTATTTTTGTAAAAATGATTTCAAAAATCTTTTGTGTAAAGCTTGTGTAAATATTTTTGTATCAAAATTATGTATATAGTACAAAATTTTTCCAAAATGTTTTGAAAATCAAAAGTTTGCAAAAATCTTGTGTAAATATGTGTAAATACCTCTTTGCAAAACTTGCACTTTATGCATCATCATTCATGATTTCAAAACATTTTTCAAAAATTTTGCATGATTGTAAAATATTGTGTAAATAAGCATCTTGTTGTACATATGTATATAGTTTTTCTGGATAATAGTTGACATTTAAACTGGCCTGGAATCAAATTGAGAAATGGAGCTTGATTAAGATCTTAATCCACCTAATTCTAAGAGGAACCTTATAGGACTTAGGTTTAAGGCTTTTCAGGTCCATGGTGACTTAATTCTTTGAGTCCACTAGGCTATGATCACATGTCATCTCAATGAGCCTAAGTAGAGCACTTAACAACAACACATGACTCATATAGATTATGGCTTTACTTGGACACCCGCACTATGCAACGAGCTCTCTACGGATGAGGTGGTGAGGAGGCAGTCTTCCTTGGCTTGGGGTAGCATATGAGGGTAGTACTTCTAGGCGGAACCTCTCTTCTTCTTATAGTGAAGGAAGTACGTCTCAACTTGGTCTGGTTGCCATGAAGTCTAACGACGGGAGTTGTGGGTTGCAATAAAGCTTCAAAAGAGGGATAGTCTACTGGCTCAAGAGGAAAAACTCCTTGTATATATGCTGCACATGTATATGTTGTATAGATGCACTCGAAAAAAAAATGTGTGCAAAAAAGAAAAGAACTCCAAAAAAGTGGTGGGTCTGAGAGAAAATGATAATCCCACCGGAGTATCTATATAAGTGCAATAAGCAAAGCTTGGTTTCATGATCCACCTGTTGTAGCTTGCAGCAGGGAGACTTGGCTACACTGGTCAAGCTCCCAAGGGTACTTGGCTACACTGGCCTTGACCCATTCTCTTCTTCCCCCTCTTCTTGAGCCAGTTGTACTTGAACTTAGAAGGGAATACCCCGCTCCTCGAGGAAAGAGTGGTCAGATTGAGGTCATAGAGTTACCTTGTTAGGGAGGGTTGTCAAGTTGCCATTTCTGAGGTGGAGAGCTTAGACTTCACATCCACAGGACGATAAAAGATTCATGGTCTTCAGGGTTTGTGATTGATGACTTGTTCTGATCTGGAGCATTGAGGAGTCTTGGTTATAGATTGGTGGAACTTAGAGGCTGTTAGGTTTTAAGCTTAAGTCTAAATAAGGTTCCGACACATTAATAATCCAAAGATCTGATTAAGCTCCATACCTCAATTTAATGAAGGCAAGTTTAATAATCAACCTTGATCCATGTACATCCTCTTTTTCTTTTTCTTTCTTTCTTTTTCACTTCTTTTTCAAATAAGTGTTTGCTAAGGGACTAGCAAAGTTAAGTATAGGGGGGTGATGAATACCCATTCATCACTCTTTATTCTCATATTTTAGCTACAAAAACCTATGCAAATGCATGTAGATATTTGTAAATAGGAATAATTAGAAAAAGCATGCATTGTGTAAAAACTTATAATTAGCATGTTTTGTGCAAAAATAAAAGAATAAAGATTAAAAAGAAAAAGAGGGAAATATTTAGAATAAATATTGAGCAACCTAACCCAAGGGAGGGCTCAGCATGGGCCTGACCGCATAAAAACCAAAGTAGAGGGAGATAGGGGCTCATGTGTAAATATTTGTAAATAAATAAAAATGTTTTCCTCACTCAAAAATATGCTTGTAAATATTTGTATATATTTAGAAAATATTAAAAACAAAATAAAAATTTGAAAATTAAAAAGATCAAAAACACCCTTTCACCATGTACATAGACCATGCCTCCTTATTTATTTAACCTTATAAATAAATAAAATTATTTTCTAAACTTTTTGTAAATATTCTATATTATATATTGTAAATAAATAAAATAAAAAGAATCAAAACAAAAATCAAATAAAAATAACAAAATTAAAAACACAAAAATATATTGTACATATGCCATGTATATAGATGTATATATCTATTTATTTTACCTATATACATAATAAAAATAAAATAAAAATATCCTTTTATTCCTCATTTTATTCTATAAATAAATAAAATATAAAATAGGAATAAAAATGTATAAAAATAACTAATTAAAAATCAAAATTCAAAACCCTATATTGTATTTATACCTATATATAGCTATATAATGTACATACCTTATTTTCATCTCCAAAAATTAATTAAAAATCACCAAAAAATAGAAAAAATTAAAACAAAAATATTTCATGCTTTGAGTTTTAATTAAATCGGCCATTTGTTATTTTTTATTCAATTTCTAAATCTTTTCTGACGTGGCTGGTTCCCATTGGTCCACGGGGGTTGTTGACCGCCCGGTCAACTCCCCCCTGTGGACCACTTCCCACGGGTCTGGTTCGCGGACCCGACTTCTCCCATTTATTCCCGCCAGACCCGATCACCATTTAGCCTAACCCAGGGTCCTAATCACTCCCCAAGTATCCGGGAATCTCACCCGACATTGATCCTAGGGATCCGTGCTCAATCGAGCCGGACCCGAGCCCTTCTTCCCGGACCTGCACCCATATAAATTCCGAGCTCCGCCCCCGTTTTCAGGCATCTTTGGCTCTCCACTCTTCATCCCGTGACCTCCACAGCTATCCCTGAGGTGACAGCTCTCGGTTGCCCGTGTCACAGCGAGGAGAGAGTGGCCGGACCACTGATCCGGCGAATAGCTCCGCCGTAGCTCCGCCAGTGGTGTGAGCTCCGAGCCTCAGGACCAGACGACCTTCGAGGCTACGACTGGGAGCTTCCCCAGCTCCAGCCCAGTCTACTTCGCCACCCAGGTAATCACTTAGCGTCCCTATTTAGCCTAATTTCCATTTCGCCCCAATTTGCACCGCCGCCGTGTTTCGTTGATTCCGACCACCTCGCGCATCATTTCGATCATCGGAACCCATATTCACCTTCGCCGTCCCTCCGCGCACCTTCTCCATACACCCATCCAACCCAGCTCGCACAGGAGCTGGGGTTCGAGCTCTACCGTCCATCGCTCGCCGGAGCTCGCTCATCCCGACGCATAGGCCACCTTCACGCCGCCTAACCGGGTCGAGGCACTTTTCCCTCGACCCGCGAAGCTTCTGACCCATTTTGCAGGACCAGAGGAGGCTATCTGAGGCCTCCCGACATTCGACCAGGATCTCTCCTCCGCCGACCTCGCCGGAGCCCCTCCAGGGCTCGGCTGGGCCATCGGAGCCCACCTTCAGCTGCGGAGCTTCACCGCGGACCTGTTCCGATCTTCAGAGGCAGCAGACGAGGACCGTCGCGCTCGCACGAGGCCGGCGAAAGTCGTCGGCGACTTGTTCTTCCAGGATCCTCGCCGACCGTCAGATCAGCCTTAGAGCTCCAGATCAGATCACGACCGTCCATTCGCGGAGCTGCAGCTAGCGTCAGATCAGTTGAGGTGTGATCCCCGCCGTTGGTTCACCGAGGGTTCGGCCACTACGTACGTGGACCGTCCGATCTCCACGTGGAGGACCCTCCACCGTTCGATCAGGCCGAGCCTTTCAAGGTCAAAGTCGCCACCGCTCTCGTTCGTTGGATCTGCTACGTGGCGCACATCCGGCCGTCGGGGTAATAAAAGGGGTAATTTGTCTTAGGCCCCCTCTTAGTTTATGTTTTTAGTTTCAGTCCTGTAAATATTTTGTGCCTTTTATTTACGTTGGGTTATTTGCACACTGGACCCCGTACTTTAGTTTATTTGCATTTATGCCCCTGTTTGTGTGAGCCACGTGCGTCGTCACGTGTGTATTTGGTGTAATTGCAACTTTAGTCCTGTAGTTCTGGATGTTCGTTAATGAATGAAATATTTTTAGTAATTGCATATATGCCCCTGTGAGTGTTTTAATTGCACATGTGCGTCTATTAGTGGGTTATTTGCAATACAGCCCCTGGACTTTTTGGTACGAGTTACCAAAAGGTCCCTGGGACTTGTTTTTCTTACAAAGAGGTCCCTGAGTGCCCCAGGCATGCGCCGCACGCGTGCGTTGCTGGGTTAATTGCACCTGGACCCCCAGAACTTCGGGTATTTGCACTTTAGTCCCTGTGCACAGTGCCCTCTTTTGATTTTTGAATAAAATATCAAATCACCTCCAAATTCGATGAAAATTTGATACATGGCTCCTGCCATGTTGTAGGATTTTTGAGAATTTTTGAGGACATTTTTGATTTTGTTTGTTATTTTTAAAAATTCAAAAACCTCTATTTCAGCCACTGTCTAGTTTTAAAAATCCCAAAAAAAATATAAAACTCCCTCAAAAATTCCATAAAAATTAGGTACTGTTTCTTTTGTGCTCTTTTAATTTCTAGCCAATTTTGGCTATTTTTCATTGAGTAAAATCCCTAAAAATTCAAAAACACCTAAAAACTCATAAAAATTATATTAAATAACATAAAAACCTAAAAACAATAATTTTGGTACTCAAATTTTCCTTGTTTTACCTAGTTTACAAGAAAAATACCTCCAGGCCCTTTTGAGATCCTTGGATATTTTATTTAGGGATTTTGGGCCTGGCTGGACAGTACCTTGCCTTTCTACCACTGTTTGATTTTTAGAAAATAAAATACACATCAGAAAAATTCCAAAAATTCACCAAAAACACTAAAAAACCTAAAAAACATAAAAACATTTTTGTTTGAATTTTTGCTTGATTTTTGACACATTAAATAAATTGCTAA
Organism: Ottelia alismoides; assembly: GCA_037367405.1. NCBI lineage: Eukaryota > Viridiplantae > Streptophyta > Magnoliopsida > Alismatales > Hydrocharitaceae > Ottelia > Ottelia alismoides. The sequence goes on along the minus strand of JAZKJV010002181.1, from coordinate 494,273 downwards.
AGTGTGCTTGTCTTTGTTTTTCTTTTATTTTCTCACTATATTAAAAATATAAAAAAATATAAAAATCATTAAAAACCACTAAAAATACTTGTCTTTTATTTTATTTTATTTTTACTACTTCGTAGGCCTTTGGCCAACCCGTGCTCCTTGAGTTCGACCCTGGGTGCTATACCAGGTTAATCTCATAGCTGGACCGCTTTACTTTGTTTTGATTGATCTCTGATTTATTTAGCGGTCTGATTTTTCTTGATATACTTAGTCTGAGTGATTGAGGTTGCAGCGACCATTTCTATACCTTTACCTTAGTCATTTAGACGGCTATCAAGCACTTGCAGATCAAGACATGGATAGATGGATGCTAACAATGAAGTCAGAGACTAACTCCATGCATAAGAATGGTGTGTGTACCCTAGATGATCCATCTAAAAGGGTAAAATCCATTGGGTGTAAATGGATCTTCAAGAGAAAAAGGAGACCTGATGGGAAGGTAGAGACCTTCAAAGCACGGCTCATAGCCAAGGGTTAAACACAGAGAGAAGGCATCAATTACGATGAGACGTTCTCTCCTGTGGCTATGCTTAAGTCCATTAGAGCACTGCTAGCTATAGCTGCATATCTTGACTACAACATCTGGTAGATGGATGTTAAGACGGCTTTCCTCAATGGATACCTCGAGGAGGATATCTATATGGAGCAGCTCCAGGGCTTCATAATAGAGGAAGGAAAAGTATATAAGATAAAGAAATCCAGCTATGGGCTCAAACAAGCTTCTCGTAGCTGGAACATTAGATTTGACGAAACCATAAAGAGTTATGATTTTGTTCAGAATCCTGATGAGCCTTGTATATACAAGAAGCTTAGTGGGAGTACCATTGTGTTCATCGTGTTTTATGTAGATGATATCCTTATCATTGGGAATGATACATGAATAATGACCAGTGTTAAGATTTGGCTATCCTATACCTTAGAGATGAAAGATCTTGGAGAAGCCTCTTATATCTCAGGTCTGAAGCTGTTCAGAAATAGAGAAAAGAGGATTTTGGGATTGTCACAACATGGGTACATTAGCAAGATCTTGGAACGTTTCCATATGGAGAATTCCAAGAAAGGCTTCCTTCGTTTGAGACATGGTATCCATCTATCTATAGGAATGGCTCCCCAAATTGTCGAGGATAAGAAAGCCATGGCTGGATGCCCTTACGCATCAGTTGTGGGAAGTCTAATGTACGCCATGATGTACACAAGGTCAGATATCTACCATGCAGTAGGAGTGGTAAGTCGTTACCAATCTTGCTATGGAGAACAACACTAGAATGCAGTAAAGAACATATTTAAATATCTAAGATGGACGCAAGATTATATCTTGGTCTATGAAGATGGCGATCTCCAGGTCTTGGGATATACAGATTCTGACTTCCAGTCTGATATTGATGATCGAAAATTGACATCAGGGTTTGTGTTCTTGTTGAACGGTGGTGCTGTGAGCTAGAGAAGCAAGAACATGACACTACGACAGATTCAACAACAGAAGCTGAATACATAGCCGCATCAGATGTTGCGAAGGAGGCGGTGTGGTTGTGCAAGTTCATACTAGAACTTGGCGTAGTTTTCTCTGATACTCCCATCCTGTTACTCTACGATAACACGGGAGCCATTGCTCAGGCGAAGGAACCCAAGTGGTATCAAAAGAGCAAGCAAGTGGAAAGGAAATACCACATCATTCGGAAGATTCAAAAGTGTGGTGACATCGTCATCATCAAGGTGGCTTCTGCTGACAATGTTGTTGATCCTCTTACCAAACCTCTGACACAGAAGGATTTCGACCAACATGTAATGAGTATGGGTTTAAGGATTGTACCTGAATGGTTCTGAGGGCTAGTGGGAGATTGTTATCCATGTGAGCCCACGGCAAATCATTCCAACAATAAATGTTATTGTAATGTTTGATATATCAATAAAAGTTATTGGTTTATTTCCCTCCCTATATGAAATTAAGTGAATGAATGCACTGTAAGGTCCCTCTGTACAAATAGGGTTATGTACCATGGATGTCTTGACATCATAAAGCTGTTAATTCAATTGTTTAATCATAGAGGATGGTGCTTAGATGAATATCTAAAGATTTAGATTGAGGACTCATCAAGACCGTCAAATGTGATCTCCAGCCTGAGTGGGAGATGGCAATCCTAGCTCTAAAGGCCGATATCTGACCGACCTCTTGATACAGGTCCTCTGTATGAGAATAGAGATTCGAGGGTGTCAGATAAGTTAGGTCAAGGAGTTGACTTAACGAGATCGAGATAACTAAAGACCTATGTCGTATGCTGTCACGATATAGGCATGCATCCTATGACCTGAGACAGATGTGTTGCTATATTTCTGAGTATGTACATTTGGCAGACCAATATGTTGATGGCCTAATCAAGATCTATATGCTGGCGACCTGGTGTGCATGTAAAGACATATGAGTGATACGATCTCTCAAAGGGATCATACATGTTCACTGTCGAACCAGAAGACATGAGCTCACTCATGAGGTATTGGGATATATATTAATTTCCATGCATGGTCATCTTGCTTTGGAAGCTTGACATAATTTATAGGTATGATATATGCTTTGGAAAGCATATGATCCGTACCAAGTCCTAATGACTAAATGAGAATCTTAATGATAAAACCCTGAAGAAGGCAGTCTAAAGTGATCTTAGACTTCGGGTTTATTCTAGGTCTTCCAGTATGCAGGATGTACATGTATTGGGAATGCCTGAGGGTGATGTGATCATAAACGATTGTATAACCATGATGCTTCCATTCCGAGGAAGTGATGAAATAGGTCTGGATTTTAGTGACTCCTCTCAGTAGAAAGAAGTGATCTAATCTTGGTCCAAGGATTAGACATTGGTCTGAATGAGATTCAGGTGCAATGAGAAGATTAGATCTACGGACTTGATTTAATCAAGCATCTATGAGAGGTCCCCGAGATCTGTATTTGAGATATGATCTCAATATCCAAGTCATTATACATGGAACGTACAATCGCCCTGTCCTGATCTCCAAGTATATATGGAGAAAGCACATTATTCTTGAAGGAGTTCAAGAATAATTCCTTTGATGAATTATGTATCCAAGCAACAGGATATTGATAATTAAATGAGATTTAATTATCAAGAATAATATGAATGAGATTCATATTATGAGAATGATTATCCAAGATAATTAAATGAGATTTAATTATCAAGGATATGCAGAATGTGGATAGTACTATCCATGCTATCCATAATATCAATGTATATTATAAATATGATTTATAATATATTTTAGAGAGCTCATTTGTAAATAATATTTACTAATTGATTGTTGATGTGAATTAGATTCACATTGGGCGATTAATTGAAAATATAATTTATATTAGTTTTGGGTTGTGAATGTAATTCACATATTTTTCTCAATGGCGTGTTTGAAATATTCACTGATTAATTTGGAATTAATTTAGTGAATATATTTGCAATAAATGATGTTGCAAATAATTAAAAGATCATGAGATTTTACCTCATAAAATAAAGAAGATAAAACTCACCTAATAAAGAAGTGGCTTCACCCTTAAATTGTTCAAAGGTGACGCCCCATCTTTTTAGGAGGAGGTTATTGTCCTCTTTATTATTTTGTATTGATTAATTTTATTAAGTTAAATTATATTGATGATAATGCAACATATATTTAATTTAATATAAATTAATAGTTATTGCTTTATTAAATAACAATGATCATGGCCATTGATTAAAAATACAAATCAATCTAACAGTTGATTTTGTGTATCTCATGGATTGTGATCCATGGACTCCCAAACTACTATATAAGAAGGGGAAACCCTAGCCCTTCAAAACACACGTCTACTCTCTCTCTCTCTCTCTATCCTCATTCTCACGCCCCATTTCTCTCTCTCTCTCTCTCTAAGTGTGGCCATCCACCTTGGGTGTTGAGAGAATTGCAGTTGTCGCTACGCCGTCATGTTGTCGCCTCGATTGCTCGTGGATCTCCGTCTTCCTTAGTGCTTCTAAAGCAAGTGGAAGACATCAGATTTCGATGGACGAATTAGGAGATTCATCGCTTGGATCTTCATCTTGAATTGCGGAAAGCACCATCTCATCATCGCTCCCGCAAGTGCCTTCTTCGTGGATCGGACTTGAGTTAGGAGGATCTCTTACATTAGAGATCAAGTGATCGAAACCACGCTTCAAGAGGTATTTCTAATACTCCATGGTTAGATGAAACGACCCAAGAAATGTTCTTGGATCATTTGGTTTCATCATATGATTTAATTTTTTTTAAATTCCACTGCACCGAGCAACTAATGCGACCAGTCGCTCCGATCGCATTGGATGCGATCATCACGCTTCCGTGATGCGCTTAAGGATTTCACATATCCTTAACTATAGCCCAATGAGATTCACTATTACTTCCTTAACTTACACGCATTCTTTCTATCTCCCAAAATATGTCCTCTCCAGCCTTCTCCTTGGCAAGAGAGATCAAGCTCCAAATCCTTCATCCTGCAGGAGCTTTGCAATTATATGCCCTTCTTCCTTAGGACCATTATCCATCTTGATCAGAGTCTGAATCTCAATTTCTTCCATGATACATATATGCAACTCCTCGTCGGATCTTTACATCCCACTCTCTATTGATGATCTGCAACCGCTAACTTTCCAGATGAGATCTAAAGTCTCGAGCTCTCCAATCTCTTCTATAGAACTCATTCCAAGTATAGAGGCTTCTATCTTCGAAGCTGCCGCATCAGATCTCTACAAAAATTATTTTCAAGAAGATAACATGTAAAAAGAAAAAAGAACAAATTTGTAATAACTAATTAACTATGTGTGCATTAATCAACTATGTAAAATACTAATCAAAAAGTTGTAAAATGTAATAGAAGAGTTGTAGTAAATAAGAATAAGGTTGTAAACTGGATAATCAAGATCTCACTAAAAATGCATGATTTAGACTACTTATTTGCAAATGCATAAACATGAGAATAGATGGAAATGCCGTTTTTGCAAACTCATGCGGTGATTGCAATAAATGATGATGATGAAAGACAAATAAAAAAAGGTTTAGATCAATTTTTTAGGTCAATAATGAGTCATGTGCTCATCATAAATGAATAGTCACTAATAAAATAACAAACACTCAATGTCAACATTCGTATTTCCAAACTACAATTGTAATTAAAGCCATTTTTTCATCTTCAGTACAACTATTTCCCTAAGTGATAAGTAGGTATTACACTATCTTAGAGAAATGATAGATAAGTAGGTATTATAGTATCTTAGAGAAATGATAGAGTCAAAATCAAATTGTGCAAAAGAGATATTTAACTGTAGTGTACGATAAGTGGATTTTACTTGTATAAGCCCAATGTTGAACTCAAGGATGCAACTTGGATATCTAAAACTAACATGTAGTGTTATTATAGTAAGAGAGAAACATAGTGTATGAGGTAATTTTGTGTGTTTCATGATTTTTATGGGGTTTTCTTTATTTTTGGCATTCTTTTTATACTTGATTTTTGATTTATATTATACTTTATATTTTATAGTTATTTATTTTAAATTGATTTTTGAAATTATTTTTAAGGATGTGGAGAAAAATGACAGAACAAGTGGTTTGTCTTATTCAATGGGTCTAGGATTTTTTATATAGCATGAGACTCTAGAGAGGCGAAAAGAGGAAATTATATGGATACTTGAACGGGTTTACATGACTCAATAAATATAAAAAATAACCCGTTAACTCTTATACTCCCATCAAGTTGGAGCATGTATATCGATCATGCCCAACTTGGAAATCATCCACGAGAGACATTTCTTGAATAGCACTTTCGTGAATATATCTGCAAGCTGAAGATCTGAGGAGATATGAGGAGTAGCAATTTTCCCTCTCCGTACTACATATTGATGAAGTGATATTCAACTTTAATATACTTAGTCCGTTTATGAAAAACTAGATTGGTGGTATTGTAGGTTGCATACTTGTTGTCACAATATAAAGGGGACGAGAGTAGTAGTATGAATTCCAAGCTCCTGTAGAAAAGAGTCAAGCCATGCAATCTCACAAGCGGCTTGGACCATCATACTATATTATGACTTTGCACTTGATCTAGAAACCACCATCTGCTTCTTGTTACGCCATGCAATAAGGTTGCCACCAAGAAACATAGCATAGATTGTAGTGGATAGTTGATCCTCAGGTGAACTGGCATAATCTACATCGCATAAGAGGTGATAACAGTATGACCATTGACCCTGTAGATGAGGTCTCACTCTGGAGATGCCTTCAAATATCGAAGGATCAAAAGAACATCATGCCAGTGACTTTAGAGAGGCCTCTCAATGTGTTGGCTCACTTTGCTCACGACATATGATATATCTAACCCAACGACAATAAGGTAAAGTAGTTTGCCCACCATGCTTGTATATCATGTAATGTCCTCAAACTCAAGATCAGTGGATGTAGAGGGTTTTCACACTTCTTCAGGAATGCTAGATGATTTGCATCCAAGTAGTCCAATCTCTGTAACAATACCTAAACAATACTTCTGCGATGATAGGTGTAATCCCTCTAAGGTATGTATCACCTCAATGCCAAGAAAGTAGCGGAGTTGACAAACATCCTTTGTGACAAACCACCTTCTAGAGGAAGGCCTTGGTCTTATTCAATGACTTGTTTTATTCAATGGGTCTAGGGTTTCTATATAGCGTGAAAACTGGAGAGGTGAAAAGAGAAAATTACATGGATGTCCCAAAGGGGCTACAGGACTCAATAAATATAAAGAACCGATCCATTAGCTCTAACAAAGGATTTAGATTACCTTTTACGAGTTTTTGATTTTTTATAAAAGAATAAATCAGAAAATATTAGAAATATTTTTTTATTTTAAATTTGAAAAGGTGATTCTTGAGGAGTTTTAGCATTTTTATTATTTTTTATAATTTTTTATATAAAATAAAAGGTTAAATGAATTAAGAAATATATGTAGTATAAAGAGAAAAATGAGATAATAATAAAATAGGATAAGTAAATATAGTTGTATTTTATATTGACGAAGTGAGAACATGAGGATAAAATGTGGGTTATTTTAGAGATTTTAAGTTTTGCAATTTTTTATGTGATTTCTACATGTTTATAAGTGTTTTTTTATTTTCAAGAAGAGGATACATAATTTTGTAAATATATTTAGAGGATATGTATTCCTAGATATTATAAAAAAATCTTGTATTCTTGAGAGTTTTCAAACCAGAAGCATCTATTATGATTTTTCAAAAATTATGTGCATTTTTAGGAATTTGGATTTTTTTAAAATAGTAAATAGTAATAGATTTGAAAACCAAAAATGTCTAGTGATAATAGATATGCAGTGGAATAAGTAATAATTTCCTTTCATGAGTGTTTATTTTTTTGGATTTTAAAGTCTAAACCTTTAGTTAATTTAAAATGAAGAAATGAAAAAATTTTGAAAAAAATTGTGAGAGGATTTTTTTACGTCTAGTAAGGTATGAACCTTAATTTTTGTTAATCCTAGATCAACCAAAATAAATTTCAGATGATTTTTTGATCAAAATAACTTCAGTTACCCTGAATAAATTCTAACGAATAAATGCAATATCAGAATTTCCAAGAAAGTAAATAAAATAGTTTTATTTAGTATAAGATCTCTATACAAATTTAGCTTAAAAATAATGAAAAATGATTGACAAATAAAATAAACAAGATAGGGGGACTCAAATGTGAATAAAAAGTCAAGTTTTATCATAAAGAATCTGTACAGGACTAAATACAAATAATTATATGTTATTTTCACTTTCAATGCCCCTCGGTGGGCTCTTATTGTGAACCTCTTGAAACATGGGGTACATTGGTGCACAATGTTTACTTTATCGCAAATGAAGGGTTGATATCACTACGCTTTATGCAAAGGGGTTCATCTTCCCTATTAAGACTTACCCACCCTAGACAAAGCTCGGGTGGATTGTCAGAGAGTTGAATTGTCCTCTATCGCCTCCTCCTAATTGCTATAGGCCTCTAAATGACTTGATCATAGGCTTTATCTCTTCCCCTAGAGCTCGCCTTAAAGTCTGAAGAATGTTTCAAAGGTTGCGAGGCGTTATGGCATGTTGTGGAGGGAGGTGAATAGAGATTGATTCCGATGCTTGAAATATCAAATGGCAAGTCAAATATGCATCAAAGCTCTATGCCAATACTTATAAAAGATGGCAAAAACTTGCAACATCTAATTCATATATGATTTTAAAGTAATGAGTGAAGATTGAGGTAATTGGGAGGCCAGGATCACCAACAACTTTGGGTTCTTTCAAAAAGGATGGTGGTGTAAATGGTGAATGAACGTCCTCTAATGTAGTTGGAAACAAAAGTGGAGGAAATTCTTTGACCTCACATGGGGGTCAAAGGGTGGCATGGATGGCTGATGATGGCATGCGTATTCAACAAAGATAAGGTAATTCGAATGGGTAGGCTCGCAAAAAACTCAAATTGCATAAGCTACGATGGATGATATCGAATTTACACAATCAAATAAGACGTGGAATCAAATGGACTTGTAAATGAGGCTGAAATGACCTCCCATCGTCGTGTCACGTCTGACCCGCAGATCAGAAACTCTACCCACCAAAATAGCAATTGGAAGCTCTAGATCTTTCACTCGCTTTGCTGCACCTCGAGATCTCGGCCTTGACCTTGTGTCATGTAAGGAAAACTTGTTGGAGTTTGGAGAACGTTAGGATTTGTAGAATAGGAGATATGATTTTGGAGAGGGTTTCATTTTAAAAGAGTTGTTGTGGATGAGGATCCGAGCTTGGATCAAGGATTGAAAGATTGATATGTTGAATGGAGGTCGGTTGGTTTCTTGAAGTGCATCAAATGGGGGAGAAATCCGAGGTCAAACCTCAACATTCACCTCATGCATAGCTGCCTTGACACACGGCCCAAAGAAGAATAAGGAATGGGGGCAAGGCACATGTTGTCCATTAAAACTTCCGAAAATGCCATAATTCGTAAAATTCCTATAAAATAGCAAATTTCCTCAAATAGGAAAAGTCAAAACATAGAAGTTGTTCGAATTTTAAGATATACAACTTTGCAAGTTCAACTTTATTTTAAGTGGATTTTGATATGTTGTTTTTTTATATATTCTCTTTATTATTATATGTCTTATATATTATATTATGTATGCGCATTACATTTGACATATATCGATATTTTTGTGGATTTTTAGTTTTATCATACACAATAAATACATAAGGAAAGTTTCTAGATGCCAATTTTACCTATATACTAACTATAACTTTTTATATCATTTTAGTTTTGTAATTTTTATTTAGTTTCATATTTAGGTGTGATAGATCAATTGGGACCTTTTTTATGCGAATTGCTTTTTTAGTATACGGAGTGCTCTTATTTATGCAAGCATATGCATCCGTGATCTTTTGCAAGGACACATACAAGTGAAAAATACCACACTTGAATAGAAAAAGGTACACTAAGTAAAAGTTGGACTTCTAAGATTCCTCGAACCATCATATGATTACCTTTGAAGTGCTTTTCTTACATCGTAATGTCATAGTTACCGAATAATCTCAAACTAAGGATTCAAACGTAATATAAAACGAGGTAGAGGTTGATGTGCATTTAACATATTTATATAAAAAAATTCTTAACGTGATTTTGTAGTTTTTATTGTCTACTCTAGTTCAAAGGTACCAGAAGCTGAAAAAAAGTCATTTAAGCACAGTGGTGCAAAATCTAAAAATAGTGAATGAGCTTATTAAGAAAAATAGGATTTTTAGATCTAGACTAAGGTATGATCTAAGCTAAGATCTATTTGAAAGCAAATCATCGATGTAGTTTATGGGAGTTGAAGTGGGAAAAAGGCATTGTTATCTTGTAATAGTAAAATTCAAAATAGTAATAAAAAATGAAAAAAGGCACAGCATTGCCGCCCGATAGAAGAGAACCGGGGAAGGTGGAAAGGTCAGGGTTGTGTTGTCCGGTGGGGGAGGAAATAGCGGCAACAATAACGCATATACTCCGCCGCATATTCTCCGCACTCACTCACAGCACATCGGTTTCTGCTTGACCCAAAACTTAATATAATCGTAAAAGTCCCGCACTCAAGTCTCCACTGCTACAGTATCTTCTTATTGCTCCCTATTTCAAGTACCGCTGATCACAGGTACCGGATTGAGCACTGAACCCACATTTTTGCTTCTTCGTTGCCCTCTTTCTGTGTATAGGATTGAGTGTGCAGCAATGATGTTTTCCAAAGGGAGGGGCTTTGCATATTGCTGGGGATTTGGAACCTCTGATGGCTGAAGGTGGGGAGAATTCGTTGTTGGAATTTGTGGGTATTTCGAATTTGGTGTTGATTTTAGGTTTTTTGTCGAGTTTGGTTTTTGGGTTTTTTTTCTTCTTCTGAACATAGTCGGTTTCTGCATAAAAGTTGGAATCTTTGATGACGATTCTTCTTGACTGTGGTGGGTTCATTGTCGCTTTTGGATTATTTTGGTGGTTTTGAGTCTTTAACGAACTTATTCTATTGGGCTTTGTTTCTTTGCTTCTTTGATGGCAATCTTTCCTTGTTTTGGCTTATCGAATATTCGTCTAAAATGCGGCCTTTTATAGCCTTTAAATATGAATTTAACTTACAGTCTTGAGATAACTGCAGGTTTCGTTGGATTCCCGAAAAAGGTGGTTGTATTGGAAGGAGAGGCTGTTGCTTTCTGTTCATGAAAAGCGAGGTGGTGTTCAGTGTTTCCATATTTCCTGCCTGGATTGATCCTGATTTATTAGAGGAAATCCTTTTGAATGCGGAAGTGACTTCCATGAACCGATGTCTATCTTTCCTGGAAATTCTGATTTGGCAAGCAGGGCAATTTTTGGGAATTTGTTCTACATCTGTTTTTGGATGATTTTGGTAATATTTCTCAATCTCGAGGAAATTACCTTGTTTGCTTTTCAGGGCAAATCTCCTTTGGCATTTGGGAGGTAGTCTGCTCATTTCAGCAACTACCTTTTCTCCTGAGGCAACCTTTGTGGTTTTCCTCTGGGCAACTCTCCTTTGGCATCAAAACCTTCTGGTTTTGTTATCGGGACTACGGTCCTATACGACTCACGATACTATCCTTCTTTCCGTCAGTTTTCCACGGGAAACTTCTCGAATTCCTTTTGCCTGCAGTATCTTGCTTGCTTCTTTGTTCGCAACGTCTGATGCAGCGACGCTTTCACTATTAGAAGGCAAGTTTTCTTGACAGGTTAGAATTCATTCCCCATTTCTGTCATATTTTATGTCTACCTTTCTTCTCTCATTTCTAGTGCCCTCTTAGATGCAAATTTCTGTGTTCTTACTGCTGATCTTTTGTATGCAGATATACTTCTCATCTGGGGTCTGGGTTCCATATCAGTTACCTGTTGAGAAGTAGCAATCACCTTTTCTTGATTTTTCAAGTTGTTGAAAAAACCAGGTGCACTTTTAGGGCATTCAATCAATTTACAGCTACTGTTATGAAGTAAACCCAATTATAGGTATTATGATACTTTTTCATGACTTACAATTCCCTGGTTTATGGCACAGATATTTTAGATATGGATATGACAGAGAGTGACATGGATTTTGAGTTCTACACAGATACAAGCGATAGTGATGAACGTGATGATACTGAATCTATATATGATTGCCGTGCTCAAAGCTTATTGTCAAATTTGGACCAAAGCATAGATAAAATTGATGGCTACCTTGCATTCGAAAGAGGGTTTTCTTATGGAGATGCTGTTCGGTTGGCCACAGAACCATTTGGACAGATTGGTCAAGTTGTAAATATAGAGATGGTGGTTGACTTGGAGAGCAGTTGTGGTGAAATCATAGAAAAACTCAGTAGCAAGCAGCTTATTAGGATGCGGTCCTTCACTGAGGACGACTATGTTATTTATGGTCCATGGATTGGGAAAGTGGTTAAGGTTTATGATCTGGTCACAGTGCTGCTTGATGATGGAACAAAGTATACAATATCGACTAGGGACACCCAGAACTTGGTACCTATCTCTCCAGGATTTCTTGAAGATGGGCCTTACTTGTATATCCCTGGACAACGTGTGAAAATCAATCATTCTTCTTGTTTTGATTCATGGTGGTGTGGCATGTGGGATGATGGGCATTCTGAGGGTACTATTTGTTCAGTAGAATCAGGTCCAGTTCTTGTGAGTTGGATAAGTTCTGTGGTTCTTGGTTCAGGCATTGCTCCTTCTGACCTCATAGATGCGAAGGACCTATCGTTGTTGTCATGCTTTCATCATGTCAACTGGCAACTTGGAGACTGGTGTAAGCTTCCTTTTAGTGATAAGAGTGCTTGTCAGCATGCTGAGATGACTGCAGTGGATCATGGTCTTCCAAGTATTTACTGTCAGGGTTCTTCCCAGATGCTGAGAACAGAAAGGAAAACCAATAAGCCGGAGCTTTTATATTGCATCACCCGGACCAAGACAAATTTGGATGTGTTGTGGCAGGATGGGACTCTATCATTTGGTTTAGATTCACAAACCTTAGCTCCAGTTGGTACCATTGGCGATCATGATTTTTGGCCAGGGCAATTTGTCCTGGAGAAAGCACCATCTGATTGTCCACCAGTTTCAAGTGCCAGACACCTTGGAATAGTGAAAAGCATGGATGCAAAGGAAAATATTGTTACTGTTAAATGGTCCCTACAGGAGCTTAATCAATCAAATGATTATTCTAGAAAATTCTCACAGGAGAGTCATAGTGCTTACGAGCTGATGGAGCATCCTGATTATTCTTACTGTTTAGGTGATATTGTATATCGGTCGCCAATGAAGAACTCGACTTTCCATGCTGATGTAGTGTCTGGTTTCTCTGTTCCTGGTGATTATTTGTCATGTATCGGCAATGTTGTGGGTCGAAAAGAAGGATATTTTGAAGTTAAATGGGCATGTGGCACCACATCTGAGGTATGCTCCTAATATGTGAATGAAACTTTTTCCCTTCTGGCAAGGATTGGTTTGTTTGAAGATTTCTCAAATAGACAATTCTCAGTGAATGTTATTATTTGCTTCATTTGAGCTACCTAAGACCAACTGGGTACATGGAACTTAAGCTTCAAAGTCTTTTTTTACTAATAGGATTCGAACCCTGGTCCTTTAAAGTGGGAGCCACTGCTTCTACCACCAGACCATTAGAGGGGTTCTTAATCTTCAAAGTCTTGAAGGAATGCATTTAGTAATATTTTAATCCATCAGTTCTGCAGTCTTATTTAGTTACTTATCAATTACATAATTTCTTTTGCTTGATAAGAGGATGAATGCTATTATTAATTGTTGAGAACTTGAGAAAGACTGAGGGTTGCGGAGTTGGGTAAATGGTTCTGCACATAATTCATCTCTCTCCACATTAATTGTAATTTTTTCAGGCTTTATGAATACATACGCTACAATTATTGAGAGTAATTGGTGTTAAGTAGGGTGTAATCGGACAGAACATAACTGAACATACTTAGGTTTGATTCAGTTCGTTTAGCATATTTAAATGTTCGGTTTTAGTTTGACAAGATGAAGATGGTATTCATGTTCGGCTTCATTTAGTCAGGTTCGAGAAGGTTCAATTCCTTTCGATTTATAAGAAATCATAAATATTTCATTCTTACTCATTTTCATTTTGATTAAGGGAGTGTTTGAGAAGAAACTTTCAACAAATATGCTCTTTTTTACTTCAATCACACTTCAATTAAGGTTTGAATAGGTCATTTGGTTATTTAGTGTTGACTATAATTTAATTTTAATCTATACATGTATGCACGCATATGTCCTCCCCCTGTATCGTTGTCGGGTGAAGCCTACTGTTTTAAAATGGAGATCTCGTTGAGAGATCCACTTTTTAAGGTGATCAGTTTGTACATGGGTATCATACAAAGCGCTCGAGGGTCAGGTCTTTTGTTGATCCTATGTACCACCATTTACCATCATACAAGAGAAAGTTCATTGTTGCCATTGAGGGTTAGCTGAGTTAAGTGTGAATCTTCTACATCCCACATTGTGGTTATTTCGTGTTTGCTTGTTTGATCATCATTTTTTTATGCTAAAGGTAGGTAATCGAAACCTTTACATTCTAAAGCCTCTTGCCGAAGCTGTCCTTTCTCTTGTATTCTAAAATGATATCATCTATAAACAAATTTGGAAAAGTGTGTCCCCTTATATATACCTTGTTAATCCGTTTATACCCAAGATAAAAAATTAAGGTCTTAGGGTTGATCCTTGGTGTAAAATGATGCCTATATCGAATGATCTGTAAAAGAGTCCTCACACAAGTTGTTTCTTGGTTATATATATAGAGAAAACTTTAGATAAGACGGTCATTTCCTAGATGCATGGAAAGCCAACCATCTTATCCATTCATAATCAATCCGATGGTTACCATTAATGACCCGTTATCTTTATTTTTTTTAATATTGAAATACCCATTATAGTCAATTTGGCATATTCTATATTTAGAATGCAACAACCATCTCCTAAATAATCTCCCCAACAATCTTCTTTCCCTCTCTCCCTCTCTCTCTCTTTCTCTCTCTCAATGATGATAATGATGATGGCGGCGTACGTGGAGGAGGTGGATGCACGCCGGTGATGGTGTTCGACGACAACGAAGGGAGAATGTTAGATGGTGATCGGTGATTGCATGCCCTGCTCCGTGGATGTACAACGATTGCTTCCCGCGACAGTGTGGTCTTCCTTTGACCTTCATATCAGGGAGAAAGAAGATAGGTTCTCGAAGGTTTTTCTCTCGCAGGCAATGGAGACGGCACCGCGTGGAGGCGGTGGCTGCACATGGAGGACGTGGATCGTGGATGGGAAGCATGAAAGAGGGTGCGGGTGGAGGGTGCAGGTGGAGGAGGTGGATCATGGAGGAGGACATAGGAGGGTGCGGGTGGAGGAGGAATGGAAGCGAAGAAGGGCACGATCAGTTTTTTTGCAATATGTGATCGTTTTTTTACAGTCTTCTATCTTTTTTCACAATATCAGATCTTTTTTTACAAATCACAAATCGTTTTTACAATCTCCGATTTTTTTACATTTACTATTTCTTTTATAAATATCTAACAATGCTCGATCTTTTTTCACTATCCCAAGTATTTTTTTACAATATCAGATCATTTCTTACAAATCTCAATTCATTTTTACAATATCAGATTATTTTTTTACATTTATCATTTCTTTTATCAATTTCTTACAATCTCAGAATGTTTTTTTACAATCTCAGATCGTTTTTTACAATCCCATTTTATTTTTTTACAAATCTTATGTCATTTCTTGCGATTTTAGATTGTCTTTTTACATTTATCGTTTCTTTGTATTTCTAACAATATATTTTTCTTACAGAACAACGTATATTTTTCTACAACCCTCAAAATTCTTTATAATTCTCTCTTTCGCTTAATAATTGTTGAATTACTAACTATCTATTTTTCTTTTGATCTCCAAACAAATATTACAAACAAGTACGAAGTTTTACAGAGGCATTACTAAATTACAATTACAACAATAATCGTATTACTAGTTGTGATTTTATTTTACAAAGCATGTTACAATCTTACAATTGCATTGAGTATTTTACAAAGAGTTCTGTCATTCTGCATAGAGCGAAAATGCTACCACATTGGCGAAACCTCATCCCATAAATAACAACAAAAAAATGCCAATTCAGACGGGCTAAAAAATGGTAAAATAAAAACATTAAATGGAATTCAAATTCAAAATGAAAATACATGGACTAAAATACCTTTTTGGATAAAGAACCATTTGATTGAGATTTAACTGATGAGATGGTTGGCTTTCATACATCCATGAAAGATCCACCTCATTGGAAGGGCCCCTATATATTATATCGCATCGATAAACAAAATAGGAATCCCTTTGTCTATGATTTTCCACATGATTTCTTTTTTTTTTTGAATTAGAAAAGGGGGAAACACGCGGTGGTGTCCACCCCAATATATTAAAGAAATAGAAAAACATATTACAAAGTCCAAGATACAATCAAATGCTTGTAATGAAAACAAACATTCTCGCAGAAGTTGTGCCCAGAAAACCGAACATCATTACGGGCTAACCAAATTGCCCATAGCACCGCCACCGGAGTAATGACCTCTTTGCGAAGACGATCCCTCGTGCCATAAATAGAGGACCAGAAGCAGTCGAAGTCAAGAGTGCATAACCAATCCAGTCTCACATCAATCCACACCGACGAGGAAACTCGACATCTAAAAAACATGTGCTCGATTGTCTCTATTTCAGTTCCGCACAAGGGACACATGTCCGAAACCACCTTAAAAAGTCTAGCACAACGGTCACGGGTCATGATACGCTTCCTTCTGAAGAGTCAAAGGAAGAATCCAATCCGCTCCGGTAGGTGAAGCGTTCAGATAAACTTGCAGTCACGTATCAATCTATTCGAAAGGGATGGCAGAGGTCTAGAGATAGCGTCGTAAGCCTTACGAACCGAGAAGGGCGTGTTCTTTAAAATCCAATGATCCAGGCCCGAGGATGGCCTGGTCACCTGACCCAGCGAGTCCAGAAGACGAAGGAAAACCTCTCATCGTTGATTAGAGAACGAAGATCTGAAGGTTGGCAGCTAGTTACCATTATCCCAACACTCCAACACACTGACATCAGGATTATCGGCCAAGGAGAACAAGCGAGGGAAGCGGCTATAGAGGGTGCTGTCACCCGTCCAATCGTCTAACCAAAATCTGAAAGTGACACCATCACTTACAACTAGCCTGAAAAGATCAAAAAAGCGAGGCAAAACTTTTAAAATTCCCCTTCAAAAAGCAGAAAAGTTAGGCCCCTGGCGCAACTCACCAGGACCCGTCAAAGAAACACCATATATCTGACGGATCAAGAGACATCATGTCCCCTCATCTTTGCCCCAAATCCTGCTTACCCATTTGAATAGAAGAGCCTCGTTGAGAGCCTCTAAGCTTTTAATCCCGAAGCCCCCTTCTCTCTTGGGCTGAGAAATGGTGTCCCACTCAATTAAGTGCACCCCGCTACCTTCGTAACTAGTTTTGCTCCATAGGAACCGGCGCATCAGATGCTCCAACCTCCATCTAATGGTCACTGGCACCAGGAGAGAAGAGAAGAAGAAAATCGGCATCAGACAGAATCGCCTTGATCAGAACAAGCATGCCACCGCGCAACAAAAGAGCCGCCTTCCAACCAGCCAACTTCCTCTCCACCTTTTCCACCACAGGAAACCAATCCGACATCTTCATTTTGTTGTCTGTGAGAGGTAGCCCAAGGTAACAGATAGGAAGTGAGTCACAAGCTGTACCCAACTCCATATTACATGAAAGAGCATCCTCCTCCATCATGCCAAACGTGATCACCGTAGACTTGGCATGGTTCAGGACCAGACCAGATAGTTCTCCAAAAATATCTAAAGTAATGGCTATGGCGTTCGCCCCTTCTTTGCCACCCTCAATAAATAGTATTGTGTCATCTGCATATTGCAGCAAGGGATACACAAGTCACCATACCTGTAGCCCGTAACAAGCCCACTGCGCTGAACCCGATCATCATGCAAGCAAGGATATCCGCGGCTAGGACGAAAAGTAAGGAGCATGAGGGCATCCCTGTCGGACCCCTCTCTGCGGCTGAAAAAAACCACCGTCAGGACGACCATTGACAATACCGAGAACAAGGCCGTGGTGATACATCGCTTCATCCAAGAGATCCAAATATTCGGAAAGCCCCTTCAGTAAAGAGCAACCCACAGAAAGCGCCAATCTAAGGTATCATATGCTTTGGCGAAGTAGACTTTCCATAGCATTGCCTGCTTGCCATTGCGTTTTCACTCCGAAATAATCTCAGAGGTCATCACCAGACTATCGCGATTTAACGGCCTGGGACGAAGGCAGATTGACTAGGAGATACAAGGTGGTCAAGAACTCTGTTGAGGCGAATCGCAAGAATCTTCGCAACTATAAGATAACCCATTCAAAAGTGCAATCGGTCTGTAATCTTCGATTATCTCGTCTGATTCCTTCTTCGGTAGAAGGAAAACGAGCGCCGTGTTTAATCTATCAAAGCCTGCATTGCAACGACAAAACTCCTCTACAACCTCCAGAATCTCTGTCCCAACCACAGACCAGAACTCTTTATAAAAACAAATGGGGAAGCCATCTGGGCCCGGTGAAGCGTCCGCATTTAGATTCCACACGGCTGACTTAACCTCGTCTAAAGTAACCGACGCCGTCAAACTGTTCGTTAACACATCTGGGAGGCGAGAGGCCCCAAGACTACTCCACCTCCACGGTCTCGACGCAACCCTACTAGAGAAGTCATGAAAGTAATCTGCAATAACGTTATCGAGTTCTCTGTCGCCTTCAACCTGGTTCCCTCCAACAAGCATGGACCGGAAAGAATTGGTCCTGCGTCTGGCACAAGCCATCCTGTGGAAAAAAGCCATGTTTGCATCCCCTCTTTTAGACATGCAAGACGAGATCTCTGCCTCCATTCCGTTACCTCCTTTCTATCTTCCTCCTCTACCGTTCTTTGGGCAGCAACCCTTTGTCCCAGTTCGTCCGCATACAACTGTCTGCCATACTCTAAGATGTCAAGTCTCTGTATTGAAATTCCACATGATTTCTCTAGAGACAATATCATAAGACGGCTCCAAAATCAATGAATGCCATATGAAGGTCTTTCTCAAAAACTTTCCCAAATTCCTGAAAAGCTGTATAACTTTTATTGTAGATCTACCATGCATAAATCCAAACGGACTATCTTATACTATGACATTTATCTCAACTCTTTTCAATTATCCTCTCTTACAACATCATTGTATGATCCATCAATTTGACATATGTATAGTTTGCACAATTATGTATTTCTTCTATGTTCTTGCATTCAAGATATCACAATATCCTTTCTCCATTCATTTGATATCTTCTTACTTCGTTAAATAATATTGAATAACTTCTTAAGGTAAATAATACCTTATTCCCCCATCATCTTCTAAATATTTACAAAAATGTCATTCAATCCTGCTTTCCCCACATTTCACATTTTCAAAGCCCTCCTCACCTTATTCCTTTGAAATCCATCAACAATAAGCAGAGTCCTTATAGGAAAAATCTACAAGCTCTCAAAGCTGATCTTGGAAATATCATTCGTTTGAATTATTTGATAATTAACTATGAGGAATAACTTGATTCTATCATACGTTTGGGTATCAGTAAGCATTATGCAAATAACATGTTGGGTTGCGTGCATGTGATTGGAGACAGATGCACTTATGCAAATAACATGTTGGGTTGTGTGCATGTGATTGGAGACATATCTTGGATAAGATGGAGAATAAACTTGATGGTTGGAAGGCGCAAATCCTATCAAAGGGAGGAAAATTGGTGTTGCTAAAGCAAGTTTTGTTTGCTATTCCTATCTTCTTTTGCTCAACCAGGCTACTTCTGAAAGGAGTACGCGTGAAGATTGAATCCATTATGAGGCGCTTTTTCTGGGCTGATAATGGGCAGGTTAAGGGAGGGGTTCACCACATAAGTTGGGATAAAGTTACTCGAACTAACCAAGTGGATTCTTAGATTGTAGGGTGACTATGAAGATCTTGTATACTGCCTAGTGAGAAGAATTTACGACATCCAAGGCTCTTTAAGTGGAAAGGCTATATAATACTCGTCATCACGTTGGGAAGGTATATGGCAAATCTTCCCGGACATGGGAGAACTCCTGCAGCCGGTTCTTGAAAATGGTTAATCCTTCAGATTCTGGAAAGACAACTGTTTACGTACTGGTTCTTTGGACACCCGGTACCCCCGTCTCTTTGCCCTTACTGTCGACAAAGAATCTTCTGGTGCATCATGCTTGGTCAGATGACTCATGGTCTCCCTATTTTATATATGCCTTCTTGGACTAATGTTTGAATGAATTTTTGGCGCTCTTAAAATATCGTTCATGTCAGGGGGCTTGCTGGGGAAAAGTTCATTTCCGTTGGTTAAATGGACATTTTACGGTAAAAAAAGATATATCAAATGTTCGCTAAAGATACTAGTTCATCCCAAGAATATCTAAACCAGGATTGCTGCATTATTTGGAGCAGCAAGATCTAGCAACGTGTGAAGGTTTTTCTGTGGCTAGCCCGGTATGACCCTTGATGAGCAAGGTTCGAAGAAGCATGCTTTTCTCTACGGGTGATGTTCTTTGTCTGAGATGTATGGAGGAAAATGAAGATATGGATCACATCTTTTTTGGTTGTAGTTCCTCACGCCAGATTTGGTTGGAGACGAACTTTCCCTATATTTGAACTAATGACTTCGATTTGGTTGGAGACGAACTTTCCCTATATTTGAACTAATGACTTCCCATCTTTCTGAGGTGTAGTGCGGATGGTAGGGGGCAACTCTCACGATGATGTTGTGACTTCTTATGCCTTGATCTGGGTTTGCTAGAAATGAGTGCATTTTCCGTGATCAACATTTCTGTGTAGCAAATGTACTGGGTTGGCATAGGGCCACGGTCTCATCCTGGTCCTGCATCTAAATTTTGTAATGTTGCTTTATAATTAATACAATTCTTTGCGGTGGGTTCCATCTCAGAGCTCCACCCTTTTCTTTATAAAAAAAACATGTTGGGTATCATCCCTTATAAGTGAAGCAATCAAGCAAGCAAAAAAAAGTCAATTACAAGGCACACTAATATTACGTAAAAAAACATTTCCACGTAAAGGAAAATAAATAACATGCATGGAAAGATTCCACTATGTAGAAGAAATGAGTACAACACAGAGAAAACCCTAGGAGAAGTTGTTCTCCTTGAATATCATGCAAATCGATCACAGTCCTTACCATAACACACAAACCATATGCCTACACACATCCATGTAGGTGCATTATTCGTTTCAAAATCATGCTCTATGTTCTATCTAAAATGTGTATAGGATCTGATACCGACATAATTGGCAATAGCTATACAATGTTTCCTTTTTTATAATGATAAGGAGCCAACATTGAACAAATTAATGCATTTTTATAGCTATGTTTCTTCACTATCATCTGTAATCACTTCCATTATCCCTACTTTTCCATGACAAAAATTATGGGCCAAGGAAAAGTGGCAAGGTTGAATTGTTCTTCTAATTCTGTCCCAAGTCAAATATTGATGCACCCATCTCAAAGTGCCTCATGATAAGCATTATGGATTATGATTCACTTTCTCTTGTCTCCGTAATTATTTTTATCCCTGAAGCCATGGCCTCCGTAAACACTAGCATACCCTGAAGCATCCTTTCCCGCATGTCCATTAAGATCTCCGCCTAGGCAAATCATCTATCTTTGTGAGATTCCTTCATAATCTTATCCAAATCCTCTCAAAAAACTTGTTTAATCATTGCATCTAAACCAATTTGTGGTGCATAAGCTGAGATGATATTTAGAATTTCTTCTTCGAGCGCCAATTTTAGCAAAATAATCCGATCCATGAATCTTTGCACCTCAATTACACTATCCTTCAAATCCCTGTGAACAACCACTCCAATACTATTTCCGCCCTTATCTTTACTTGAATATCAAAGTTTAAAGCATGTCTTCTCGATCTCCATTGCTTTCTCTCTAACTCATTTTGTCTCTTGGAGACACAGTATCTGAATCTTCTTTCTTTCCATGATATCTACTATATTTATCGACTTGCCAGTCAAAGTGCCAATATTCCAACTACATATCCGCAACTTCCTTTGCAACATCTTTTGGACTAACTTCTTTACTCGTATGCGTCCATCATGCAAGAACCCTTGCAAATTTTGGACTGTATCCGAATGACGACGCAATGGAACTAGCTTATTTATCCGCATGTGTTCCTCATGCGAGACCCTTGCAAAATTTAAACTATATCCGGGCAACAATGTAGCGGCCTTTGCCAACTTCTCATTGCATTCGGGCGATGCAGCACGTTCCTACTAGGAAACGCCTCAATGAAATCTAAATGTTTGCTTAAATCCATGTTGAAAAGATCCTATCTGTTTTGAGACAAATTCCTAAATATTGTTCTTAAAAAGAGCACTATTTAGGAATTTGTCTCTCTTGCGTTGGCTGTCGGCTACTTAACGCGAAATCCTTCTCGTTTACCTGGGCTTGGGGCTGGTCATGGCTAAGTTAAACACAATGCAACATTTTACAAAATTTTCCTAACATGTTTCCAAGTATGTTATCAAACTAATGGCTGAGGTGACTATCGATTTATATGAGATCATACCTCATTGTAAAGAAGTCTTTGGTATATGTGTTTCATAACTTATGGTACAACTTAAGGCACCAACCATTTATCTTGTAACATTTAACATTATTTATAGTCATTATAGAAACTATTATAACTTGCTTAGTCTTACTTTTCCCTTACACCTCTGGCATCCAATAGCTTTAACACCTCTGGCATCCAATAGCTTAATCTACAGAAAAAGAATTTATAGTATCCTATCAATATGAATGCATTGAAACCATGCCTAAATGGGTATTCATTCGATGCAAGATTTTATAGTAATGTCCCAATCCTCGGTTCGTTATCGAGGAATATTGACCCTGATAATTTATTGGGTTTGGGTCCAAATGGACCCATTGACAACCACCCGAAATGCTTAAGCCTAAGTTATCAAGTAGTAATCCTTACCACTTATAACACACTCTCACATTTTGTGAGTTTTTGATATGCGACTATGTTGGGGTGTTACAACCTCCCTCACTTATACTAGCAACGTCCTCTTTGCGACATGACGCATCAATTATTCCCGGTGACAACGGTGGTTGCATGCTCGAGGTAACAATTTCCTCATATCTCTTTGTAGGGGTGGCTCCATCTCTCGAGTAGCCCTTTCTACTATCAGAGGGAACCTGCTCTGATATCCTTTGTACATACAGAGCTTAGATCCCTGCTCCGTTATCGAGTAATACTAGTCTTGACAACTTGTTGGGGTCGGGCCCGAATGGGCCCGTTGACAACCATACAAAATGCGTAAGCCCAAGTTGTAAAGTAGAAATTCCCATCACTTATAAACCACTCTCACATTTCGTGAGTTTACTACGTTGAGATGTTACACTTTTCCCTTACATCTCTGGCATCCAGTAGCTTAATCTATTGAAAAGAATTTATAGTAAACCTATCAACATGAGTGCATTGAAACCGTATCTAAAGGGGTATTCATTCAATGCAAGATTTTCCCAAGTATACATTTTAAAATGACTTGCCAGTTTCCATGGCACTTTCTATTACAGTATGCAATCAATTATACCATTTAATATATAGAAATATTTTTAACCCAGTGATTCATTCATCTGTTGTATGTTTCAGGTTGAACCCACTGAAATTTTTGGAATCGACAAATTTAATATTCCATCTACAATTTCAGTGCTTCACGGAGAAGCAGCTGAAGGAACCCCTTGCAAGAAGGCCTCTGTGCTGGATATTGATCTCCGCCAGAAGAATGAGAAGGTAAGTGTCATCTTCGTTCATGCTGCTTACGCACTTGATATTCTACTTGTGGAATAGTTTAATGGTTTTATCCATTTACAGGATTTAGCTGAGGTGGAGCTGAATTCAAATGAGTATTTAAATCTCACTTGTTCCAGCACCTTTTTATATCCTTGCAAGGCCATTGCTTTCCTCACAAATATGGCTTCAAGTTTGTTTGTTTGGAGTGGTTCTGGATCCAAGTGTGGTGATGCTAATGGTGGTTCTAGTGATGATGAAAATTGGTCTGCTCAGCTACAACCAACCTCACTGGAAACAACATTTATATTTGATCGATGCAATGAAATCTTTGGAAATGAAGTATCAAAAAATGCGGTGGCCCAGTTCTCTGCTGTGCAAAATTATCACAACCTAAAGCAAGCAACATCAATGTCTGATATGGAACCTAAAGCGGAAAAATTACAATTCAAGCAATTCGATATAGTTATAAATTGCTCTGACCACCATTTTGTCAGTGGAATCGGTGATAACCACCTGGTTAGTATTCATTTTTCACATCCAATTTCTTTTTCGCTTGCTTCAGATTTTTTCCGTTAGTTCTCATTTCATTTTATGCCTTTAGGCAAAAAGGGCATGGCAGAGAAAGGTATTAGAAGAATGGAGAATCTTACAAAAGGATCTTCCAGGTTTGTCCTCTGTTTATCCGACGAAAATATATTCAACTTATTTGGGAATTCAAGTTTTATTATCAGAAAAATGGATTAGTTTCCAGGAGTAAACCTAAACCTATTTCATTGACCTTGTGTTCACTATTTCTAACATAATAGATTCATCATCATTTGATATCGACGAGTCTATTTATGTATGTACTTGCACATGAGATGGGAGGAGAGAAAGCAATGATCGTGTATTATTCCTCAAGACCTATGCTTCCTAATTTATATTAGAAGCTAAGGGGAAATAGGTAATAAAATAAGAAACCCCATAGCAGTGACAAAGTTCACAGCTTGCATAACCTGATTGACTTGTTGAGGCATTCGAAGCCAACACGTGGAAAAGAGAATGTTTTTAGTTGTCAATGGAGTTTAAGTTAAAGTAGAGTAATACTTAGAAGATCTCTGAAATAGGATTGGATCCAACATGCAATTTCAATACATCTTTGTAAACATATATTATTCACTTATGTACTCTTTTGTTATTTTCCGTTCCTGTCGTACTCTTTATGTAATTTACCCATAGGCTACTCTCCTATATAAGAGAGCCTAGGGCTGATGGAATAAACAAGTTCTCTTATTTTTCCAACATGGTATCAGAGCGACGGTTCTAGACCGGAGTTCTTGAGCCAAAGAAACCCTAACCCTAGTATGAAGCTATATGATAATGATACAGAGGAGGTGGATAGGAGAAGATACAGAGAACTGGTGGGCAAACTTCTGTATGTCAATATCACTAGACCCGATATATCCTTTGCTGTGAGTCGAGTTAGCCAGTTCATGGAGCAACCACGTCAGGTCCACATGGATGCCATACATATGATACTCAGGTACCTCAAGTCATCTCCAGGTGCGGGCCTGCTGTTCAAGAAAGGCAAGGTGATTACTATCTCAGCTTGTGCAGATGCAGATTATGCAGGGTGTCCCAAGGACAGGAAGTCTACCTCTGGGTTTGCTGTATATGTTGGAGATTCCCTACTCTCATGGAGGAGCAAGAAACAAATTGTGGTCGCAAGGTCTAGTGCTGAATCTGAATATAGGGCTATGGCCCAAGTTAGCACAGAAAAGATGTGGGTAAAGGCTGTGCTTACAGATTTACATATAGAAGTCCCACTCCCTATGGCTTTAGAATGCGACAATCAGGCGGCCTTGTTTATTGCAAACAATCCAGCATTCCATGAACGAACCAAGCACATTGAAGTTGACTGTCACTTTATACGTGACATGATTTAGAAGGGATTTATTGCTACATCCCATGTTAGTTCAGAAAATCAAACGACAGATATTTTTACCAAGGCATTACTTAGAGGCCCATTTCAGAAGTGTGCGTCCAAGCTGAGCATGATTGATATCTATGCTCCATCTTGAGGGGGAGTGTAAACATATATTATTCACTTATGTACTCTTTTGTTATTTTCCTTTCCTGTTGTACTCTTTATGTAATTTACCCATAGGCTACTCTCCTATATAAGAGAGCCTAGGGCTGATGGGATAAACATGTTCTCTTATTTTCCCAATAATCTTAGTGACCCAATTGATGGTGGTGCAGGGGAAGAGCCCTGTAGCTGGGTTTTAGATTCGATCCTGAATGTAGTTAGGAGTGGAGGTTATATATTTATATGACAAGTGTTGCGAATCGTGGAAGCACGCACAAACACGATCAATCAAGCAAGCACAGAGACACGGATTTACAAGATTCTGTAATTAGGATACATCCTTGAGCGGCGGCAACCGGTTTTCACTGTGGAGAAGAAGAAAAATATAGAGGATGTTGAGAGCCCTAACCCTTGGGAGTTTATATATGTTAGAAATCGAGAATGCGGAAGCATAATATCAGAGAAATAGAATAAACATAAAAAGCGCTAGGATTTTACGTTGAACCCTACTTCATGAGAAGCGGGATGAAATCATGGGACAACGCCTCAGAAGTTTTGTGTTTTCTATTCACTTTTCTCATCTGATACAATTGGTATGTGTCTTCTTATATGACCCCTAGCGAGTCCTTAAGTTCCACAAATAGTAGATGCAATGAATAAACCATCGGATGCGGTAATTGGACCGTGGAGGGATCCAATTACCTATCACTACATGTGACGTATATACTCCAATACTCCCCCTCAAGCTGAAGCATGCAATGCTTAGCTTGAACAAATAGAAAGAATCCTCAAACTCACAATACATGGCACTACAGACAATATCAACTCAACGCATACTCTATTGTCGGTTGCTGTCGAGGACGCTGCTTCTCATGCCGTATTAGTGAGGAGGAACTAAAGGGTTGGAATGTGAATTGAGCTGGGTCTCCTCGTCAGAGAACATGTGCTCTGTACTGTATCTGTCAGAGCCACTGAAACTGGAATGAGTCTCCACCTGGAGAACTCTGGCCCACAACTGTTCCATCTCTTTGAAGGGTTGAATTGGAAACAACTGTGGAAACATCCTCGTCGGAGTCCGTGATCGCTGGAGAATGGAGTCTGAAAGTCTCTTCATCGGAGAACTGTGTCTCTTCCATTCTGGCTCAGAGAATGGGTTCTCTACTCTAGAGTCCTTATGGAACCACATGAAAACCATAACCCAAAATGGCTAGAGAATGAGATCTCTACTATGGAGCCCTATGGATCACATGAAAACCCTGAGCCGACCAGATCAAATATGGGACCTCTCAAATAAAGAATGCACACATGCGCACCTTAAACCGAAGACTCTGAACTATCTGTAGAGTTTGAGTTTGACCATATGTAGAGTCTGAATCTGACTTGTAGAGTCTGACATGTGGCACGAAATCTGAACTGGAGACCTATAAAACTCTACAGTTACTCCCCTTTCTCCCATACTGGTCGGAAAATAATTGCATCGACTAAGTTGGAAGAAGACCTGAATATGAGAGAGCAAAAAACTTGTAAAAAATTGCGGCTATTTCCCTTTTTTTAATAGTCTCCCCCCTTTTCAAAGACTTTTTAGCCTCCTCTTTTTTTTTTTGTACGCATATTTTTCCCTTTTAAAAAAACTCATGTTCAGTCCAATCGGGCCTTCTTTTTTTTTGTAGCAGCCCAATTGGGCTTGAAGTATCCCCCTGGACTTTTAAATGTCACAATCTATTATAGAACAGTATCTCCCCCTGGACTTTTAAATGTCACAATCCAGTATAGAACAGTAGCCCTGTAGACCTCCATTTTTGGTAGCAGCCCAATTGAGCTTGAAGTATCTCCCCCTGGACTTTTTTTCTTTTTTCTTTTTTGGTAGCAACCCAATTGGGCTTGCAGCCCTCCATTTTTCTTTCATTTTTTTGAATAGTGGGCCAGTTGGGCCCAAATGCCCTTTGAAATTGCCTGCTTGCCTTGCTTTCTAAAAGTGCGACAGCAGCGGTAAAATATTTAAATAATGTGCCCGAAGCCCATTTAGATAGAAATGCACCTGCAATGGATTTCCATTGGAGGAACCTAAAAAGCATTGCTTGCTGATTTAGGAAGAGGGATGACCCTCCTGTTGTCTCACGAAAACGGGTAAAAGGGTTTGGATCCTCTAGGTAACTTCACTTTTACCTAGAGCATCTAATATAGCATAGATGAATGCTACCTCATCCCTTATACATGTGGCAATCATCTACTAAAAAGAAATGATTGAACTTAGTTGGAACATTAATGACAAACCTCTCCCCTCTTAATGTTGGTTTCTTTTCATAAAGTTTGAAGGTTACTTTAAATATTTCTAGTAATTATATATTTTTCTATGCACAAAAAAATAGATTCATATCACAACATCAAATCACTTTTCATCTAGGTAATCACTTTCATATGCATACAAAAAAGTTACAACATCCAATGGATCCATATTATCAATACCTAATGGTAAAAGATTATAACATGAAACAATCAGGTTATTACTATGTACCTATCAAATGGAATTTTCGAATGGATGTCGTACCATATAGATTTATGTATATTAGTTGAAGATGACTACTCATATAATCTGCATTCATATCATTATGATATACATCAATATTCGTAAAAAAATACAATATAAATAAATGATTTCGTAAAATATTTAAATTGGAAATACATACAATAGTAGGCATATATCGATATTAAGATTATATATGTATCCACATAGTAATATATCATCTCTAACTGTAAAAGATCATGCATATTTGTTTCCATATTTTTATCGTAAAGAAATATCCGTATCAATATTCCTAAAGAGTATGAATATATATATATATATGATATTTTTTTACAGAACCATTCTTATGGTAGTCATCCGTAATCGTAAAAGATATCCATATTTGTTTCCAACTAAAAAAAATTGTGGATCCATGTCTGATATAATATTTTTCATGAATATAGGTATACATATCATAATGATACAAATGCACATGAAAAAAATTATAACAGACATATGGATCCACAATTTTTTTTGGTTGGAAACAAATATGGACATCTTTTATGATTAAGGATGATTACCATACGAATGGTTCTGTAAAACATTACCATATATATATATTTGTTGGAATGAGGTTATTCTATTCCATAGCCCTAGGCTCTCTTATATAGGAGAGTAGCCTACGGGTAAATTACATAAAGAGAATAATAAGAAAACAAAATAACAAAGAGATACAGTTACTCAATATGCGCCAACACTCCCCCTCAAGATGGAGCATAGATGTCAATCATGCTCAGCTTGGAAGCACACTTCTGAAATGGACCTCGTAACAATGCCTTGGTGAATATATCTGCAGTCTGGTTCTCTGAAGTAACATGAGATGTGGCAATGAATCCTTTCTGAATCATATCACGTATGAAGTGACAATCCACCTCAATATGCTTGGTCCGCTCATGGAATGCAGGGTTGTTTGCAATAAACAAAGCAGCCTGATTATCACACTCCAAGTTCATAGGAAGTGGTACATCTAAGCATAAATCTGTCAGCACCGCTTTCACCCACATCATCTCTGTAGTAGCCTGGGCCATAGCCCTATATTCGGATTCAGCACTAGATCTAGCTACCACAGTTTGTTTCTTGCTCCTCCATGAGACTAGGGCATCTCCAACATAGACAGCATACCCTGAGGTGGACTTCCTATCCTTAGGACATCCTGCATAGTCTGCATCTGCGCATGCTGAGACAGAAATCCCTTTTCCTTTCTTGAATAGCAGACCTTTACCTGGAGAAGATTTGAGATATCTAAGTATCATATGTATTGCATCCATATGCACCTGGCGTGGCTGCTCCATGAACTGGCTCACACGGCTCACTGCAAATAATATATCTGGCCTAGTGATCGTGACATATAACAATTTGCCTACCAGTTCTCTATATCTTCTCCTGTCAACCTCCTCTGTGTCATCATCATACAGCTTCATGCTGGGGTCCATTGGTGTCGTAGCAGGTCGACACCCTAGCATACCTGTCTCACTCAGTAGATCTGTAACATACTTTCTCTGTGACATGACTAATCCATACGGATTTCTGGCAAACTCCAGCCCCAGAAAATATCTAAGGACTCCCAGGTCCTTGGTGACAAACTCGGTCCCCAGCCTTTCCTTTGCCTGCTTAATGCCCTGGTCATCATCACCTGTAATCAAGATATCGTCAACATAAACCATGATTACAACAATACCTCTTGCCGTCTTCTGTACAAACAAGGAATGATCAGCATTGGATCGTTTATATCCTTGTTTCTCAAAGAGGTCTGACAGCTTCTGGAACCATGCTCTGGGGCTCTGCTTAAGGCCATAGATGGCCTTATGTAATCTGCAAACCTTGGAACACTCCCCCTCAACAGCAAAACCTGGTGGCTGTTGCATATAAACTTCCTCCTGCAAGTCTCCATACAGAAATGCATTCTTCACATCCAGTTGATAGAGTGGCCAGTCTCTAGTAACTGCAACTGATAAGAGGATCCGCAGAGTGGAATGACGAGCCACAGGGGAGAACGTGTCAAGGTAATCTACCCCATATGTCTGTGTGAATCCCCGTGCAACTAGGCGTGCCTTGTACATGTCAATGGAGCCATCTGCATTGTGTTTAACTGTAAACACCCATTTACAACTCACCGGGCTGACATCTGGAGGTATAGTAACCAAACTCCATGTTCCTCTAGACTGAAGTGCCGCCATCTCTTCCTCCATTGCTAGCCGCCATCTAGAATCCTGCAAAGCCTCATGGTGGGTCCGTGGAATGTCTGTAGCTGAAAGTGCCAATGCAAACGTCCTGAAGTGTCCATATAGCCTCTCAAAAGACACCGCTGCTGATATTGGATACTTGGCACAGCTTCTCTTCTGTTTGCGTAGAGCGATTGGAATATCCAGATCCTCTGCGTTATCACCATGCTCCTGTAATGCGTCCTGCTGAGAAATGTCGTCAGATCCATCAACATTAATATTTTCATTACATACCATAGGCGAGCTAGTTGACTGGTCAGGACCATGAGCTGGATGCGGCCTGCGGGTGTAATGGAATGGTAAGGGGGATACTGTTGATGGCGGTGGTGGTGGTGGTGATGATGGTGGTGACGGTGGTGATGTTGGTGGTTCCATGAATACGGTATCAGGAGATATAGGTGGTGGCTGCATGTTCCCGGATTCTGAAAAATACATAATGGATTCAAAAAATGTAACATCTGCACTGATCATATACCGCCGACGCACAGGGTCAAAACACTTGTACCCCTTTTGAGTTCCGGAGTACCCCACAAAGACACACTTGACAGCCCTAGGAGAGAGCTTGTCAGAACCAGGCGACAACTGGTGGACAAATGCGACTGATCCAAACACACGAGGGGTAAGAATGAACAGATCCTTGTCAGGATAAATAAGTGAAAAAGGAACCTGTTCATTCAAGACAGACGAAGGCATACGATTGATAAGATAACATGCAGTAAGGACGACATCACCCCAGTAGGAGTACGGAACATGACTTTGAATAAGAAGTGACCTTGTGACATCAAGTAGGTGACGATGTTTCCTTTCTGCAATCCCATTTTGTTGAGACGTATGAGCGCAAGATGTTTGGTGTATAATTCCTTTAGAGGAGTAGTAGTTGGCTAGATTGTTGGTGCACAACTCTAAGGCATTGTCACTTCTCATAATTTTTACAGATGTGGAAAAAACATTCTGAATCTCATTTAGAAAGTGAATAATAATATTTCCTGCTTCAGACTTATTTTTCATTAGAAATACCCATGATGCTCTAGAAAAGTCATCCACAAATACAATATAGAACCTGTGCCCCTGATGATCGGGAACACGACTCGGACCCCAGACATCGACATGGAACAACTCAAACTTGGAGTTACTACTCCGACCTTGACTGCTGGGAAAAGACGACCTGTGATGTTTTCCCAACTGACACGCCTCACACTGGATAGGTGTGTGAGACAGACTATAGGGTAGGACAAGACGCAACTTCTGAAGCGGTAAATGACCAAAACGCAGATGCCACAGGAGAGGAGATACTTGTTCAGCGGGAGAGGCTGTGATTCCGGCAAACGGTGTCTGGTTCAGACGATAAAGGCCTCCTTGCTCATAGCCATGACCAATCACGTTGCCTGTACGGATGTCCTGAAAAATCAATGAAGATGAGTAAAAAATAGCTCGACAATGGAGATCCTTCGTAATCTGACTAATCGACAACAGATTCATAGAAAAATGCGGTGCATGTAGGACATTCTTGAGCTGCATAGAAGACGTCAGTCTAGTCTCCCCCTGACCCATGATAGGAGAATGCGTGCCATTGGCAATAACTACTGTCCGTCCTGGAGGAATCTGAGTGTATCCTGTAAGTAGACTCTGGTCGCCACAAAGGTGATGTGTAGCGCTCGAGTCCATGATCCATGGCAATGTATCAGATCTACTACTGTGGAGTGCAAGTGTACTACCTGAAGTACTGGGGGAGGCAGAGGCAGAAGCAGAAGCAGCAGCATCAGTATGACTCTCTGTAGTCGGTGCTGGACCAGATGGTGGGATAATACCCCTGAGGCGGGCAACCAGGTCATCAAAACGCTGATCCAGTGAAGCAGCAGACGAGGGCTCTATCTGTTCAGCGGCTCGTGCAGATGCAGGAAATCCATGCTTCGAGTAGCATGTGTCTTCAGTATGTCCGACGCGGTGACAATATGAGCATGTTGGCCTAGAGCGGCCACCCCTTCCGCGAGGGGTACGTCCACGTCCCTGATGATGAAATCCGCGACCTCTGTTGGCCGCCATAGCTGAGGGACTCTGATTCGCTGCTGTTGAAGGTACTGTGATCCTGCTCAATCTGTGAAAAGCTTCCTCCATGGGAGGAATAGTCGAGTCCGCCAGAATCTGTGAACGTGCTGCCTCATACTCTGGGTCAAGTGCAGCGAGAAACACACCCACCATCGTCGCATTCCTGTATGTCTTCTGCTGTTCTGGTGTGGCAGTCAGAGGCATGAAGCTATAGAGCTTCTCGAACATCCTTTCAATGATGTATAGAGAGAGTGTAAAGGACGACCATTATGCTTTATCGTGAAGATATCATGTTGTAGTTGCAGGATTTTCGTCTCGTTCTTCGCTTGAGAGTACGTTGCTGCCAGGATATCCCACATGTCTTTGGCTGTAGGTTGATGTAGAATGTCATTGGTGATTTCAATAGCCAATGTGCCAGATAGCTACACCTTGGCATAAGCATCATCAGCCTCCCATGAGGCATGAACTCCAGTCTTCTCTGCAGGCTCGGGCTCGGTAAGAATATGCTTCTTACCCGTAGACTTCATCATACTCATGAACTGCATTGCCCACAGTTCATAGTTCGTACCATCCATCTTGACATGGGCGCTGGACCACGAAATGCGCCCATAGATGGGATATCTGCCTTGCTTCTGTCATACTGGAGATGGAAAACTGGAGTGACCGAGAGACAACAATCTTTGTCTACAATGACATAGACGGGATTAGTTGCGGTGTAGACGTCAAGCAACTAACCCCATGTATATCAAGGTCTGTGCCCTAGAGTTTTAGGACTTGGGCACGCGGCAGGCAAGTGCAGGAAGCATGCACGCGCACAACTGAATGCAGGTGCAGGCGCTTTACACACGCACAGGAGAACGCGCGGTGGCTGGATGCGCGCTAGGCGCAGGATGGCGCGGTGGCTGGGAGTCGCACGCTAGATGCACAGTGGCTGGTGCACGTTGCGCGCTAGGCGCTCAGGCGCACAGTCGCTGCGCGCAAGATGGATGCGCGCAAGATTGGAGAGGCGCACAGTCGCTCAGGCGCTGGATGCGCTGCGCGCTAGGTGCGCACGTTGCGCGCTGGATGCGCTAGATGCGCTGCACGCTGCGCGCTGGAGTCGCGCAAGACGAAGATTGCAGGGGCGAGATCGGAGAGACGCCGCAGTCGAGCGGCGAAGATCGGAGCGGCGAGAGGGGAGAGAGAGAGAGAGAGAGAGGCCGGCGTGTGGGGCGGGTAGGGTTAGGGTTTCGAGAACTCCGGTCTAGGACCGTCGCTCTGATACCATGTTGGGAAACGTGAATGAGGTTATTCTATTCCATAGCCCTAGGCTCTCTTATATAGGAGAGTAGCCTCGGGTAAATTACATAAAGAGAATAATAAGAAACAAAATAACAAAGAGATACAGTTACTCAATATGCGCCAACAATATTCATATTCTTTAGGAATATTGATACATATATTTTTTTATGAGCAAAGTATGGAAACAAATACGGATGATCTTTTACAGTTAAGAGATGATATATTACTATGCAGATACATACATAACCTTAAAATCAATATATGTCTACTATTGTATGTATTTCCAATTTAAACATTTTACGAAATCATTTTTTTATATTGTAATTTTTTACGAATATTGATATATATATCATAATGATACGAATGCAGATTATATGAGTAGCCATCTTCAACTAATATACATAAATCTATATGGTACGACATCCATTCGAAAATTCCATTTGATAGGTACATAGTAATAACCTGATTGTTTCATGCTATAATCTTTTACCATTAGGTATTGATGATATGAGTCCATTGGATGTTGTAAACTTTTTTGTATGCATATGAAAGTGATTACCTAGATGAAAAGTGATTTGATGTTGCGATATGAATCTATTTTTTTGTGCATAGGAAAATACATAATTACTGGAAATATTTAAAGTAACCTTCAAACTTTATGAAAAGAAACCAACATTAAGAGGGGAGAGGTTTGTCATTAATGTTCCAACTAGTTCATCCTTTCTTTTTAGTAGATGATTGCCACATGTATAAGGGATGAGGTGGCATTCATCCATGCTATATTACCTACTCTAGGTAAAAGTGAAGTTCCTAGAGGATCCAAACCCCACGAAAACTAGGTTCCAGGGGGTATCGCCTGCCGCCGCCGTCACTTTGAGGTGCGCCTGGAGTTTATGATCTGGAAGAGGGAGTCGACGCCTCAATATCTAGAGGGAGGTGTGGTGCGAGCCTCCTGGAGATGGCTCTCGTGCGAGGGGCTTCGGGATCGCTACGTGGAGGAATCATGATACTGTTGTGGGGTCGGACCCTTGGGCTGGATCCGATGAAGGGCTGCAATGGGCTTGCGTCGTCACCTGTACCTCCTGTTTCAGATCTGGAACCTGCTTCAGATCTGAAACCCATAGCCATCATCTCGGTTTTCTTCTTCATGCGAGATCTGGCTATGGAGTATGAGGTGTTGATGTTTGCGCTGGGTCTACAGGTGCACCTTCTTCTTCGACTTGTGCAATTGCCGCCACCAATCGGACCTTCGTGCGGTGCTGGCTGATGCATAGCATGTGGGAGAGAAGATGCTCAATGAGGCGCTATACGTTGATCGGTGTACCATGTAGCATTGCCCTCACACCCTCATGGGGGAAGGGGGAGCGCACATGCTTCCCCCTAGACCCCCCCTCCCTCCACCCCCCACAAGCTCGCTGGCCGGGTAGCGAGACTCCCATCTTATTGGGATGTGGTGCGACATGAGGGGATGCATACACCGATTCTTCAACCTGGGTCAGATGGTTAGGATTCAAGGCATATCAACAAAAATAGATCCCAAAGTCAGCCGAATCCCCATATTGATAGCGTATGGTGCCACATGAGGAGCATCAGATGCCTCTTTAACTTGGATCAACTGGTAAGGATTCAAGGCATATCAACAAGGTTAAGCAAGGTCGTTTCTCCATGGATTATTTGACATTGATTTGTATTTCTCCTCCTTTATAAGTGGGGTTTCTTTCACTTTGCCTGTGGGTTTTCCCCTCCACTCTTGCAAGGTTGTCAACATAAATCCTCTTGCTTTGTGGATTGTGAGATTTTCAGCTTGCTTGATCACGTGAAGTGATCCCCAACAATACCAAATGGCTACATTTCTCTTTGTAGCATGTTTTCTTTGATAATATTGCGGCCATCTTTACATTAGACCAGTGTTCATAAATGTATTTTAGGTTGTAGAATTGTTTGTTTGTCGTATGCTGAACATCATCAAATGCTTGTCTACAGAGTTTGTTGCCTATTGGAGAATACCCGAGTCATTCATTGATCAAAGATGCTAATATAGATATTCATTCTGTAAGTCTATTCTTGTGTATTTTATTATATTATCTAAAACTCCCTTGTGACCTGACAGATAGTATAAGCATCAGAGTTTATGAGGATAGGATGGATCTTTTAAGGGCATGCATCGTTGGGGCAGCTGGAACTCCTTATCATGATGCCCTATTCTTCTTTGACATCTGCTTCCCTCCAGACTATCCCCACGAGCCTCCTGTAAGTTCATTTTGCTCCATATCTTTTCTGGAAGTACAAAGTATTGTTGGTCTCATAATTTATTCTTTGTATAAAAAAATGCACAATATTTACCTCAACTACCACAAGATAGCTAAGGGCGCGGTAAATCAACCCACCTCCTTTAATGTTTGATATTGCAATGCATGGCATTTATCCATATATTGGATATAAAAACTATTTGTTATGTGCATTTCTCTATAATTGTTCAATATCACAAAAACCATATCTTTTCCTACATTAAGCGGGTTTGGCTTCAGAGTTTCCTTGCCTCTAAATCTATCCCTTATCAGACTTGCAATTAGAGCTAAATCACAAGATCATGTTTGCAAAATTCTTTTTGAAAATGGCATGCTCCCTGTGCATAGTGGTTTGATTGCTTTGCATTGCTTTATCATGTGACATGAAGCCTTTATTCTTTTTTGAAAGAAAAAAGATGACCATTATAGGTTAATGGTTATCCATGGAAACCATCATTAAA
The DNA here is from genome assembly GCA_037367405.1 of Ottelia alismoides. Classification (NCBI taxonomy): domain Eukaryota; kingdom Viridiplantae; phylum Streptophyta; class Magnoliopsida; order Alismatales; family Hydrocharitaceae; genus Ottelia; species Ottelia alismoides. The sequence continues at coordinate 457,776 of JAZKJV010002181.1, read as the reverse complement.
GAAAGTGTTTGGAAGTACATGGGAATTTAGCGAGTTTATTTAAAGCGTTGCAGGTTGATTATGCCTTGATCGAGCATGACATGTTTCGAACTGACTTCTATTTTAAAGGGGTTCTTACATAAATATCCTTGGAAATTTTAGGAATTACGAAAAATGCACGCAAATTCAGTATAAATAAAAATGCCCTTGTAAACTTGTCTGTCTAAGAAAATTGCTCCTCTTGATTTATGTTAATAAAAGCGCTGAAAAACCAACTTATACTGACCAAAAAAGGGAAAAATAATTTACAGACATCCCTAAATTTCCCTCCTTTCTTACATTTCTATCCTCCCTCTTCCTCCTAGGGAGGACTCCTTCAACCCACTCCCACCACCTTCTCCTCCTTCAGCACAATCCTCGGGTGCTATGCAAATGTATTCTGGATCATGAACTCACCAAAATTGTTAATAATGGTTATTGTTATATATGTGATTCAGTTTAATTGAATTTCGTTTGACAGTATATATAAACTATAAAGAAAGACTTTTCTATTAAGGTTTCATAGTGAAAAATAGAAGATGTCAAGTACAATCTGTATTTTAACAGGACAATGTTTTTTATTGATATACCTCAGGCGGTGCACTACATATCCAACGGTCTCCGCCTAAATCCAAATTTATATGAGTCTGGAAAGGTCTGCCTGAGCCTCCTCAGGACCTGGACAGGCACTGGCACTGAAGTATGGGATCCTGAGCACTCAACGCTTCTTCAGGTTCTTTTGTCTCTACAGGCGCTTGTCCTTAATGCCAAGCCTTACTTCAACGAGGCTGGGTATGACAAACAGATAGGCAAAGTTGAGGGCGAGCGGAACTCCACAGTCTACAATGAAAATGCTTTCCTCCTCGCCCGCAAGTCAATGCTGTACCAGCTGCATAGGCCTCCGAAGGTAACTCCATAGCTTCTTTGTTGGCACATATATTTTAAACTTTCAGGATTATAGGCACCTGATATTAGGGTAGAATCATGGTAGATTGATGTTCTTGACTAACTAATTTTGGAGTGAAATCACTATAATTCATGTACATATGCTATCATGCTTAGCTATCCTCTCTTTCCCTAACCTATTATCTAATTTAGATCTGAGGGAACAACTAAGTCGCATGCATTGAAGTTCAACTCCTATCTTTCCTAACCTATAATCTAAGTGGGATCTGAGGGAACAACCAAGTATAGGCTATCATGCCTATACCTCCCTTCAAGGGATCTGATGTTGCATGCATTTAAGTTCAGATCCTTAAACTGAACAACTAAGTGCTTGTCTGAATATTTTTGTGTGATCTATTTGCACAGCATTTTGAGGAATTGGTGCAGCAGCACTTTTCGTCACGGTCTCAGGCCATTCTGGAAACCTGCAAAAACTACATAGATGGCACAAACAATTCCGACGATCTTGGGCTTGGAGAAAATGCAGGTGAAGATGAGAGAGGCACCTCTACTGGCTTTAAGATGATGCTTGCAAAACTCTTCCCAATGCTCGTTGTGGCTTTTTCGGAGGGAGTAGACTGCAACCAACTGGATGACCAGGTAGCCTTTCCTGTGGAACCATCCAAAGAAGCTAGCGAAGAACCTCTGCCCTATTGCTTCTACATAATATATCTACTGGTTTGGGGAGTGTTGTGACTAAATAAATCTGGGAAGTGCTGTGGCACTGGCAGCTTTGCTGTTATATGTAGCTTTGGAAGCTGTATATAGCGTTCTCAAAAGGTTTGTATCTATGACAATGAGTGGCTTATTATATTACTAATTTTGTGGTAATAGCTGAACATGTTCTGATGGTTTATATGCAATTTCGAGCAGACGTTAACTTCGGTTTTTCCAAAAACTAGAACGAGTACAACTCCATTTACAAAAAAAGAGATAAAAGGCCTTTCTTCTTGTCATCTTCCTGCCAGGGAAATATTCTTGATCTGCAGCGGTCATTCGTTGACGTACGAAAGATCCATCGTATCTGGCTTGGTCGTTGAGCGCTTACCATGAGAATGCACATAAAAAGATCAACAAAACAATACTGGTTGATTAACTCTTCTTAGATGAACTGTTAAAATGAAAATGACTACAATTATCTTTATTTTCTTGGTTTTTTTCTTCTCTTTTCAATCTGCACGGGGAGTATAAGAACACCATCCTTTGTTTATTGACCAATTACAACATCTGAAATATCAGGACCCCATTTCCAAAAGTCGAATGCATGTCTGAAAATGCCTCGAATATGCATCAGGCACTACTCCATCCTCTTTGTTTGCATATCATCTTCCACCTCAGGAACAGTTCAACATCTTGCCACCTAGAATGCATTCCATCCTCATCTATGACAAACTTTGCAGCCTTCATGTTGTTGCAACAGATATCCTCAATGCTGTTTGTATTACTGGTTTAACAAGTCTTGGACAAGGCCTCTTATAATCTTGGGTAATGTGTACCGCATCCCGTGTCTTTTCTAACGCAACTAAAAAGAAACAACCCTAGCCTCTTAGAGCACAGATCCTCTGCTGTAGCAGAGGACTGCTGTAAACCGATCGGATGCCCTAACCGCTTGATCTTGATCGAGCGGTTCACATGAAAATCCGGGTTTTAGTGGACCCTTCCCGTGCTAACCGCTCGATCTTGATCGAGCGGCTCGGGCATCCGATCGGTTTACAGCAGTCCTCTGCTGTACAGCAGAAGATCTGCTCTCAGCCTCTTAAAAGGTCTATGGATTTGTGTAGTCAAGTGGTTTTGCCCTCCTCGTTAGAGGTTATGCACATTATATGTGTGTGTTTTTACTATTTTGGTGCTTTTTTCTACATGGTATCATAACTCGTTCGATCGAGGAGATCGCTTTTTCCACGGGGGCTTTTTCTTCATGCAATATGCATTGAGGATATTCTCACACAAATTTATGGTGCCATTGACATCTCGCATGGTCCATGGATGCATTGAAATTATTGAATCCTTCCATTGTGATGCACCGAATTCAACTTTTCAGGATCCTATCTCACATATAATGGTTGAATCTACTTTGACCAGACAAATCCACTTGAACTAATTTTCTATCGATTGAAGACCTTTACAAATTTTGGTGAATTTGAAAAAAAAAATAGATTTGAGTTAGAGGAGCATTAATACTAAAATTCATTGTTAAGACTTATTAATCATAATTAATGATTGAGATGAAAATTATTTAAACTAATCACTTCTACTATAAGTTAACTGAAGTTAAAGTCAACTAATCGTGATTAATATTAATTCATCTTCGTTAACAAAATCATGGGTGCTAGATATGCTTGGATAAATCATGGGGGTTGGATAATATAGAACAAAATCATGAATAATTGTATAACCTGCTTTTCTGGACATGGTTGCTGACAAGAATGCCATGTTATCATAATATATAATCTGCCTCTTTGGGAATCATATGTCATGATGACTCAGCTAATGACTAGGCTGCCATTTATGAGGGTAATTGTCAAAAAATACTTCTCATGCCCTCCATTGCAAAGCATCCATTAGTATACTTTACCTTGGATCTAAGGTTAAGAATCCAAGAAGAGGGAGCAAGATGTAAGGAGGAAGCACAAACAGAGAATTGCCAAAAAAAGTGCAGGAGAAGAAGCAGTCAAATGCTGATTGTGTAGACAAATGTAGGGAAATCTAACTTGGACTTTTTATTTAGTAGAAGCTTTTATTCTTTGATATATTATGCTTAGCATGAGAAGAAGAAAATCGATGATGGACATCATGGATGAGTAAATCATTTAGTATTTCATGACCTATTTAAGATATGTATAACATGACCTATTATACTTGTGGAGCACCTTAAGGAAGTCCTTCACATGATTTACTCATCCATGATGCGGGGTATAATTGTTTTTTATCATATCCTATTAGAAGACTCTGATTAGAGAATTAAGAATACCCTTCTGTAAGTGCAGTAGCTTCACCATTGATAAATATGTATTGGACATATATGACATAGTCTACTAACACATAACACATGTTTGAGGAAAGCCTATCATAGGGATCATTAGATCTCAATCTAACAGTTTCATCCAAAAAATAGTATTTCTCATACTCTTTCTAATTTAGAAACCAATTTCATTTAGTATTTCAACGTAATATTATAAAGTCACTTGATTTAGCCTTTGTTTATTGATATTTGTATGTTTTTCATTAATATTCAATGCGATTTTCAGCCAATGTTGGGAGATATTCCATGGCTCTTCGAAATGAAAATGCTCTTTGTGAAGTTCGTATTCTCTTTATAAATTTATATGCTGCTTTGTAAAATGAAAAAGTCCGTTACTAATATTTCATTAATTTTTTTTGCGTTACAGCCAACAATTTTACTTTAAGTACACATTCCAAAAATTTTGTATGGTGTCCGCAAAAAGAAAATTGACTAGTATTTTGTTGATTATTTTCAAGAATGGGACACGTAAAAATAAAAGAACTAATTTGTAAATTAGTTATATAAATATGTAATATACTAATCAAATATGTAAATACTAACTGACTATGCAAAAATCCTAGTAAAATTTGTATTACAATGATGTAGCTGTAGGATCGAACTACTACTAGAGGGGGTGAATAGTAGTTATGAAAAGTATGATCAAATAAAATTACTAAACACAACAATTACAAGTTGAGAAAGAAAACTACATTATCAAGAGGAAAACCACAACCTAAATCCTCGACTCGGCATTCTCGATTATCCTTGCTGATCAACTTTTCACTATCAAAGTTATTTGCCATGGATAACTCAATTGATTGCAAGCTTCAAGATCAAACATCAAAATACTTTACAATCTCTGATCGATCGTACACCAAATTTACTATAATTTGGATCAAACACAGAAATCTTCTCCTTCGGATCACGGACATCAATGTTGTCAAATCATCTTCGATCAGGCATCAAATGCTTATACCTTCTTGGACAGTGACGGAGACAAGGGGGGCGGGAGGGGGCTTGGCCCCCCTGTCTCCCAAAAACTATTTATTATATATTTATATACTAGTAATATTACATGATTTAAATATACTAGTTAAATATAAATGTTAATAAGTTATATAATTTAGCCCCCCCATCTCCTATTTATAAGTTGTATATAATTCTTCCACCCTCATTTCTCAATAAAAAAATCAATAATATGATATAATTTAATTATTATTACTTGTGTATTTTACATGAACTACATGTATACATATAGGGATGCAAACTGTTACGGATATATCCGTATCTGATTTGCCACCGTATCCGTTTCATACAGAATTTTTTCACATATGTATCCCTATCCGTTTTAAAATGGATACAGATATTGATATTATTTTGATATCCGCAAACATCCGTATCTATATCCGTATATTCGTTTTTGTATATAAATATAGTCATTGATTTATTTTAAACCATATATAATATAATTCTTTTACCTTCTTTTGCCATATTTGTATAAATTTTACGATACAAACACATTTAGTAAATTTATATCATGTATTTTCCATCCAGTTCATATATATTTAAGTCAATTCTATATAGTATTTCTAACATTACTCGAATGCGATTATATCTATTTTACATCCGTATCTATTTTTTAAGTATATGGTAAGATAATTTTAATATCCGTCAATATCAGTATTCACGTTCGTATTCAAAAAATGGATAACGATTCGGCAATACCTATATCTGTATTTGTATCCATCCGTTCGCATCCCTCTATACATAACTACACGAACAAAATAAGTATGTAGAGATTTTTTAATTCATCATTATATTGTATGTTGTTTAATATATAATGAAGAATAATATTTAGTGAGATTTTTTATATTTGAAATTAGGAAAGAATGTAATATCCGTTGTTATATCAATACAGCTGGTCCATATAGCGATGCTTAACTGTCACAATTTTAATATCGATGATTAGTTAAGATTTTGAAAAAATATGACGAATAAGCATTGCTATATTGACCTTCGTTAATGATACAATAATATATATGACATTCATCTCTAATTTTTACATAAAAATTATTTTCTAATAAATAATATCTGTAATTATATATTTAGCAACGGATGAAATATTAAAATTTTTTTGGAGATAAATAATATATTTATCTCTATAATATTATAGAGATAAATAATATCTCTAACCTACCTACTCCACTTCATTTTTTTCAAAATTTTTTTATTTTTTTTGAAAAATATTTCCATTGATTTTCATAACTATATCACTCTAATATGTCATTCAAATTTCGTCACAAACATAGACTCCTACAGCCTCCATCCAGAACATGAAAAATACAACAAATCCGTGACCGTTAAAAAATGATCGTATGGATGGAGGCCGTAGGAGTCTATATTTTTGACGAAATTTGAATGACATATTAGAGGGATATAGTTATCAAAATCCATGGAAGCGTTTTTCAAAACAAAAATAAAAAAATTTTTAAAAAATTGAAAATGGAGTAGGTAAGTTACCTACTCCATGGTGTAGGATCCCTTTTCTCTATATAACGTATCTACATATATATGTATATGTATGCGTATGTATGTGTGAAGTCTCAATAATTTGGCCCCCCAAGTAAAAATTTCTGGCTTCGTCCCTGTTCTTGGATAAAACCCCAACGGAACCATCAAGGATGGATCTAACACCAAGCTAACGACCTTCTTACCTCAAACACCAAGGGAACATGCAAACTGTGGTCAAACACCAAGTCTTCCAGCAGAAGGTTATGTAGAAAGAGATGAAAAACATACATATTCTTGATATGAAGCCACATATATATTCGATATGCATATAATGAAATGATAAGCACAATAGCACTATATATCAATGTTAGAGATATGTAAACATAAGAGATAGAGATCAGAATATTTTACCACTATGAGAATTGGTCGGGGAAAGAATATCTCTAACTGGTCATAAAGAGATTTAAGAAGCAGATGATATATGATTGTGGCTTGATTAAGAGTGGCGATTTCCACAATGGAATAACTGTATCTCTTAGACCATACAAATGCTCAAACTAATAACAAAATGAATAGTATCAATGATGTATGTGAGAGAGAGAGAGAGCACAAAATAAAGTACATATTGTAATGTTGAGATGTTCTCTTTTCAAAGGGTTTAAGAGAATATAAATAGAACAAGTTAATGTCCAAAGTATCTTAGACTTGTAGGTGTTACAAATGGTAAGAATTTGAATTGGAGAAAACAAAAATAATAAGTTCAAGTGATCGATTATAATAACCAGAGTGATCGATCATTGATTGTCAATAAGAAATATCAAGGTGATTTATCAATTCTAAATGTTAGATGACCATTTGAATTTGAATTCAAAAGATGATCGATCACGAGTCTTCCATAAGGTCCAAAGAAGAATCTAAAAATAATCGATCATGAAAGTCACAATCATCGATCATTTTCAGACATTATGCCTTTTAAGTGATGGGTCATGTTTTTCCAATGATGAAAATTAAATTGATCAAGCCTTCCTGAGTGACCGATCATGCTTGGCAAAATTTCAAGAAAGGATGAGTTGAGGTCATATGATCATGTACAAACTTATACAAGCATATCACAAAGCATATATCATTGTGGAACAATTTCACATACATATATTGCAATGATTCATCGAATACAATATAAATTTGATGTTCAAACTGTATAAATGTGTTGAGAAAACCGTCACAAGCATACATACAAAAATCCAAATATCAATAGATTTCCATGACAGATCGATGTAGGTATGCAACCATATTAACAATGATAAGAAAATTATCCGTTTTAAGAACATATACAAATTAACGCAAGGGAAAAATCCGGAAACAAACATCACGACAAACAAATGCGACAAAGAAAAATCGAGAGAGTTAGAAATCACAACCGAAGCGTCCTGTCGTAGGACTCCCCTTAGAGAGACAGCGCCCCCCACTTTACCGGCGCACAGGGCCTTGGCGTGCCGCTCCCAGGGTCCGACGGTCCACGCTCGTCGACGGTGCGCACCGTGCTTGAGCGTCCTCGAAAGTCACCTCTGTAGATGAAGCCCGGGATCGAGAGAGGAGAGGGCGTTCTCGAGAGAGAGAGGAGGCGCCGGGTAGAATGGATGGAATGTTTGTAACCTACGCCCGCGTCTTTAAGAGATACCTAAAGACGCCCGGGCGGTTACGTTTCGTGAGAGGATAATGGGGCGTAACCCTTGGAATTCAAACACGCGGTTACAAAAATCGACTCGATCTTTGCCACGCCGCAGCCGCAGCCGAGCTCGGCCCGACGCGGTGCGACGCGTGCGCGCGCGTGCGTGCATGTGTTGTGGTCTAAAGTTCTCTCTAGTCTGTTTCCAGACTAGTCTCAGGACTTCTCATATATAAACCAAGTGCCAGTTTTATCTCTCCACGATGTGGGACTAAACAACACCCCACATGGTTGAAACATTGAATTCCAGGAATTGAGATACATTAATACAGTTTGATATTGACCATCAAATTGCATCAAACTATCCCAATACAGATAATTCCAACAATCCCCCACAAATTCACTGTTGAAACATAAAGAGCCAAGGATCTCGGGTTTCCACACTCTGCTTTCAGTAAAGGTACTTTCCGGTTTGAACCTTTACCTGAGTTATCCCCTTTCACCATCACAGGAATAAAGTGAACTAAGTCTTGAACTTTAATCCTTTGATGTAATGGTATTGAGTGGTAACAACATAGTGAAGTCTATGGTGACAATCTTCTGGTTTTGATGCTATTAATGGCCATGCATCCTACCCTATTTCATGAGTATATTAAGGATAAACCCTCATCCTTTATCTCAGGCCCACAGAAATACTCATATAGGTGGCATTCTCCAAGGATGCACTGCTCACATCCTGCTTATAAAAGCTTGAATCCATTAAGAGCATAATGCTCAACCTTTTCCTGCAGTTTTCAGGCACTCGACTTTTCAGGGATAGGACTCACATGCAAAATATTGCATATTGAGTGCCAACCAGTTCCCCTTACAGCTTGTTTTCCCATTGAACCTATTTTGTGGGATCTCCACTCATTTAGGTTGGGTTGCTACTGCGGGTAAACTCTCAGTGGGTTTCAGCCCCATCCCAAGTCTGGATTTTTGGACTAAAGATCTATCAAGTCCCTTTGTAAGTGGACCTGCCGTGTTATCTTTGGTACCAACAAATTCCACATCAATCACTCCAGAAGACACCAAATCTCTAATAGACTTAAGTCTAACTTGGATATGTCTTCTTGTTTTCTGATTGTACTTTGAACTCTTTACCTTTACAATAGTAGTCATGCTATCACAATTTAAAGAAATTGCCGATATCGGCTTACCCACCATGGGCATCTCAAAGAGAAGCCCCCTAAGCCATTCAACCTCTATACCTGTTGTGTCCAAAGCACACAGCTCTGCCTCAAAAGTAGACCGAGCCAAGATGGTCTGTTTCACAGACCTCCAGAAACTGCACCGCCTCCAAGGGTAAATACATACCCAGTCACACCGTTACTCCCGGAGTCCTTTATTTGACCTATCCAACTTGGATCAGTATATCCTTCTAAGACAGGAGGATATTTACCATAATGCAGTCCAAGAAATGCAGTACCCTTAAGGTACTTCAACACTCTATCCAAGGCCTCCCAATGAGTACGGTCAGGACAGCTCGTATACCTACTCAACTTTGCGACCGTGAATGAAATATAAGGTCTAGTACAGTTCGCAAGATACATCAAGCTTCCTATAATCTGGGAATATCGTAGCTGTGCTACAGGTACTCCACTCTTGTTCTTGCAGAGGGGTTTAGATGAATCATAAGGAGTGCATACAGATTTACAGCTCTGATAGCCAAATTTTTCAAGAACTTTCTCAGTATAATGCGACTGAGACACAGCTATCCCATTAGTAGATCTAATCAGTTTGAGCCCCAAAATCACATTTGCAACTCCTAAGTCATTCATCTCAAACTTACTGCTCAAGAACCTCTTGGTTTCTTCCACTATCCTTATGTTTGATCCAAATATCAAAATATCATCTACATATAGGCATAAGACAACAAACATATCACCTTTAATCATAGAGTACACACATTTATCGGATTCATGAACAATAAAGCCATAAGACTGGATAGTCTTATCAAACTTGTCATGCCACTGTTTCGGAGTTTGTTTTAATCCATAAAGAGATTTTACAAGCTTACAGACCTTTCTTTCATTACCAGATGCTACGAATCCCTCAGGTTGGTCCATATAGATCTCCTCCTCAAGATCACCATATAAAAAGGCAGTCTTCACATCCATTTGATGAATTGTGAGATCATGTATGGAGGCCAACGCAATAAGCATCCGAATCGTAGTCATTCTAGTAACAGGAGAATAGGTATCAAAATAATCAATACCCAAGTCTTGCTTTATGTTTTTCTATGGATCCGTCTAATCTAAGTTTTCTTCTGAATACCCATTTGTTTCCTATGGTGGAACACCCAGGAGGTAGATCGACCAATTCCCACGTGCCATTTGAAATGATCGAATCCATTTCAGATTTAATAGCATCCTTCTAATGCCTTGCTTCAGTAGAAGCCATGGCATCCTTGTTTGTGAGAGGATCACCCTGGATTTGGTAGGAGAAAAAGTCGCTGCCTAAATCCTTGGAAATCCTAGGTCTCTTACTTCGTCTAGGTTCAACATCCTCCAAAAATTCATTGGGTTCAGAAGAGGTAGCCCCCACATTTGACATCTTTTCTATTTGTTGTGGAATAGAACCAGATGTTGAGGCTAGGTCACTAGTCAGATTTTCAGAAATCTCTTTTTCATTGGAAAAATATCCTCGAAAAATGTAGCATCATGAAGTTCAACAATAGTATTAGTATCTATGCCTGTGATCTCAGACCGAATTACTAAGAATCGATAGGCATAACTATTTTTCAGATACCCCAAGAAGACCGCGTCAACTGTTTTAGGTCCAAGCTTCGTTCTCTTGTGTTATGGGACTAAGACCTTAGCCAGGCATCCCCACACCTTAAGATATTTTAGGCTTGGCTTCCTATTTCTCCAAAGTTCAAATGGACTCTTATCTTTATGCCTTAAGGGAACTCTATTCAGAATATGGCAGGCCGTATTCAAAGCTTCCCCCCACATGTAAGATGGTAACCCAGAACTTTGTAAAAATACATTGACCATATTAGTTAGGGTACTATTCTTTCGTTCTGCTATTCCATTGGACTGTGGTGAATATGGTGCAGTGACTTCATGAACTATGCCAAATAGTTTGCATTGTTCATCAAAAATCTTAGATGTGTATTCACCACCCCTATCTGACCTTAGACGTTTAATTACTTTTCCGACTTGTGTTTCTGCTTCATTCTTAAAAATAAGAAATTTTTCTAAGGCTTCATCCTTAGTTTTAAGCAGATAAAATAACAGTATCTACTGCTATCATCTATGAAGGTGATAAAATATCTTTTGTTATCTCTAGTCATCACGCCACCAAACTCACAAATATCAGAATGTACTAAGTCTAGAATTTCAGTTTCCCTATTCATAGAATGAAAAGGCTTTCTAGGCAACTTAGCTTGAGCACACATTTCACATTTGGTGAGTTTGTCTGTAGTATGATTAGGAATCATGCCAAGTTTCATCATTCTTTTCATAGAATTGAAATTCACATGTCCTAGCATAGCATGCCATAAATCAATAGATTCAATATTTGAAACAACATAAGTAGAAGAATAAAAATCAGAAATATTATTAACTGGACTATCAATGTCACATCTTATTCTAAATAAAAGATCATGATCAACCAAATATCCTTTGCCAAAGAAAACACCATGTCTCAGAAAAACTACTTTATTACATTTAAGTCTAACTGAAAACCCTCTCTAACTAATAAAGAACCAGACAAGACATTCTTCTTAATATCAGGAACATGCAGCACCCTGCGCAAAGTCCAAACTCGTCCAGTTGAGAATCTCAGCTCGACTTGTCCGGACCCAAGCACCTTGGCTGCAGATCTGTTCCCCATCATTATTGTTCCACCGGCTGAAGTCTGATAAGACACAAAGAATGTTCTATCAGTACAAATGTGTACATTTGCACCTGTATCAACAAGCCACTCATTAGGCTCGTTTACAAAGTAGAGTTCAGGGTTCACTGAGACATACCCCTCACCGGGCCCGCCTCTCTCAGTCAGCACAAGAGCCTGAGGAATGACATCCGTAGACTTCTGTTGGGTCTTCAGAGAAGGGCAATCCTTCTTCCAATGTCCAACCTGTCCACACTGCCAGCAAGGTTTGTTCTTTTGGTTTTTTCTGGATTTTGCCCTTGGCTTTCAGTTTCTTATTTTTCCCTTTTGCAATGTTTCCTTTTGAGGTTATCACATTAACCTTAGGGTTTACGTCTATAGGCATCATAGGTTTTTGTTTCCTATGCTCCTCTTCAATAGCTATCGAGACCATCAAATCATCCAGAGAAATTTTCCCCTTCCTGTGCTTTAAGGACATACCAAAATCTTCCCAGGACTTGGGAAATTTTTCAATGATTGACATAACTTGAAACTTTTTAGGAAGTTTCATTTCAGCCTCGGCTAACCCATGGAGCAATAGCAAAAACTCATGAGCATGTTCCGAAACCGATTTGCCCTCAATCATCAGAAATTTCAGGAACTTGGATACTGAGTATTTTTCAATACCCAGATCCTCCGTGTTGTATTTCTTGTCCAGTTCCTCCCACAGATCCTTAGCGGTCTTGGTGGATGCGCCATAGACATCAAACAGAACGTTCGATAGTGCAGTAAGAATGCACCCATGACACAGACGGTCATGTTCTTTCCACACATCTGCCATCTTAACCGTTTCAGGATACGGATTTTGTTCAGATTAGCTAGGGCACTCAGTTTCCAGAATCGAAATCAGGCCAATCATGGTCAGCCAGATTTTCATGCGTTGTAGCCAACGCTTGAAATTCTGACCCCCGAATTTCTCTGGCATACCAGTGAAATCCACACGAGACCAAAACCTCAAATCCGATATTTTTCTTATCACATTATAATGCTGTTTCTCTAAGATTGTTGAGAAAACCGTCACAAGCATACATACAAAAATTCGAATATCAATAGATTTCCATGACAGATCGATGTAGGTATGCAACCATATTAACAATGATAAGAAAATTATCCGTTTTAGGAATATATGCAAATTAACGCAAGGGAAAAATACAGAAACAAACATCACGACAAACAATGCGACAAAGAAAAATCGAGAGAGTTAGAAATCACAACCGAAGCGTCCTGTCATAGGACTCCCCTTAGAGAGACAGCACCCCCCACTTTACCGGCGCACAGGGCCTTGACGTGCCGCTCCCAGGGTCCGACGGTCCACGCTCGTCGACGGTACGTACCGTGCTTGAGCGTCCTCGAATGTCACCTTTGTGGACGAAGCCCGAGATCGAGAGAGGAGAGGGCGTCCTCGAGAGAGAGAGGAGGCGCCGGGTAGAATGGATGGAATGTTCGTAACCTACGCCCGCGTCTTTAAGAGATACTTAAAGACGCCCGAGCGGTTACGTTTCGTGAGAGGATAAAGGGGCGTAACCCTTGGAATTTAAACACGCGGTTACAAAAACCAACTCGGTCTTTGTCGCGTCGTGCCCGAGCCCGGCCCGGCGCGGCGCGCGTGCGTGCGTGCGTGTGTTGTGGTCTAAAGTCCTCTCTAGTCTGTTTCCAGACTAGTCTCAAGACTTCCCACATATAAATCAAGTGCCAGTTTTATCTCTCCACGATGTGGGACTAAACAGCACCCCACAGGGTTGAAACATTGAATTTCAGGAATTGAGATACATCAATACAACTTGATATTGACCATCAAATTGCATCAAACTATCCCAATACAGTTAATTCCAACAAAATGTTCACGGGATACATGCAAAGGGTAATAATATGATACTGCAAGGGTTTGGCAATAGATGTATATTTGTCTTTATTAAAATAAATTAATTACTTAAACAAGTTATAAAACATACTTAGATACAAAGGCTAACATTCTCCTCTTTTTAATGATGACAAATTATTTTATTAGAGAATTTTGAAAACAAACCTTGAGTCCAATTCAACTTTTTAAGAGAAGTGAAAGATTCTTAACAAAGATTTAAGATCTTAAAAACTGAGCTCCTCTTATCAACATTTGGGCAGAATCCAAAATTTTCAAAGGTAACAAGTGAAAACTTTAGTAGGTTTCTTTACCCATAATTCTTTAATCCCTTTTCTCCCCCTTTATCATATTAAGAAGCAAGCAAGAAAGACAAGCTAAGAAATCGAAGTAAATAAACAATTAAGTGCTTAGCAAATCAAAGGAAACATTACTTAAATATGCATAGGCAGAAGTGTTTGTGGCACCACCAAGTTCCCTAATATTACAAATTAGATTAGGAAAGGGAAAGATAAAAATGAAAGAAACTAAGAATTCAAGACTAGAAAGGGACCAGCCGAGATCTTCATGTGGGTCATTCTCGCTATCGTCTGAGTTGCAAGGAGAGGGACGAGGGTTGTGTTGATGCTTTGATACTTGAATCACACAGTAGCTAGTTTCGTTGTTATGGCCATCGTAACAATCGGAGGTAGAGTCATCACTTTCTTCTTCTTCGATGTCTACTACTACTTCTTCCACAATCATTGGAGCTTTCTCATAAGAGGATCTAGAGGCAGTCGAAAGTGGTTTTACAACAAGGAGGAATTGGATTTCTAGTTGATGGTGGAGGAGGATGCATTCGTCTCTCTGTCCTTGAGGTAACTGACATCTTCTTCTTATCTTCTTCATGCCAAACAAAAGATTATAGTACAATGCCTATGTTTGAGTGTTAATGAAAGCAATACTATCATAACATGCCATATGGATGTTGTGCTCCATTCTGAGTTTCTTGTTCTCATATATCTTGTTGAAAAGCAAGAAGAATCTATTGATCAAGGCTTGGTGGGATAGGGCTTTGCAAGGTTTGAGTATGTAGTCTTGATGGGCCCATGACTTATTGGAGTAGGAGGGGTCTAATCTCACGAGAGTGGGAACATAACCTTAAAAATATGGAGTTGGAGTGGTCAGGAATACTCTGAGGTGAGATGGTGGTGTAAGCAGTGGAGAATTGTTGTCAGCATCCCGCATGAAGTGTGTGGCTTTGAAAACAAAAGAGTGAACCTTCTTGATTTGGTTGGGGTCCTCCTATCAGGTTATCGGAAAATTGCAAAGAATGAGAGGCATAAGAACTCCCAAGGATAGAATGTGAATGAGGGAGGTAGTCAAAATGAAGAGAAAGAAGTGGTTCTAATTAAAGGAGTAGTGATTTATGAAGGTTCAAATCAAAATGAACATCTCATGGATCGCATGAGAGATAGGGGTGGGCGTTAGATCGGTTTGGGTGGGTTGGGGGTTAAGTAATTCAGTTTGGGTTTGATATGAGTTAAAAAAGTGGCCACCCATGGCCCAAGAAAATTAAATTGGGTAAAGTTATTTGGGTTGTGGGTTTGGGCAGATCGATTTGGGCTGAAATCTGACTTCATATTTCATCCTCTAGTTGCTCCATCCTCTAGTTAGTTATCCAGTGAGAGGAAGCCGAGAATTGATTCCTCGAGGTGTTCCCTCGAACCCCTCCAGGCACGTCACTCTCATCTCCCTCTCAATACTTCAAGTTTTAGAAAAGGGATTTTTACACCCATAACCTTGAGTAATTTCGCAATAACATTCATAACCCTACATAATCGCGAATTACGCTCAGGACCCTGAATAAATGTGTCGTCTTACACCTATAACCTTCCGTTACTTTGCTTCGTTAACTCAATCAGATGATTGAGTTAATCTAACCAATTAACAATGGATGGAATTTAATCTAAATAAAAAACATATCTTCTCTCTTTGTCTCGAGCCAACCCATGCATCCAAAATTTTAGCTTACGAGCTTACATGCGGCCGGAAGGGAGACATTGAAGGGTAGATGCTGCATGCGGTGGCAGGCTGCGGCAACTCGACGATGGTGGAGGGCTGTGACGGGCCTGCAGCCGGGTGGAGAGGAAGGAGGGAAGCATCAGGACTGGGGGGAGGGGGCTTCGGCCTGTTGACGCGGGTGGGGGGGGAGGGCTTCGGTCGGTTGTAGGAGACGCAGGGGGGGGAGGGGGCGCTCTCTGCTGGGGCTTTGGTCGGTTGCGGGAGCGGGGGGGGGGGGGGGGGGCTCTATGGGGCTTCGGGAGCCGGGGGGTGGCGGACGGAGGTCGGTTGCCACCGGGGCGGGGGGGGGGGGGGGGGGGGGTCAGTTGGAGGGAGGGAGGTGGGGGTCTGCCGACGGGGCAGGCGACAATTGCGGGATACCCCCGGGGGGGAGTTCTACGGGGCTTAGATCGGTTGCGGTAGCCCGGGGGGGTTGGACGGAGGTCGGTTGGCACTGGGGCGGGGGAGGGGATTCGGTTAACGCGGGGGGATTTCGCGGGGGGGGGGGGGGGGGGGGGAGGGATGTTGCAGGTCTGTCGAGGGGGGTCAATCATTAAGCAGCGGATGAGCAGAGGAGCGATGGGGTTCGAGCAATGTCGATGGAGGGTCTGAAGGGGATAACCTCAACAGCGTGCCGCTTGACGCATGGTCTGCAGGGGAGGCGGAGGTGCTGCTCGGCATGAGAAGAGGGGATTTCGATTGCTGGGGAGAGGAAGGTGTTCATGGCATGTTTTGAAAATAAGAATGGATATTAGGGATAATTTTGTATTTTCTAACGGAAACCGTCGAACATAACGACATTCTCAAACGGAATATGACACAGGATTATGTCCTGTAAGAGTTAAGCATTACTCAGGGTTTCTCATGTAATTCACAATTATACAGGGTTATGAATGTTATTGCAGAATTACTCAGGGTTATAGGTGTAAAAATCCCTTTAGAAAATCAATTTAGAAAGTTTCCTTCAACATACCAGAGAAGGAATTTTCTAAGGAATCCTCATCTGATCCGTATGAGGTGATTTATATGAGTGAGCTCAGTTCAGTTGTTCTTAAGTCATATCTGAGTAACCAGCCGTGTGTCGACTCTCATTGGATGTTCCCTTCACCTCACTATTATTCATCTGAGGACGATTCCAACAGCGACACATATGTATATTACCCACCTCTTCGCTCCTGTAAGAAGGTTCGACACAAACCTTCTTGATCCTTGTATATTCTCACTCCTCCTTGTATAGATTTTCTTTATTTTATTTCCCCTTCCTCTCCTGTAATTCGCATCACTCGCCCTAGTTCTGTATCGTTTTTATTTTGTGTCTATACTTAGGATGACTAGATCCTAAGTATAGAGGGTGAGTGACCCGAGTCTCTCCTTCTTTTCTTCTCCATTTTTCATATATTCTCCAGATCTCATCAGTTCTCATACTTACTCATGTCCTATACTTCGGCTTACCAGAGCCTAAGTATAGGGGGTACCGATGCCCACCATATGTATATGTTCATCCATTTCTCCTGTTGACCTCGACCGTCCTGTTTTTGCTCCTCTTCTACACTTAGGCGTCTCTAAGCCTAAGTATAGGGTTCGGTCGACTTCTATACTTTTTGATATTTTGACTCTCCTACGCTTAGCACGAGCTATATCTTTTCCTTGCTTCTCATGCTTTGTGGACATAGCGCATGATAGGTATAGGGGAGTGTATATGTTACATATATACTTTACCCATAGCTCAGACTTTCATGTATTTTTGTATATATTATGCAATAATTATGAGATTGGTAAAATTGGTTATTTTTTTGTAAAATACATATATACTTGCATCTTATGTATATAAGTTGAAAATTTGTATAATACTTGTATAATATCTATATTGTATATAAGCTGTAAAACTTGTATAGAAATTTTATAATCTTTTAAAATTATTGTAGATAATACTTTTGTAAAATTTGTTGTAAAATAGGAGGTATACAAAAAAAGAAAGCTTTTGAAAAAAATAAAAAGGATTCTTATTTACTATTTCATATCATCCTTGCATTCATTCAAAAAAATCATCATCATCAATCGTCTTGCACTTCATTCATATGCATTGCATTACATCTACATTTCATTTGCATATCTAGCATACACAAGTGGAAAGTTAGTGGGTTAAGAACCAAGTTATGAATAGAAGTCGAGGATGGATTTGATTTGACCTTAATCTATTTAATTTCAGAGGAACCTTATAGGAAATGGAGTTAATATTTTTCAGGTCGAGTGATTTAATTCTTTGAGTCCACAAGACTATGTTCACATGCCATCTTGATTAGTCTAAGTAGAGTATTTCATATACATGCACGATTCTTTTAGACAGTGACCTAACTTGGACAAGCACCATGCACGCAGCTCTTCATTGATGAGGTGGTGCGGAGGTAGAATCCTTTGGCTTGGAGTAGCACATGGGTGGAAACATCCATCCTCCTCTAGAAACAGTAGTGTATCTCAATCTAGTCTAGTGGCATCGACGTCTAACGACAAGATGTTGTGTGATGTAATAAAGCTTCAAAAAAGGGATAGTCTACTGGCTCAAGAATAAAAACTCCTTATGTACATTCTATACTTTTGTGTGTGTGTATATAAAAACCTCCAAAAAAGTTAGACGGGTAAAAAGTAAATAAAAAATCCTGTCGGAGAAAAATATAAATAAGGAAGGCATATGCTTCAAAGTCTCATATCAAGGAAGCCTGAAGCTGGAGACTTGGCTACACTGGTGAAGCTCCATGGATATGTGACTACACTGGTCACAGTCCATTCTCTTCTCTACCCTCTCTTCCCGAGCCAATTTCACTTGAACTTAGAAGGGAATATCTCGCTCCTCGAGGAAAGAGTTGCTAGACTGGAGAATTAGGGTTACCTTGTTAGAAGAGGTTGTTTCTTTATCATTTCTGATGTGGAAAGCTATATTTCACTTACACAGTACAAGTAAGATTCAAGTCATCAGAATTTGCAGATGAGGATTTGTTCTGATCTGACTGTTGAGGTGACCTGAATAGAGACTTGTGGAACTTAAAGGTTGCTAGGTCTTAAATTCAATTTCCAATAAGGTTCCATCACATTATTAATCCAAAGGTTGAGTCAAACTCTATTTTCACCTTTTGTTCATGACCTTGATATGGAATCCAAAATCATTTCACATTTGTATTTTATCTTAGTTGCTCAGGGACGAGCAAGGTTTAAGTATATGGGGTTGATGAATATGTGATTTATCACTCTAAAGTTGAAAATAGAGCCTTGTGCTCCAGTAATTAGCTGCATTTCTCCATTTATTTTGCATTATTCTCATTCATGCATTTAAAATCAATATCTGCATTTTATCATGCATATTTGCATTAAATAAGAAGTCAAATTCCTTTGTAAATATCACATTTATATTCACCATATTTCTCCTATTTTTATCTATTTTTCTCTAACTCAAAATGGAATAATCAACTCTATAGTGTACATATTACTAATACTAACTTGTAAAACTGATCAATAAAACACAATCCCTAGTTTGAGACTAAGAGCCTTACAATGTGAATATCTCTCTCATACTGTCTCCTATGGACTGCTACTCACTTTTGAATTAATGTAAAATTACCTTCAAAATAAACTAAATTCAAAAGAATCGGAGTTCCTATGTGAAACTTGAGTTTTGGGCCCCTCATTGTATATTGTACATATGTCCCCTTTATTTATTTATTTTATCCTTTTATTTTCTTAATTATTAAAAATATAAAAAAATAGATTAGGCTGTAAATATTTGTTTTATATTTTATCTAACTTTATTTTGATTTTTTTATCTTAGTTTAAAAATTACAAAAAATGTGTAAAAGACAAAAATATGGTATTTTATATCCATAAGATACTACAAAAAATACTTTTGGTACATATGACTTATTTTGATTTTGGATCATTCACGAAAGTTGTAGATCTCGTCGAGACGGGCAACTTTCATGCTGACCATTTTTTAATTTGATCCTTTTTGTTATTTTTTTGATTTTTTTATTTATATTTAATTTTTTATATTCTAGGAGCAACACATGGCAGCTCACGGAGCCGTCATGTGTCACCCCCATTATTATTATCATTTTTTATGTTATTTATCTTTATTTATTTATTATTTTATTTATATTTATTATTATTATATATTATTATTATATTTATTTTTATTTGTTTTTATTTTATTTTAGATTTAATTTTGCCCACCACGTGGCCGCCAATACGCGCGACACATGTCGGTTCCCTCTCACTGCCCCATCACGTGCTACGCACGTGAGGAGCCCTCCCCCTTCTCCTATCTCTCACGGTTGAACCGCGCCATCGCGCCCGCAAATGCCTACTGCTCCCCCCGCACCCCCTCTCTCTTCGCAATCTCTGGCGCACTCCTGCGACCGTTTCCCCCGCGCTCCTCTTCCCGCTTCATGCGGCCCACACATAACTGCAGCACGTCTTCGACACTCCATCTCCCTCTCTCCCATGCACAACTGTAACCGACCCCCCCTTCCCCGCGTCCCCGCCATCTGCAACTACCCATAAAGCTTCGCACTCCACCCTCGATCGAAGCCATCCGTTGTTCTCCTGGAGAAGAGGCCACTAGCTCGAAGCCTTTCCCCGGTGACAGCTCGGCGAGGATTTCTTGAGCAACAACATCTCGAGTTCAACTCCAGGTGAGATTCGTGGAGATCTCCTCCATGCTACGAGTTCCAAAGCTCGTGAAGCTTCATTGCATCTACCCAGGCGACAACTGGAGGAGGCCTCTTCCCTTCCACAACTCCAACGAACCCCCTCCCCTCTTCTCCTTTCTCTTTCTCTACTTTTCTTCCTCATCTCGTTGTTCCTCTGTTTCTCCCTATTCCTCCGTTTCTTGCTCCTTCTCCATTTAATGCCACTCGCCGACCGATGTGACCGCCCCTTCTCTCCGTCACAGTCCCAATGCCTCCTCCATATCAACTCTTGTAGAGAGCTGAATACGTCCAGGTCCTCCATCTGTTCCACCTCGCCATAAGACCTCCATCCCGATTCCCGCACCACCTCGCTCTTTGTTCCCCTATCTCTCACCCGCATTCCCACTGCAGCGGGGCACCGCTTCTTCACGCCGCGGCTGTAACACATTCACGCATCCTGCCTCTCCATCGAGTGCCACCACCACGGAGCTCCGCACCTTATGAAGCTCCGCTGCCCGCTAGCGAGACCGCGCACGTTCGCAGCAGCTCTGGTCCACGGCTGTCATGCCTCTAGTGGATTCATCGTCGTCACCAACCTCCAGTGCAGCTCTGCTTCACTTGGCACTGCATCGCTGCTCCAGCTCTGGAAGCGCCTCGATACCGCCCTACGCCTCCGCTGAAGTTCGCCTCGTAGTGAATCCGGTCACTACGAGACGGTTGAATTTTACTGATTCAGAATGGTTGCAATTGACATATTCTAGACGGAGATACAATTTTTGATGAAATTGGAATGATATAATATAAAAGATATAATGATGAAAATACGTGGTGGTGATTTAAAAAAATACCAAAAAGTAAGGTGGGAACAGTCAGTTGGCTTTTCGTAGGTAGCACCCCTATTTTTCTTCATATAAAAAATATAAATAGTAGGAAGATACCCAATGCTTCTTCCCTAATATGAATTTAATTTTATTTCCTTTATTTTTGTTTTATAAGTTATTCTACCTTATATTCAAAGTTTTTAACGTAATTTACATAAAATATCATTTAGATTATCCTTTTTGTTTGAGGTTTTTATGGTATATATTTTACAATATATACAAGACGGGGTTTCAAGGGTTTTTTTATGATTATCTTACAAGTGTTTACTTGATTATTTTCTATTGTGCTTTTATGCATTAAATTATTAATACCCACACTAGTAAATCTATGAGAGTTTCTATAATAATTATTTTTGTGCAAAATAAACGTGTATTTTTGCATATTTTAGCTCTAATTAAGTTGAATAATGGTGACGAGTATACCACTCATGAAATCATCCACTAATTGGGTGCTTTTTACGATGGAATTTGTGTCTTGGACCGTAATATGTACAAAGTCAAATAATGATAACTAGGACAGGGATAAATTAATATAATATATATCAATAGGAGCATCAAGGAAATGTTCCATATCTATCATATTGACTAATACTACCAACATTTGGATATGACATGGATTTTGTACTCAACAAGATGCGCTTAGTTTGATACATTTTTTAATAATCCCATCTTAAGTCAAAATTGAACCTACATGGATTTTTTATTAATCAATCTGAATTCATCTAAGTTGAAAATAGAACTCAATTTCTTAGCAAAATCTTGCATTATAGTGTTTATATTGCATCAATAGCATTTATGTATATGTAAATAAGAAGCATGTAAAATTGCAAAATTCACAAAAAAACTAAAACTGCGCATAAACTTCCCTACATTTTTTTAGTAAAATTCAAGCTAGCTCCTATTAACCTAATTCTCTTCTAGCATGCATAAAAAATATAAAATATAAATAAATCCATCCCAAATAAATGCCCTTTGATCTTCCACTGAAAAAGATGCAAAGTCCAATTTCTTAGTTGAATCCCCACTTCATATGAACTTCAAATTGACTAAACCCACTTTCAAAGTATAAGTTATAAAGTTATACGCCCATTTCATTTTAAAAACTTATTTACAAAATGTCAATTTTGGGACCTAATTGACATATGTAGTATAGTGTAAAATATATTCTTAACGGTATATACTTTATATTATTTATAATAATTTATATATTTATATTATTGTATATATTACATAAAATTCAAACAAAATAATAATCAAAATAAAAATTATATTATATAATCATAATAAAATAATGAAGAGAAAATGCATATCAATTGTGCCTACAAGAACATATGTGTATTTAATTATACATGCAAATAAGATCTTAAAATTATTATGAAAATATATTTGGAAAGTAAAAATTGTGTTATAAATTAATAAATATAAAATTGGCAAATTTATATATTAAATTGATGAGCTAAAATTGCATATATCTATTTTATAGGTTTATGCTTGAGATTATTTGCTCGGTTGTGACATCATTGTGTTATTATATATATATTACAAATTATATTAAAAGGATTTAAAAACCTTACAAATCATATTTTATGTATGTTTATATTTGGTATTATTTATTAATTAATATGTATATGTATAATATATATAGTGTATATTTGTAATCCATTAACATGCCAGGTAATCTCTAGCCAATGGAACCATTAGGGGGTTGACCGCCTCATCAACTCACCCTCTCATCTTTCCCTTCCCCTTATTTTCTTCTCCCCTCTCTTTATTGCATGCATGTTGTTAGACCCGAAATCACCTCGCACACCCAATTCCATCTGAATCCTACAACCAACCCGATACACCAACTTCATCGTTGTAACTCCCGTACCACCAACCATCACCCAGGACTGAGCTTCATTACATCAACCATCAACACCCATTGCTAATTTTGTTCCAAGATCCAACCATCAGTCGACCTATTCCACCACCTAACCTCCTCCCCAACATTGTCGTAAACCCTAACACCTACTCAACAAAACTGAAACCCTCGAGCACTTCTCCAATCATCGGCCAACATCAAAAGGAACTAGGCCCAACTTCATAGTGTTGGACATGCGAGCCCACGGAGAGCCATTATGCAATAAATGTTACCATGCTCTCTATTTTACACACAATGCTTGAGAATCATCTCTCTCTCTCTTTCTCTCTACATGCCATCTCTCTTCCTCTCATGGCCGTCCACCATGGATGACCTAGAGAGGTTCTCCATCACCGCGGCATCGTCGTTATGCTGCCCGTTCGTCTGCTCGTGGATCTCCGTCTCCTTCGGTGCGCCTCGCTCGTGAAGAAGACGTCGGATCTCGTGTGTTGAGATCAGGAGATCTGCCGCTTAGATCATCAACATGGATTGCGAGAAGCACGCAGTTCATCCCCGTGCTCGCAAGCGTCTCCTCCGTCGGATCGGACTTGAGACAGGAGGTCTCTTCATTTAGAGACTTGATCGCAACCACGCTTCAAGAGGTAATCCTAATTACTTGTTTGTGGTTTAGACGAAACGATCCGAGAAGTGTTCTTGGATCATGTGGTTTCGTCGTAAGAAAATTTTTAAATTCTGTTGCATCGAGCAACTAGTGCGACTAGTCGCTCCTCGTCGTATTCGATACGACGCTCACGCTTCCGTGATGCGCTTAAGGATCTAACCATATCCTACAAGTGGTATCAGAGCCTTAGGTCGATGGTTTCGAATATGATTCGCTAACCGAGGACGACTTGGGTTCGTTAAGGTCGCGAAAGTTTTTATCGCATTTGATTTCGCATATCTGTTTAGTGTATTTTTTCGGCCCTGTTTAAATTGTTTAAACACGAAAATAGCACTTGGATTTTGTTCCCCATTAAATAAGGAAAACATAGGATCTGAGTTTGAGTAAATCAGATTTCGTATGCTCGAGATATGGTTGTTTTAATGAACATGTATTCATTGTTACGGGAACTGCGAATCTTAACGTAATTAAGGAGTTAATTACTATTTAGAGATGCCTTGAAATGCATGCAAATCACATAGATTATGTTTTAAATCAAATTAGCAAACTATAGAAACTTACTTTGCTTAATTTGGATTTAAATTGATTGAGATATGCTAATTTTAGTAAGTAGGGGTCATTGCTGAAATAACTTTCCTAATCAAGAACCATGTGATTGTCAATTAATGAAATTAATTGTTAATTTCAGGAAATAATTATGGAAAATATTTAAGAAATATTGAAAGATGATTATTTCCTTAATTGACTTGGCCTCAACCAATTAATTGATTAGATGTGGTTTAGATCATAATTGGAAACACAGTCATCAAACTTCTTGCTTGAATAGGATTGGGAATTTGTCTAGCAAATTTCCTTATAATCAAAATTGTTTTGATTACTATATGATATAATTTCGGTTGAAGAACCGATGATCATCTCAAGTACAAATTAATCAATTTGGCATTATCCTTTCCCGAGACGGATATGGTGTCTAGTCGAGGATCGCTGGGGTAGCGTGTTGCAACGTATGTGGTCCGTCCCACTCCCGCTGGTACTGGCCATGACAACGGTTAGGGCCGGGATAATGTCCGAGGGATTAAGATGTATTTTTCTAATTATTAAAATACGAATTAATACGTACTTTGAGAATAATACCATATATATTCAAGTAAGACAATCAAGTTTGATTGATTGAATTGGATTGATAATTAATTTAATATGATTAAGTTAATTATGTCCAATTAAAATACTCTAATATGATTGGAGTTAATAATTCCCTTGGAAGAATTAATTGTATGAATGTGATTCATAGTAATTAATTAAATTTGAATAAGAGATGGAGGATCATATAAGTGACATCCATGGTCTCCCGTCAAGGCGAAGGGTTTCGTCGCCAGATATTATATGTGGGAGACTCCTGTCCGAAGTGACAGCTCCTGCATATGATCCATTTGGATCAGGCTCGTCACTTCTCGAAAGAGTAAGGACGTATGCGTAGTGACCCCAATATCAGGTCCTCATATTATTGGGGTGATATTGGATTGCGCATAGTGAGTTGTATTCCTGTTGACGGTTGGTTCAATTAATGACGGGTCAACATCACCTTAGGGGTGGTGGGCCCGGGTGTTAAAGACCGAATTGGGAGATGCAAGTTGGACTTGCAAGGCAGAATGTGTTCCCGCTTATTTTTATCCGAGTTGTAGGTTCTCATATTATTGGGATGCAACAAAGATAAGGAAGGAGATCCCAGATCTTGCTTGAGATATAATGGTAAGTATATCTCTTACATTGAAAGTGATTAAGGGAATGAACTTTCATTGTTGACATGGCCAGACAACTTTGATATAAAAATTCCTAAATCAAAGTAAATTATATATTTATATAAGTTTATGCAAAATTTCTTATTTCAGATAATCCTTCATTAAACCCACTCAATGATATACTCAATAATAACCAGTAAAATATCATGGATTGGACCCTTGATCCAGATATTGTGCTTGCAATTGGACACATAATGTATGTGGTTGCAATGTGCAAGTTTCCTCATAATAATGAGAAGTGATAATTAAATAAGACAATAGGACTAAAACCCTAGGGTTTGTATGTCTCTATAAGTCTTGATCTCATTGAATGTACTTTGGAAGTGACATGTCGATGATGATCGTAATTATCAAATAATCCTTATAAAATCAATAAAGATTTTCTGGCATGCATATGTGCTCTTGACATTTAATCATGAATGACATGGTTCTCTACATCATGTAGAATGGTAGCTCTATAAGAGATGATGTATTCAAATTGTTTGAGTACCTACATGAACCTATGTTTTAAGAGTTTAGATGGATGTAGATGATGAGTGCCATCATTCTACTGTCTATACTCTAGTCATTCATGAAGCTTCATAATATTCATATTGTATGAATTAGGTGAAGCATGTATAAATGTCGAAGTGCTCTTACATTAAATTCTTTTGAATTTAACATAAGAGGTCCTTAGTCTTAAGCAATGGTTGTTTATAGATAAAGGGAGCGCAGTGGAAGCATGGGTTGGACCCAAGCAAGAAGTATAATCAAAGAGTTGACTGTACTTCTGTGACTTCCACATGACATCCAAAGAGTTGTATGAATGCCAATACTGCAATATGTTGATGTGTTGGTAGTATGACTATCAAATCTATCTAGAATCCTTAGAGAAGGAATCGGATAATACATCAGAATAGCCTACATATAATCATTGAAATTGACTTACTTATTTGATAAGGTAAAGTCTAATAATTGTATCTCATTCTTCTAATAACACTTACAATTGGTTGCATATGTATTAGAATATTAAAAAAATTGATCTTATGGTTTATTGGTCATCCATGTTGAAAGTGATGCAAGTGTTGCAACAATTTCCATTGGATCAACAAACTTCATATTTTCAGTGGGAGCCCTTAGTCTTAGAGAATGTCTCTATGACCTAGATATTAGAATACACTCATTGTTTATTTCTAATTGTTGGATATAAACATGAATTCTGTAATAAATCTATCGTAAAGAGTTATGATGGAGATATTTCAGATAGTAATCTAAAATCTAGTGGACTATATTAAATTAGAGGATTAATGAATGGTTCATTAAGATTTCTAATACTGAAAATTAAACCTTTAAAGATCAATAGGAGGATAAAGATCATTTGACAATGATCTGGCATCAAGTTTTGGACATATGTCTGTTGATTAGATCAATGGACTAGTAAGACATGAAACTTTAGATTGTCTAAAGATTCAAATCTCACATACATATGAATATTATATTCAAAGTAAAAAAATGTCCAATACACCCTTCTTTGGGAAAGGTGTAAGATGTTAAGGTATTCAAGATCTCATACATATTGATGTATGTGAATCATCTATATCAGAATAAACATTATGGATATGTGATATCTATTAGTGATTATTTGTGATATGAGATTTCTTCTCTTCACTTAGAAAACTTTGAAATGTTCAAAGATTTCACAATTTTGGTTTAGAACCAAAATCTGAAGGAAGATGAAATGAATTTGATCTAACCAAGGTAGCATGTACCTATTAGATGAATTCAAGAAATACCTTATGGAGATATGAATATCATTCCTATCTCAATCCTCCTAATGAACCTTAACTCAATAGAGTTGTAGGGAGATACAATTAATCATGTGCGACATGATTTAATCAATGATTAATCCTAGCATAATTATCTCTTAGTTTCCACGGTATATATGTAGTAGAGACTACATTATATACTTAATAAGGTTCCATGCATGTAAGCTGGAATCTAGCACTAGAGAGTGCTACTTCATTAGGAAAATAAAGGATGGTATTGTATACCTACTTTATGACCTTGAGATTCTTAAAAGATCTCATATCTGAGAATGTGATTCTTAGAGGATGACTCTCTTAAGAATCAAGATAAAATGAAGTGAAGGAACTCATTTAATCTTGAGAAGATATTGAGGCTCCTGAAATCAGAAACTAAAAGAATAATTGAAGATGAAACACTAATACTTCTTCAAATAAGTTTGAGGATGTATTCCATGTGAAAATGATCGGACTTCATGTGATGAAGTTCCTGAGGATCATGACATGGAAAGATGGATTATAGTAATAAAAGTTTAATGTAGACTTTATATACAAGTGTTGTATATGGACCCTCGAAGATTCACCTATATGGGTAAGACCCATCAAGGTGTAAATGAATCTTCAAGAGAAAGAGGGAACCTGATGAGAAGGCAGAAACCTTCAAAGCACGGTTCGTAGCCATGAGCTACACACCGAAGAGAAGACATCGCTTGCGATGAGACTTCCTCTCCAGTGACCTTGCTTTAACCCATCAGAATATTGCTAACTATAGCTACACAACTTGACTATGACATCTTCATGATGTGAGTCAAGATTGCATTCCTCTATGAATACCTCTCTGAAGATATTCATATGAAGTAGCTCCAGGGCTTCATGGTTGAGGAAAGCAAGGTATGTAAGCTAAAGAACTCCATCTTTGGACTCAAATAAGCTTCCTAGTTGGAACATAAGATTTGATGAAATTATAAATGTTATGATTTCAGATAAAATCTTGATGAACCATGTGAAGCTTAGTTGGTAATCCCATACCTCGAGATATGATCTCAAGGATACCTCTTAGATCTTAATTCTGAAGTCGTTCAGAAGTAAAGAGAAGAGGATATTGGGACTGTCACGTTAGTAGTGCACCTTGGACTTATTCCAATTTCTAGAAAAATCTAAGAAAGGCTTCCTTCCCTTAGGATATGGTACTAACCTATCTAAAGGGATAGCACCTCAAAGAGTTGAGGATGTGAATACAAACTGCTTGCACTTGTGCATCAGTTACGAGAAGCTGAGTGTATGCTGGATGTGTACGAATACCAGATGTCTGCCATGCATTGGGAGTAGTAAACTGTTACTAATCCTACTATGGAGATAAAACACTTGATTGCAGTAATAACAAAATCTTCATAGATGATAAGATTTTTTGAGATAGTGATCTCAAAGTCTTATCTTCAAATACTTAAGACTTTATAGATAGTGATCTAAAAGATCTTAACTGTAGATACCTTAGGAGATAGAGATCTCCAAGAATGAAGGTATTCTAATAAGGATTATGGGAATACTGGTTATGATAATTAATAAGATGCAGTGTCAAGGACACTATAACCGATAAAATTGAGTATTGGTTGCATAAGATGCAACATTCGCATTAGATGCGAGCACCGTTACTGGGGATATGCAAGTACCGTAAAAGGACTTGACGTAGTCTTGCAGGAACAGAGTGACTGATCAACTTACCTAGCTATTTTTTTAATAGCCTATGATTGTCACATGAGTGTGGGTTTAAATGATTAGCCCATTAATGGCTCTTTGGGCTAGTGGGAGATTGTTGGACATGCGAGCCCACGGCGAGCCATTATGCAATAAATGTTATTGCGAATATCATTCCCTGAACTGAAATGAAGAATGAATAATTTGCATAATAGGTCCCTTAGTACAATTAGGGTTATGTACCATGGCCATCTTGATGATCATACAGCTGCTGATTCAATTATTGAATCATAGAGGCTGGTGCTTAGATGAATATCTAATGAGTTAGATTGAGGACTCGTCAAGCACCGTCAAATGATTACTAAGAGATGATCTCCAGCCAAAGTAGGAGATGGCAATCCTATCTCAGTTAGGCTGATATCTGACCGACCTCTTGATACAGGTCCTCTGTATAGGAATAGAGATTCGGAGGTGTCGGATTAGTTAGGTCAAAGAGTTGACTTAACGAGATCGAGATAACCAAAGTCCTATATTGTATGCTGTCACGATACAGGCACACATCCTCTGACCGGAGACAGATGTGTTACTATATGTTTGAGTATGTACATTTGGCAGACCAATAGGTTGATGACCTAATCAAGGTCTATACACCGGTGCGCTGGTGTGCATATAAGGGCATATGAGTAATACGATCTCTCAAAGGGATCATACAGGTTCAGTTACTGAACCGGAAGACATGAGCTCACTCATGAGATATTTGGAAGAATCAAATTCCATGCGCATGGTCGTCTCGCTTTGGAAGCTTGACTGGATTTGTAGGTTTGATATATACTTTTGGAAAGTATATGATCAAGACCTAGATATGATATATGCTTTTGGAAAGTATATGATCGATACCGACTCCCAATGATCGAATGAGAAACTTACTGATAAAAACCCTGAAGTAGACAGTGTAAAGTTGATCTAATACTTCGGGTTTATTCTGAGTCTTCCAGTATGCAGGATGTATAGGTATTGGGAATACCTGAGGGTGATGTGATCATAAACGATTGTATAACCATGACGCTTCCATTCCTAGGGAGTGATGAAACGGGTCTGGATTTTAGTGACTCCTCTCAGTAGAGAAATAATCTGATCTTAGTCCAAATGTTGGACATTGATCTGAATGTGATTCAGATGCAATGAGAAGATTAGATTTGCAGTCTTGATTTAATCAAGCATCTATGGGAGGCCCGCTTTCTGGATTTGAGATATGATCTCAGTATCCATGTCACTATACATGGAACAATACAATCGCCCTGTCCTTATCTCCAAGTATTCGCGGATAAAGCGCATTATCCTTGAAAGAGTTCATGGATAATTCTATTGTTGATATATGTATCCGAGCAATGAGAAAATGGATTATTAAATTTGATTTAATTATCATGAATAATATGAATTTGATTCATATTATAAGGAGAGTTATCTTAGATAATTAAATGTGATTTGATTATCAAAGATGTAAATAATGTGAATGTGATTCATATTATTTGAGCACATGAGAATAAGTTATCCAATATAATTAAATGTGATTTAATTATTATAGATAAGAATAATGTGGATAGTAATATCCAATTATTCATAATATATTATAAATGTGATTTATAATGTATTAGAGAGAGCTAATTATAATTTATATTTGTTGATTAATTATTAATATGTATTGGATACACATTGTCTAATTAATTGACAATGTAAATTATATGTTGTTTTGGGTTGTGAATATGATTCACAAATTTCCAATGTCAAGATTGCAATATTCTCAAATATAATTGTGAATTATTTTTGATGAATAAATAACCAACAAAAGTTGTTGGGAATAAATAATGGAGAAAATCAAGGAAGCATGCAATCTCATGGATTTCCATGAGATTGCCCCCACATGCATATTCTCTCCTTATTTGTTGGATTGATTTATATTTGATTTTATCAATTATATTTTAATCTAAAGTTGTTGGTTTTTACCAACAACAATCTTGACCATTGGATTGACATAAATCAATCTCATCCATTGATTTTATATGTCCCATGGATTGAGATCCATAGATCCCAAAACCCTATAAATAGAGAGGCATACCATGCTCTCTATTTTACACACAATGCTTGAGAAGCATCTCTCTCTCTCTCTCTTTCTCTCTACATGCCATCTCTCTTCCTCTCATGGCCGTCCACCATGGATGACCTAGAGAGGTTCTCCATCGCTGCGGCATCGTCGTTATGCTGCCCGCTCGTCTGCTCGTGGATCTCCGTCTCCTTCGGTGCGCCTCGCTCGTGAAGAAGACGTCGGATCTCGTGTGTCGAGATCAGGAGATCCGCCGCTTGGATCATCAATATGGATTGCGAGAAGCATGTGGTTCATCCCCGCGCTCGCAAGCGTCTCCTCCGTCGGATCGGACTTGAGACAGAAGGTCTCTTCGTTTAGAGACTTGATCGCAACCACGCTTCAAGAGGTAATCCTAATTACTTGTTTGTGGTTTAGACGAAACGATCCGAGAAGTGTTCTTGGATCATGTGGTTTCATCGTAAGAAAATTTTTAGATTCCGTTGCATCGAGCAACTAGTGCGACTAGTCGCTCCTCGTCGTATTCGATACGACGCTCACGCTTCCGTGATGCGCTTAAGGATCTAACCATATCCTACACATAGAACCCCATCGGTGATAGTGCCAGAGTTCTTTTAGAAGGTGATGACGACTAGTTCTCCAATCTCTCAACGTGATCTAGTGGAAGCCATATCCTCTACTGGCTCGAACTCATTGTTGTTTAGTCTCTCAAATCCTTCATCATTGAGATAAAGATCAAGGGGGCTATTCGAGATCTCTCCTTTAGGTGAAGAGCTACCTCAATGTATATGAATTCATCTTCCCCCTTCATTCTTCTTCTTGCTTCCTTCTCTCATTAACTTACAGTTATGCTACCTCGTTCTGCTGATCAAAATCCCATCTCAACTCATTCCAACCAAATGTGAACTTGCCTCCAGTCAAGGGTGGACCCACACCAACACTTTGGTGAGACCGAGCACGTGCCCCCCCCCCCCCCTTTATTACCAATTGTATCTCCTCTCTCGTTGGTTAATTTCCATGTCTTTTCCATCCTTCCATGATTAATAACTCCCATGTTCATTAATCCTCCCTTCTTATTAATACTTGTGCAATTAACTTTCCACCTATCAATAAATACCATCCATTAATATACATGCTAGTTGATCCTCTTAGCCTAATTAAATCAATTGTGTTGGTCATTCAATCCAAATTAATTCGCCTCTCAAATTCGTCTCCCCATTCCATACCTAGTCATTTCTGAAAAATCCTACCACCTCAATTACTAATCTCTTTCAAATCTGTTTCAATCTTCTCATATACTCATATGTATAGACAATGTTTCCAGTAAGTATAGATGACGATTTTTAATTGCACTCCTTCATCGATCAAGTTTGTTGCATCATCAAATGATTGTGAATTCGATTTATCTCAATTTTATGTAATTTTCAATTAGAGTTTGATTGTAAATTTGATTCATATATTTCTATTACATGTGTTTAAAAGTATATATCGAATGAAAGAATGTACTTAAGTGTAATTAAATATGTTATTTGACTCTATTAGTGATGAAAACAACATGAATTGTTCGTTCTATTCTCAATATATTGTTAACAAGGTATGAATTATTTGCATTGTATTCTTGATCAGTTTTATAGTTATACTGGGAAAATATATTGAACTACAATTTTTCTTTAAAAGTATTTTGTTAATAAAAATATCATATAAGGATGCCCCATCTATTGTGAAATCCTAGATCCGTCACTGCCTCCAGTGATCTTCCCCTTCAATTCCCTTCCATCTCATCAAATCTTATTACCTTCATATGGAGTATAAGGCATGAGGTTAATATAGCCCCACAAATCTTTCTTCTTTGAGGGAGAATATTCTTCACACTACGTGAATGGACAACACATGGGTTCCGGTTCTTAAGGCGTTCATATAGACTTCAACTATTTCTTCATCGCCGACGTGTTCCAAGGTGCGGATCGTTTGTAGCATCCCCTGCTGTAACGCAGGGGAATGCACAGCAGACGATCCTCTCGCATGTGTTCCAACGCTGGGTGGAGATGGATCTTGACCATGACGTGACCCTTGCATAAGATTCTTATCTTAGAGTCATCTATTATTTTTAAGATTTTCCTTCTTTCCAGCCAATATTCACATTTAAATCATCACAATCAATTATGTATTTACATGCCTCCTACTCAAACAAAATTACGGAAATAAAAAATGTGTGTCTTTTATTGCTGTTGCACTGTTCATCATTGCAAGATCAGGTACTGGCTCCTCGCTCACTTGCATGCTTATTCTCATTCAACGGGTCCTAGACTTTGTTTTAATTTTTGCCGATTTTTTTTCGAGGATCCAATTCCTCTTCTTGCTGACAATGGTGGTAATGATGGTTCTCCTCATCTAACTCCTCTTCCTCAAGCTCGTGGGCAACTGTCC
Organism: Ottelia alismoides; assembly: GCA_037367405.1. Taxonomy (NCBI): domain Eukaryota; kingdom Viridiplantae; phylum Streptophyta; class Magnoliopsida; order Alismatales; family Hydrocharitaceae; genus Ottelia; species Ottelia alismoides. The sequence continues at coordinate 423,925 of JAZKJV010002181.1, read as the reverse complement.
TTCATTGCATGGTTAAGCATCGTGGTGCCATATGCAAGGTATGCCTAATCATGGTTGGGTCGTAGATTGTCCGGATTTACCTGAACTTGTATCGGAATGGTTGTCTTAAGCTTGGTTAACTCGGCAAGCTACTGTGCGGCTCTACCCAAGATCTCTCTGCCCATGCTGCTCAGCCTCCGTCATCTTCTCAAGATGCTGGAAATCAGAGGGGCCAGATGTAGATGTCCCGGAGTGTTCCTGCCTCTAGAACTGAGGTGGGTGATTGGAAGGTGATGCTGCTGATGGTACCGCCTCGACTGATTTTGCTGTTGAACTACCGGGATTTTGGTAGTTGTACGATTGATGTGTGGCTGTTGCTGGGGACCCTTGACGCCACCGTGACTTATCATGCTGTAGTTGTGGCTGTCGAGACTGGATGTACAATTAACTTTGTCGATACTGTCATGTTTCACGTTGTTGCGTAGGGACGAGACTTCCTTCATGGAACGTAGAGGAATATTGGGACTCGAGAGGATTGCTTCACCCTGAATTGTATGCGACAAGGTCTTAGTTGTTCCATAGCCCGTCAACCTAAAATATATGTGGAATTTTCTTTGCAACCAAGAGGGGGGCAAGGAGGGGCACATGCCCCCCCTACATTTTAGGGGGAAACATGTAACCACTCTCATGTTTAAGAAAAAATCTCATTAAATTTCATTATTTGCCCCCATAACTTTAGTTGGACTCTAAAAATAGAATCCAAGAATGCTCCCTCTTCATGGACCAAAATATTCAAATGGACCTCTTTTCATATGCAAAATAGATATATTTTCTACATATCTTTTATTAAATGCAAGGATTATAATTATCAGTCCCAAAATTGTTATCATAGTTACAACTATGAAATGAAGACTTTCCTTGTGTGAAGGAATTGTAGGAATGGTTGAGAAGATTATGTATTGTCATGTAAAGCAATGAATGGTATTAATAAACTGAATAATTGATGGAGATCGGAGTTACAACTTCAGAATGATTCCGTCAAAACAAAAAGAGAGGAGAGCTGGAGAAGGGGCGGACAATAAAATTGGTATATGATGACAAATATACACATTATCCATTAACATATCTTTTGAAGTTAAATTTATACAACGAATATTATTCATAGTCAAATCACCTTTTATTCATGCAGAATGCAACAAATATACATTTGTTAATTAATGTTCATGTAGCATCGATTATCTATTAGCTTTTTGGTTAAAAATCACACTAATCATCGCTGATTTTGTAACAATTATATGAAAATTTTAACAGGTAATCATTGTTATATGATTCGCTTCTAGTAATATAGCAACAGATATGATAATTACTACAAACTAAAAAAGTCGAAGATAAGTTTGCAACAAATAATATTTGTTGTTATATATTAATTGCAGAATATATGACAACGAAAAGATGTGTTTACTTCTGTCAAGAATGAAGAAATCATTCAACAATTTCAAAATTTAAATTTCTTCGAGGACAACTTTAATATGTTAATTTTAGAAAAAGTCATATCATAATGTTTATTTACACTGTAATTATCTAATTGCTAACTACTAACTAATCCCAACATGGAAGCATTCAATTACTCATATAAGTAAAAAATCTCAAATATCCTTGATCATAAGATATATTTATCACTATAAATAATAACAACGATTTCAAGGGTATTTCACTAAATGGCTAGATGCATGAAGATTGTGCCTCCTCCTAAATTATATTCTGGCTCCGTCCCTGCAACCACCTAAAATGATGGGGGATTATTCTGGCACTGCTAACTAGCTATAGACCAGTCCTTGGTCCACTAGTCTGCGACTCAGATTTCGTGTGCTTTTGAATATGAAGAACATGATACAGAAGAGAGGGTGGTACTGAGGGTAAAATGACCTCTGCGTTGTCCATAGCTGATGCTACCTCCACAATCAGCTTCCTAAAATTTGGAGAGACTCTCCAACCCTTTCAACTTCAGCTCAGTAGTATTCTCTATGTTAGAATCAAACATACAAAGCATTCACAAAGATGAAGACATGGATTTACATGGAAAATCCTACGGAGAGGGAAAAACCACGGGAGCTCTCAATCCCTAATCTCTTTCACTAGAGATCAGGGATCTCTTCACTAAGATGATTGAAACAATGAGGAGGGATGGGTACAATATATTGAGAATGATGGGTAAATGGTCCCTCATCAAAAGATCTGTTTACCCATATAAGTACGATAACTCAACACCAGCCTCAAGTTGGACATACATGTTCACCATGCTCAACTTGCCTACATTCAACTCAAATTGTACCGTAGGCAGCCCCTTTGTGCAGCGATCAACGACCTGATCGGTAGATTTCAGGTAAGGAAGACACAACAATCTAATCATCAATTGTCTCACGAATGAAGTGTCTATCAATCTCCAAATGCTTCGTTCTGTCATATATTACATGGTTATTAGCCAAGTTTATTGCAGCCTCGTTGTCACAAAACATCTTCATTGGCATGCTAACCTTGATGACCAAATCATGGAGCATAATTTTTAGCCAAAGAATTTCTGTAACGTCATTGGCAAGAGCCCGGTATTCTGCTTCAACACTTGATCTGGAAATCACATTCTGCTTCTTACGTCTCCAAATAACCAAATTTTCACATAGATATTGTCACGTCCCGGACCTCTAAACATGGAAAAAATTGCGGAAGCATCCCAATTAATGAATTTTTTTTTCGAGTCCAGAGGCGAGACAAAAATACGCAATATTCCATAAATAACATTCAGAGTGCCAAACATGATGGAAGAATAAAGGAACATAACCAATAAATAAAAAACTTATCAAGTCTGAACTACATAATAAAATTCAATAAGTCTATCCGTACAATGACCTAAGAGGATAGAAAAATATCAATGACTCTTCAATCCAGCCAACGGACAATACTCATGCTTTCCTCTAGGCTGCAAGGTTGTAAATCAATATTAGTCAAACGAATTTTACTAAGTATGCACCAATAATTTATGAGACATATCATTATAACTATATACAATGAGTAATAAAGAATAATACAATGACAATTCCATATGATAAGGAATATAATTCAATAAGATGAACTATAACAAGATTTTTTCAATTATACAAATCATCATGGGATAACAATGACAATTAAATAAATTTCTTTAGGTATCACAAATTTTGTGACCATAATATCAATATCCATATCAAATATAAATCAATACCATCTGCCGACACCTGACAGCCCGAGCTTGGATAGAAGCCACCCCGTTCCCTTAAATCAAAATTTTTAAAACTAAAACAAATATCATTACGAGATCTCCTATCCAAACCCCAATGCAATGGACATCAGTACTGAGTCAACCGCCGTAGCGGTAAATTGTTTGGAAGTAGTGTAGGATTACCCGCCTACAACGGTACGTCAATTGGCGGAATTAACCGTCCGCACGGCACCCGGCCATGTAGCCTCTAATGGGCCAACAATGAACAATGTCTACTCCCTCATAATGATGGTGTCAAAACAATAATTAGTTTTCAATAAAATATTTGAATTTAAAAAAATACAATTTAACACATATATCAAAAAGAAAAGAATGTATCTATCTCTTTAATAGCTAACAACGAATCCGTAGATGGGCATTGTGGTTAAATATCAAATTAGCATCTAATTACCTAAACTTATAACACATAAATATAATCAAAGTATTTTAGCGAGATAAAAAAAACAACATTCCGATAGCCAACAAAATTTAACGTGGGGGTATAAATAACAATGGTATGCAACATAAGTTAATGTACATATCTCTTTTTTTTCAAAACGATAAGCATAAATCACTATGTTTCTTCGTTGATGGAATTCAGTTATCACCTGAACAAAAATATATTTTAATGTCATGAGAAAGCCATAACACATCATATCCCATGATATGAAAACTCAACTGTTAATGGTTTTTTAATGACAATTACCTATTTATTAATAGTATTATTTTTTTATATGTTCATATTGTTCGAAAGTTGTACCTTATATTTCATTCTCCTAATATTATACCATTAATTGGGTTAGATCGACATATATTCATTTGGTATGTCAAGTAATTCAATTCCATCATCATGTGTCCCATAAAAATAATCTATGCCTCCATTAACAGAACAAAACACCCGAATTATATATATATATATATATAAACAACGGTAGAACTGAAATGTATTGTATGCTGTCAAGATTTTAATCCTTTGCATCACAGCCGAATAATTAATGATTACTTCGAATTTAATTAATCCATAGACGGGAAAATACTAACCCATATTATTGTTTTTTTAACTATTTGATTTCTGTATGATGAAAATAGGACCAAAATTTTTTTCTACGATCTTCATTATACAATGGGACTTCGACTCTAAAAGAAATTATTGTTCTTAATGATGAAATGTCGGAAACGACGACGGTATTATAAACGACAACTTTGAACGCGTGGAGTTCATATATAGATTAATCCGACCAGATACTTGATAGTTGTTCAAAATATAAAAACGTTAATCACAAACAAGAATTACCTTTGTCGACAATACTGTTCTTGATCCAGACTTTGCTTCTACACCACCCGAACTTCCACCACCATTGCTTATTTACCCACGAAGGTTGAACACGGGAAGAAGAGGCTTACTCTCCAAGTGGATTCGTACTGGATTAAAAACTCGGTAGTTTGGTTATGGATGCGAGGGAGGGTCAATTGACGTATATATACTCGCAACAACACGATAATAGTCGTGGAGTCATCCCACGCACAAGCCGTTACAGAAACTATTATCATAATAGCATTATCATTTCAAAATTCCAATACTGCCGTCAGTCTTTATCATTAATATATAGATATGAATTCATGGCCGTTGGATTTGGTTACTTTAATTTGTATATTTTTTTTCATTTGAAAAGTTAGGTATTTACATATTTTATCCCTTCCAATTATATTTAATTAATTATCAATGTTTTTTTTGTGATACTTATATAGTATCCCCAGTATTCATTCTATTTTAATGTTCTATTAAAGTTTTCAATTTTTTACAATACAACCCTTACACTTTAAACCGAATGTTACAACTCCACCCCTCTTAAAAGGAAATTTTGTCCTCGAAATTCAAAAGACATACCTAAAAGTTCAGGATATTTTTCTCGAACTTTATCTTCAAGTTTCCATGTAGCTTCCCTATCCGAATGATTATGCCAAGCTACTTTCACCATCTTGATAATCTTTCTTCGAAGTTGATGTTCTTGACGATCAACAATGTGTGAAGGGCGCTCTTCATATGATAAATTTTTATGAACCTCGACAGGCTCATACTGGATTTGATGAGATGGATCATGAATATATTTCCGCAACATGGAGACATGGAAAACATTATGAATATGCGAATACTGAGGTGGTAATGCAATGCGGTAGGCTACCTCGCCTACTCTATCCAACACCTCAAAAGGACCAATGTATCGGGGACTAAGTTTTCCTTTTCGCTCAAATCTCAATACACCACAGGTTGGAGAAATCTTGAGAAAGACACGATCACCAACTACAAATTCTAGTTCTCTACGCCAGTTATCCGCATAGCTCTTTAGTCTATTTTGTGCAATTAAGAGTCTTTTCTTAAATAGGTCGATTTTATCAGTACACTTCTGTACAAGTTCTGGTCCGAGCAATCTTCTTTCACCTACCTCTCTCCAACAAAGCGGAGATCTGCATGGCCTCCCATAGAGAGCTTCATATGGAGCCATTCCAATGCTAGCCTGATAACTGTTGTTATAGGCAAATTCAATAAGTGGAAGATTCTCATCCCAACTTCGAGCATAATCCAAAGAACATGCTCTAAGCATATCCTCAAGGACCTGAATAGTTCTTTCTGATTGACTATCTGTCTGAGGATGAAAAGTAGTACTAAACTTCAGCTTTGTACCAAAAGCCTCCTGAAGTTTTTTCCAAAATCTCCCAGTAAATCTTGGATCCCGATCAGAGACAATAGAGACAGGTATACCGTGAAGCTTCACAATATTATTCATATACAAATTAGCTAAACTCGCAACTGATTCCTTTTTCTTCATTGGCAAGAAATGGGCAAATTTCGTCAATCTATCCACTATCACCCATATGGCATCATAATTAGTTGCATCGGTCTTCGGAAGACCCATCACAAAGTCCATAGTGATGTGTTCCCATTTCCATTCCGGAACCTCCAACTGCTCCAAAAGTCCAGCTGGTCTTTGATGCTCAGCTTTAATTTACTGACACACCAAACAACGAGAAATGAATTCTGCGATTTCCTTCTTCATATTTTTCCACCAAAAATTCCGTTGGAGATCCTTATACATTTTTGTGCTTCCTAGATGTACAGAGAACTTAGAACGATGAGCTTCATCAAGAATCTCGTGTTTCAACTCCGTCTGAGAGGGAACGCATAAGCGATTCCTGAATCGAATTCCGCCATCTGCAGCAATAAAGAATTCTGAATTTTCTTCTTGACTTTTCTCAGCCAGAACAAGATACTCATGATCTTCTTTTTGAGCTCTCAATACTTTCTCTATTATTTCAGAATGTATCTGGATGCCAGATAAGATAATCTTGTCTCCTTCCTTGAAAGGATTCCAAGAGACCAGATCGTCAATCAACTTCCACTTTTTGATCATCAAACTAGCCGATAAGGCATAGCCCTTTCGGTTCAAAGCATCTGCTACAACATTTGCTTTACCTGGATGGTAAGCAATAGAGAAATCATAGTCTTTAAGAAATGCCATCCATCTCTTTTTCCGCATATTCAAATCTTTTTGAGAAAAGATGTACTTGAGGCTTTTATGATCAGAGAAGACCTCAAATTTATCACCATAAAGATAGTGACGCCAGATTTTCAATGCAAACACCACAGCGACAAGTTCTAGATCATGCGTAGGATAATTCCTTTCATGAATCTTTAGCTGCCTTGAAGCATAAGCTACAACTTTTTTTCATTCTGCATCAACACACAACCCAAGCCATTCAGGGATGCATCAGTGTAGATGACAAAACCTCCACAATCAGAAGGTAAAGTCAAGACAGGAGCAGTGGTCAACCTTCTCTTCAATTCTTGGAAGCTACACTCACATGTAGAAGACCATTAAAATTTAGTTCCTTTTCTAGTCAATTCGGTAAGAGGAAGTGAAATCTTTGAAAAATCACGAATGAATCTACGATAGAATCCTGCTAAACCAAGAAAGCTTCTAATTTATGTCATGCTCTGTGGCTGCTTCCATTCAGCGACTGCCTCAACCTTGGCTGGATCTACAGAAATTCCATCCTTGGAAATAATGTGCCCAAGGAACATGACCTTTTCCAACCAGAATTCACATTTGGAGAATTTAGCATAAAGGTGGTTCTGCCTCAGAGTTTCCAATATGATTCTCAAGTGCTCCTCATGTTGCTCAATACTATGAGAATAAACAAGAATATCATCAACAAAAATAATGACAAAATGATCTAAGAATGGTCGAAAGACCCGATTCATAAGATCCACAAAAGCGTCAGGAGCATTAGTCAATCCGAATGGCATCACACAAAATTCATAATGCCCATAGCGTGTTCGGAATGCAGTGTTCAAGATATCCTCCTCTTGAATCCTCAGTTGATGATAATAAGATCACAAATCAATCTTCGAGAAGACCCTTGCTGATTGGAGCTGATCAAATAAATCATCTATCCGTGGTAATGGATATTTATTCTTGACAGTCGCCTGATTCAGTAGTCGATAATCAATGCATAAGCGAAGTGATCCATCTTTCTTTCTAACAAATAAAACAGATGCACCCCATGGTGACACACTGGGCCTAATAAATCCCAAGTCAAGAAACTCTTCAAGTTGCTTCTTTAATACCACTAGCTCGGCAGGAGCCATGCGATATGGTGCCCTGGATATTGGTGCAGTTTCAGGAAACAGCTCAATAGTGAAATCAATCTCTCGCTGAGGAGGGGGTCTAGGCAATTCTTCTGGAAAGACATCAGGAAACTCCCGAACAACGTTGAGATCAGAAAATGATATGGTTGATGGCTCAACCTTTAAAATGCTGGCACGATAGGTTTCTCGCCCTTTCAAGATCATGCGACGTGCCTTCATGGCAGCAATAATGCACCACTCAGAGACGACACCATGCCCTTTAATAACGATCCCAGGGAGCTGATGGCTTACAATGATCACCCTTTTCTTACATCAATCAATAATACAATGATATCGGGAAAGCCAATCCATCCCAAGGATAATATCAAAATATGTCATCTTCATAGCGATGAGGTCACTAGGTAGCTCATGACCCTCAATTATCAATGGAGCATCTTGAATATACTCCAATGCTTTTACATTTCCTCCAGTAGATGTGATAACCATCAAATCAATATCTAAAAGTTTTGGTTTGACATCCATGCTTTTTACTAGTGCTTCAGAAATAAAGCTATGTGTAGTACCAGTATTAAAAAAGATTCTTTGCATGCAAATTATCAATAACAAGGGTACCTTCGATGACCTTGTCCTCCTTAACAGCTTCATCCCCAGTGGTAAGAGCATAAACTCGAGCCAGAACCTTTGTCCTTTGATCTTGTCCTTGAGCTGCGGGCTGCTTCCTAGGCTTCGGACAATCACGAACAAAGTGCCTATTCTCTCCACAGTTCAGACACTGACCATTCTTGAGATAGCATTCTCCATGATGAAAACGGTGACAGAAAGAGCATTCAGGAAATCTACTGTTTTGCCCAGACTTCGAGGTTTGCTTTTGCTTCTGAGAATTTTTGAATGATTTGCTCTTCCCGAATCGATCCTTCCTATCATTGCGCGGCTTCTCCTCCTTTCTTCGCAAGAAATCTCGCTCCATGGTTGTGGCGCTAGCTAGAGCATCCTCCATAGCCTTCGGCATGCTGGAAAGAACCTTCGATCTTAAAGTAGAATGAAGACCCTCAATGAACTTCCGAGTCATTCGATATTCATCTGGACAAAGGTGGGGAGCATACTTCAATAAACGATGAAACATGTTGTTATATTCGGCAACATTCACATCTCCCTGCTTCAGATTAATAAACTATTGCTCCTTGATCAGCTGCAAGTGCATCGGAATATACTGCTCGCGGAAGAGTTTAACAAACTTTTACCACAGAATAATCTCTCCTTTTTCAAATTTTTGTAACGGGCAGCTGGTCCACCAGTCCTTAGCAGGACCTTTCAGTTGATGAGTAGCGAAAGAGACCTTGCTATGATCCGGACATCTAATTGCATCAAATAATTTTTCTATCTCCTCCAGCCATCGATCTGCTACCTCAGCATCCACTACACCTTCAAAGGTAGGCGGGTTCACCTTTAAGAATCTCTCAAAGGTGACTTCATCCCGGCACTCCTCACGAAGTCACCTTTCCCTATCAAGATGCCTCTCGCGACGTCTCTGATCCTTGTCCTTGCTCTGGTGGTGATCAGCTTGATCACGAATCAACTGGGAGAGCTCCTCGATCGTCTTCATTAATTTGGCATTCTGGGCTGCCAAATCCATGGAGCGACGACTCCTCTTACGGTTTGAGACGGTCAAAATCTACAATTAACAATGATCCTTTAGTCAATTACCTCAAACCATAAATATATATACAATAGATCATTGATGAGCCGAAGATTAATCTCCTAAATTCGGGTAAGGTAAAAATCACTATCAGGTCGTTGCGACCCATATCTCGGAGGATCGGACTCAACAAGAAAAATAAAGAACCACCAAAATAAGATAATCAAACAAAATCATAATCAAAACGCGGTCCTCGCTAATTTTATTAACCTGGTATAGCGACCAGGGTCGGACTCAAGGAGCACGAGTTGGCCTTGCGGCCTACGAAGTAGTCGAATCAATAAAAATAAAGAGAAATTATTTTTGGTGGATTTTTAATTATTTTTAAATTTTTTTGTATTTTTAATAATAAGGAAAAATAAGAAAATGTAAAAATGAGCAAACACAATAATTTATTTAAGCATCCAAAAATACTCCAAAAATTCAAATAAAATTATTTTTGTGTTTTTTATATTTTTAAGTGTTTTTGGTGAATTTTTCAGAATTTTCTAATTTTTATACAATTTTCTAAAAATCAAGAAAGAAGAAAAACAATACTCAATGTGCAGCCAGACTTGAAAGATCAATTAAAAATATAAAATTGATCTATAAAAGTCTGGAGGTAATTTTTATGAAAAATATGTATAAAAACTAAGCTACAGGAAAAGAGTTTGTATTTTTTTTATTTTTATAGATTTTTTTAGAATTTTTATAAGATTTTTAGTGTTTTTTATTTTTTTTGGTTTTTATAAATCCAAAGAGCACAAAAATTTCACATAAACTAAAAAACACTAAAACTAACTATCCCTAATTTGTTTAGAATTTTTAAAATAGTTTTTTTAATTTTCTTTGGTTTTCTAAGTCAGACAATAGAAAAAATCACTGTTTTTTATTTTTTAAAATATCAAAAAGTCTCGAAAAATGTCCAAAATTTTAGGAAAATTTTTATACAGTGGCAGGAGCCACGTGTCCAAATTTCACCTAATTTGGATTTATATTGATATTTTATTCAATTAAAATAAGGCACACAGCAGTCAGGGACCTAAATGCAAAGAAAAATATTTTCAAGGACTAAACAGTAACAAAAACAGAAAGTTCAGGGGACTTATGCAAAAAGTCCACAAAAGCACGCGCAAGGCACGTGAAGCAGTCACGGAGGGGTATAAATGTAAATCCTATTTAAAAAGATTCAATCAATAACACCAAGGAAATACAATACTTAAACTGCAAATAACCCAAATCCTCACGTGACGATGCACGTGGCTCACATAGACAAGGACTAAAATGCAACTACAGGAAACATAGAGGTCCAAAGTGAAATTTAACCTAATTAAAAATAACATATGAAAATATTTACAAGGCTATTATATAAATGCAATAAACAAAGGTGCCTAAGTGCAAATTACCCCTATTATTAACGGTCGACGACTGGAGATGCGCCACGTGGAAGATTTGACGGCTGAGATGTGCGCACGCCTCTCTGCTGTGACCGACGGTTCAGATCGAACCATAAATGGATCGGACAGTGTGCGTGTCTCGCGGATGGACGGTCACGATCATAACTGGACGACGGAGGCTGATCGAACGATAGACGGAGGTCCTGGAAGAACTGGCCGCCGGCGAACTTCGCCGGCTCACTCAGGGCGCGTGGGACCTCCTCCTGGACTGGTGGGATGTGGAGAAGATCGCCTAGGCTGGTCCGCAGCTGGTAGGGCCCTCCGATGAGGCCGGGGACCACAGGAATGGCCCGGCATACAGGTATACTTACACACATGAGCCCCTATCTCCCTCTACTTTGGCTTTTATGCGGTCAGGCCCATGCTGAGCCCTCCCTTGGGTTAGGTTGCTCAATATTTATTCTAAATATTTCCCTCTTTTTCGTTTTAATCTTTATTCCTTTATTTTTGCACAAAAACATGCTAATTATTAGTTTTTACACAATGCATGCTTTTAGTAATTATTTGTATTTACAAACATATACATGCATTTGCAAAGGTTTTTGTAGCTAAAATATAAGAATAAAGAGTGATGAATGAGTATTCATCAGCTGCAAGGTTGTAAATCAATATTAGTCAAACAAATTTGACTAAGTATGCACCAATAATTTTTGAGACATACCATTATAACCATATACAATGAGTAATAAAGAATAATACAATGACAATTACATATGATAAGGAATATAATTCAATAAATAAACAATGAACTATAACAAGACTTTTTCAATTATACAAATCACCATGGGATAACAATGACAATTCAATAAATTTCTTTAAATATCACAAATTTTGTGACCATAATATCAATATCCATATCAAATATAAATCAATACCATCTGCCGACACCTGGCAGCCCGAGCTTGGATAGAAGCCACCCCGTTCCCTTAAATCAAAATTTTTAAAACTAAAACAAATATCATTACGAGATCTCCTATCCAAACCCCAATGCAATGGACATCAGTACCGAGTCAACCGCCGTAGCGGTAAATTGTTTGGAAGTAGTGTAGGATTACCTTCCTACAACGGTCAATTGGCGGTTCGCGCGGCACCCGGCCATATCCAAGCCTCTAATGGGCCAACAATGAACAATGTCTAATCCCTCACAATGATGGTGTCAAAACAATAATTAGTTTTCAATAAAATATTTGAATTTAAAAAATGCAATTTAACACATATATCAAAAGACAAGAATGTATCTATCTCTTTAATAGCTAACAACGAATCCGTAGATGGGCATTGTGGTTAAATATCAAATTAACATCTAATTACCTAGACTTATAACGCATAAATATAATCAAAGTATTTTAGCGAGATAAATAAAAAAACAACATTCTGATAGCCAACAAAATTTAACGTGGGGATATAAATAATAATGGTATGCAACATAAGTTAATGTACATACCTCTTTTTTTTTCAAAACGATAAGGATAAATCACTATGTTTCTCCTTTGATGGAATTCAGTTATCACCTGAACACAAATATATTTTAATGTCATGAGAAATCCATAACACATCATATCCCATGATATGAAAACCCAACTGTTAATCCTTACTTGCCTCGGCTTTTCCCTTAGAAATCTTATCAATAAAGAAGATGGTACTATAGGAGGCCGGGAAAGAGTGAGTGTTAGAGACTTTCAGAACATTCTAATACACCTTTCTCGTGATGCTCACCTGACGGCCTTCCCGAAAGTCTATCAGGAGAATGCGATCGACTCGAAAGTCTTAGATGAAGTGCTGAGCCCAGAAGCTAGGGTCTAGGTGAGGCAGACTCTGCATCCCCGAAGGTCAGAGGGTGAACAAAGACATAGTTAGGCCTTGAGATTGGTTTTTTTAATGAAAATTACCTATTTATTAATAGTATTATTTTTATATGTTCATATTGTTCGAAAGTTGTGTACCTTATATTTCACTCTCCTAATATTATACCATTAATTGGGTTAGATCGACATATATTCATTTGGTATGTCAAGTAATTCAATTCCATCATCATGCGTCCCATAAAAATAATCTATGCCTCCATTAACGGAACAAAAACACCCGAATTATATATATATATATAAACAACGGTAGGGGCTGAAATGTATTATATGCTATCAAGATTTTAATCCGTCGCATCACAGCTGAATAATTAATGGTTACTTCGAATTCAATTAATCCATAGACGGAAAAATACTAACCCATATTATTGTTTTTTTTAACTATATGATTTATGTATGACGAAAATAGGACCAAATTTTTTTTCTATGATCTTCATTATACAAGGGGACCTCGACTCTAAAAGAAATTATTGTTCTTAATGATGAAATGTCGGAAACGACGACGATATTATAAACGACAACTTTGAACACGTGGAGTTCATATACAGATTAATCCGACCAGATACTTGATAGTTGTTCAAAATATAAAAATGTTAATCACAAACAAGAATTACCTTTGTCGACAATACTATTCTTGATCCAGACTTTGCTTCTACACCACCCGAACTTCCACCACCATTGCTTATATACCCACGAAGGTTGAATACGGGAAGAAGAGGCTTACTCGCCAAGTGGATTCGTACTGGATTAAAAACTCGGTAGTTTGGTTATGGATGCGAGGGAGGGTCAATTGACGTATATATACTCGCAGCAAGACGATAATAGTCGTGGAGTCATCCCACGCACAGGCCGTTACAGAAACTATTATCATAACAGCATTATCATTTCAAAATTCCAATACTGCCGTCAGTCTTTATCATTAATATATAGATATGAATTCATGGCCGTTGGGTTTGGTTACTTTTAATTTGTATATTTTTTTCATTTGAAAAGTTAGGTAGTTACATATTTTATCCCTTCCGATTATATTTAATTAATTATCAATGTTTTTTGTGATATATCCCCAGTATTCATTCTATTTTAATGTTCTATTAAAGTTTTCAATTTTTTTACAAACAACCTCTACTCTTCAAACCGAATGTTACAGATATACTGCATAACCTGAGTTGGATCTCCTGTCATCAACAGAGCTAGCCCAATCAACATTAGTGTATCCTTCAATAGTGACCTCCGGATTTTTCTTGAACGTAAAACCTTTTACTGGTTATCCTTTTATGTAGCATAGAATTCTATTTACCGCATTACCATGAGAGACAGTAGGAGTATGCGTGAACTGACTCACCATATTTATAGTGTATGTAATATCTAGCCTAGTAAGGGTAAGATAGATTAATTTTCCCATCATCTTTGATACCTACCTTTCCTGCAAGAAGGTCGACATCCTCTTTGTTCAATTTATGATTTGCCTCAATAGGATAAGCAGTAGGCTTGCATCCCAACATACCATAGTCCTTCAATAAGTCCAGAGCATATTTTCGTTGACTTAGACACACACCTCTTGTAGATCAAGCCATCTCAATGCCTAGTAAGTACCTTAACTTTCTCAAGTCCTTCAATTCAAATTCACCTGCAAGTGTTTTCTTTATCCTGGAGACTACTTGTTTGTCCTCATCTGTAAGGATTCATGCCATCAACATACACCAAAAGAATAGATCTTTTTTTTGTCATCCCTCCTTATAAACAGAGTGTGATCTCCATTCACTTGGGTATATCCATTCCTAATCATGACCACACATAGACGTTCAAACCTACTTTTGGCGACTACTTTAATCCATATAAAGACCTTTTTAGTTTGCAGCACTTGTTGTCCTTCTCAAACCAGGTGGCATTTTCATATACACTTCTTTAAGATCACTATTCAAGAAGGTATTTTTCACATCTAACTGATACATTTTCCAAGAAAATGAGTTGCTAGACAAATAACAACCTCGACCGTATTCATCTTTGCAATATGAGCAAATGTCTCCAGGTAGTCAATCCCATATTTTTGTTGTATCCTCTAGCCACAACCCGAGCTTTGAATCTGTCGATGTTCCCATCATCATCAAATTTTATTGTACAAAGACCCATCTAGAGCTAACAAGGTGAGCGTCCTTAGGAGCAACAACAATATCCCAAGTATTACTTTTAACCAAGGCATCCATTTCTTCCTTCATAGCATTGATCCATTTCAGATCCTTTTTGGCTTCATCAATATTTTGGGAACATGATGAGCATCAAGAAAGGTAATAAAGCATTTATATTTCGAACTCATATTGGTGTAAGCCACAAAGTCCTCCACTGGATAATGAGTAGAGGCTCGAACAGTTCTAGTAGATTTTCTCATAGTAATGGGACGATCATCCAGTAAACTGTTGGCACTACCAATATGAATATCGGGAGAGAGGGAATACTAGTAGAGTTTTCATGGCCAAAATCACCCGTGGAAAGTTTGATATCTTGATCAGAGGAAAGGTTGACATTATGAGTTGGTATCATCTCTTCTCCGATCTCCACCACTTTATCTGATCCCTTTCGTCTGCTATAAGTATGTCCAAATCTGCATTCATTTTCGCTATCTTTATCTCTATCTTGCTCATTTTCCTCCCCCACATGGATAGCCTCTTGTATGTCACCAAGAAAGTAAATCCCATTCTCATTTTCTCAATATTTGTACTCACAGACTACCCTTGAGGAAATCTCTTAGAGAAGTAGGATTCGCTCTCAAAGAAAGTAGCATCCTTACTTACATGAAGATGAGTGCCACTGGGTCATAACATTGATATCCTTTTTGGGTCATAGAATACCCAAGAAAGATGCATTTCGTGGCTCTTGGGTCTAACTTACGTTAACCTAGTCCTTAGTTGAGAAGAAAGTAGACACATCCAAAAATCTATGGGTTTAAACTGAATGGAGAGGTATCTGGATGGCTGACAAAGAAAGAAGTTATCTTCCTGATTATGACAGATGGTGTCCTATTGATTAGATAAGCAGCAATCAAGACAACTTCTCCCCAAAAATTCTTTGGCACATTTCACTAGAGTAGGAGCGCTCTAGTGACAGTCAATAAATGACAGTTTTTTCTTTCAGCAATCCCATTCTCTTGTGGCATGTAACTACATGAGGTTTCATGAATGATACCCTTCTCATCAATAAAAGCATGTAGGGAACTTTCCATGTACTACTTGGCGTTATCAGTCCTGAGCATTATTACTCTTGTTGTATATTGAATGCTTATCTTATTTAGAAAGCTCTTTACCGTAGCGGGAAGTTCACTTCTATGTTTTAAAAGGTAGACATAAGTACTCCATGAAAATCATCAATCAAAGTAATATAGTACATATGGCCACCCATGCTCTTCACACTTGACGGACCCCAAACATCAGAATGCACCAATTTGAAAGCATAAGTAGATTTACCAGTAGATGCGGAAAATGTAGTTCGTGTTTGTTTTGCAAATTGGCAAACTCATATTGCAAATCATCCTCAGACACTCCAGAGAAAATCTCAAGCATCAACTTTTGTAGAGAAGAAAAATTGTATGACTAAGAAGTTCATGCCATTTTCGAACTAAAGCGGAGTTTTTCTTTTCAAGGTGAGCTTTCATCAGGGAGGTAAGGGTTTGGCCCACTCGAGATGGAAGATGATATAATCCATCCTTAACTAAACCAATTCCAATATTCTTACATGTCTGCAAGTCTTCTAAAACAAGCGAGTTGTGATTAAAAAATCATCATGTAGTGTAATTCTTTAGTAATATTACTGACTGATAAAAGATTTATTAGGAAATCAGGGACATGAAGTGCTTCAGTAAGGAGGAAATGATCAACAACTGAAATAGTTCCTTTTCCAGCAATAGTAGCTGGAGATCCGTCTGCAACTGTAACTTTCTCTCTTCCAGACGATAACTTATAATCATGAAACATTCTAGGATCACCTGTCATGTGATCGAAAGCACTACTGTCGATAATCCACTCAGATTTGGTAGAGCAAGTATTACTACTTCTCCTCATATTAAAAACCGAACCATTGTTTATCGATTGCAAAGAGATATGTTCATTCGAAAACTATTCCTTCAAGAAGTATTGTAACTCCCTAATGGTATCCTTTGTCAAGCCAGGTTCTCTTGATGGTCCAAGCATCATAGGATCATTCACTAGTGAATTTGTAGCCTTTCGACTTTGACTACCTTTCACAGACATTTAATCATACACTTAGCATGCAACATGAATAACAGTTCAGCTCAATGAACTTCAATCACAAAAACTATCCCAAGTGATATAGTCAACCACGGGCTTCGACAGAGCGAGAAAAACACAAACCTCACTCCTCTTAAACTCCTTGGATTAGTTGTTGTCTAAAAACACAGCAACAACTCACTTTTTCAAAGAAAAAAAACACACAAATGCAGTCCAAAATGCAACAAACAACAAGGAGAACTTACAGCCCAGAGCTACAACACCTCAAGGACGGCAACCTCAATAACAATAAAAGGGCCTGGCCCCTATTTGATGAACCCAACGATCATGTCACACAGGAACATGTCGCGCACAGGATCAACTAACGAAGGCCACACCGCCGAAGGAATGCTTGGGCAAATAGAAAGAACAAGCACTCCAACTTCTTGGGCACCGGATCTTTGTGAGTAACCATTGTATTGAAGAGAACTGCCAACCCATCGACGACGGTCGCGGTGAATACAATCACACAAAACATTGGCTCTGATACCATGTTAGAATCAAATACACAAAGCATTCACAAAGATGGAGACATGGATTTACGTGGAAAACCCTACGGAGAGGGAAAAACCACGGGAGCTCTCAATCCCTAATGTCCCTCACTAGAGATTAGGACTCTCTTCACTAAGATGATTGAAACAATGAGGAGGGTAAGTACAATATATAGAGAATGATGGATAAACGGTCCATCATCCAAAGATACGTTTACCCATATATGATAACTCAACACTCCATGATATAGTCTAGTTTAGTTAACTTATCACATATTATCCCCATGTTAAGATTAACATCCTCAACCATATGGTATGTAGTCAATTGTGCTCAACTACCAATGGGGGAGTACTGAACTTGCCACTACTTTGTTGGTACGTGAATGTTGTGACTTCTAACAGGCACGAGAGGACATCTATGTACAGATATTCTCACCCATCTCCTGAAGACCATCCAAATGGCTTTAGCATCTCTGTTCATGTAGTTGCCTCTGTAAGAAGCTCTAACAATCCCTTACATATCGAGGCTAAGTCCTCCAAAGAACCTCTAGATAAGAATTAATTTCATGTCTTTGAACCTAACCCAAGCCTCGTTAATGGCTCATGCGAGAGGTGGGTGAAACTCATTACCCATGATCTTATTTGATTGGTTTTTCCAAGAGATCTTCCAAAAAAAATGGTCATCAGATCTGCCCACATGTTTATGTTCCTCACCATGTGTGTCATCTAATATATCGCATTATCATCCTAGTCGAAGGGGAAAGATCACATATGTAATCATGGTTGATCCAAGGGTGGTTTAGGTTCACACAAACCATCTCGAATCATTGCAAAAAGGAGAAGGGCTCCCTTACAATGTTGCCATATAACTTAGCTAGAAACTGAATGAAAAGTGGTTTCAACTCAAGTTGTTCGTTAATGTATGATAGTCGGATCCAAATGATAGTTCTCTCCCACCCTTGGGTTGTAAGCATGGTTCGGATATTGACATTGTATCAGTCTAGCCTGAAACGGGATATATCGGGCATAAGAAGATATATCAATGATATCAATGAAAATCTCGGAAATGATGTAAAAAAGATTTTTTTCGAAGATTAAGGACATACTACTTCTAAAATAATAAATAGCATACAATGCACACTTATGTGCAAGAATGATGCGTATTTATTATACCTATACACATTATATAACACATACCGTTGTTGTTAATGTTGACTGTTGATTGTTGATTGTGGAGGATATTATTAACGAAGCAATGAAAATCAAACAATAACTTAGTGAGAACAAGGAGGCGTATTTAGCACATTAACCTCACATCACATCTCATAGTATATATAAAGAAAATGCCTAGCTACACTGAAAATCATACGAACTATCTAGGGAGCAAAATAACATATATCTATGCAAATATTTCTTGATCGACTCTAGAGTTGTTTCATCTACATGGCAAAAGAGGCGAAACCCCCCATTCAAGCGCCCCTATCCCCAAAAAGTTTATAAATCATATGGTATTTTTAAAATACATGTATAGATACATAAGTAAAATCTCAAATAAATAGAACAAAAAATAAAAAATGGTGATATTGACAAATATTAACACCATATCAATGGTATCGATCGATAAGGATAGATATCTACAAAAAACTATACTGAAATCTTCATTTTTTACCAATATAAGGCAATTGTCAGCATTTCATCGATATCTTACGAGATATATGTCGACATATTGAAATTTGATAAATAAAGAATATTGAAACATTCCCTATAGAGATACCAATATATCGTCAATATATCATGATATTTTGAACCATACTACAAATCATAAATAAATTTGGTTATTTATCCATATCAGATTTGTTTTCAAATGTCTTAATATAGGGAATGGTTAGAAAACCTCAACAAATCAACTTCAAAAGATTAAAGAGTAAAAATACCTCCCAAGCTTCTTTCCTTATAAAATAATCTGCAAATTCAACTAACATAATTCATATCTATGATAGAGCATCGATATCGACATGATACCGATGATACAACTCGAAGAACATACGAGCAGGGGAGTTAATACACGATTGATGAATCGCTAACCAGCTAATCTAATATGATCTCGTTGTAATACAACTGATTAACAACTTATCAAAACCTCGATGATTGAATCTCGATGAAGAGATAGCGGTTTAAATTTATCATGGATAAATCCATGGTTGAATTTAAAAACATGTGCAATTAGTTTATTTAATTATAGCCTAAATACCAAGGCTAATGGAATCCAATGTTATCTAGGTCAAATGCACAACACAAAATGCGTGCATGCATTTTTTAGATATTTCTGTAATTCAAGTTAATATATTTCTAATGATACAAAATGTAATGCAATCACATGACTCACAATAATTACACAAACAAATTAAGCTCCCGATTAAGTCTTAATTAAATGCATCCAATTAAATAAGTTATCAATAACATGATAAAAGTATATCCGAATAAAGATAGATTGATTAATGTATGTATTCGATTAAGCAGTTAATTTACTCCTTGAACTTTCATCATTCAAATAGATAAGAGATGAATAAGATCAATTATAATAATACCTAGTGAAATTCTAATAAATTGTGTCAAGTTCAAGTAGAATAATTAACAAGGATAATATGAATTTAGGAACATTAGTTTAGTCCATGAAACAAGTGATATTTCTCTGGTTTTAAAATATGGCTTATTAATCACTTCAGAGACCTATGCATATCACATCAAAGAGAACTTCATAAACTTTAAATCAAGATTAATTTCATGAAATTAGATCTATTTTCTCAAGTTTTTAAGTGTTTGTTCCATGGTCTCAAATGCAATAAAATCATGAATTTTAAATACTAAAGGCATCACGTTCAATCCAAGAATGGCTAGATTGCAATTACTAAAACTCATCAGTACCTTTTCTATAAAAAATCTAGGGGGTAGAAATGCAAATAAGAGAACCCAACAAACATTTATGCAAAAATCCCATGCTCACGTGAGGTGAGGTGCGTGAGGCGAAATGCCATTTGGAGAAGTTGGCAGGTCTTCGGCAGCAAATGCTCCAAGAGGCACATGCCATATACGTACAACTCAACCCTAGAGTGAGGATCGATTGATGTAGGTGGCTCATGCCATGCGGGCAGTCCAAGTGCTTTGGGATTGGCTCAGTCTCACCGAGGCTGAAGGCTCGTGGCTGGAGGCTCGGATCACATATGGGTCATCAGATCGACTCGATCCGACAATATCTGCTCTTTGTGGACTACATGTCTCCTCTGCACGTGGTGGCACAACAGTTGAGCTCTGGCAGGCTTGCACCTCCTCCTCCACCCCCTAATGCCTTGCTGGAGGTCGGAATACCTCTGCAAGGGTTGGAGAAGGCCTTGGACAAGGGGAGAAGGGATGACGATGGCTAGATCATCGGGTCGATGGAGTGTCGTCGAGGGCAAGGCTCTAGAAGGGGGGTCGACTTGAAGCTCCAACCATTAAAGAAATTGGGTACCTGCATGGTTAGTGAAGCATAACCGAAGCAATAACATGCATTTAGGTTGGATTGGGGAGTGAACGGATGGTCGTCAAGTGACTGGAGGTGAATCCCTAAATGGGTCACCTCCCTAGCAAGAAGGTGAGCTTGCTTGAGGTGGAGATGGTTCTAGAGAAGAGGACGGTGAGCTCGAAAGGGTCGGTGAGGAGCGGGGATGGAAGACAATGGTGTGTGTGATCATGTGATGGAGAGGAGGTGTAAACTTGTGTAGATAAATTGGAGAAATAAAGGAAAGAAAACAAAGAGGATTCCTTAGAGCTTGAAGAAGAATACAGAATGGAGGAATTGCATGTGCTAGGAGCTATTGTGGCTCCTAGGTCATCGCTTGAAAAGCCCGACGTGGCTTAAAGCTTGAGCAACCCCAATCAGTGCAGCATACATGGCCCATCGGTCGTGGATCAACACCGGAGGATGCACTGTCCTCATGGCTCCTCAACCTTCCCTCATGCTGTCACCGAAGGGAGGGAAGCACTAGGAGGGCCCTCGCGTATAGGTGGATCCGAGAGAATTTGATCGTAAAAGATGGTTTTGTTCGGTGGAGGGGTGGTTGATGATGAGAGTTTCAATTGCTCACAGATGACTCACGTGAGGTGGAGGTTAGGATTAGAGATAATGATGAGTGAGAGGGTCAAGGGATCACAAGGATTGCACCAGAATCACACGATGGTCGCATGTCGTCCAACGTGGAAAAATGGGAGAAATTGGGCTAGGGAAAAGACGTATCTCTTCGCCAGCCAACTGCTATTGGTATACGGTACAAAATAGCCATTGGATCAGGGAATCCAATGACCACCATTGGGTCCCATGTGATGGGTGCAACAGGAATGATTAGCATTGTCTGATCATCTGATCAGACGGCTCAGGACAGGTGCGTCTACTTGTGCAGGGTCAGTTCACGTGGAATGAAGGCATTGTGACATGTGACCCAATCAGAAAATTAGAAAATAAATTAAAACTTGTAAAATTGAAATAAAATAATAAATAATATCAAATTAAAAAGTATTCAATATGAAAGTTGTGTAAATCTTCAAGAACTACAACTTCATGTAGAACTCAAAGTCAAAATCATCATATATACATACTCATTATTTTTGCAAGTATTTTTAATAAGTAAAATACTTCTTTTTATTTCTTTTGTTATTTGTTATTTATATTTAATGAGTAATATACTATATATTATATATAATATTAATTTAGTTTTTTATTTGATTTTTTTAATATTAAGAAACATAGAAGTAAATGAACCACAAATGCATATATTATGTACTTATTTATATACATTAATTAATCTTAATTATTTACAAGATGTTAAATGTTAAATCAAGTTAACTAATTGTTAAGTTATATGATTAGTTCAAGATAGAGGAACAATTAATCCAAATAATATTGATGAATATGAGATTCATCAGCGATGCTCTAGCAACCGCAATGTGGGAAAATACTTAACCGATTTGCAGGGACGTCGTCGATCAAAAATGTTTTTAGATTCAACCTTTCTTGGCTTGGTACATTGGTAGTGTAATCGTAGATGTGTTGCGATATTGCACTACTGTCGGTGGTTCTTTACTTTTGATTTCTCTGGATGGTACAGATGAACAATAATTATGTGCAATGTATTTTTAGTTTTTTATATCACATGCTCTTATTGTTTTTCCTTGATGATTAATGTTTCCCTCCATTTTCGTCATTATCGCTTGTCCGATGAGCAACTACGTGTTTGGTGCTGCTCAAACATAGCATTTACAGCTGCTACTACTGGGAATATCGATCGGAGGAAACAATGGCAGGAATCTATCACTTTACAACTTCAAATGAGGGTGTTTTGAGTGACCTTTTTTTAACTCATGATTTTGATTAATTATTTACACACCTATGTTTTCGATCTCCGTGGATTTTATCCTTGAACATGTCAATACGCCCACAACGATGATGATAGCCCACATTTCCAAAGAGCTACCTATGATGCTGCACCGGGAATGGATGAGCAGCTACTACTGTGGTATGGTCTAACCGATGGATGCGACAACAATCGATGCATGAGGAAGTTGCTATTCAACGAATTTTTTCCATCAGGATTGATTTTTCTTAATTTTAAAATAGAACGGGTTCATATTAACAATAACAAATGATTTTTAACTATTTATAAAATATAAAGTTATTCAATTTTTTCAGGGCAACAAAGCTAGTGATGGCAATGTTGCGGTGCGATCGGACAAGGACCCACAGGCGTAGATGCTACTGCATGGAGCATGCACCACTTATCTTTGAGGACTCACACTGACACAATGATGCCAAGGATCGTTTGTGGTACATGCGCCTCAGAGGCGTAAGATCTGGATTTGAGTTTGGACATTTAAGTTAAATTTAATATTCATATATTGTGTGACATCACTGGATCTTCTTCTTTATAGAGACCGCGTGGATATAAAGTCAAGATGTCAACATTGCGAGCGACGCACGAGTTCTTGGCTGATATAATAAATGAGATGGAATTTTCAGTGGAATTCCATGTCAAGGAGCTGGAGGAAACCGTCGGGAGAAGGAGAGACTGATTGTGCATCTGACCGACGGATTGATTTTAACACATGACGTCAACGACGATCCTGTATGTGATAAGCATGTGGTGATGTAGTACTTTTTGTATATTCACCTTTGTAATGTGTATGAAGTTTCTAGAATTTGAATTTATAATAAAAGGGATCCACTTTTCTTGTGTGTATTTGAGAATGATTTGTGTAAATCGGTTAACAGTATATCGTACAGATCTATACTAATTCCAAGTGACAACTTTAACTAACTTACAAACCTTATTCCTTAACCCCCATTTGCCAACAGAACGGAGAATAACACTTATCTACCCCTATTTCACTTTATTATCCTTATTCCTATCTTCCGGCCGAACATGAATAGATCATTATCCATGCTTATTCCCCATCTTTATGCTTATTCCTGACGAGCGTCACCTTAGGAACATTGAACCCTCCATTAATTGATCAAGGAATAATATCTGTTTTCATCATGACACCTTACAATCATTCCTTTGTCCTTTCCATCGTTTCTTAAATTGTCATACCTTAATTCCAATATTGCGTGGTGTCATGAGATTTTGCTTATGCAACATTATCACGTCGATCAAAATGCATTTTTAGAAAAAAATATTTTTAAATCCATAGATCAATCTTTGCTAATATTGGAGGTGTCATGAGAGATATCATCGTGTCAATGCAAATAGATCAAAATAGAGAGGGGCTTCCTGTTTGCTCCTACAGCCATGAATGATTAGGTCTGTCAAGAAGTGTGGTATTCGTTTAGATGATAAAAATTAAAAATGATTCGATTAGAAAATAAACAAATTAAACTTGAATACAAATTTAGATTCATTTATATAACAATCTGAACCTAAATTAAATAGGTTTCCTGTCGCTAGAGGTTTGTTTACCTTTAACATAATGTATGTGGATCTATATGTGTATGTATGGATGTGTTCATGTATGTACAAATACATCTTATGAAGATCTAGTTACTACTTATCAAATATTAACAACAAAATGTGTCTATAGTTATAGTCCGGTTTTACACACACACACACACACACACACATATATATATATATAGGATTTCTTTCAAATAGGACTTGGTCCTTCCATTCCTAAGGAAGGCCAGCCCCTTTTTGGTAGAAAACATGACGACTTTAGGTAGAATACGTATACAGATTGTATTACAATGTGCAGTTTTAATGTTTGTATTATAATATGCAGTTTTGTATGCGGTTTTGTATTTATAATGTGCAGTTATAATACAAACTGTATATGCATTCTACTAAAGTGCTTGTGTTTTCTACAAAAAGATGGTGGCCTTCCTTAAGTCAGGAAGGATGCATCCTATTTGAAAGGACATATGTATGTATGTATGGGGGGTTGATGGGGCTGCCCTCTGGGGGCAGCCAACACGGATGCTCCGCCCCATTTTTGGGCAATTTTTTTATTTTTTTTGAAAAATATAGCCATGTAAATTCACCCCTATATTCCTCCTATATGCCATTCGAATTTTGTCAGAAACAGAGACTCCTACGGCCTTCATCTAGACAGGGTCGATTTAAAGAATCCTGCGACCGTTAAAAAAATGACGTCTGGATGGAGGCCGTAGGAGTCTCTGTTTCTGACGAAATTCGAATGACATATAGGAGGGATATAGGGATGAATATACATGGTGATATTTTTCCAAAAAATAAAAAATTTTGCGAAAAATGGAGTGGGGGCAACCATGCTGGGGGCAACCCCATTTTCCCTATATATAATGATGGTATTGTTCGTTGCCAAAATATTTTTTGTACTTGAAATTAGTTTTGAATGTCATATCCTTTGCTATATCATTAGTACCGGTCAATATAACATCTCTTATTATTGTTATTTTTCAAAATTTTATCTACTCATCTTTTTTTTTGAAATAAATATAAATCTTTGTATATATTTAATAAAATTTAATCAAGGTTAAATGCACCGTATCATGTATAAAAAAATTAATCAATTCTTTATTGAAATAAAAAAGAATGTATAATATATATTGTTAAAGGCTTTGTTAAAAAAGATAAATGACAAAAATAAGTATAAAATAGAAAATATTCAATGTTCCCTTTAAATTGATCCTTAAAAAATCGAGTCGATCCTTCACAAACTAAGATTAAACCAAACCAAACCTATGCATCATTTTCATCTTTGTCAAACCAAACTAAACTTGAATCCTTATATATATATATATATATATATATATATATATATATATATATATAGGGAAAAATGTGTATGCCCCCTAGGGGGAGCTAACTTAGCTCCCCCTACCCCCTTTTCACAAATTTTTTTTATTTTTTTGAAATCTAAAACCGTGTAAATTCATTATTAAATCCCTACATTATGTCATTCAAATTTCATGTGAAACAGAGACTCCTATGACCTCCATCGAAACGGGGTCGATTTAAAAAATCTTGTTACCCTTAAAAAATGACTGTCTGGATGGAGGCCGTAGGAGTCTCTGTTTCATACGAAATTTAAATAGCATAATATAGGGATATAGTGATGAATATTCATGTAAGAAATTTTCAAAAAAATAAAAAAATGGTGAAAATAGGGCGGGGGGAGCCAACAAGGGGCAGCCCCATTTATCCCATATATATATGATTTTTATCCAGAGAGCCCTGTGCCCATTTTAATGGAATGAGCACATCCTCACAGCCGTTGGATTACCAATATCAATACCTAAATTTTAGGATCACGTCACAATATTTGGTGTGTATTTAAAAATGGTATTTTAAGACTTTCTAAAATTAGAGTCCGTTGATTTTTTCGTATTGTGTTTGATATGATCATTTCGAACACATTCTTATTAATCTCGCGCGACGACCAAGCTTCTGAAATTGTAGGAGCTTCATTCTTCGAAGGTATTTTTGTAGAAGTTTTTTAATCAATCGTTCGTTGTAAAATTTATGTTTCCTCTTATTTTTTCTCGTGAGTTGTCAATGCTGGTTCATATTATGATCTCGGTTTAACCATTTATTTTTATATTTTCGATTTCAGTTTCAAACGCGATGCTGGATTTGTCATTGGATTTGGATCATGAAATCTCATAAGCAATGATGAATGGTGATTCTTGGTTTGATTTGGATCGTGAGAACATCATATGAGAAGGAACGATGATGGATGACTTTCAATTATATTTGGATCATTAAAGCAATATGATTGCTCAGAAGTTTACATCCACAGAACACGAGATTCTGTTGTTCCATCTTTTGAAAATGATATCACTAGATATAATCAGACATTCTTTGTTTTAATATCAGTAAAGTTTGTATTAATATCATTAACATGATGTGTATAACAAGTAACTTGTTAAATTATGTAAGTAACTTATAGATCATCAACCTATTTGTAAGAACGATAAGTAACATCTTATATATTGTGCGTAACATCTGCAAATGGAATCGGTAACATATATACAATAGTCAAGTAAATGAAAGCAATATGATTGCTTAGAAGTTTACATCCACAGAACACAAGATTCTGTTGTTCCATCTTTTGAAAATGATATCACTAGATATAATCAGACATTCTTTATTTTAATATCAGTAAATTTTGTATTAATATCATCATGTTAACATGATGTGTATAACAAGTAACTTGTTAAATTATGTAAGTAACTTATAGATCATCAACCTATTTGTAAGAACGATAAGTAACATCTTATATATTGTGCGTAACAACTGCAAATGGAATCAGTAACATATATACAATAGTCAAGTAAATAGTTGTTGCGAGATTGGTAATATCCAAACAACAGTTAGTAATTTACATTCATTTTATTATATGGTACATATTTCAGTAATATGAATACACTGGTCAAGTAAGTGCTTGTTGTGAAGTCAGTAAAACCATAGCAAATGAGCAGTAATTTCCATATGTGTCATTGCTTTTAACAGAATTTAGTAATTTAGAGAGAGTACTCAAGTAATATATATACAGTCTCAAGTAAATTTTTGTTGTGTGTTCAGTAATGTATATATCTATATCTTTAGCACATGTTCGGTAATATTTATACAATTCTCAAGTAATGGCTATTATGAGATCAGTAACAATAAAATAATATCTTCAGTAACAATCAGAATGTGTTCAGTAATATGGAAATTGTAATCAGTAAATATTGTATGGACACTAGTAATTATATAATCAGTAATTGATGTATGGATACTAGTAACTATAACTTTAGTAACAATTACAATGAGTTCAGTAATATGGACATTTGTAATTAGTAATTGCTATATGAACATTATTAAGTATAACTTCAGTAACTGATCATTCTGTAACTAAAATTTCAATAACTAATCACATTGAGTTAGTAATATGGACATGAATATTCAGTAATTGTTCATATTAATATAATTATTTTATCTATTCAATTGTCTAGTACATATATAGAAGTACTAAATAACTATAACTTCAGTAACATTCATAATGCGTTCCGTAATATGTTGTAATCGGTAATTATTGTATGAACATTAGTAACCGACGTAATCAATAATTATAATCAATAATTTATCTTTTCTAATCTATATGTAGAATGATCATTCCATAAATAGACTATATTTTGGCAATAATTTAAATGTGTATATTTTTTATCTTACTAAAACCGACCACCTATTTTTAAGGAAATAATTTAACTCGAATTCTTATTATGTTAATAATGCAAAGTATATTGTTATTGCCAAAACCGTCCCCTTCCAAATAGAACAAACACATATAGGTGGCGAGCCCACGTTTGATCCTCACCATAATCCAAATGGGCGTAGGGCTCTCTTGATAAGCCCTATATATATGGGTAAAATGTGTATGTCCCCTAGTTAGCTCCCCCGCCTCATTTTTCGTGTATTTTTTTAATTTTGTTTGAAAATAAAAATTATGTAAATTCATTATTATATCCCTATATTATGCCATTCAAATTTCATGCAAAACAAAGACTCGTACGACCTCTATCCAGACAGGGTCGATTTAAAAAATCCTAAGATCGTTAAAAATGATTGTCTGGATGGAGGCCGTAGGAGTCTCTATTTCACAAAATTTGAATGACATAATATATGGACGTAGTGATGAATATTCACAGAAAAATTTCAAAAAAAAATTAAAAATTAAAGAAAATAGAGCGGGGGAGCTAAGTTAGCTCTCCCTAGGGGGCAGCCCCATTTTCCTCTATATGTATATATATAGGATATCTTTCAAATAGGACTTGTTCTTTACATATCCAAGGAAAGCCAATTGTATGGGTCGTTGGATGATCTTATCTTTTCCATCTATGGCTATCATGAAAACCACCATCTATTCTCAAAATCATTTATATTCCAAATATCATCACTCCAAAAATAGTAAAAGATTCTTGTTTTTCATGCAATTTATTATTTCCCTAATTGAGCTTTATCATCGTTACCATTTTACAACACAATGGCATCATTAAATAATTGTATTTTGTATTTTGTATTTTTTTGCATGCCAAAATCATTAAAATTTTGATAACAATCCTCTCTAAAAATAGGAGGTAGAGTAATGCGTGAATATTATATTTGTATAATACAATACAAATTACCTAAAAATTAAATTGTGATTTGTATTCTAGTTTCTGAGTTTGTATAATATGTACCTTCTTTTGTACACCAAAATCCATCGAGGATATACCATCTTAACATAATTGCGTCTTCCTCTTTCTTCAAAATTTTTATATTTGACATCCCTAAAACTTAGGAACATATGGTTATTGCAAATCTTCAATGGAGAGATAGGAGAAAATCTGTATTTATATAGTACGTTCGATTGAAATTTCCATAACAATCCTCCTAAAAACATGGGCAGAGAGATGCGTGAATATTTGTATAATATAATACTAGTTAACTGAAAATTACCTTTATTTTGTATTTTAGTTTATTGAGTTTGTATAATATGTACCTTTTTTGTACACAGAAATCCCTCGAGGATATAACATTTTAACATGATTACGCCTCTCTCTTTTCTTAAAATTTCCGTATTTGACCTCCCTAAAAATTAGGAACATATGGTTATTGAAAATCTGATTTTGTATAATGAAGTGATTTTGATCATATCCGTTGAAAGTAGATCTAATGGCCAAATTGTTTGGCCTTCCTTAGAGATGGAAGGACCATGTCCTATTTGAAAAGGCCCTATATATATAGGAAGCCGTAGGAGTCTGTTTCTGACGAAATTCGACATAATGAACGAAACCAAGCCAAGTAAGTTTGCCCATGTATGGGTTGATTATACCGTAGTCGCAATGAGGCATGCATGCTCTATGTCATTGAAGAGGATTGATCCTGTGAGAGCCCTAAATTGTGAGAGCGTGAGAAACACTGCCTCTGTACCATTAGATTTTGAGTGGTTGAGATGGGATGTTGTTGTCAGTCAAAATTTGATTGTTCAAAGGAAATGCTCTCACGCTCTCAAAATCTAGAGCTCTCCTAGGATCAACCCTCGTCATTGAATGTTCAATTATCAATTTAGACATGTAAGATATGAGAATCCATCATTTTGGCAAATGTACAATACATGTGATAAGTAGTATTGTGATTCGTAGTTATGTGGAACCGTCTAACAAAAGCATACAAAATTATCCTTCCCTCATTAATCATGACATAGTATATGCTAATACATTTTTCTTAAAAATTCCCTTTTTAAGGAGAGTTATTACCAAATTATATATTTTTCTGTGATTTATTAGCTATGTCCAAGACATGTACTTTATTATTGTATTAACCTTTTTCCTATATTTTATTATGTTAATTGTTTTTAATATTATTTTACAATACTATTTATTTATGATATATATAAAATTAGATAAATACATGTCAAATAATATTTTTATACTGAAAAATACGAGCAAATCGACACTTAATATCGGCATTTCAAGTGCCATTTTGGTTGGACTCTCCAACCTAATAAATAGGATCACTTCCCTCTTATGATTTAAATCAAATAAAAAAGGTACCGATCCATCAATTTCATCTAGACAATTAGATTGGCAAAACATGCGAGATTCCAACATTTTGATTACTATTTATTACATTTGAATATATAAATTTAATCAGATCCGAACGATATCTCTCTCAGCACGCATTTATTCAATATGAAAAAGATACCAACCGACCTATATACAAAGTTCAATTATTAAGATAAATATGCATTAAACAATATATCTTCATGATTTTTGATACACATATACTATATATTTACCAGAAAATATCTGTATGAATGGATTAAGAAAACAATGATAAAAAATGATAGAATCAAGTTCATTTAAATGCAGTTCATTTAAATCCTAAGAAACGAGTGAGGAATTTGCCATATTCACGAGGATGAGAATCTAACAAAAAAAGTGCATTTCAAGTTCCAATCCGAAAATAGACATTTGATTTATCGTTAATTTAAAACTAATTTATCTCCGTATTTATTATTTATTTTTTTAAAAAACTTTTTTAACCGTGCATATTTCAGAATTACTCCATTTTCTTGCAAATCGGTATAATTAGGTACTACTTTCTACGTGCTAGAAAAAAAATCTTTTTTAGATATCTTTGATGGAAGTAAGGTGAAGGAATCGAGGTGAGGATTGGTGACGATAACATTCGGAAGAGAGATTCTTTTAGATACATGGGATCTATTTTGCAACATGATGGGGAAATTGATGGAGATGTTACTAATAGAATAAATGCATGCTGACTAAAGTGGAGAGGAGCATCTGTTGTTCTCTGTGATAAGAAAATTTCTTTTAAAAATCAATGGAAAGTTTTACAAAGCAGCCGTGAGATCTCCTATGCTATTTGGATCTGAATGTTGTCATGTGAACCATAGACATGTGCAGAAAATAGCTATAACAGAAATGGAAATGCTGAGGTGGATATGTGGGCACACACGCAAAGATCGGATTCGGAATGATGCAATCAGAAAGAAAGTTGATGTAGCTCCGATCGAGGATAAGATGCGAGAAAACTACTTAAGATGGTTTGGTCATTTGCAAATAAGGTCAGCTGATGCACTAGTTAGGAGATGCGAGTTTTGGGATGTTGAGCTGGCTAAGAGAGGGTGAGGACGGCCCAAGAAGTATTGGAAAGAGACTATACGAAGGGATCTTAATTTTTTGGATATAAACCGGGATTGACTCAAGATAGATCTGAATGGTGGCAAAGAATCCGTGTAGTCGATCCTACTTAATTGCGGGAAAAAGTTTGTTGTTATTGTGTTGTTGTTGATGCTAGAAAAAAAACTTTTTTGATTTATATCCACATTGTCTACATGCGCACAATGAATAACTACTTGTTATTTTTTTCCAAAGAAACTTGATATCTACATTAATATAATATAAAAATATGTACTTAAAGCATAGTCACTCATCCAACTTAGGGGTGTTGATGGGGTGGGTACCCGTCCTATTTGATTGTGACCCGTCCCGTCACATTGGTATTGGGTCACGGGTCGACCCACCCTATTCTAACGGGTCCCAATTGTAATTGGTACCCGGTTAATGGCAATGGATGTTGGCTACTCGTGGGTACCCGCGGGTACTCGTGGGGATAAAGTTAGATACTTAGTGAAAGGTGGCATATATAAAAATGCAAACGATATGTCCAACTATGTATATACGTATCTATATCATATTCATAATGATAATGCCGGATATGAAATCTGAATGGTATGGAATGCATTCAGATAGAGATAAATAAATATAGATAAATAAATTAATGAGGATACATAAAACTATGTGGATAATGTAAACCATATGAATACATGCAATTGGAAAGGAATACTATCGAACAAGGATCCAATAATGACACATTCACGTAGATTCATCCTCATAATGAATCAAATATGGATAACGAGATGTAAATATATATAATCGGAGGACAACATGACAAACAGTATATAAATATATATTCCTATTCGTAAATGGGTGTTTTAGTTATCATCACAATTGGTTATCGCGATGTGTGTGTGCACACTTATGTGTGTGCGCGTGTGGGTATGGGCGCAGGTGTGCGCATGTGGGCATGGACATTTGCATGGGCGCAGGCACGGGTGTGGGTGGGGGTGCGTGCGCACACGCGGCCGTGTGCGATACAATTCGTATTCAATTGTACTCATTATCATCATGTTTAGATGTCAGAATGTATGTATATCGATTTGGATCGTATCCGATTCGTTATCATATATGTTAATTCAATTTTTAACATCCATATATATTTCGATTTTAAAATGGATACATATACGAGCCATCCCATACATATAAATTTCATCTTATCTGTACAATTTTGATTCTATTATTTTTTCTATCTAATTTGCATCCATTTCATACCAGCATTCATTTTTAATGATTTGGCAATATGTTTTCCATATTCACTGATATTTATATCCGCATCTATTTCTATATATTTAAAATAGATAAGAATAATGTAACATCTATATTGATATTTGTATCTAACTATTTGCATTTTTGTGAATCAATTGATAGTGGAAATTCCAACTGGATATCCACGAGTACCCATCGGGTTTTTTATGTGGGACATGGATCATGACATTGCGGATATCCAACCCATCATTTTCAAACAGTTACCCGAGAATTTGAGGTCAAAATGAACTGGTCAAACAGGATATCTATAGATCCAGATATTTTTTAACATCCCTAATCCAATTGATATGAGAAACCGAATGACGCGCAAATCAATTTATAGAAATGTACACGTTAAATAAGCAAAACACAGGGGTTTTTCTGCAAGCAAAAAGGGATCAACAACGGCCTCGTGATCCGGGAATTGGAATGCCTCTAATCCGGCGTTCCACAACAGTCACTTTCCGGTCTTTCCGGTCTTTCCCGCCGCAACAACTGCTTTCCATAGGCCAAATCGAAATCCCAAATCCCCTAGTGACGAGTCACGAGCGGACGGGCTGAATTCTCTACTATAAATAAAAAATTTAACAATCATAAGATGACACGATACTGATTAAACCTCCCAAACCCAAACCTCACGATCCGAGAGAAAGTCACAACACGCAGCGGTAGCGAGCGCCGCCGGCCAGGGATAGCATGGACCCGTTCCTCACCCACGGCAACACCAAGTAAGTTTTGCCTGACTCGTGTTTCGGGGTGTTTTTTGATGGATTTCTTGACGGTGCGACGGCCTGTAGAAATCTTTGCTTTTGTACAGTTTCTTGGTTTTTTGGTGATGTGATTTTGGGTTATATGTATGTTCTTGGTGGCTTTTGTGCTTGTGCTTTTTTATGGTTCGGATGCTTTTGATGGTAGCGTTTTGATGTAGGGTTAAGATTTTCAATTGGTCGTTTTGTGCCAATATAGTTTTTTTTTGGGCGGGAAGGTTTGATTTTTACTGCAATATGATGATTTAGAAACCACTTTCTCTTATTTGCAGATCTGCTTCAATTTTGATTGGCTTGCAGGGCAATGCCATTTGTTCTTTTGATGTATCTGGTTTAAGGGTGTGGTGGTTAATGAATGAAAATTGTTTTTTTTTGTTTTGTTATGGGTGTTCATGTTCAAGTAGACGAGGTTTTTGCAGCAATCGTGTCGGGTTTTGTTGATGGATGTTAAAGTTAATACACTTCCTTTGTTCTTTATTAGAAGTTGTGATGGTCGAGAAATATGCGTGGTTTTTGTTATTATTTCTTATGTCTCTATTTTTGCAGCAATTGTGATGGGTTTTGTTGATGGATGATAAAGTTAATGTGCGTGTGCTCTTTATAAGAAGATTTGATGGTCGAGAAATATGCATAGTTTTATTATATTTCATATGTCTCTGCCAATGTATTTATCTGTTTTTTTAAATGTGATTTGCGGACGTCTGTTGGAGGGGTTCGGGTGCATTTGACATCGTTATTGTGAGGTTTAAAGCTGCAAGCTTTTATTTTGGTACTACTTATTAGTGGTTTTTTTATGGTGGTGTGGGGCCCTGATTCAGGTGCAGAATCCGGCAAAATAAGCTGATGGTTCTAAAAAGACGTTTGATTTTATTGTTGATTTATTTCGCTGGAGCTTTTGAACATTAGATGCTTTAGGTTCATGCTTTACTTATTTTGATTTCATTCTCCCGCAATGTGGGAGACCTTTGCACTCCTGCTGACTTTTTTTGCAATTTTTTCCAGTGAAGCATATAATGTTGTGTTCAGTTTTTGTCCGATACTCATCTATAGTTTGAGTGCATATGTTCTCTCGAAACATGAGCATGAAGCATAATAGCTCTAGACATTTTGTTGATCATTTGTAATCACTTGGTTGGTGGCAGCCTTGTTCTCTTGGAAGGAAGCAAGTTACAATTGGATGTAAATATCATCGAGGGGTCAAGTTCGTCATGGTTTCCTCAGAGCCTGCAGAAGCAGAAGAGGAACCAGGTAATATCCATCTTTCCCAGTTTAACGTATGTTGTGTTTTTAAGTGTTTTTGAGGTTCTGGTGAGTTATGCTTGAGAGAGTATAGGACCTTTAAGTTCTGGTGATCGCAGAAGCAATGAATGCTAATTATGTGAACCCTGGAAGGTAAAATGTTCGGTGATATCCTTACAGCACCATCAGTTAATTTCATTGTCATGAGATTCTGAATTAATACTAAAAGTACTAAGGAACACCCCTGCATTTAGAAGTCTTAACAACAAGCTTAATGTGGGAATTTATGTCCAATTTACTCTTTTATTAATGGTTAGACGTTGAGATGCATCTAGTAGTAGTGAATGTACAGTTTACAAGATGTGCAGATGGTTAAGACTAACAGTGCGCAATGTAGAGCATGCGTGACTTCCTTTACATGGTTGATTGGACAGATAGTGAGACTGTTTTAATTGAAGGTGTATAGTAGATTAATAACATCCTATCATACCGCTCTCTAAACAAGGCATCTCCATTTGTGTTAGCGATCAACCTGGTTGACAGAACAAAGGAGTTAGCCCTGTTGGCATATATTGTTCTAGGATACCATACTAAAACATATTAGGGATGAACTTTCTGAAAGAAAATACACAAGGTGCTGGGCAATTGCCCTGCCAATGGCCATGGCCTGTTGTTCACCAGTAAAGGTACACAATCCATGATTGGCTTCATGTTCACAGTTCATTTTGCAGAATGTATCATCATTATCTGAATACATCAAGACACTTTCCATTTCTTAGCTAAATGTAGTGAGGACATATAGACCCCCAAGAAGCTCAAACTGGCTTCTAATAGTATTCACAATTGTGAAGAAATAATCTTGCAGATGCTTCCTGCCTAAGCAGCTGATAGTAGCAAGAATATCATCTGAGAATGACCCCATAGTTGGATGAGTCACATATTTGAGCATTGCGAGTCATAGGACTTAGCACTTTACATGCTCATTTATATAATATGCTTCCTTTGGAATTGAATCGCTGTCTTCTATGAACTTCATCCGAAGAAGATAGTTGATACTAGATTACTTTGTGAATTCATCTTAGTGCGAAAATCCGTTTGCTCGTCATCACCCATAAGTCTATTATCATCCAAAAAAATCATACCAGTGATGCCTTTCTGTACTTTGATATGATCATAAAATTCCATCAGCTACATCATCTAGTTGTCTTATAAAATAGACTTTCATTTAAGTTGTTTCTACAACTTACATATCGAAGGCTCATAGAAAACTCATGAACACAATGAACATTAGTAAGCTCTAGCTTGGGAGAGCAATCAACAGGCCAATAAATGTAATGGGGGAATAAACTCCCATTGATTAAGCCAAGAAATTTAATAGTTTTTGATGAACTAAAATACGAAAGAGAAGTATCATCACAAATAAGGCGATTTCAAGCACTGGAGTTAAATCACCCACTTATATGGGGTATCAGAAAGACCATCAGTATGCTCTACAATAAGCATGCAATGCTCCAGGATGTAAAATGCTCGTTAAATGAGAATAGTCATTCTGGGATAATTGAAAGGTATAGCAGGAGTAGAAGCAGGTAAAGAAACAATATCAGATTTAGAGAATCACGTATATTCTTTTTAAAGTCAAAAAAGGGGGAAACACGCCATGCTGTCCGCCCCAAATATATTAATAAAACATAAGAGAAACATACTTTCGGAAGCCAAGACTCAAGAAGAGTTTTGGCATGAGAGATTACATTTTCAATATAGAAGCATTGTGTATTAAAGATACTACTGCTCCTATCTAGACACAACGGCCAGACAACCACTATAGGTAGAAGAAGCTCCTCCTTTGGTTAATGTTTCATATAAACAAGAGACTCTTAGAAGCCCTCCAAACTTGAAGATTTCACCCAGGAAATATGAAGCTCTAACTAGATCCTTGAAGTCCTTGTACAGAGGAAGAAAAGGTGCTCTAGGATCTCTATCTTTGTGTCACTAAGAGGGCACACTGAGAACACTCCTTCGAAAAATCTTGCATAACCGATCTCGTGTGAGGATGCACTTTCTTCTAACAAGCCACATAAAAATGTTGATTCTGCTTGGGAGATTCAAGCTCCAAATGGAATTGCAATCTCGGATTAAGTTGCCCCCTACAACAGGTGACGATTTGACAACAACTATGTATGCTTTCTTTACTGAAAAGACATTGTCTTTTCAAACCCAATGATCGCGTCCTTCTGTAGGACCATCCACCCCTTTCACGGTGTCCAAGAGCAACAAGAAATCTTCCAGGTGCTGATATGTAAATCTTGTCAGAAACAAAGGCATCTAACTCCCTATATCCAGCAGTTTGCAACTTGTGCCTCATGATCATTCACTAAAGCAAAAATCCGTGGGAAGCTGGTAGCAAACAGACCAGTGCCCATCCAATCGCCAGTCCAAAAAGAAAAGGAGTCCCCATTACCAAGAATTGGTTTGAGTAGATATGTAAAACGTGACATCACCGCCTTAATACCATTCCAGAAGGCCGTAGGGAAAAAGGAGGGATTCACCAAAATGTTCCCATGGACTGGGATGATGTGAATGTGGTGAATAAGTTTGCAACATAGATCTTCACCTCTTCCTCAAATCCTACTTTCCCACTTTAGAATAAAGGCCTCATTCAATGATTCAAGGCGATGAACCCCAAGCCTGCCTGAGGATTTAGCCTGAGTGATTGTATCCCAATCTACAAGATGGATATCTGGGCCCTCCTATCCTGAACCCCCCCACAAAAATCTCTTCATAATCGACCCGATCCATTGATGGATACCTATTTGATAGAGTCTTGCTGACATGAAGATACTAGAATAGCTGAAAGAACTGCCTTCAGAAGTACCAAACACCCTCCATGTAACAAAATCAATGCTCTTCAACCTGGCAACTTTCTCTCCAATTTTTCAATTAGAGGAAACCAATCAACCATCTTGAGCATGCCACTTGTTAGAGGTAAATTGAGATAATGAATAGGAAAAGATCCTCTCATCGTCCCAAGTTCCACACTACACTCCCGAGCCTCTGGATCTTCCATTCCAAAAGGAATAACTGTGGGCTTATTGTTGGGAAAAATGAAAAGAGTTATTTATTCATGAACCCTAGGCTCTCTTATATAGGAGAGTAGCCTATGGGTAAATTACATAAGACATTCATAAGAAAAAAGAAATTAGGAAATAGTACAAACATCGTAACATAAATATATCTCTACACTCCCCCTCAAGATGGGGCATAGATTTCGATCATGCTCAGCTTGGACGAGCACTTCTGAAATGGTCCTTTAAGTAAGGCCTTGGTGGAGATATCTGCAGTCTGGTCCCCTGAGTTGACATGAGATGCAGAAATAAAACCCTTCTGAATCATATCTCGTATATAGTGGTAATCAACCTCGATGTGCTTGGTTGTTCATGAAATGCTGGATTATTTGCAATAAATATAATTGCTTGATTGTCACATTCTAGTACCATAGGAAGGGGAACCTCTATATATAGATCTATAAGAACAACTTTTACCCACATCATTTCTATATTGACCTGGGCCATAGCCTTATATTCAGACTCAGCACTAGATCTGGCTACAACAGTTTGCTTCTTGCTTATCCATGAGACAAGAGAATCTCCAACATATACAG
This sequence comes from Ottelia alismoides, assembly GCA_037367405.1. Lineage (NCBI taxonomy): Eukaryota > Viridiplantae > Streptophyta > Magnoliopsida > Alismatales > Hydrocharitaceae > Ottelia > Ottelia alismoides. The sequence goes on along the minus strand of JAZKJV010002181.1, from coordinate 385,105 downwards.
CAAATCTAGTGGTGGACTTCCTATCCTTTTGACACCCTGCATAATCTTCATCTACGCACACTGAGATAGTGACCTCATTGCCTTTCCTATAAATAGACCTGCACTTAGAGATTATTTAAGATACCTGAGTATCATCTGTATAGCATCCATATGAACCTGACGTGGTTGCTCCATGAACTGGCTCACCTGACTAACAACAAAAGAAATATCGGGTATGGTAATGGTAACATAGAGGAGTTTTCCTACCATCTCTCTGTATCTCCTCCTATCAACCTCATCAGTATCATCATCATATAGTTTCATGCTTGGATCCATAGGTGTGGTGGCAGGTCGACATCCAAGCATTCCTGTGTCACTTAGCAAATCAGTGACATATTTCCTCTGGGTCATCACAAGCCCTTGTTGAGTTCTGGCAAACTCCAGTCCCAAAAAGTATATAAGAACTTCAAGATCCTTGGTGACAAATTCACGACCCAGAAGTTCTTTCGCCCTCTTGATTCCTTGTATATCATCTCCTGTAAGAATATCCTCAACATACACCATAATTGCAATCATACCTCTAGATATTTTCTGTATAAAGAGGGAATGATCTGCATTTGAACGTTTGTACCCCTGTTTTTCAAACAGGTCTGAAAGCTTCTGGAACCAAGCTAGAGGGCTTTGCTTAAGACCATAGATCGCCTTATGAAGTCTACATACCTGTGAATACTCCCCCTCAACAACAAAACTAGGTGGCTGTTGCATGTAGACTTCTTCCTGAAGATCACCATATAGAAATGCATTTTGACAACTGAAATAACGGCCAATCTCGAATCACAACAACATGGAGAAGGATCCGTAAGGTGGAATGACGAGCAACTGGTGAGAATGTGTCAAGATAATCTACCCTGCATGTTTCTGTAAATCCTCGTGCAACCAGGCGTGCCTTGTATCTGTCGATGCTACCATCTGCATTTTGTTTAACTGTAAACACCCATTTACAGCTAACTGTAGATATGCCACTAGGAGCTGGGACGAGGCTTCAGGTGCCTCTCGACTGAAGAGCAACCATCTCTTCTTCCACAGCCAAACGTCATCGACTGTCCTTCAAAGCCTCTTGATAATTTCGTGGAATAGCCACGATAGAGAGTGCAACGACAAAATTCCTCCATTCACCAGTCAAGCGATCAAAAGAAACCATGGATGCTATAGGATATAATGTACAACTACGCTTCTGCTTCCGAAGCGCAATAGGCAGGTCCAAATCAACAGCCTTCACATCTGTCCCTTGTAAAGGATCCTGCTCAGGTAAACCATTAGACCTATCATTAGAAGCTATATTCTCAGTACATACCTCATCCGTGCTAGATGATGAGCGGTGACCATGAGCCGAAGCAAACCGACGGGTATAGTGGTGGGGCAATGGTGGAACATGGACTGTAATAAGAAGTGAAGGTGGCGTAGGTAGTGGTGTGGTGGTGTTGGTAAAGGAGATGGTTGTGGTGGAGGTGATGGAAGTGATGGTGGCGGTGGCATGTATATGGCTTCATCAGTGTCTGAAGTCATCAACCGATCACTTGTATGGGAGAAGTACATGACAGACTCGAAAAAAGGTGACATCGACACTAACATAATACCTCCTGCGCATCAGATCATAACAACGATACCCTTTTTGTGTCCTGGAATACCCAACAAAAACACACTTGACAGCTCTAGGAGAGAGCTTGTCAGTACCTGGAGACAACTGGTGGATGAAGGCAACTGAGCCAAATACACGAGGAGTAAGTAAGAACATTCCTTTTCAGGGAAGGCTAGAGGGAAATGAATCTGCTCACCCAAAACTGATGACGGCATGCGATTAATGAGATAACATGCCGTTAGAACAGCATCGTCCCAAAAAGAATGAGGAGCACGACTCTGAATGAGAAGTGTCCTAGTGACATCAAGCAAATGACGATGTTTCCTTTCTGCAACTCTATTTTATTGGGAAGTATATGCACAAGATGTTTGATGAATAATTCCTTGGGTGCAAAAATAATTGGAGAGAGTATTAGTACAGAATTCCAAGGCATTATCAGTTCTCACAATTTTCACAGAAGCAGAAAAAACATTACGTACTTCAGTTAAGAGATTTTTGATAACATTCCCAGCTTCAGATTTATTCTTTAGCAAGAAAACCCAAGACAGATAAGAAAAATCATCAACAGCAATAAGATAAAACCGATGCCACTGGTGATTAGGGACACGACTGGGACCCCAAATATCGACATAAAGCAACTCAAAAATGGAGCTATTGCTCTGACTCTGACGACTGGGAAAGGTAGATTGATGATGCTTTCCCAACTGACAAGCCTCACATTGAAAGGATATGTGAGGCGAGTTCTGGGGCAGAATACGACATAGTTTCTAAAGCGGTAGATGACCAAAGTGCAGGTGCCACGTAAATATGAGACAGGTCCAGCAGGTAGAGAGGAGATTCCAGCATAGGGAGTTTGAACTTAATGGACGCCGCACCAATTGGGACCCCTTTCTCGAAGGACGCCGCACCAATTGGGGCTTCTTCATTGCCGCTGCTGCCATGTGATTTGCTGGAGCGGTTTCGCTTGGAGGTGGGATCCTCCTACAATCCGAGCATCACTGGGAGCTCGGCATGAAGAGGAGGTGCCACCGTAGGGAGCTTGGATGGGGGGCACTAGTGCCACCTGGAAGATGCTGCGTCGTTTGGAGGAGTTGGGCATCACGCGGAGGTATGATGTGCGAGATGGTGCCAGTGGTTGGGGGCGTCAGTGGTTGGGAGCAGTTGAAGGTTCTCACATAACAAAGGAGGAGGTGCATCCTATTTCTGGAGGGCGATGGAGCACGCCTCCCATTTTTTTCCTTTATTTTCTTTTTTTGATACATAGTAGAGGAGGGATTGCATCGCCTGTTGAGATGTGGCTCCATGGCCGCCCTGAGATGGGGATCTCGCTGTCACCGTAGATTGGGACTATCTCAACTTGGACTTGGATGGCTGGAGGAAGGAAGTGCAGCCATAGAATTGGAGATGTCCATCGCTGCTTGGGTTGCACGCAACCTTGAACTGGAGATGTTATGCGAAGGTGATGCGTCACCACCTTGATGTGCGGCTAGGGTTTCATTGCCATCGCTAACCAACTACCGGAAAAGAAGTCATTCATAATTATGCTTTTAGAAAATCCTCAAATCTTTGGCATAGATGATGATCTAGAAAACGTAAACTTGTTGGAATCCCTTGTTGGAGATGCAGAAATTAAGTTTCAAGAAATTGAGCCCTAGAACTGAATCTGAAACTTGATCATGGACATGAACTTGAATCGAATAATAATAATTTTGCATGAAACGATCTCTCGAAAACTTGTGACGTTTGAAAATTAGGATTTTAAGAAACCCTAAAAACCGAACTTGAACTTGACCGATCTTGAACAAAAAAATAATCTTCAAGAATAAATCTTCAAAATCAACCAAGAATGACTCGCTTTGATACAATGTTAGGAACTTAGAATGCGAAAGCGTAATATCAGAGATATAGAATAAACATGAATAACACTGGGATTTTACATGGAACTCTACTCCCTAAGGAGCGAGATGAAACCATGGGAGAACACCTCAAAGGGCTTATGTGTTCATTAAATTTCTCATATGATACAACATGTATATGGCTTTTTATAGAGCCCTCACTGACCCTCCAAGTCCTACATATAGTAGATGTGTGACTAAACCACTAGATGTGGTAATTGGACCCTGAAGGGATCTAACTACCCATCTACTCAAGAGTGACACATATACTCCAACATGTAGAAAGAAGCTTGATATTACAGCCTATTTCGATGCGGATTATGCAGGGTTCCCTAACGATGGTAAATCCACCATGGGTTAGTGGACTTATCTTGGTAGTAATCTAGTCACATGAAGAAGCAAGAAGCACACCGTTGTTGCCAGATCAAGCGCAGAGTTTGAATATAGGGTCATGACCCAAACTACCACTGAAATAATGTGGATCAAGTCGATCCTTAAAGATGTACACTTACCGGATCCAAGTCCTATAATAATACAATGTGGCAATAATATTCATTGATGAACATACCAAATATGTGGAGGTGGACTACCATTACACCAGGGATATGATTCAACAGGGAAACATCAAGATGGAGTCAATTACCTCAGAAGACCAAACATCTGATGTGTTCACCAAGCCTCTTACTAGGTTCGGTCCCTATTCACCAGATGTATATCTAAGCTGAGCATGATGGACATCTATGCCCCAACTTGAGGTGGAGTATTACAATATAGTTTTGTTTTGTCTTTTTTCTATATATTCTTCCAAGTTGTAAGGTATGTGTGTAATTGTTTTAGTAACGTAGAGCCTCCCCTCTATATAAGGGAGAGCTACTCTAATGAGAAAACATACAATTTTGCTCCCATTCCACAATGAATCTCTACTATAATAACTTGTTTATTCATAAGGTCATAGGGCTCTTGATGCAACGTAAAATTAATAAATAGGGCTTAACTTTTGCACGTTAATTAGAATCCGTTGCATTTTTATTTAAATAAAGAGATCGCTTGTGATCCCATTTAATTAATTAGTCGGTTATATTTAGTAGTTAGTAGGTTAGAGTAAATTAGGATAAGGTAGATTTGAATTTTGATCCAAATCAGTTAGAGCCAATTTGAATTTGAATTTCTTTCTAATCTTGTAATCTCACCCCTTCTATATAAAGGGGATGGTAGACAATTGTTTTAGACAGTTGAAGTTGAATTAAAATTGAGATTTTATCTCTCTCTCTCTCTCTCGTCTCTCTCCTCCCCCACGCGATCTTCGCGCTTCTTCTTCTTCGAATCTCGTGCAACCGGTGCGTCTTCTCTTCTCCCTTCATTTTCTTATCCACCAAAATTTCCACCATCAAAATATTTCTTTTATCCATTGCAAATTTTTAATTTGCATCAATTGGTATCAGAGCAAGGAAATTGAATTGTTCTCACGATTCGACGGTCCTGTCGCATATTAGAAGATGAAGTTCGATCAAAGCTGCCGATGTCGTGGTTGCATGTGCGTTCGCGTCAACAAAAACTCAAGCATCGCCTCCATACAAGCATCGGGGTTCAACAATGGATAGATTCTTGGTACAATATTGATATTTTCATGATACAAGTTGACGGAGAAAAACAATTTCGCTGTCAACGATGATCTGTTCGTTGTTTAGGCCATTTTTAGATGGGAAGAATGACGTAAATGGCAATCCGCTCATTGCCCAGGCCGTCTCAAACCTGTAGCCAGTGGAGAACTCGATCCCAACGCCCATCATGACCCCGTCGCAGCCACCACCAATCCCCCTCCTAACCATCCCCGCAACCCCAGCGAAATCCCCAGCCCCATCACCGCCACCCCTCCCGTCGCCACCCCCACACCCCCATCCCCCCTCTCGCTGTCCCCACACCCCCAACGAACTCCCCTCTCGTCGCAACCCACACACCTCCAACGACCCCCCCTGCCCGACCACTGCCACCACCCCCTGCCGCCCTCACACCTACTGCACCATTGCCAACCCCCCATCTCGCAACCTCTACCCGCTATTGCCCCCTCCCCGTCGGCCCCGCACCACCTCTAAAACCTCTTCCCAATCCCCTCCCCACTGTTCATGCCGCCAACCTCCCCTCCACCCAAAGGCACCACACTCATCTCACCCCACCAGCACATCGCCACACCCTCTACCATTGTCAACCCTGGCCGCCTCATACGAACCATCGCCGCCGTTGGGAGACCATGCGCCACCGTCCCAACCTGACAGGTCACTGTCGACCTCGTGCGATCACGCATCGCCGCCACCTTGAGAGGAAACATACCCTAACGAGGGTTTTGTTACGAACATGAGTTGAGGGAAACTCTCGAAACTTTTGGGATATTGATTTAACTCAGGCCTTTTACAAAAAAAACTCTCTCCGTCCAAAGCTCTTTACAAAAGGTGAGACTTAAGTGGAATGAAGGGGTACAAAAATTGCGTTTCACCCCCCTTATGCAGGAATATTTAAAGGGGAGTATAGAAAGAAAGAAATTTGGGTAGCTTCCTTACCCAATTAGGATTAGGACCATGGGTTTCACCTATTTAAAGGCACCATGGCTTAGTTCATTACCTACATCTCCTCCCCTCCTAACCTCGTGTTATTCATTTGCTATGGGTTCTCTGAATGTCGCGAAACTCAAAATGAAGATGCCGCATCAATTTTTTCCACACCACATCGAGGGAGCAACCTGTGCATGGGAGTCGTTACCTATGCCACATCTCTTTTTCCAGCATGAAGCCGACGACTCCAACCTCCGCTCCAAGAATGCATGGATCCGGTCGTTTGCTTCGCATCAGTTCTTCCATGTCATGATCGAGAGCGTTGAATTATAATTATCAATCTTCAAGCTTGCAGATCCGTCAATTCGTCGGGAGACAAAATTTTCAAGCGGAGAAAAACTGATGCAACACGAAATTAATAAATAGGGCTTAATTTTTGCATGTTAATTAGAGTCAAATCAATTTTATGTTTATTGAGTACGTTGCATTTTTATTTAAATAAAGAGATCGTATGTGATCTTGTTTAATTAATTAGTCTGTTATATTTAGTAGTTAATCGATTAGAGTCAATTAGGATAAGTTAGATTTGAATTTTGATTCAAATCAATTAAAGTCAATTTGAATTTCAATTTATTTCTAATCTTGTAATCCCACCTCTCTTATACAAAAGGGATGGTAGGTAATTTTTAGACAGTTGAAGTTGAATTAAAATTGAGATTTTATCTCTCTCTCTCATCTCTCTCCTCCCCAACACGATCTTCACGCTTCTTCTTCCTCGAATCTCGCGCAACCGGCGTGCCTTCTCTTCTCCCTTCCTCCAATTTCTTATCCACCAAAATTTCCACTATCAAAATATTTTTTTTATCCGTTGCAAATTTTCGATTTGCATCAGCTCTCTTACACAGAGAGGAGAAACCCTAAAGGGAAAATTACATAATAGAGAAACGATTTTTTAGTAACAAGAGGGTGGAGCCCCAAGTTGGAACCCACCACACATTACAATTTTATATTATAGGAAACAAGTTAGGTTACATCATTTCAGACTGAACACAACACCCTACAATGTTGAATTACATTCTCAGAATAGAAGCGCTGGCCACGAAAAATAGCCTCATTTCTTCCACACCAAATAGCCTACAACACTGCAAAAGGATATGAGCTGCATTCATGACCATTTCCACACACCGCTCTGATGAATCTCTAGAATTTGTGTCGCAATCCGCTCTAAGAAGGAAATATCGGCCTTCTTTCAAACCTCTATGGAGTGACAACACATGTAAATATCTCTCAACAATAATAAGAGACAATTGTCTTTCTCTCACTTGATAGTTTTCATCAATTTTATTTGTAATATTAGTTATTAGGAGTTAGAGATTCTTCTGGTCTCTAATAAAAATCTGAATGCCTGTTGCTAAACAATATAGTTGGAGCATAGTCAATTTAATGGCAATACATTGCATAGTGCAAAGGAGTTGGAGATCCATAGGTTGGCCTCACTAATGGTTATTGTTAGGAGAATAGAAGTGAATGAATTAGATGAGACCCTAGGGCTCTCTTATATAGGAGAAAAGCCTTGGGTTTATTACATGAGAGGTACATAAAGAAAATAGAAATGAGAAATAATAATAAGAGATACAAATATCTTAACACTCCCCCTCAAGCTTGAGCATATATGTCTATCATGCTCAACTTGGAACAACACCTTTGAAATGGACCTCTAGTAAGAGCCTTGATGAAAATATCAACAGTCTGATCTCCAATAGAAACAGGGGAGGTGGATATGAGACCTTTTGGATCATGTCTCTAGTATAATGGCAATCCACCTCTATATGCTTGGTCTGTTCATGAAATGCAGGATTATTGGCAATAAATAGAGCTGTTTGATTGTCACATAAAAGCTGCATGGGAAGAGGAACCTCAACAACAAGGTCAGTCAAAACAAATCTAACCCACATCATCTCTGTACTTCCCTGTGCCATGGCCCTGTACTCAGATTCTGCACTAGATCTAGCAACCATTGTCTGCTTTTTGTTTTTCCATGATAGGAGAGAGCTCCCTATGAAAATAGTAAAGCCAGAAGTAGACTTCCTGTCTCTAGGACAACCTGCATAATTTGCATCTGCACAAGCTGTTACCTCAAGAGATGTACCTATGTTGAATATAAGACCAGAACCAGGTAAAGTCTTTAAATATCTCAAGATCATATAGACTGCATCCATATGAACCTTCTTGGGCTGCTCCATGAATTGATTAACCTTACTTACAACAAAAGATATAGCTGGCCTAGTGATGGTAGCATATAGGAGCTTCCCAACTAGCTCTCTTTATCTCCTCCTATCTACCTCCTCAGTGTCGTCATCATATAATCTCATACTCGAATCCATCGGGGTAATAGCAGGATTGCACCCTGTAATACCTGTCTCTAAAAGAAGATCCACCGCAAACTTCCTCTGGGTCATCACAAGACCACGTTGGTTCCTGACGAACTCTAATCCAAGGAAGTATCGAAGATTGCCAAGATCCTTAGTCACAAACTGCTGACCTAGGAACTCTTTGGCAGCCTGAATGCCCTGCCCATAATCCTCTATGACAATAATATCATCAACATAGACAAGAATAGCAACAATACCTCTCTGTGTCCTCTGAACAAAAAGTGAGTGATCCGTAATAGACTGCACACACCCTTGTTGCTCTGTCAATTTCGATAGCTTATGGTACCAAGCTCTCGAACTTTGTTTCAGGCCGTAAACAGCCTTATGGAGCCTATACACCTTTTGAGACCCCCCCTTAATAGCAAACCTTGGTTGCTGATGCATATATACCTCCTCCTTTAGATCACCATATAGAAATGCATTCTTCACATCAAGTTGGTAAAGAGATCAGTTCCGTGAAACAACAACTGATAGATGAATGCGAAGTATCGAGTGTCTGATCACTAGAGAGAAGATATCCTGATAGTCCACCCCATAAGTTTGGGTGAACCCATGTATCACAAGCCTTGCCTTGTAGCGATCCACACTGCCATGTGTCACTTGCTTTACCGTAAAGATCCATTTACATCCCACAACAGATACACCTAGAGGAGTAAAAATAATGCTTTAGGTACCACGTGACTGCAAAGCGACCATCTCCTACTCTATGGCAAGTCGCCACCTACTATTCTGTATGGCCTCCTAATATGTTCGTGGGATAGTACAACAGAGAGTCCCACAACAAACCTCCTATACTCCTATGAAAGATGGTCCAATGAAACATGCACAACTAGAGGATAAGTGGCACAATGGCGACGTGGCTTCCTCAAGGTAATAGGTACATCCAGGTCATCAACCTCTCTGTTATCTGGTATCAGCTCATCTTGTGCAGTATCCTATGAAACATTCAAATCTCCAGTGCCACCAGTAGAAACAATGTGTTCATTACATAACTGAGGTGTGTTGGATGATGGGGATAGCGCATGAGTAGAGGGACGAGTAGAAGACATGCGGATGTAAAACCGTGGTAGGAACTGTGTTAGGGTAGATAGAGGTAGAGGTGGTGGAGGAGGTGGAGGTGGAGATGACTGAGGCTCAACATGGGGTGCAGATGGTATATATAACATGGGTGGAGTCAGCGTTAGACAACCTGTCACTTGTAGGAGAAAAATACATAATAGACTCAAAAAAATGTGATATCAACACTAACATAATATTTTCTTCCTACATGATCAAAACATCTATACCCTTTCTGTATACGAGAATAACCAACATAGAGACATTTGACATCTCTAGGTGAGAGCTTGTCATGACCAGGAGTGAAATTGTGGACAAAAGCCACAAACCCAAAAACCTTGGGAGTAAGGGAGAATAGGTCCTTCTTGGGAAACAAAATCAAGAAGGGAACCTTTTCTCCAAGAATAGTGGACGACATGCGGTTCACCAAGTAGTAAGTAGTGAGAACATCATCACCCCAGAACGAATGAGGTAGTCAACTCTGAATTAAAAGAGTCCTCTTGACATCCAGAAGATGACTGTGTTTGCGTTCAGCGACACCATTCTGTTGTGAAGTATAAGCACAAGAGGTCTGATGAACAATACCAAGAGATCAGAGAAAATCAGATAGATGTAAGGTGAAAAACTCTAAGGCATTGTCAGTACAAATAAAGTTCACATTAACAGAAAAGTCAAGTTATTCTTAACTTCAATAAGAAAAGATTTAGTGATAGCAACCGCTTCAGACTTATGTTTCAACAAGAATGCCCAAGATAATTTAGAAAAGTCATCCACAACAACCATATAAAAACGGTGTCCCTTATGATCGGGAACACGATTAGGATCCCATTTATCAAAATGAAACAACTCAAATGACTAACTACTATGACGACTCTGACGACTTGGAAAAGAAGAACGATGGTGCTTCCTAAGCTGACAAACCTCAAAATCCAAGGCAACATGAGTAGAGATCTGACGTAGAACATGACACAACTTCTATAGAGGAAGGTGTCCAAAGCGAAGATGCCACATGAAAGGAGAAACCGATCTTAAAGAAATAGTAGCAGCCCCAACACACGGTGGTTGGATAAGCTTGTACAATCCTCTCTGCTCACTACCACATCCAATCACCCTGCCTGTGAGTATGCCCTGAAACACAAGAGAAGATGGATTAAATATAGCACGACAATGTAAATCTTTTGTAATTTGGCTAATAGACAAAATATTCATCTGAAATGTTGTAGCATGTAAGACATTCTGCAAATGAATATAAGGAGCTAGAACAATCTCCCAATGACCCACAATGGGTAGATGAAACCCATTAGCAATCACAACGGATCTATCAAGCGAGATATACCTGTAAGAACTGTACTGTGCCCGATTGCCATACATATGATGTGATGCTCCAGAGTCCATAATCCAATCAGTCAAATCTGAACCGCTACAACTTGCTACATCTGAAGAACCTGCAGCTGAAGTGGTAGGAGCGGTAATCATCTCTCACAATCTGGAAACAATACCATCAAAATACACATCATGAGCATGGGCAGAAGTAGGCCCGGTCTGCTCAGCAACATGGGCAGATGAAGGATATCCATGCTTCAGATAGCATGTCTCCTCAGAATGATCGGGACGGTGGCAATGTGAACATGTGCCACACTGATGTCCTCCATGACCATGAGGTTCGCACCCGCGAAACTGTGAAGTCCCCCCTTTGCTACGTGAAGTTGCCATAGCAGAGGGAGTTTGGGCTGTAGTAGTAGATGATGTAGTGATCCTACTCAGTCTCTTGTATACCTCATCCATTGGAGGTATCGTCTCTCCAGTCAGTAGTTGAGTACGTATTGCATCGTACTCAGAGTCAAGAGATGACAGAAAGACTCCTGTCATAGTGGCATTATGATATGCCTGCTACTGCTCAGTGCTGGTAATAATAGGCTTGAAGCTGTGCAGTCGCTCAAACATGCCTCCAAGATGTGAGAAGTAGGCATGAAGTGGTCGACCATTCTGCTTGGTCAAAAAAATATCATACTGCAGTTGAAGAATCTTTCTCTCATTCTTTGTCTGTCCATATGTGTCTACTAAGATGTCCCACATAGCCTTTGCTGTGTGTTGATTGATAATATTGTTGGCAATCTCCATGGTGAGTGTCTCGGAGAGCCAAATATGAGTATATGCATCGTATTGATTCCAAGAAGCATTAGCCCCAGTCTTGTCCGCCGGCTTTGAATCCGTCAGAATGTGCTCCTTGTTATGACACTGCATAAGGGGGCGAAACTGCATGGACCACAACTCGTAGTTGGTCCCATCCATCTTCATGATGGGAGCCGGGCCCTTGAAGACACCGGACGATGAAAAAACGTCACTTCGTTCTCTGACATTGTAAGAAAGAATGCCAAAACACGGATCAAACTGAGGAGTAGACTGATCTGAGTGAGTCTACACAATCATATAGAGGATTGGTTGTACTTGCAGACTCATACAACCATCCTCATCACCTTTTGTTGTGGTCTAGAGTCGGAACACGTGATGTGATTTACATGTGAAAATCACGAAATCCGAACAAAGTCAGACCGTATCGGCCTGCAGAAACGACTAAATTGCAGCAAGAACACGAAGATGTGTCGAACCGACGCTGGGAGTGGTCGGTCTAGTTACGGTGGTTGCCGCTGGTCGGCGGGCCATTGTGCGGCAGCCCCTGGGTGGCAAGGAGAGACCCCCGACGGTTGGGTTGCATGCATGGGAGCGAGGGGCTGGGCTGCGTGCGGCGGTAGGCACGGGGCTAGGGCGCAGCCGGCGGTAGGGGGGTGTGTAGGGTTAGGGTTGGTGGGATACGGGAACCCTGGTTTAGGATCGTTGCTTTGATACCATGTTAGGAGAAAAGAAGTGAATGAATTAGATGAGACACTAGGGCTCTCTTATATGGGAGAAAAACCTGAGGTTAATTTCATGAGAGATACATAAAGAAAATAGAAATGAGAAATAGATAATAAGAGATACAAATATCTCAACAATTATGTTAGAATCAGTTTTCACGACGAACATATATTAGAGCTAATGACGCCAATGTAATGTAATAGGAGAGTATTAAGGATTCACATGATCGTAGTTGCAATAGGACACCACGGTAGGTACAAGATGCTAGAATTGATGCAGAAGGTCTTTAGGGTATTCATATGTGCATATGAAGGCTTTTGAAATAAAAGTCACAGAAGTTGACAATTTGATTGCAGATGGTCGAAATAGTGTCAGCTAGAGGGCGTTGACACCGAAAATCGATAAGGGGAATTTGGAGAACTTTAGGAGCCAAGCATGGACACTAGATCCCACACAAGGGTGGTCGCTAGTCAAGTTGCAGTTATGCGATGGGTAAGACAACTATTAGTGATTGTAGGAGGTGGTGGCAATAGCTTTAGTGGCCAGCATTTACTTCCGAGGGAAGCCACACATTGCAACAATAGGAGAGTTGCTAAGGCAATTGTTCAATAAGGAGAAAGTGACCTTCGTTTCACTAGAAGTATGCCCCTGAATATCTACTTGGGCCATCAACCTACATGCGAGCCAATCACTCAGATGAGGCATCCCGACAATTTTCGACTTCGACCTGACAAGGTGGTACCAATAAGAAATCCTTCCATTGGGATACAAATCTAACAAAATAATGAAATATAGAACAAGTATTGAAACGAAATGACTAATTAATCAGCCTACAATGATCCACGTTATATCCCTTTTAAGTTTCTCTAACTCTCAGATGTCACTCATGCATATTTAGTTCACTCTCTTAGTTAATAAAGACATCAAACCAAACAAGATATAAATATTGATCACTAGAATCCTTTGACATGATATTGTAAAAAAATTGTAACTATAGCATGCCTAACCTGTTCTTGATGCATATTATGTTTGCATGCTTGGTGTGCTTGTGGTACATTGGTTTTCCTCGTTGAGGTATTAAATCTACAATTATTCTATTTAGTGGTCTTAGGGATGCTTCACGTGCATGTAATAGAAAGGTATCACGGAGGCTAGTCCTAGGTATTACAAATAGTTTGTGATGGTTGGAGATGAGTGATTGGTTCGTAGAGATGAGTATGCGTGCATTGTTCTGACCTAAATAGACGTGCCTGTTGAAAGATGATGAGAAGAGAATAGTGAACTAGGGGGTATCGGAACAAAGAACAGTCAACCTCACATGATACAGCGTTGAATGAAGATATTGTAAAGAACTTGATTGTAATCCAGATATTCATAATGAGGATTTGTGATGAAATTTCGGATAAGCGCCTTCAGAAACAAATAAAGAAAAAACATAAATGAGGGAATTTGACTTTGTCAGCAACACACAGTAGAGGAAAAGGATTATCCCCAGTACTAGGACTTGTATAACATATTTAATTGTTTTCGTAAAAGGAAGCAATCATATTTATTTTTATACTTATGTTTTTTTCTCATAAGCCTGATGTTAGGGGTTTCAGGTAACCCATTTATTTCATGGACTTTGAAAGCTTTTGTGGTATATATGTACAATTAAAAGGGAAAATAAAAGGTGAAGAAAATTTAAACAGATCCAAAATAAAGCAATTTAAAAGTGAATTTTGCCTTGAAAGTTCAAAACCAAATGTAACAATTTCAAATCTAAGCATGTTGCATTTCCATAGTATAACTTCCGTTTTGCAATATCTTCAGATCGTTGAATGCATTAATATATGCAGTGATTGAACATCCCTTGCTTCCAATAAATCCGTTGAGCAAAGAGTGTTCAGAATGAACAGTCACATAAAATTTCTTCTTTGATACATGAGAGAACAGTATCTTCTCCCAAATTTGAACTGCAGGTCCCGAGAAGGAGAGTCCAGAATTCCACACAAAGCAAAGCATTGACGCTTTGCTTTAATTGATCAGATAGCTTAATTTAGAGCTCCTTTGTTTTTTACCATATCATCCAGCTGCAGCTCTTTTGGACAACCTAGGTGCTTCATATGAATTCAACCCCAATGTAACAAAAGCGAATGTCGTCAGTCACTTAAATTCAGCAATCAACTTCAACAATCCACCAGGCTTTATTCAAGCCTGCTCCATCTATGACTAATGAATGTTCAAATTATTACAAATGCAAGCATAATCTCCATCTGAATATTTTTTAATGTACACAGCAAATGGAAAATAATCTTCTAAAACAAGAGATAATAGATTGGGAACTTAGCTGGCTGTACATACATGAATAAGATGTAAGCACTTCCCAAATCTTAAGTCATTTCCAGCTTAGTTCAACATCCTCTCAGAACGTAGCTTCCCAATATTAAGTGAGAGCCAAGACATTCTCCAGATAGTCTTTGGCTTTGACCTTCACACTCGTGCATTCCCGGAAGATATATGGTTCGCATTAAAGTCTGATAATAGACCCTAGCTTAAAGCTCCCTTTAGAAAGAATAAAACACAAAGATATAGTCACAACAACAACAAAGCCTTTTCCCACGTTTAAGTAGGATCCACTTAACAAAGATATAGCGATTGAAATAAATTACAGAGGATGTGACTTTTGTGCACACACTCTATCAAAGATATAACCATTGAAATAAATTATAGAAGACATGACTTTTGTGCACACACCATTGGTTGTGTGCATTTCCCCAGTCCTAGGGATAGCTCTCGAATAGAATCGTTGGACTGATTAATTGACCTTGTTGGTTGACTATGACCAACTTTGTTAATGCATGGTAAAGCCTTTTTGACCGGTTCAATATATTTGGGATGGACACCATAGTGTGTTTCCCTCCTTTTAGCTCGGAACAAAACCTTTACCGGACATAATTTTCTGTGCTTTTATATGAAAACAGATTTTTGATGCGATATTTGAATACAGATTTTAGGTATGATTACATTAAGCGAGCATTTTATAGCTTATTAGCCTCAAGCAAAGATGAATTTTGTTCTTGAATTACAAGAATTTAGAGCTACTTCTACTTGTTGCATTTTGAGTTACTTTAATTTCATTTTCTCTATAATCTTTTTAATAGTCACATAACTAAACCTCTTGTCAACATTTAGGCGACCCCACATGTAGAGGATTACCATCCATTTGAAGCAGTTTTACCTGCTGGAAATGACACCGATGGCAAGAATAAACAATCGCAAAAGGTACGATTGCTTGAAATAAAGTTACATCGGAAATAGAATGTTAAAACTATCAAGTGCTTATTAGTACTAGTACTTAAAGGTCATTTATAATTGTATGCTACTATGCAGGTTTCAGTTTTTGATGTTGTTTTAAGTGATTTGACTAGTGCAAGTTCAAATCTTGGCTTGAAAGATGACACATCCCTTGACTTGGATTGCATTGAGGTAGATGTAGATGATCCATATCCTTCTGATTACGAGGATGGAGATGATGATGACGATAAAGATGAAGACTATGATTATGATGATGGAACTACTGCAGATATTGACAATTATGAGAAGTTGGCTGCTAAATTCGATGTGTTGGACCTACCCCCAGGAGTTGAAGCAACTTTACCGTGGTTGCTGCAACCTCAATCATGGGTGAGTTATGCAAGGCACATCCCCCTTGATTGTGCAGTAGAGTGTAAAAACATTAGCTTTAAACAGTTTGATACAATTCAAACCTGTTCCGACCATTTTTTCCTGAAGAAGTACCCTGTCAATAAAGGTGCTAAGAAGGTATCTTCTCGACTTTTCTCATCTTTCTTGTAAAAATAGAATGTACTGGGTTTGATTTTTTTTATTTGACTATTCTGTTGCCAGGCACAGAAAGACTGGGTGAAGAGAATTCAATACGAGTGGAAAATTCTTGAAAAAGATTTACCTGGTACATCCTTTTCTTAAAAAAATACCACTGTTTGTTCTATTATCTAGTCTTTAACTTTTATCATATGAAGCATGTAGAGAGGGACCATCTGCAAACCACCATTTTGGTGAATGGCAGAAATTCACAGGTGTGTTTGTTTGTGCTTGATGTTATGACAAATCCTGCTTTATAACCTTCGGGTAGTAAAACAATCACCCAAAGAAGTGGTGATATCTATGGAAACACCTTCCACTTGGAAGGAAAAAATATGGGGAGAAAGTTTCCTTTTGCTCACAGCAAATATGGATCTTTCATATTCTTCTTTATTTGAAAAATCAATGTGGGGTGATTACATGTATATTTCCCAAAAGGGTAAATAGATCCCCACGGATGATCCATTTACCTATAAGACAAGCAACTCAAAAGTCCCCCTCAAGTGGGGCATGGAGATTGTATATATGCCATATTTCCCATATTCTTCTAGAGCTAGTTGTGGGAAGTAACTTGGTGAAGACATCTTCCACTTGATCTACAATTTTTGATGATCAATCTCCACATGTTTGGTTCTATCAAGCAAGACTAGATTGTTACGCAGATTTATAGCAACCTTATTGTCACATAATAGTTTCATAGGTAGCTTGAGATTTTTTTCCAACATCTGTCAAACTAGTCTTAAACTGTAATATCTCGACAACACTCATAGCAACATATTTGTATTCAAATTCAACATTATACCTAACAGTAACACAAACTGATTTTCATTTGCTTCTCCAAATTACTAGGTTGCCTCCCTGAAATATGTATTTTTTAGTTGTACATATTATATCAATGCACCTCTAACTATTCATGTAACAAGATTGTTAAACAAGATTATTTAAAATTTCTATTATTTTCCAAGATTATTATTATGATAGCAAATTTCTTTCCATTCATAACATGTCCATCATTCATAATTTACAATCCATGTCCACAAAATATTACATATATGCGTCAAAAAGTGTTTATACATACATTGTACATCTCATGTCTTTTAAAACGCTACAACTAAGCATGAAAACTACATGTAAAAACTGAGCCTCAAAAAA
Source organism: Ottelia alismoides (assembly GCA_037367405.1). Taxonomy (NCBI): domain Eukaryota; kingdom Viridiplantae; phylum Streptophyta; class Magnoliopsida; order Alismatales; family Hydrocharitaceae; genus Ottelia; species Ottelia alismoides. The sequence continues at coordinate 367,686 of JAZKJV010002181.1, read as the reverse complement.
ACTACATGTAAAAACTAGCTACGAATATTGTACCACAAGAAAACCATGTGAGTTGCTCAAAAAGAAACCTCCAAGCAAATAACAACCGCTTACTATTATGATCAAGGTTGCCCAGCACGATATAAAAATTACAACTAGGTACTAAAGAAGTATGCAAAAGAATCAACTGGGTAAACCATCCTCACAAAAAAGATAAATTCTAATCATTCTCATTAGCTATGAATAATCCAAGCTTCGTGGATAGTCTGTGATCATGGTTTGTGCGAGACCTTACACTATGACTCTAAGGCTATAAAAATATCTTAAGGTTGGTGTGCCTTCGTAGGCATGCAATGGGGGGCGCATCGCCTTTGCAGGCCTCCCGAGTTGTTTCCCCCACCATGTTTTGGAGGGGGGTTGTGGAGGTGTTCAGGAGGAATATCGCGTTGTTCAGACCGGTCCTTTGGGGAGGAGTCTTTCTCTTTCTGGACGGACGATTGTACGGGAGGGAGAGCCCTTTGCTCTCGCTTCCCGCGGCTATTTGCTTTGGCTGACGATAACTCGTGTTCGGTTGCGGCCTGCTGGATGGATGGGAATTGGTACCCTAGGTTTTCCGCGAACTTTCTGATCAGAGGTTGGAGGACTTCTTGGCTTTGCTCGATGCTGTGAGGGAGGTAGGGCACCCTAGGGGGGGCGTGATCACTGGTGCTGGCGGGAGACCTCGTTCACGGTCAAAAAGGCCTTCGGGACTATCTCGCGGCCACAGTCGTCGTAGTCGGAGGATGTGATCCGGGATTGTGCTTTTCTGTGGACTCTCAAGCTTCCTGAGCGAGTTGGCTTCTTCTTGTGGCTGTTAAGGAGGCAGAGACTGATGACGCGGGACCGTTGTGCCATGCTTTTAGGTATCATTTCCGACAGGTGTCTGCTTTGCAATGCGGCGATAGAAACCGTGGAGCATCTCTTCTTTTTGTGCCCCAAGGTGATTGAAGTCTGGCAGGGGACTGGTTTGGACTGGTGCTGCACAAATGACCTTCTGTCGTTTTGGACCTCACTTGGGGCTAATAAGGGGAGGCCGGTGAAGGAGATGCTTTTTCCTGTGGCCATGCTGTGGGCGATCTGGCGGGGAAGGAATGAGTTGTTGTTCTCGGGCCAAAGGTTCTATAAGGAGAATGTGGGGATTTTTGCTAAACACCTGGTGGGGGATTGGGCGGTGTAATGGCTCTGTAGTTTGCTGTTTTCTTTCCCTCTCTTCTTCCCTTTTTGTGTTGAATAAATTTTTGGGGCGTGCACCGTCGAGTGTATCCCCCTTCCTTCTGGATTTCAAAAAAAAAAAGAAGTCATGTTCAACCGTCTTGAGTGTATCCTTTTTATAAGGTATTAGTGAGAATTACCTCTCTCCATAATCGTTTAGGGATGTTCTCTGAAATAAAACTTCTTTGCTAACTTCAAGTAGGTGTTTATTCTTCTGCTCTGCAACATTGTTTGCTGAGGGGTATAACTTCAAGAAGTCTCATTAAAAGTTTCAACAATTCTTACAGCTCAGTGACAAATATTCATGAGCATTTGTAGACATGCAACACTTGCTCACTTTCTTGTATTGCTTCTCAATGAGATTGGAATTTTCTTCGCAGTGTTGATAATTTCTCCACAATTATGAAGTAAATAAACAATCATGCTTGTAGAACAATCATTAATAAATGTGATGAGATACTTGTAGCCATTTAAAATATGAACATTAGGGACCCCAAATTTCAAAATGAATTAGCTCAAAAAATTCTCTCATTTTACTCTCAAAAATAGAATGAGTTGCACGACTGTGCTTTGGTTTCAAACTGTTACAAAATAGGAAGTGGAAGCGGAATGATAAATAGAGCATAAGAACAGAAAGATAACATGGAACATCATGATTTTTACGTGGAACCCTACTCCCTAAGGAGCGGGATGAAACCACGGGAGAAGCCCTCAAAGGGGCGGATATTGCATTCCTTTTTCTCATCTGACTACAGGGGTGTGGGGGTCTATATATAGCCCCCACTAAGTCTCCACATCTCCAAACAGGTAGATATGAGACTAAACAACTAGATGGGGTAAATGGATCCTGGATGTATCAATTTACTCATCTACAAGTTAACAGGTGCACAAGAAAATACTCCAACACTCCCCCTCAAGCTGGAGCATGCAATGCTCAGCTTGGACAAATAAAAAGAAACTCAACTCACGCTACATGACACTACAGACAATATCAACTCAACGCGCACAACTGTCGAGGACATTGCTTCTCATGCCGTGCATGTGAGGAGGACGAACGGGCTGGAATGTGAGTCAATTGAGTTTCCTCGTCGGAGTGCATGTGCTCTGTACTGCGCCTGTTAGAGTCACTGCAACTGGAAATGAGTCTCCTCGTTGGAGTACTCTGACCCGCCACAACATGTGGACAACTGCTCCATCTCTGAAAAGAGCCGAACTGAAAAAGGCCATGGAAGTGCAATCCTCGTTGGAGTCCACAGTCATTGGAGAATGGAGTTTGAAAAGTCTCATCGTCGGAGAATTAGGTCTCTCCCATATGGCACAGAGAATGGTACTCTACTATGAAGTCCCTATGATACCACATGAAAACCCTTACCCACATAGCATAAGGAATGGTCCTCTACTCTGCAGTCGCTATGGCTCACATGAAAACTGTGGCCTGAAAACAACAAGAATGACGGGGACCAAGAATTAAAGATTGCACACTCATATGTCTTGAATTGCAGACTCGAAAATTGACGTCGAGTCTGAACATCTGACAACTGTAGAGTCTGAACAATCCGGTTGGTCTGACGAATCAGAAATCTGGAGAATCAGGATCTGAATAGACCTGTGACTCTACATATACGCCCCCTTTCTCCCATACTTGTCGGACAATGAGCATCGACAAAGTTGGGAGAATACAATAAAATGGGGAAAGAAAATATCAATTAGCCGATTTCATTTTTTTCTGGCTTTTCTCAAAAAAAATTTAAAAATCTGTTTAAGCCGTTTCACTTTTTTTTCTTTCGGCTTTCCTTGCAACATTTTTTTTCTCGATCAAATTTTTTTAATAGCCGTCTCATAAGCCATTTATAATATATATTTTCTAACGGCTTTTCAATTCATTTTTTTGCAATTACGTACGATTATTTTTGTACGCGCCTCTCCTTTTTTTAACTAAGCATGACCCACATGCTTACAAAAAGTGAGTTTTTTTAAATAACGAAAGGGGCGCTTTAGGGTTCCCAATCGTGAGAACCCCCCCTCCCTTGAATGGCAGCCCCCCCCCCCATGGGGTTCCCGGCCCCTACCGCCGCCGCCATGAGAAATTGGGAGGAGGGAGCGCCATCCTGGAGCTCCTCCCTGATAGGGCCCGCAGCCTGCGTGCGTGGGAGAATTGCACTGCCTGCGCGTGCGGAAGAAGAGGGGCGACGTCGCCAGGAGTGCGGCATCGCCTGGAGTTGCTGCTACGATAGCACATGGAGAGGATTGTGGGGTTGGGGGAGCTCCTGCCCGCGCTGGGGGGTGCACGCATTGGCGCGAGATTGTGTGTCGAGGAGAGGAGTCTGCGTGCAACACCGGAGCGACGAAGGAGAGGGCTCTGTTGCGGCTAGAGCATGCCGCTTTAGCTGATGCCACCGCCTGGGTCGTTGTGCGCGGAGGAGGGATCTCGACGCCTAGGCGCCGCTTGGATCGCGCCTTGATGCCTCCGATCAGGTGGCTGCCTCGGCAACTAGGGCGGGATCTCCGCCTGTTGCTTGAAGATGATCGGCGCTTGAGGTTGCACCGCCAAGGTCTGTGAGCACTACAGCCTCCACATCACACCGCGCCATCGCCTCCTTGTACTTGTCCAGATTATTGATGCAGGAACAACTTAATCGATGCAGGAGTTGAAGCGCCAGGGGGAGATTATCGGACTCAGCGAGTTTCACAGGGACTGCAAACTGTGACGGTAGTGTTGCTAGGAACTTGCTTCAGAAATCTCCAGAACTCAGAACTCAGAGGAGGATAAGGGGGAATGGAATAAGGGGAATAAGCCCTCAACATTATTTCATCTTTATCCCCATTATTTCCCCGTGGTACGACTATTCCTCATTATTTTATCTTATTTCACTCTTATTCCTATCTTTATCCCACCTTACCTACCGTTATTTCACCTTATTCTCCTTATTCTTATCCTCCAGCCGAACGGAGAATAGACTCTTATTCTCCTTATTCCCCATCCTTATTCATGCTTATTCTCCTACCGAACGAGCCCAGAATGTAGAAAGTACGGTTTCAAAAAACCCCAAATTTTTAGAACTCGAATGGATCTCATGAACAAATAATTCTTCAATATCAATATCGAATCTCGAACGAAAAATAAAGAACTTGAAATCCTCGAGAATCGACCCGCTCTGATACCATGTTAGAAAATAGAAATGTGGAAGCGGAATGATAAACAGAGCATAAGAACAGAAAGATAAACATGGAACACCATGAATTTTACGTGGAACCCTACTCCCTAAGGAGTGGGATGAAGCCACAGGAGAAGCCCTCAAAGGGGCGGATATTGTATTCCTTTTTCTCATCTGACTACAGGGGTGTGGGGGTATATATATAGCCCCCACTGAGCCTCAAAATCTCCAAACTGGTGGATGTGGGACTACACAACTGGATGGGATAAATAGATCCTGGAGGTATCCATTTACCCATCTACAACTTAACAGGCGCACAACCAAATACTTCAACACAAACAAACATGACACACTAACTTTGCAGAGCTCAAATTTTCGAATAATAAAGTTCTTTAAGATAACTAAGTAGAAGATGCCCAACACGTTCATGCCATTATGTGACTAGAATATGACAATGCTATTTTTTCTTCATTGAATCATAGTCGTCGATGCAGTTGGCGTTGTAATTGGTTGATGATACATTCTTTTAGAAACCAAACCAATCCAGTTCTCCTCCTTGTCACTAAGCCTTGCAACATACACTGATCCAAAAGAAACAATGAGTTCACCTTTTAAGTCTTTTTTCATCTTGCTAACATGAAGTCTATTTTAAGGAGTGCCAAGAACATGAAGCGCATTATGGATAGTAAGTTTGTTAAGAAGGGATACATTTCCTTTCCCCACCATTGTAGCACGAGAGCCATTAGCAAGGGAAATATGAATATTTCGCTAAAGAGTTTTGTATCACTCGTATGGTGCGTCACCATGATCAATTTTCCACTCTTTGTTCTCATCGGTATCCGAATCATTACTTTCCTTTTGAACGACAGCAGCAAGAGTACTATTGGTAGTACATGCCTGTTAGAGTTTTCTTCCCGAGTTTTTATCAATACTCAAATGAGCATGAAATTCTTGAATTTGATCATGAGTAGGCTAACTGTTTATTTTTATATTCACCCCACCATGTGGAAGGCACCGACGCAACCTTGTGATATCAACATAGCAACAACAAACGCAAAGCAACAATAACATGACCTTGTGATCTCAATAGTACCAATCTCTGAGCACAATAACAAATAAAAAAAAGAACCCATGTGCACTGACCAGTGCCGCTGAGAGGCACCCAAAAAGAGCACAGAAATAGTACCAATGAACAAAAACATAACATCAGCAAAAAGAGTGCCCACATTCAATGAGGAGTGGTACAAGCACAATCACCAAGGAACTACAGGGAACAAAAACCACGGTATCAACAACAAGTCAACAAAGAAAAGCACAAGAGGGATAAAATGATGCGTGCCCCCGCAGCAACTGGCGATCAACCGCTGCAGCAAACAAGCGACCTCAGCAGCTACTCGACACAACAAGTAAGCATTGCCAAGACAACGTTCTTCAGAGATGAGCTTTCAGGATTACATAAGCTTCTCCCTTGAACCGGCTACGCCACAACCCAATGCTGGGGCACCTACCAAGAGCTAGCGGCAACAAGGGCAATCTCCCTCGTGTAAATTGAGCACAGCAGCAACAAGGGCTATTCCTCATGCGAACCATGCACAGCAGCGATGAGCAGGAAATCAGCAACCCCGCACAACCGTCCTACTTATGATCTTTGACTGCAGCTCTGATACCATGCATGAAACCAAGTACCCAAAGAAGCGGTGTTCTACGTGGAAACCCTTCGCAGTGAAGGAAAAAAATCACATGCGAGAAAGTTCCTTGTTGCTCACTCACATAAGACTAGGGTTTAGGGGATGTATATATAGTTCTTGAAGGGATAAATGATACCAGCTACATTGCATTTAGAAAAATAAGTGATTGTTTGCTGGTCTCTTTTTTATTATCATATATATCAATCATAGTTTTTCTTTATAAATTAATCCGTTAGTTTAGTATCATATTTTAAATACTTCTATATTTTGAGTTTACACTCTTATCAACCGAAATATATATGAATATATATTTGTTCAGGTTCGATGACTTTCTTCCTTACTGGAGAGTTGAATTTCCACTAACATTTTGATTCACCCTTTGGAATGTGAATTTGAACAGAGACAATATTTGTTCGAGCATGTGAAGATAGGATGGATTTACTGCGAGCTGCCATTGTTGGACCAACTGGAACACCTTATCATGATGGCATATTCTTTTTTGATATCCACTTCCCTTCATTCTATCCGAGTGTTCCTCCAGTAAGTTCAACTTTGTGCGAGCACACAGATTCTAGATTCTTTTATTCATTGTGAAATGAAATATCATGTGTAAATTTACTCTATATGTGCAGGAAGTACATTACCATTCTGGTGGCCTTCGTATAAACCCGAACTTGTATAATTGTGGAACGGTCTGCCTTAGCCTCTTGGGTACATGGGGCGGTTCCGATTGTGAGAAATGGAACCCTGTAGCATCTACGATGTTGCAGGTCCTGGTATCTATTCAAGGTTTGGTTTTGAATGAAAGGCCATATTTCAATGAGCCAGCTTACGGCTGTTACGCTGGTACTCCTCGCTGGGAGGAGGCGTCTTTGACATACAATGAAGATGCCTTTGTGTTGTCTTGCAAAACCATGTTGTACACACTTCGAAAACCCCCAGAGGTACGTGAGCCCCCCAAAACCCACACCACCACACAAATCACACACATGGTTGATTGAGTCTGTTAAAGTTCATGGATGATTTTTGAATTGATTGATTCTTCAATGGAAGGATTGTTGTACTCAGAGATTTAGGGCTAAGCTCTTTGCTTTGCTACCAAGTACTGCACCATCTGAGCTTAATGAAAAAATATTGAAAACAAGAGATATCCGTACAGATACTGTCGGAGCTTAGTTTTTTTCTAAAAAAAAAAGATAGGACCAAGTTACACAGCGACAGTTTTCCAATTATGATATTAGTTTGAATTTATTAAATATAATTGTTTATGCAGTGTTCATGTTAATGAAAACGTGTGATATGCACAATCAACTGTTCCTAGAAAATCTTGATCAACTGACCAATTTTCTTGTGTATGAGTAGTTAGACTCACGGCCCATGCTTTCCTGATGTTGCCCTAGTGTTGGAATTTGTTCGCACCTTTTTCATGGCATATATGTTCACTTGTATTTGTTTGCTTTTTCAGAATTTTGAAGACTTGGTATGCTTGCATTTCCGCATGCATGGACGTGCTGTTCTCATGGCTTGCTTGGCGTATATCAATGGTGCTCGGGTTGGATCTGCTCTTCCAGATGAGGTTCCAGATATTGATATGACCGAGGAACCCAGATCGATAGGGTTCCTGAAGAACCTGCGGAAGCTCTACGACGAACTTCTGATGGAGTTTACAGTTAAAGGTGCTGACTGCAATGACTTTCTTGCTAAGAAGAAGGCCAAAGAAACAGCAGCGGAAACTGCGGACAATTCGCTTCTGCACCAAGGTTGAGTCGAATTCAGTGCTGAGATAGTTTATGATCTATGGCAGTTCCTGTCCAGCAACAGAAATCTAATACCTAACCCCTTAGCGTAAATAAGAAGGCATGTGAGTATCTTAGAGCCCGTATTATAAAAACCGTGGATATTTATTTCAATAACATCCATTTGGATTTCCTCAGATAGGAAAGATGATACAATAAACAGAAACTTTGCCAATACTTGAAGGATCAGATAGATAACTGTTTATTAAATACATTAAGTTTTTCTGCCGGAGTTCACGATTTTCTTTCTTGGTTTGCCTCTTATACGGGAATACAAATAATCTATTACTTCGGCCATGCATCAAATCTGTATTCGATGACCGAGATTATCATCCTACGTAATCTTTCTCATTTCTTTGCCGATCTGGACCTAAACCATCTCAATCGTCAGTTCACAAGCTAAGTGGATTTGAAATAATTGCAAATTCATATTATCGCGTATTAAAATGTGCAGTCATGCATGCAGATTTTTTTGAAATGCAATTACGTGTGCCGTTATGTGTTTTGAGATGTGCAGTCATGGTATATATAAATCTAATGCCACTGTTATGCATCCCATACATAGTTTCACATGGGATATTTGTAAAGTGTGAGATAGATAGTCTCACATCGTATATCAAGTGCGACACTTGTAAAGTGTGAGAATAAGCTATAAAAGTGGGGGCATCATTACTTGACAACTCGGATTAAGTATTTTGGATGGTTGTTAATGTATTTAATTGAGTCTGATATCAATAAATTGTCGGAATTAATTTTTGTCGATAACAACTTGATTCTAGATCTTAGACATTACACTTGCAAAACTTATATAGACATCAAAAAGCAAACCCATCGACTTCTTCCTCTCCTTTATCATGCGACCTGTAGTGCTCATTTACTTTCTTAACATGCATTTTCAGTCTTCTCTGTAGATCCGCAGTCATGCCATCTTCTTTTGAGTACTGTACTATCCCCTAGTTCCCTGGGCATGGCCGTGGCCAATGCACCAGATCATCAATTTGCTCCTCCTGTACACCGACCATTCGACCTCCAATGATGCCACCATGTGCAACCCTGGCCAACCACCCATCTTATGTTGCAACCACACATTCTTTCAAGCACCCGCCACGTACAGCTACTAGCAACACCATGTCTGGTCGTAGATAGAACGTGATCCTCATTCCTATCGGATTTTCATTCATTTCTTTCATGGGAAGGTCGTAGATAGAAATGCGAAGAGCGAGACCAAAAAATCATTGACATTATATCAAGGGTATTTCTTTTCATATATATATATATATAATACCTTTTAATTCAGACGATAAAACTCAGGGTGCATTCGGGTACGAGTATACCTTTTAAAAATCGAGGGTACCAACCAACTTTGGAGAGTGGATTCTCTGTTGTTACAAAAGGAGCTATAACACAACAGAGTCGCTCGATGAGGATCGGGATGTGGACCAATCACAGTCGAGCACCTGTGAGAATCACTTGTTCCTCATCGAGTGGCTCCTTTGCGTTACACCATCTGCTATAACATCGGAGGATCTGCTCCCCTAGGTTTGCGCCCAAAACACACTTCTCTACCCCGGGATACTGACTTGTTATTTTTTGCTTCAATGAGAAAAGACTTGTGGACAACCCCCTTTGCACCTCATCTCCATGACTTCTCCATCCCCCGAAGCCATCAGATGCCCTTCCCACCTCTGTTTCAGGCCTCTGCTCTGCTTCGACCGCATATCAAAAGAACTACCGGTGTATTGGTGTCAGTCAGCTTGTGATATCAACATGAAAATGTCACCTCATAATTGATGGTCTTTGAGGAATCCTTCTACTCACAAGTATCCTACAATTCAAACGAAGAGAGGAGCTTTCTTCTTCAGGAGTCCTTGTTTTGACTGCAAGAAGATGAGGAGACGACAGATAAACCTCTCGAGATGGGCATCCTGAATATATTATTTTTAAATCATACGAGATTTCTGGATCACGTGGGATTGTACCCGGAAGTTAGATCATGTAGGATCCTATCGAATAACGAATATTTCAATCAGATGGGGTTTTATTTTGGAAATATGTTTCGGTGAGCCATTTGTTGCTTTATTTGCCCTTATTTTTCTCTATTGACCCTTTACTTTAATGACTATGTTCCTCTGAATGCTACTTTGCTAAGTCTGTGGAGCATGCTCATTTGATTAGTGCTATGCTTTAATTGTTGTGAGCTGTCTGATGCGTATTACTACTTTGCCTACTGCTATCTAATGCTTATGTTTGTGCAGCATCTTCCTTTGATTACTAATTTCGTGTAAGACATTTGGTGATTATCATTTGAGTTATCCGGAAACTTGTTGCTATATTGATGTGCAGAAGTGTCAGAAAATTCTCAAGTTTGGTATTCGCTCAGATTCGGTTCGCTAAAAGTTCGATTCAGATTTGGTTCCGAAATAAACGAATCGAACTTGAACACAAGTTTAGACTCAATTAAATAAACAAACCAAACCTAAAAATGATATGTTCGCTCAGATTCGATTCGTTAAAAGCTTGACAAACACACACACATACATATTTACAAATCCTTATTTGCATAAGTGGACCTTATTTTGAGATAAGTAGATTTTGTCTTATAATAAGTGAACTTTGTCTAGAGATAAGTGAATATTTACGAGATAAGTAGGTTTTATCTCGATATAAACTATTTCAAAATAAAGTCACATCGTGGTTACAACATCCATCATCCTTGTGTCTAGTACTTTCCCCGTCTTTATCCTCAAATCAAAAGAACAAGTATAAACCTTACTTATCGTATATCCCCACGTTATTTCTTACCCCCATCTGAACGGATATAAAAAGATATTATAATTATATTTTTTTAAAGAGACGAATTCTTATTAATCTATTTTTTTTCAAAAGATGAAGAGTTAGATAAAGAAAAATTGAATGAATGTTTATTCTAATTATAAACACATATATTTCCATTTCTTTTCATTCCCTCTTACTAGAGAATTCTCAAGTTTGATATTCGCTTAGGTTCGATTCGATTAAAAAGATGTGCGATTCAGATTAGATTCGAAAATAAACGAACCGAACCTAAACACAATTTAGGTTCGATTAAATAAACGAACCGAAACTTAAAAATGTAGGTTCACACATGTTTGATCCTTTTATACCCCTGTTGATGTGAATCATCCGATGCTCTATTTGACATTATTACGTGCTTTATTACATTGTAATTGATAGTGTTTTGCTTTATTATAGTGCATTGTATTACAGTGCATTTAATTGTATTCCAGTTCATGTTATTACAGTGAATTTCTTTGTATTTCAGTGCATTTGGCTACAGTACAACCGATTACAGTGCATTTGATGTGAGTCATTTGATGTTAGATCAGTGACAGATATTCCTTTGCTTCTTTGTTATATTGCTGTGATATGAGCCATTTGATACTTACTATAGGTCATTTGAATTTTTGGGGAACATATGTATCGATGTACTTGTGTATGATACTGAACTTGATTACTACTTTGTTGACTGGTTTGACAGTGATGTCTATAAGAATTCTGTTCGATTGTAAACATGCCATGATGTTTGATCGATCGCGTGCGATGATGTTTGGTTGTTTACGAGTGCAGTGCTGTGAAACTGACAAATGAGCTGGTAGGTAGTGATGAGAAATGGGCTATTGCGATGATTTTTGACTCAGTATATTTGTTTAGTTTTCGACGTACAAGACATGTATGATAATGTGGATATAGCATTTTTGATTCTCGTGACTAAGCAAGTGTGGTGATGTACAAGAATTGTCCATTTGTATTCCTTGAGGAGATGTCATTCATTCTTGAGAAGGGTTGAACTTTGGGGAGGTATGCAAGTTCCATAGGAACATTAGGGACATAGAAGTTCTCTACGAGCATGCCGGAGAGAACAATGACCTCCAATTCTGACGAGGAACCTAAGGAAGTCCCAACCCCTTCTCCTCCCTCCTCCCTTTCTAGGAGGAGAAATGGATTTTCGGGTTCCAAGCATTGGATGAGTTGAGAAGGTTGATAACTAGGGTTAAGCGAGGGTCTAAATAGTCCACAAGGCGGGACCACAATGTCGCTGCAGCGACCGCTCACTAAACCCTAATTAATCAACAATTAACCCATAATAAGATATCAAGTAATGATAAACAAAGGTGGAGTTAAAATTTACTATTAACTCTACATAAAAAGGTGTATAGGTGTAAGTATGTAGAGACCGAACACAGGGAGCACACAGGATAGATCAAGCAAAGTACAAAGAGTGAGTGTGATTAAGAGTCTACAACTATGCAATTTTTTGTGGGGTTTTTAATTTTTAATTTTTTATTTATTTTTTAATATTATAATTTTGTGTTTTGATTTTTAATTTTCTGATTTTATATTTTCTTTTTATATTTTATATTTTTTTAGATTTTCTATTTCAAAAACTAGAATATAAACAAAGTAAGAAAAAGGAAGATAGGATATTTATAAAAATAAGGAAAAATGCTCAAAAATCAGAAAATAAAATGTTTTTGGTCTTTTTATATTTTTCTACTATTTTTGTGATTTTGGGGGATTTTTCAGAATATTTTTGGTATCTTTAAAAGCCAAAATACAAGAAAACAGTGAATAAAGGTTCTGGCCGAAATTAAAATGAGGGTTAAAAATAGAAATCAGTATCCAAAAATCCTCAAATTAATTTTAAATAAAAGAGAATAAATCAGAGAAAATTTAGAAACTGAAATTGCATTTTTTAGTTTTTTCTTGGATTTTTTAGATTTTTAGGAAGACTTTTAGAGTTTTCGAATTTTTAAGATTATTGTTTTGGATTTTTTAGTGATTTTTGGACTGACACTAAAACACAATAAAATAGACTTAAGTATTTTTTTTGGAATTTTTCAGGTTTTGATATTTTTTTGGTATTTTCTAATGCAAACAGTACTGAAAATGCATTTTTTTTATTTTTAATAAATAATAAAATGCAATAAAATGGAAAATAAAAATATATAAGTGGAAGTACAATACAACAGGAAGCTATGTGATTTTTTTGGGATTTTTTAGATGTTTATGGATGTGTGAAATAAATGAAGATAATAAATAGAAACTGCATGCAAGCAAGGGCTTAAATGTAAATAGTCAAAAGTTCCAGGGCCACTCTGCAATTTTCACACAAAATTTATAACTAAAAATCACATTTAATGGACTAATTACAAATGCCAAAACCCACAAGGGTGCCTTTGCAAAAACACCAAGGTCACGCACGTAGGGCACGTGCCTGGCAAGGGCACAAGTGTAATTTCCAAAAAGTTGAGGGCAAATACGCAAAATATCCAAAATATTATAACTGCAAATAGAAGTTCCTGGACTGAATAGAAATACCACAAAAGCTGAGGGCCTCTCTGCAAAATGGCCGTGCGCCTCACGCGCACGGGCACGTGAGGTGACGTGGCCGAGGACCTTTCTGTAAATAAAGGAAAGTGCGAGGGAGGGGGGTGGTTCCTAAATATTACAAAATTTATTTAACAACAGCTGCAAGTTTAAGTTCTACTAATTAAATACAAAAAGGGACGAGGGTGGATTCACAAAATACCCTCGCCAAGCTGATCCAACGGCTGAAAGATATAGCTTGGACACGTGTCACGCCGAGGACGCTCGATACCGGTTCGGTTATGACAACCCAGATAATATCTTGATGGTCAATCGGACAGCTGAAGCTCTTGAAGATCCAACGATCTCTGCTCGAACTGGGGGGGCCTTGATGATCCGACGGTGGAGAGCGTAGATGGACGAACAGGGAGGAGCTCCGGCTGGGCGAGATTCCTCCCGCCTTCCCGTGCCTCTCCGGCGGTCTTTTATGCTCCAAAATGGCCCAACAAGTTCCTGCAGGCGTTCTTGATCTCCTGGGGTCCTCAAAACTCCCGTCGGAGCCCAATATAGTAGCCGCGGGGGTGGCGAAGCTGGGCGCTCCAGGTAGCTCCGGCCAGTGGTCCAAAATCGATCCCAGGTTGCGCTTTACGTCCTGTGCCTGCAAGAAATGTCAAGGAGGGTGAGGGCAAAGTGCCTCGCTCCTCCTGGATGCTGGATGCGGTGGTGATAGCGGAAAAGTGACTCGCGAGAGCAGGCGCTGGTGAGTTGGAAGTGAATGGTGAATAGATGGCTAAAGGTGCAATGGGGTGTGGGATTAAACGCCTAAGGCTACTGGAAGTAAAAGAATGTGAGAAAATTAAAGGAAAAGCAATACCTCAAGCCCAGGAAGGGAGAGGTGAGACCTCACGACCAAGGTGGTCGGAAGTGGATGGAACACACCCCCTTAGCCTCGCCGCACCTCAACGGGGGGCGTGGAAGGACTCCCCTGTCACCGGAGGTCCACTATACCCGCTCCCGAAGGTCAGAGGTAGTCAAAGGCGGTTCAAAGGAGGAAGGAAGATGGGGGGTAGTTTTTGAATGGTTGATGCATGGGCTCAAAGAATGATATGTAACAGTGATGTAATTGATCCATTCCCCGAGTGAATCACTGGGCGTGTAAGAGGATTTCTCGAGGAGAAAAAGTCGTGAAGGGAGTGTCGTGAAAAGAGGAACGAGGCGACCTCAAAAAAATCGAGAAAATGGGTCAAAGCACACTCTGACAAGGCTACAGGAGTAGGACCAGGGAGTTGACCCGAGGTCAACTCTCCAGGCCCCCTGGTTGGTCCACGTGGACCAACCAGGAAAATCCTGGAAAAAGTCATTTCTAAAATCATTTTAAAATAGAAAACGATTTATTTAATTTTAGGTTATTTAATAAAAAATTTTTATTATTTTATAAATAAATTTATTATGATTTTTAATTATTTTTATGAGGTATAATTTTATATGTTCCCTTTTATACCCTTTATAGGTATATTATATAAATATTTTATTAATTTATTTTTATTTTATGTATTAATTTTATTTAATTTTGTTTATTATTTTATAAATTTATAAAGTATTTTTATACACATAAAAATATTTTTATTTTATTTATTTGAGGTATTTTATATACTTAATAAAATAAAAGTATTTATACTATAGGCATGTATATAGGTATTATACCTATGTATTATAAATATACAAGTATTTTATTTTGTATTTCTTTTGTATTTTTCTTCTGATTTTAATGTACATATATATTATACATAATATTTACAAATTTATAAAAATATAAAAATATAAAAATAAGGAATAAATAATAAATTTTAATATGTACAAGTATACAATAGGAGTCTAAAACTCAACTTTCAAACCGTAGCCCCGCCAAATGCGAAACCACGACCATTAAATAGCTTATTTTAAATTATATACAATTAAAGGTGAGTTTCATGAATTTGGAGTTTTTATTTGGGAGATACAGGTCTGGGAAGTTGGGATTCTGGATTTTTATTCAGATCATAACTTTTTATCTATACATTATTTTTGGGTGAAATCAATTTTGTATTTTTCTTTATGAAATTATCTACAACTTTCATGTTCAAAATTTCTTTATTTGATGTATAAAAGTGGAACCAAAAATAGGTCCCAAACTGAATAAAGAATGGATAAAATAGAAGGGATTTTTATTGTATTTTGACCCTTATCTCCCCCTACTTTATTCCTTGTCAACCTAGTCATCGAGATGCCTAGGTCTCGGGGTTTCGGGTCATGAAATATTTACAATGTTTTATTATTTTTCTTTTCTTTTATTTATTCTGTAATATTGGCTTTAGTTACAGTATTTTATACACTATTTACATGCAAATGCATGAATGCTAAGATGCTCTAATTAAGGGTATTTACACGCATTTGCTAGGATTTTTGAGGCCAAAATGATAGAATAAAGATGATGAAATGTGGATTCATCATCCCCCTATACTTTACCTTTGCTAGTCCCTAGCAAACACTTATGCAATAAGTGCAGAAAAAGAAAAAAAGTAAAAAAAAGAAGAAAGATGGATGAAGTTTAATTATCAAACTTGTCTTTGCAAAATCAAAGTTTGGAGCTTAAGTCGGACCTTTGGAATTTTAGTGCGGGCGGAACCTTAATGAGAATCGAATTTGAAATCCAACAGTCCCTGAGAATCCCAATACTCTGTTCAAGTCTCCTCAATAGACAGATCAGAAATATTTCAACTCATACGCAAACCCTTAAGATATGAATCTGACTCGTACAATGTAAGTGATGGTGGCTCTCCCCAACTAGAATGACAAAGAAACTGACTTCTCCAGCATGACGACCCAATGATTCCCCAATCCAATAACTCCATCCTCGAGGAGCGGGGTATTCCCTTCTAAGTTCAAGTGGCAACCAGCTCAAGAGGAGGGGGTGAAGAGAAGAATGGACGGTAGCCAGTGTAGCTACCTATCCTAGGATGCAAGACCAGTGTAGTCAAGTCATCCAGCTGTAGGCTCACATGATATAACTCTGGAACTCAAGCTTGCTTATTGACTTTACAACATATGTACATACTTTGCAGGCATTTATTTTTGTACAGGGCTGACCATTTTTTTGAAATACTATTCACAGCAGCATTTACATAGGGAGTTTTTCCTCTTGAGCCAGTAGACTATCCCTCTTTTGAAGCTTTATTGCAACACACACTCTCCTGTCTTTAGATTTCCTCATCACTGGACGGGTTGGGGTGCACTTCCCTCCCTAGAGGAGGACAAGTGTTTCCACTTGTATGCGTCTCATACTGGCAAATCCAATCCCCTCACCACTCCAACTGAGTTGAGCCATGTGAAAGGTGCAGGTGTCCAAGTTAGGTCATTGTCAACAAGAGTCGTGCATGTGCTCCGAAATACTCTACTTAGGCAGTCAAGAATCCATTGAACTAAGTCTCGTGATCCTCAAAGAATTAAGTCAACTACACCTGAAGTACCTCAAACCCAGTTCCTATAAGGTTCCTATTATTAGGTAGATTTTAAGGTCCAATCAAGCTCCAATCTTCGGATTTTATTTAGACTTGTTCAACTATCATACTCAATCCGAAAAATGCTCATGCTATGCAAATGATATGCATAATGCAGAAAATATTTTTGTGATGCAATTTTCAAGATTTTGAACTTTTTATGGATTTTTGAAAAGATGATGATGATGCATATGCATTTTTTGTATTTTTCAAAAAAAAATTCAAATGTTTTTGGATTCTAAATTTTTGCAAATGTTTTTGGGATTTTTGAAAACAAAAGATTTTGGATAAAAACTAGGTACAAATATTTACACGGGAGTGCTTCTTATATATACAAGAAGTGGATTTTAAGAATTTACAAGGGTAAGTGATCAATTTTATACATATGTATGTAAAATGGATTTTGGTGTTATGTATGTATTCCTCAAACTTATTTGAAAAGGGTTTTTCAAAT
The DNA here is from genome assembly GCA_037367405.1 of Ottelia alismoides. NCBI lineage: Eukaryota > Viridiplantae > Streptophyta > Magnoliopsida > Alismatales > Hydrocharitaceae > Ottelia > Ottelia alismoides. The sequence continues at coordinate 350,481 of JAZKJV010002181.1, read as the reverse complement.
AATTTTTGAAAACTATAGTCCAAAATAATTTTTACAAACAATTTTACAAACATGTACACACATTTGAAAATCATTTTGCAAAGGTTCTCAAACAGTATAGATAGATTTTTCACATATTTTTGCAACCATTTTTCAAACCATTTGCAAAGTATTTTTCACACATTTTATTTCACACAAAGAAAATGAATTTTTAAAATAAAATATTTTTACAAAGGTTGAAAACATGTAACAAAACATTTTCAAAATAGTTTTCAAAAGATTTTCACAAAGATTTTCAAACATTTTGCAAAAAACGTTTTCACCTGATTTATTAATCAGTAAATACAAAAAGACTTTGAGGAATGATAATATCTTTTTATTAGGGTTTTAACGAATTTTAAAGAATAATAAGCCATATTATTAACAAAATACGAAAGTACGAGTTATGGATAAAGTATATACGCAGTATATATGACCCCCTGTACTTAGCTTGAGCTATGTCCTCATAGATCAGAGAGAAAAGAGAAGACATAACTCGTACTGAGTATAGGAAAATCTGAAGAATAAATGAACGAAGAAACGAATGAACGAATGAGAAGTTGACCATCTCCCCTATACTTAGGATCAAATAATCCTAAGTATAGCAGACTGTACACAAGGCAGGGAGGGTCAAGGGTGGGAATGAACAGATCGTACTCAGATTGTCTCCCCCTATACTTAGGGTAAGATATCCCTAAGTATAGACAAGAAGAGGAGACAATGGAGAGGATCGAAATGAATAGAACGACTCAGGGTGCACACCCCCCTATACTTAGGACAAAGTACGTCCTAAGTATAGAAGACTGTCTACAAGGGGCGACACCTTTTCGGTACAAAAAGAAGATAGAAAAGGAAAAGAAGAAAAGAAGAAAAGAAGAAAAGAAATGAAAATGGAAGAAAATAGAGAAGGTATACGCATCACTCCCCCTATACTTAGGGTAAAAGAAGCCCTAAGTATAGGCAACGATAGGAGTAATGAAACGGAACGACAAGTGAACACTCGGCTCATCCACCCCCGTATACTTAGGACAAAGTACGTCCTAAGCAAGGCAAACACGAGGATGTGTGGAGGAGCAATACGGGAGAGAGAACAGAGGTGAACAAAAGTGAAAATACAACAGAGATGGATGTACACATGATCAAGAAGGCGGAAAGCAAACCTTCTTGCGAGACCGCTGATTAATAGATCTGGTGTGGTGCAAGTCGACATCGGGGTCCATAGTGGAAGAAAGCCAATCAGGGTCGACAGAGTGAAGGCCCTCAGTGGAGTCAAATCGAAAAGGGACGAACTGGTCAATGGAAGTAGTATGGCTAGGTTCGCCCTTGGTGGTCCTATGGTGTGAAGGCGCAGATGGGCGAGTGGAAGTACGACTAGGTCTGGCCTTGGGGGTCTCACTGATATCAAAGTGGAATGGGACAAACTCATCATCCTCGGAAGAAGTGTAATCAGAGTCGTCCTGCGAGGTCTCGTCCAGGTCAAAACCAAAAGAAACGAAATCATCAGTGGAAGTAGTTGAACTCAGATCGTCCTCAAGAGTCTCACCCGGATCATCTTCTTCAAGACGCCCGAATTTCTAAAAATAATGGCTAGCATCATAACCGACCTCAATCATCATCACATTTGAGTGACCAGGAACGGACTTATCAGTGGAAGTAGTCAAACCAGGTCCGTCATGTCTAGTCTTGGTATCTGTCCTCCGCTCAATGGGATCAATCACGTAAATTCCTTGGATTTCATCAACACATCTCCACACACCAGAAGGAGGAACTGCGAGGTCTATGCTTTCTGAGTTCCTCCCCTTTCGTGGGATTCCTCGGGTCTCATCAGCGGTCGCTAAGCAAATATCTCTAATATCATCAGATCGGTCACTGGCCTTGGAGTCAACTATAATCGGTGAAGGTGCATCAGGTGCAGGTCTTTGGTCGACTGTGGATGTGGTGATCAACACTTCGCTTTCGTCAACAGGACGGAAGCGAACCTCTCCTGATCCATGGTCAATAACGACCCTCGCATAGGCGAGGAATGGTCGTCCCAGGATGATTGGAGATGGCTCCCCTGTGGAGGTCTCCATGGGCAATACAACAAAATCAACATGGTGGCTCGTGCCCTGAATTGAAATGACGGTGTTTTCAAGGATACCCTTCGGCCTCTTGATAGATCCATCAGCAAACTGAACGATCATCCTGGTTTTCTTTAGAGGCCCTAAGTGAAGAGACTGTACCAGCGAGAAGGGTAATATGCTAATAGATGCACCGCCGTCCAGGAGCGTGCGATCACAAGTATAGTCAAAAATGGTGCAAGTGATGAAAGGGGTAGCTGTGCTCTTCTTTCTAGGAATGGGACAGTGTGTGATGGCGTGGGCAGTGGCCATTGTCAAAATGTGATGCTCAGATCTGCTCCTCCGCTTTCTCTTCTTGGGAAGAGGAGCAGATAATTGTGTCATGGCCTGTTGAAGTGGGGCATGGATGATCTCATGAATGGTGGCCACCACTTCGGGTTCAGTCAACATTTTTTTGAATTTTTGGACTTCCTCCATACAAGGGAGGAAGTCAGAATCAGCATGTATACGAGGCATGCCAAGAGCAGTCTGTACAGCGGCATCCTCGGGGTCAAAGGTGGGACAGTGTGTGAATGGATGTGTGGGTGAATGATCTGGCAGATGGACCTTCTCCTCACGGTATGAGTCAACCAAGTGTCTCCCGAACTCTTTTTGTGTTTTAAATTTTTCTCATTTTTTTTGTATTTTTGGCGATTGCAATCTCTCATGATCACCCACAATGAAATCCGTATCCGCGATGAATGGAGCGTCAATCTGTTTTTTCCTCAAGATAGCCATATCATCATTCATCAAATCAAGATGCTCTATCATTCGGTTCAATATATCACTCATAGAGATCAAGGGAGGTGACTCCAACATGTCAGACTTGGGTGGATGTGAAGGTGGAGGTGGATAATATACAGGTGGAGGTGGAGGTGGGTAGAAATCCAAGTCCTGATACTGTGGCTGAGGTGGATATGTACAAAAATCAGAAAAAGTAGGAGGAGGATCCTCCTGGTAAAATGGAGGTGGACCGACTGGAGTGAACGAAGGATCCGCAAAGTCCGGATAAAATGTGCTCCAGGGGTCCATCTCGAAAACAAAAGGAAAATGATTCGGGAGAGCACGAAGGTCAAGTCAAGAGAAGTGTGAAGAAAGGTGCAAATGCGCAGGGAAGATCTAGAATGCACACAAGCAATCACAAGCAAACTCACACAAAACAAACCCTCAAACCTACTCAACTCGGTGAAGACTACAAATGCGATCTTTTTATCTTGTCTGTTTTAGAGTTAAGTGAGAAGTCAAAGATTTGCACTAACACTTAGGGGCTGAGAATGGGATTTTGGCACTAATCCTTAGTGTGTGCGCGAGCAATGTAAAACGAAGACAATGAGGGGATTACTCGCCCCAATAAAAGATTTTTCTTTTTAGTTGATTTTAGGGTCGAGTAATGTTAGCAGTCCCAATTTTATTGGATTATCACTTTTTTTGGATTTTTAATGAGAAATGCACGAGCCTAACGAGGAGTCAATTTCACTTAGCACCTAAGTTGGCAAAATCAGAGGTAGAGAGTCGGAAAAGCATTGCAAGCGGCAAATCAATGATGTATGCTAAAGAGAAATGCTCACCTTGCCTCCAGCACTCTACATGCAAAGATGCTCAGCAGAATTGAAACCTACCTAGCCGATGAAATTGCCCTAAGTTCAGAAATTGCTATTAGCGTGAAGCACCACAAGTCGGTCACCGATCTTCAATCCAGGAGTCCGGTCTAGGTCACCCCTCCTCCTCTCGACATGTCGAGTTCAGGAGCAACGCTTGGCAGGGTGGGCTCGCGGCACGAAGGCTCGAAGATGATGAGGCGAAGGTTTTATAGTTTCACTAAGTCTAAACGCGGCTATAGGTACATGCAAATATATTAGGCTTTTGGCCTTAATATATAGCAAGCAATTCCTAAAAGCTAAGGGCTCAATCACACAAAAGAAATAAAAATCAAAACCGGAAAACACAAGAAATAAAAAAAATGCGATGAAAAACCGACAAAACACGGTGAGCCCCCAGGTGTACAAACACCTGGAAATTGGGCCCGAATGTCCAGAGTCTGTGGGTATCTGTATTATTACAAATATAGAGTCTATCCCTCACACAAATTACAAAAATAAATACTACACAAAACGCTCAAAAGTACGACTATCTTCTCAAGTCCCCCCTGCCTTCTTTGATGCTAGGTCAGAAGTCTCCTGCCGCCTTCACGTGGGTGCACCGGCGCCTAAGGTGGAGCGCCTCCCTCGATCCGCGGTTCCTCGCACAAGTTCAACAAGGGAGAGTGATTAGACAAGTCAAACAATGATATCAAATATATGAGCAAAATAAACATGGCAAAAATAGGCAAATAAACACAATCACAAAGTAAAGACCCGAACTACACGATGTTGCTCCCCGGCAACGACGTCATTTGATAACTAGGGTTAAGCGAGGGTCGAAATAGTCCACACAAGGTGGGACCACAATGTCGCTGCGGCGACCGCTCACTAAACCCTAATTAATCAACAATTAACCCACAATAAGATATAAAGCAATGACAAACAAAGGTGGAGTTAAAATTTATTATTAACTCTACATAAAAAGGTGTATAGGTGTAAGTATGTAGAGGTCGAACACAGGGAGCACACAGGATAGATCAAGCAAAGTGCAAAGAGTGAGTGTGATTAAGTGTCTACAACTATGCAATTTTTGTAGGTTTTTTAATTTTTAATTTTTTATTTATTTTTTAATTTTATAATTTTGTATTTTGATTTTCAATTTTCTGATTTTGTATTTTCTTTTTATATTTTATTTTTTTATATTTTCTTTTTCAAAAACTAGAATATAAATAAAGTAAGAAAAAGGAAGATAGAATATTTATAAAAATAAGGAAAAATACTCAAAAATCAGAAAATAAAATGTTTTTGGTCTTTTTATATTTTTCTACTATTTTTGTGATTTTTGAGGATTTTTCAGAATATTTTTGGTATTTTTAAAAGCCAAAATACAAGAAAACAGTGAATAAAGGTTCTGACCGAAATTAAAATGAGGGTTAAAAATAGAAATCAGTATCCAAAAATCTTCAAATTAATTTTAAATAAAAGAGAATAAATCAGAGAAAATTTAGAATTGAAATTGCATTTATTTAGATTTTTCTTGGATTTTTTAGATTTTTAGGAAGATTTTTAGAGTTTTCTAATTTTTAAGGTTTTTCTTTTGATTTTTTAGTGATTTTTGGAATGACATTAAAACACACTAAAATAGACCTTAAGTAATTTTTTTGGAATTTTTCAAGGGGTTTTGATATTTTTTTGGTATTTTCTAATGCAAACAATACTGAAAATGCATGTTTTTGATTTTTAATAAATATTAAAATGAAAAAAAATAAATAAAAATATATGCATGGAAATACAATACATCAAGAAGCTATTTGATTTTTTTGGGATTTTTTAGATGTTTATGGATGCGTGAAATAAATGAAGATAACAAATAGAAACTACATGCAGGCAAGGGCTTAAATGTAAATAGTCAAAAGTTCCAGGGCCACTCTGTAATTTTCACACAAAATGTATAACTAAAAATCACGTTTAATGGACTAATTACAAATTCCAAAACCCGCATGGGTGCCTTTGCAAAAACACCAAGGTCACGCGCAGGGCACGTGCCTGACAAGGGAACAAGTGTAATTTCTGAAAAGTTGAGGGCAAATATGCAAAATGTCCAAAATATTATAACTGCAAATATAAGTTCCTGGACTGAATAGAAATACCACAAAAGCTGAGGGCCTCTCTGCAAAATGGCCATGCGCCTCACGCGCACGGGCACGTGAGGTGACGTGGCTAAGGACCTTTCTGTAAATAAAGGAAAGTGCGGGGGGTGGTTCCTAAATATTACAAAAATTGTTTACCAGCAGCGAAAAGTTTAAGTTCTACTAATTAAATACAAAAAGGGCCGAGGGTGGATTCGCAAAATACCCTCACCAAGCTGATCCAACGGCTGAAAGATATAGCTTGGACACGTGTCACGCCGAGGACGCTCGATACCGGTTTGGTTATGACGGCCCAGATCAGATCTTGATGGTCAATCGGATGGCTGAAGCTCTTGAACATCCGACGGTCGCTGCTCGAACTGGGGTGCCTTGATGATCCGACAGTGGAGAGCGTAGATGGACGAACAGGGAGGAGCTCCGGCTGGGCGAGATTCCTCCCGCCTTCCCGTGCTTCTCCAGCGGTCTTTTACGCTCTAAATTGGCCCAACAAGTTCCTGCAGGCGTTCTTGATCTCCTGGGGTCGTCAAAACTCCCGCCGGAGCCCAATATAGCAGCCGCGGGGGTGGCGGAGCTGGGCGCTCCAGGTAGCTCCGGACAGTGGTCCAAAATCGATCCCAGGTTGCGCTTTACGTCTTGTGCCTGCAAGAAATGTCAACGAGGGCGAGGGCAAAGTGCCTCGCCCCTCCTGGATGCTGGATGCGGTGGTGATAGCAGAAAAGTGACTCGCCGGAGCAAGCGCCGGCGAGTTGGAAGTGAATGGTGAATAGATGGCTAAAGGTGCAATGGGGCGTGGGATTAAACGCCTAAGGCTACTTGAAGTAAAAGAATGCAAGAAAAATTAAAGGAAAAGCAATACCTCAAGCCCAGGAAGGGCGAGGTGAGACCTCACGGCCAAGGTGGCCGGAGGTGGCTGGAACACGCCCCCTAGCCTCGCCGCACCTCAACGGGGGGTGTGGAACGACTCCCCTATCACCGGAGGTCCACTATACCCGCTCCCGGAGGTCAGAGGTAGTCAAAGGCGGTTCAAAGGAGGAAGGAAGATGGGGGTAGTTTTTGAATGGTTGACGCATGGGCTCAAAGAAGGATACGTAACAGCGATGTCATTGATCCATTCCCCGAGTGAATCACTAGGCGTGTAAGAGGATTTCTCGAGGAGAAAAAGTCAGAAGGGAGTGTCGTGAAAAGAGGAACGAGGCGACCTCAAAAAAATCGAGAAAATGGGTCAAAGCACACTCTGACAGGGCTACAGGAGTAGGACTAGGGAGTTGACCCGAGGTCAACTCTCCAGGCCCCCTGGTTGGTCCACGTGGACCAACCAGGAAAATCCTAGAAAAAGTCATTTCTAAAATCATTTTAAAATAGAAAACGATTTTTTAATTTTAGGTTATTTAATAAAAAATGTTTATAATTTTTCAAATTAATTTATTCTGATTTTTAATTATTTTTATGAGGTATAATTTATAAGTTCCCTTTTATACCCTTTATAGGTATATTATATATATTTTACTAATTTATTTTTATTTTATGCATTTAATTTTATTTAATTTTGTTTATTATTTTATAAATTTAAAAAGTTTTTTATACACTTAAATATATTTTTATTTTATTTATTTGAGGTATTTTATACACTTAATAAAATAAAAGTATTAATACTATAGGTATGTATATAGGTATTATACCTATGTATTATAAATATACAAGTATTTTATTTTCTATTCTTTTGTATTTTTATTCTGATTTTAATGTACATATATATTATAAATAATATTAAAAAAATTATAAAAATATAAAAATACAAAAATAAGGAATAAATAATAAATTGAATATTTTAATCTGTACAAGTATACAATAGGAGTTCAAAACTCAACTTTCAAACCGTAGCTCCGCCAAATGTGAAACCACCACCATTAAATAGCTTATTTTAAATTATATACAATTAAAGTGAGTTTGATGCATTTGGAGTTTTTATTTGGGAGTACAGGTCTGGGAAGTTGGGATTCTGGATTTTTATTCAGATCACAACTTTTTATCTGTACATATTTTTGGGTGAAATCAATTTTGTATTTTTCTTTATGAAATTATCTACAAAATTCATGTTCAAAGTTTCTTTATTCGATGTATAAAAAGTGGAACCAAAAATAGGTCCCAAACTGAATAAAGAATGGATAAAGTAGAAGGGATTTTTATTGTATTTTGACCCTTATCTCCCCCTACTTTATTCCTTATCGACCTAGTCATCGAGATGCCTAGGTCTCGGGGTTTCGGGTCATAAAATATTTACAATATTTTATTCTTTTTCTTTTCTTTTATTTATTCTATAATTTTGGCTTTAATTATAGTATTTTATACACTATTTACATGCACATGCATGAATGCTAAGATGCTCTAATTAAGGGTATTTACACGCATTTGCTAGGGTTTTTGAGGCCAAAATGATAGAATAAAGATGATGAAATGTGGATTCATCAAAGGTGATAATAACAATTTGGACCTTAGCCAGTCGTTGAACATGATTGACAGTTGAGATGCATTTCTAGAGTTGAGAGATGCTACTCTGACCTTGATCCTTCCTCGTACTCATGACTATGGATGTTTTGACACATCTAAGAAAGAGGGGGTTGTTCCAATCTATCAAGGGAGAACTCTTATCTACTGCATGCTTGCATTTATCATATTGCATCAGCTTTGAGACACATCTCACTCATATGATAGTTGTCCCTCCTCACTCCACAACACGCAAACCCACTCACCCCGTGCTGTAGTTTATTGTAGAATATGTATAATATATGGGTTAAATGAGTATGCTACTTGGGAGCATATAAGGGCATGCTCCCACCTTTTTTTACATTTTTTTATTTTTTTGAAATGAAACACCGGAGGATTTACGTAGAATAATAAGTAGAATACGTGTTTCAAATTTCGCTTAAAACATATGTTCCTAACACTTCCATCTAGAGGGGGTTAATTTCAGCAATTCTAAGAACTGTTAAAATTTGACTGCTTTGATGGAGGGGATAGAAATCTCGAATTAAGTCGAATTTTGAATGACACCATGGTAATATGTTGTGATTTAAATCCATTGGATTTCATTCAAAAAAATAAAAAAATAGGATTTTTATCACTTGTGCCCCTCCGAGATATCGCAATATCAGTTATGCCCCTATCTTTTTGGTGATATCAGTTGTGCCCCTCACTTATTTCTCCGTCATCAGTTGTGCCCTTCCGTTAGATTGACCGTCAAAAAATTAAAGTAACCATAGTTTACTCAAACCATGGTGTGGTTGAGGGGTATTATGGTCAAAAAAATCAAATGAGGAGGAGGTTGGGGAGGAGGTGCAAGGCTACGAAGGAGGTGCGGGCTGGCGGTGGGGGCCGGGGGAGGTACGGGGGCCGAAGGAGGCTACTGGGCTCCTGGCAGGGCCGTGGGAGGCGCGACGAGGGAGTAGGGACCGAGGTCAGAGGCATGGGGGCGGCGTTGGCGGCTGAGGGCCGTACGTGGCTATGGGGAGCAGACACGGCAGTGGGCGGGAAAGCGGGAGGACGCCCGGGCCGTAGCCAGGGGGCACAACGGCTGAGCGCAAGGTAGATGGGACCACGAGGCTTCTAGCGAGGGGCATCGACCACGCGCGGAGATCGCGGAGGCCGGCGCTGAGGGGAAAGGATGCGCAGAGATCGCAAAAGGGAGCACGACACGGCTGGGAGGCACGGGGCTTGAGCAGATGCAGTCCAGGAAGGGGGGGGGGGGTGGGCGGCGTGCGGGGGAGGGGGAGGGGGCGGTGCGGGGCAGGGGGGAGGGGGAGCAGGGGGCGGTGCGTGCAGGGGAGGGGGAGGGGGCGGTGCGGGGCAGGGGGGAGGGGGAGCAGGGGGAGGCGCGTGCGGGGGAGGGGGAGGCGGCAGTGTGGGGCAGGGGGGAGGGGAGCAGGGGCGGTGCGTGTGGGGGAGAGGGCGGTGCGGGGCGACCTGGGCGCGGCCGGGAAGAAGCACGGCCTACGCCTACGCGTTAGGAGCGGCTGGGGTGGAGGAAGAGGGCAGGCCGGGGGTGGGGGAGGAGTTCCGGGCGGAGAGGGAGGAGGAGGAGGTTGGAGGAGGAGGAGGATGGGGGAAGAGGAGGAAGAAGAAGAGGATGAGGAAGAGGGTGTCAAAATGACCACTAAACCCTTTATTTAAAATTAATTTCGTTTATGTCCTCAAAGTTAACGTCCGTTTGTACTGTGGATGGGCGGCAACTAACCCAAGGGGCACAACTGATAAAACGATAAGAAGTTAGGGGCACAACTGATATTATCAAAAAGATAGGGGCATAACTGATATTGCGATATCTCATAGGAGCACAAAGTGATAAAAACCCAAAAAATATGGGGAAAAAGTGTGGGAGCATGTAAGTTACATACTCCCACAGAGCATACTCCTTTTTTTCATAATGTATATTATATATTTATGGTAGAATATGTAATATATAATTGATGCATATTCCACGCTAAAATCCACGTTATTGATGTGTATCACAAATTTCGTAGTTTCACTTCATTGCATTTAGTTACAATGAGACGTTAATGTCTTATTTTGTAGGATGCCATAGATATAAATGCTTATATCACTATCTAATGGGCCATTTTACAGCATTTGAAAAACATCACTCCACCATAAGGTTTAAGCATGATTATGCTTTAATCACAATGTTCATATTATTAAACATTATCTAATAGGTTTAAGCACGATTATGCTTTAATCACGTTTTCATATTATTAAACAATATCTAATAGGTTTAAACATGATTACGCTTTAATCACATTTTTCGTAATACTAAACATTGTCTAACGAGTTGTTTTGCATGTTTGAGGTAAACTATCCCCGGTAGAGCTAATTTTATAATAATTAACCAAAATGCACATTCTATGTACCATAGACTTGTGCAGAGAATGACAGTAGCATAAATGAAAATGCTAAGGTGAATGTGTGGACATATACAAGTAAAGATCGGATTCGAAATGATGCAATTAGAATGAAAGTTGGTGTAGCTCCGATCGAAGATAAGATGCGAGAAATCTGCTTAAGGTGGATTGACCATTTGCAAAGGAGTTCAGCTGTTGCACCGGTTAGGAGATGGGAGTTTTGGGATGTTGAGCCGGCTAAGAGATGACAAGGAAGGCTCAAGAAGTGTTGGAATGAGGCTATATGAATGGATCTCAATTTTTTGGATCTAAGCCCAAAATGACCCGAGATAGAGCTGAATGGAGACAAAGATTCCATGTAGCTAGACCTGGCCAAATTGCGGCCCGGGCCGAGGTTAAAAAACCTTTGTCCAAGGCCGGCCCATGGCCCATTTTGGTCCTTTTCCATTGATTTTTTTAATGGTATTTAATACATATAGATGATTTTATTAATACCAACTATACTTTATATAACTAATATACATAGTTTACATGTTACTTGACATGTAAACTATTGAATTTTTATTTAAAACTAGTGTCACAAATGAAAAACTTAAAGCATATCATATTAATACATGTATAATTTGACATATATTTATATATTTTTTATTTTTTGCGGGCCGGGCCGGGCCGGCCCATGCTTAAATCTCGAAGGCCAAGCCCGACCCATGAGCGGGCTGGGCGGGCGGGCCCCCAGCCCGTTGGCCAGGTCTACATGTAGCCGACCCTTCTTAATGTGGGAAAAGGCTTTATTGTTGTTTTATGCAAAACACACATTCTACAAGTTTAGTGATAAAATGCTTATCAGTATATCGTATTAGAAATAACTTTACATATGGAGTGAGTATTTCGTTAGCATATTGAACAAGTTGGTGGAGTTGTTAGAGCAACATATGAGGCTAACAAAAATAGCAAAATTGGATACACATGAGCATGCGTGCATTCATATCTTCGTTAGGGGGGACACAACCAATTTAAATGCTTCAAGAATGCATGTAGCACTCTAAAACGACGATCTCTTTCCACATCCATCGAGTTCTCTAGAAGATTCTTCTACTTGAAAATCTTATGATCCAACTCATGTGCATTGAGACCCCACCGCAGAATACCTTTGATCGACGATTCTTTCCCTATTAAGGGACACAGGCTCATGGAATTAAACATTGTTTGGCTCCAAAATATAAGAGACTAAATATTTATTATGAGAAGAAGACGGGCTTGTTCTACGGAGGTATGTATTTGTATTTGTAGTATGACAAGTTCTACGATAGGAGGTCAAACATGAATATCACATCTTCACAATTTTCATGGGTGGATGCCAAATACTCTGAAACATCCTTGAATATCGTTCCTTCCAAGTCAACCATCAAACTGACGCTCATTTTGCAAATATATGTCGAGGAGATGATAAATATAGGTGTGAATTATGTAACTCCAAAAATTCTCCAAGTTCCCACCAAAACACACAATAACAAGAATGGTTGGTACTTTAAAAGTAAGGCTGCATTCGAGAACTCAGCTGCTAGGCATGGAGGGCACATGCTAGTGGTTGAGATGTTGAAGATGGAGAGTTTAACTTGAGTAAGTAATTTTTCATGATTTACTGACCACATGAAGAAGGAAACTCTAGGTGGAAAGGTTTGGATCAAAGTTTATAGTGTATTTTAGCTTTCAAACCCTAGTGGGATAGAAGGATATAGAAATCATTTATGATGTTTGATGAGGGCGATCGACGAGGCACACTGATGGTATCACACACAGCTAGAGAAAAAAAAGCGGTTTACCAAACGATGATGCAGACTTCGCAGCTCAATCCCATTGTTCATTCTTAAAGCGAGAGTTTTAAACTAATTTTGGTTGGCATTGAGATATGTCAGGGCTTGTGAAAAGATATAGTTTCTATTTGTAACATTTTCGCAAAGGAAGAGATCCTGTAAGGAAGTTTCCAATTGGTGTTGTCATGCCAAAGAAGAATCTGATCTCCCGAGCCCATTGCTTTTTAAGTGAAACCCCTGGTAGCACATGAATCGATTTTAATGGCACGCTAACAAGGAGAATATCTACGATGAGGGTGGGGTGGGGGGGGGGGGGGGTTTGCAATGGGAATAAGTCTAGAGTTAGGGTACTACCATAGTAATCCTAGCTATTAGGGAGGAATGGTTTTCTTGTAGTTTAACCCAGAATTTGAAAAATGTGGAGTAATTAAATAATTCCAAGTTCTAGATACCCCAGACATAATTTGCTTTTCGTCGACATACATTCTCCCATCGAACTTCATTCCTGTCACGATCCTCATTGATTCCGCTTCAAAAGAAACATCGTCTGATCTTATCTATATCAAGAATGACATGTTTGGGAATCTTAAGATAAGCAAGCATGTGGTTGATTTGAGGGGTAAGGAATGAGTTTAGGAGGGACACACGAGAGGGTAGGGACAACATCTTTGATTTCCAACATAATAGTTTCTTCTCAATTTTTTTCGATGGCGTAAATCCAATCGAGCCTTTTCAAGGGTTCCAGGATAGTGGTATTCCAAGGTAGGTGACAGGGAATTCTTCATTCGCCCAACCAAGGATGCTCGTAACTAGAGTACGCTCGCTACCAGAAAGGTTCAAGCAATTGATGGTAGATTTTTCGTTATTCGTGAAAAATACGAAAATTGAGGAGAATACTTTGAGGATAATTGAGGCTTCTAATGGCATGCTCGTCAAAATTAAGGAATATAAGGATATCATCCGCAAAGAGCATATCAGTGATAATGTGGTCTTCCCCAAGTATTATGTAGCTTTTTGATAAGTCCTAGAGCATGCCCTCAAGGATGTTGATAGTGTTAATGAAAAGAAGTGGGGAGAGGGGATCCCCTTGTCGAATGCCACAAAATGGAAGCTCACAATTGAGTTGTTCACCTTAAGAAATATCGCCATGGTTTAGGGAAATCCAACACCCATTCGATAAATTTAGAAGGACAACCAATCAAGGTGAGAGATTTCGTTATAGATCTCCAGTTAAGAGTTTCGAAAAGCCCTTCTAAGATCTATTTTGAGTACCATCGCTTTGGTTTTATTGTAGTTCCGATATGGGTTAATATATTAAAAGTGACAACAATGGCATCACATGCTCCTTTTCCCTAAAAGGAATTGGCACACTGAGAGGGTGGGATTGGTTCTACAAGCTTCGGAGCCTAGCGGTTGGCGAGGATTTTTGATGTAATTCTCGAAGATAAGTTTATAAGGCTTATAGACCGATAATTACTGATATCTTGGGAATCTTTCTTGTAAAGTTAGGTAATGATGGAATTGTTTATGAGTTTAAGCTCCTAGGGTTGAAGTTCTCCAAAACAACCTATTCTATCAGATATGGAAAAGGAGTTTGGTGCGAAAATTAAGAGTGATCGGTGTATGTGGATAAGATGAGACAAATGCATTAAAGACAGTAATATCTTGCCTATCATTTCATGTATTCAATTCAAAGTCATGTATTCAGTTGCTCTTCAACTTATCATATATTTTTCAAGGACAAAACATATATATGAATAAACCCATTGTCCATGTTGATATCATGTGGGATCAAAGAACGAACCAACTCCAACTACAACCCCTCTTGAATGTTGAATTATATATATTCCAGTCCATTTAGTGTAATGCTCATCTAAAGAGTAACAAGGTATGAAAGAAGCTGCTTGTAACATACCCCCTTACATTATTAATAGCATAGACAAGGGTGCATTGTCAGATATTCTGCATGGAGTTTCCTTGAAGCATGGAATCTCTAGAACATGAGCTAGCTAACTCATGTTCTTAGTAATCCTTGCACCAAGGCTTAGAGTTAAACAGAAAGAATGCAACTGTAGGTGGAACTTGACTGCGTCCTTCGAAGATCCTCTGGAGCTCGAATACGTTTGCTCTAAGCTTGGTTGGGGTCAAATGGTTATGTCCGCAATCGAGGAAGATGTTCAGTACCTTACGCTACAGATTTAGGGGTTACGACACAAAATAATTATAGATGATCTGGTCGATGAGCATCGTCTAATATTTCATATCACTTTACATAGTGACGATAACATGAAACTTGTAAAATTGAATTATGCGTATAAGTGAACAGATTGTGAGGGAATTGGAAGTTCTATGATGCTTGATAACGATATGAATCTAGATATTGATAATCAATAATGCTTGATGAGATAATACTTGATGATCTGTGACACCTCACCTTAGGACCTCGATATTCATCAACTAAGACATAAGCATCAAATTCACATTCAAAATAGGACAAGACAAGTAGATAAGCAGGAAAAAAAGCAAATTAAAAGGAAGTAAATATGTTGCATTCACTTCTCACTGATGTCAAGAACCGTTTCTACAGATACAAATATACCATCAAAGTAAAATAAAATGCATGTATCATAATTTTCTCTCACAATTAAACGAAGTAAAGCGGAAGCAATACCAACTAAACAAAAGATGCAAAACTAGTACGCACCCTATAAGGTATAGCTGGGTCCAATAAGTCTCTCAACAACATAGTAGCTCTCTACTGTAGTTGTGGGTCATGTGAACCTGTTGGACCACACAAAAGAGGGTATATTATGAGCAAAGTAGCCCAGTATGGATATATTCAAATAAAAAGTAAAGCACTAACAATAGTTGGTAAGAAGTAACTAGCAGTAGTAACTATAGAAACATATATAGTGGGGACTACTGAAGCGAGTACACAAGAGCATGAGTACTCTCTCACAAGAAATGCTACTAGTGAACACTAGTACTTAGGTTATATTTTATTTGAAGTTGTTATCATCATATCACTGCAACATTTTTGTCAGTGAAGGAAATAGTCCGTGGTCTTGAGCACGAGGGACTCACACTGACCCGGAGATACATAGTATCTTAGGGTTGAGGTGCCTCCGTAGGCATGCGCGAAGTACATGCATCCTAACTAAATTACCACCACTTTACTAATCTCTCCATTTCCATCCCAATTCACCATTCTCATTTCATTTATATGTTCTCCTGATTTTCAGATTTGATCATAGAACAATCGAGTCATTTGATGTCCAACATAACTTTTCTCAAGTAACCCAACATAAATATAGTAGGACTAAATGGGGAAACTCACTTGACAACCACTATGCATCTGTAAGAGTCTATGACGATAGGCACAACTTAAGCAAGATCTAGGAATTAGATCCAGATTTCAACTCAAAATTGTAGTTGGAACCTACAATTATCTTCCATGTTACTCCGGATACGAGGCAAATCGGTAAGAACACCTCATTCGCTAACCACATCTTGGAACTCCTTTCACATAATCAAGACAAGTAACCAACTTGAGTGATCGACCTCACTAGCAACTTGTGTTAATCCAATGACAAAAAACAAAGATTAGACTACCAAGCATGCATCTCGGAAGGAGATGTCTTGTGGAAACCTCGCAATTATCTCGTGGCAGCATCGAGAACTACACGTCATCCATACGCATATGGGATCACGAACATCTAGTTTTCTGCACAGGGACCCAAGGATGCATGCCCATCCCTTGCGGTCACTGTCTCCAACCATCCAAGCATCACGAGAAAACTATATTGTGAGCAACAACCTCAACACGAGAGCTACCTCCTCAACTGCGGAGACAACCAAAGCACCAAGTATGTGGGAAAAACTACCACTACATCATATGTTAGATATCATATAATCACTATAGTCACCAATCATTCATATATGGAGATAGATTATGAGATCATGATTTCACTTATTAACTATCTCATTTCTAATTGAGTTATGATCTAAGATCATCTAGTATTGATTTCCATTTCAACTAGATAATATTTAGTTCTAGAGGATCTTACTAAAATTAGGTTACTACTTTATGGAAATGATTAGACACTCACAATAAGTAATTGTTCAAATTATTCATCGAGTTTACACTTTTTATTTCATTTGATATATCAGTACTATATATATAGAAGTTTCATTGAGCTATGAAAATCGGATAGCTTGGAAATCGATCTCATACATAGCGATATAATATGAAAATCCACTAAAGTACGTCTTATACAAAATTGTATTAATTTTCAATCCAAGCACATAACAATCCTCATCTCATCTACATTACAATTATATAAATTTTATCGACATGCGATATCTGGATCTTCCAGAATTGCCCCAAACATGTCGTTGTTAAAAACCCTCAAAAACACACCTCACATGAAATTGCTCAGATCTACGATTCAAGTACATACATGTGATAATCATCTCTCTCACATCATAGTGGTATAATTTTTATCGACTTGCGATATTCAGATCTCCCGGAATTGTCCCAAACATATCACGATAACTAGATATCTCCAAAACATACCTCACATGAAATTGCTCAAATCAACGATCCAAGTACATGCATGTGATACTCATCTCGCCCACATCACAGTTATATAATTTTTATCTACGCGTGATACATGGATCACTCAGAAAATGCGAAAGAATATGACGATAAAATTTGATATCTGACTTTGCATGCGACGATACGGATGATCCATGCATCAAATCGACACGAAAATAATGTAAACGGGTTGTGTATATGCCCTTGATCTTATATAGTCTTGGGCTCGAGTTTGGTTCTGAGCCTAAAAGCCATGAACGATAGTATTTCATGCGTAACTTTTGTGTACAGTTTCTTTTTAATGTTCTTGAGATCGTTGGAAAGGTCTCAAAGAGTATTACAAGATAGAGTACTCATTTGTCCAATTTGGATATTACATCAGGTTCGAAATTTAATATTTAGTATTTTTGATACTTCGGGTGATTTTACATTATAAAAATCTCAAAGAAAATCTCGAGGAGTCCTCAAGATTTAAGTGTGAAGTGTACCTCGATCCTTATTCCTTTTACTCATGTGTCTCAATCGGACAAACCCATAAAAATATCAAAGAAATCAAAACCCATAAAAATATAAAAAAGGAATAAAATATGCTTTCGATTTTGTACATGTGAATAGGCGAGGGTATCTCTCCCTCATGTTTGCCTCAAGCTCCTACATAGCCTCAAGTTAGGGAGTTCAAGCACTACAAAAAAGACACGATTGGCGTGCACATGTTGCCTTGTAATGTGCGCGCCAATCGCATGCCATATGCACGCCCTTGTACTGGGCGAGCATAAGTGCTCGCTCCATGTGTGGTCGTTGACACGAGAGTCGCCAAGGCAGGTGGGCAAGCACTTGTGGACGCTATGTCTTCGCCCGCATGTAGGCGTGCACAGATGTGGTCATCGACATGGTTGCCTCCAAATAATATGGTGATCATATATGGAGCTCCCGGAGAGCATATGTGCTCGCCTAAACTGAAGTGCTGGAAAAAAAATATACAAGTTCGGCGGGGTTTAGATGCCCCGTCAAACCTGTATAGCCTGCCAAGAAACCACTACAGGTGCTTAATAGAGTCGATAAGAGTATCTTTAATATAGCAGTTCGTCAACTAAATTAAATAACTTTGACATGTCGAACTCACAAAATATATATGAACATAGAAACTAAACATTCATATTTAAGAGCTAAATACTAGAAATATATGTTCGAAAGAATCCACAATTAAAAGTACAACAAATTATACTATCAAAGTTCATAAAAATTTAAAGGCATGCTAAAAGTTCAATAACGGAATAAGACAAAACCATCAATCACTTCTTCTTTGATCTAAAATTTTTTATATTAAATCATGCTTTGCTTTCTTTTTCTCCTTCTCATTCTCTTTGAACCTAGCATACATGCGTGCCTCTTCTTCTGGGTCATTCTCCTCCTCTTCGTCATCCAATTCAATCTCCTCAGGTTGAGATGCACACCCTTGTGACCTATATTATGGAAGATATATACATGTTATTTGCATTTTGAAGATATAGAAATATGAAATTATTATTCATTCTAAGTAGGATACTTATATGTACGTCCTGAAATCTTCTCGGAGCTTCGTCACCTGCTCCACCATCATCGCCATCTGCGACTCTATTTGCAATGATGGTTGGGACGATTCTGGTTGTGTGTACAATAACTGGGAGTATATAGAATACAAATGATGATGTTCCTCCATATAGTATGGAGAAAGACCACCAAACATCTGCTTCCTATTCGCCACAACGTCCCTATCCTCCAACACCTTATAAAATTTTGATTGTTTAATATGCATTTATGTATAAAAAATGAATATAGTAAATTAATATTTATCTATACCTGCTTCCAAATTGCTTTATCAAATGCTGGTTGCTCTGCAGTTAGATCACCACACTATTTTTCTGCAGATAGTGCCAAATAATGATCATGAAATACAAATTGAAAAAGAGAAGAATAAGTTATAATATATCTTTCAATCGTAAATAAATTAAAAGACTAACCAACAATTCTCCTACTTCTAGAGTGGACCATTGAGACTCTCCTTCTTTCCCACTCATGTGAGACCTAGAGAGTCAAATTCCTAAGTAGTACCTGGGAATTACTTAAATACCCAGGTACTACTTAATGTTTTTTTTTACTTAAAAACTACAGAGGTGTCGCATGTTGAACATGCGACACCCCTTAAGTTTTTTTTACCCAGGAACTACGTATGTGTCGCATGTTGGATATGCGCTATAGATAACACATATTCAACATGCGATACTGAGATTAAATAAGCCTCGCGCCCAGCGGCCTTCCCATTTCCCGACCCTTTCCCCCGTGCCCTTCGTTCTCCAGCACCCCAGCCACCCCCGACGCCAACCTCAGCACCCGCATCTTGAGATCTCCTCGTCTCTCAAAAACCCCCGTTTTGGTCACTCCTAGCCCCGCGGAACACTCCTTTTCCGTGTTTTCACTGATTGGCACCGTCCTAGCCGTCCCCGCTTCTCATTAGGGCTAATCACTTGTTGCGAACAATTGGACTTGGTAAAACGTTTTCTTTAGTTATTGTTTGTATCATATGCATGTTATTTTCATTTCTCGAATGTATGACGTTTGCTTGTACGTTGTGTCACGTATTAGGTTAGAATGGAGCAGTTGTATTGTATGTGTCATTTGAGTTGTACACTCATGTGCGGATCGTCAACCAATGTGAGGGGGTTTGTGTTGACTCCTAATATGACGTTCGATGGGATGTTGAACTTGGTTTACCGGAAGTTCAACTTGGATGTTGACAGTCAAAAAATCCGATTATTACATCGCATCCCTCGAGGCCCAGGGGATGAACCATCATTTTCATCTATTGTCGATGATGATGATGTGCATGCAGTTCTTGTGTACGCTCGGACCATTGGGAAATCAATTCCTACCGATATTTATGTTGAAGATGTATCTGTGAGCGAAGTCCCCACTGTTATGACTAACAAGGGACCGTCTGGAGTCCCGAGCACACAAGCAGCAGTTGTCCGCAGCACGCCACCAAGAAATGTCCCAACCATGGGACCCTACTTTGATACGGATGCGCCTTTAACACAGCCAAGAACGGTTCAGGATTTGGGCTTGAGTGAGCCGTTGCTGCGAGAGGTTAACCGGATGGATCAGGATTTCATCCCTTGGGGGACCGATGATGACCTGGAAGAAGGTAGCGAAGATGTCGAAGATGATCTGATGGACGAGGAGCTCCCAACTGATGAACAAACCACGCATACTATTACACCCCGTATACCCTTTTTTGGGGTTAGAGGGTCAAATACTCGTTCAACATATGAAGACGACATTCGAAGCAAGTCTAGACTTGATGGTGTTGCTGACGAAATCCGCAAGGGTGGGACGTTCAAATGTAGGGAGGATTTGGTTTACGCTGTGAAGAAGTTCCACATTCTATCACATTATGACTTCATTGTCAAGGAATCCACCAGCTTGATATGGTCGATTTTTTGTACGCAGAGATCAAATGGTTGCGTTTGGTATTTACGAGGACATTTCAGAAAATTTGATGGACTGTGGGTGATCTCCAAGGTTGTTGGGGCACACACTTGTATAAACCCAACAGTTAATCAGGATCACCCTCAGTTGGACTACAAATTCATGTCCAGATCATTGCTAACTCTTGTTAGGGATGACCCTAATGTTCGTGTATCAAGTTGTAGAGCTCACATCCACGAGATGTACAACTACTGAGTTTCAAGGAAAAGGGCTTGAGATGCTCGAAGGAAGGCCATCAGAATCGTATTTGGTGACTGGAAGAAGTCATACGCTGAAATGCCTTTTCTTTTGCATGCAATGAAGGCTGCTATTCCAGGGACTGAAATTGATATTGAATACAGCGACCATCCTGATCCTCGAAAACCTCTCTGCCGCAGATTTGAACGATGCTTTTGGGCATTTGGTCCTTCCATTGAAGCATTCAAATATTGTCGGCCTCTGATTAGTGTTGACGGGACACATTTGTACGGGAAGTACAAACAAAAACTGCTCATTGCTTGCGGTGTTGATGGGGATAAACATATTGTTCCCCTTGCTTT
Source organism: Ottelia alismoides (assembly GCA_037367405.1). Lineage (NCBI taxonomy): Eukaryota > Viridiplantae > Streptophyta > Magnoliopsida > Alismatales > Hydrocharitaceae > Ottelia > Ottelia alismoides. The sequence continues at coordinate 329,267 of JAZKJV010002181.1, read as the reverse complement.
CGGGATCGTCGACGAGGAATCCTTGTCGTCATGGAAGTGGTTTCTTTCGTTGGTACGTGTAAGGGTAAGGATGACGCATATTGAAAATGCGTTATCAGTATACTCTACAGGCTATCGGACCATTGGACGAGACGAGTCCTTTTCGAGGGAAATTCCCTGGAGAAATGTCGCATATGCAACATACGATACCTGTACAGAACATTTCCAGACCAGGCATCTTCGAGGGGAATTCCCTGGATATATGTCACATGTTGAATATGCGTTATCTATAGCGCATATCCAACATGCGACACATACATAGTTCCTGGGTAAAAAAAAACTTAAGGGGTGTCGCATGTTCAACATGCGACACCTCTGTAGTTTTTAAGTAAAAAAAACATTAAGTAGTACTTGGGTATTTAAGTAATTCCCAGGTACTACTTAGGAATTTGACTCAGACCTAGACCACCACTCCTGAAATGAGGGTTCTCTTTCCAACCTAGTTGTATGAAAACTAATTTTAAAAATTAATAACAACATGATACTATATTAAAGTAGATTTGAAAAATTAATTTTTATATTGTAGTACCATCTCCGCTCTAATCTGATTGTGGCTTTTAGATCCACTTGTTGATTTAATGCTTTATTTTTGGCAGTTTGTCCTTCCGTCGTTGATCTCCTTTTAAACTCCGCACCTACAATGAATGCATCACATAAATCTGCCTATCTGCAAGGAATATATTATGAATATTGATTATTTTAAAAATTACGCATAAATTATTGAAGAAATACAATACCTATCCATTGTACACCATGCTGGCGGAACCTCTTCATCTCCTCAAAATTCATCTCCTCGCATCCCGCCTTCGCATGCAAGTCTCTCCTTGCCTTGAAAAATATATCGCTAATTCTCTTCTCCATCAAACGAATAAAGGCTCGACGATAAGCCTCCTTCCCCAGACCCGGAACTAGGCGATACCTACTCTGAAAATTACTGCAAAATATCAGAAGAAAACGTGACAAAAAAATTTCAATGTCATTTCTAAAAATTTATTCTTACCAGAAACATCTCAAACAATCTCTCCTGTTCGGTAGCAGGGATGCAACACCATCGAAATTACATGCTAGTCAAGTGTGTCTTGATTATGTTGGTTATCTCCTTTGCCACCCTGTTGCTATTCAAAAAATCCCTGCATATTTTGGTAAAATTTATAAATATTATATAATTTACTTGTTTGGTAAAATTAAAATGACAAAATTTATTAAAATCGTACCTCCCATCTGCCGCAACCTCCAACAAAGGGTAGGACGCCGAAGTCTGTCCAGCTCCAGTAGGTAAAGGTACGAAGGTGCTCGGACGTCTAGAAAAAGGAGAATCAGAACCCATCGATGTCCGTGCATGTATCGGGACCAGGACCGGGAATGCGACAGGAGCAGCCGAGGTAGATGGCTCTCCATAGGCGCCTACATAAAAGGATGGAGGAGGATAACCAAGGGACTCGTAGTAGGCTATGACCCGTCGGACCTCATCAGACTGTGAATCTAAAACAACATCCGGGATTGGCTGCCTACTGGAAGAAGGTGTGTCTGAGGAGGATGGCCGATTGGATCGATGAGATCCATGAGACCCGCCACGTCCAAAATCTGCCATGACTGTAATGATGATGTAATAGTTAATTACATAGTTATAAATGAACATAGCTAATTCGAGTATAATAATTTAATAAAACTTACAGTTAATCTTCATCATTTATTTCTGTTGGATTAAATGATATTTCTTCGAAGTTTTCTGAATCATCATTTGTGGAGTAGGAATCATCTTGTAGGTCAACACATAACACCTCATTATCAACCAATCGAATCGATTCGATGATTGGAACTTCTTCTACTACATTTATTCGTTCATGAGTCGATGTGAATGCTTCATCTATATCATCTTCATGATGAGTGTATTTATTAGAAATATAGCCTTGAGAATTTATCTTCACGACACTTAAAGTTTCAACGGTCTTTCTCTTCTTTGACACTTGTGACAGATAACAAACTTGGTCTTCTTGAGAAGCTAAAATGAAGGGTTCAAATCTGTGTATAAATTTTCTTGATATCACATCGACAATGTTATTTCTCTTATCCAGTAATACACCTCCATTGGATTCGTACCAATCACACAAAAAGAGAACTACTTTATTAAAGCTTGGAATACTATATTCTACTTCTAGTATCTCCTTTAAAATTCCATAATAATTCATATGATCTTCCTCATAACAAGATCCAAGAACCATCACTCCGTGATTCTGAGTTGTTAAATATTTACCCGAATTGAAGGTATGAAAACGATAACCATTACTGCAGCAAGAGTTGTAAGATCGGACCTTATAAATCGGCCCTTCTCCAAAATATTTTAAAATATGTGTACAATAATCACCATCATCCAATTGTTTTGACCGGTCTTTAAACCAAGCTGAAAATTGATTCCTATAAATGCTCAGAACTTCGTCATATGAATACATAGGATTTTCTTCGACATGAAACCCTTTTTATAAAGATGTAACTTAATTTCGTCTTTAGATCTCTTCCTCATTAAATGACATTTTTGATACGGACACAAAATAGTTCCATCTGAATCCACAATATGGGAACCTTGTGCGTAAGCAAATTCTATAAATTCCTAAGCACCTCTTTGAAAGGTATCTGTAACACGTCCATCTACTACACGCTTGTACATCCACTCTCTATTAGTCATATTGATCAACCTGAATGAAACAATTCATATTGTCAAATGAGAAGTGAAGATTAAACTTTGAGTTAATCTAGGAGAACATGTGAAGAATACCTAAACCTAACTCATGGTTGACTTCAAAGATGAGAAGAGAGGTGTCTTACTTATGTTATCACTTGAGCTCGTCCATAAGGATTCAAACTTACTAAAAGATGCTCGTTGTCACATGCTTGCTTATTTCTGAGGAAATTTCAGCAGCATAACCCTGCACCTCTCCTGTATACCTTAAAAATCAATCGCAATCAAATTTCAAAATAATCATATTAGTGATTATTTCGATAGTAAACTATGATTGATTTGGTATAATGAAGAGGAAGGGGTTATGGAATCGAATTTCCATCAGAAACAAACAGCTTGTGACAAAGATCACCTTTTAGTAAGTTTGAATCCTTACGGATCCCCTTAGTCCGGGACCTCCGAACTAAGGAAAGCTAACATAAATGTAATACTTTAATATATCTTTACGTCATACATTTGTACGTGCTAAAAATGAGACTATAAAATAATCTTAAAATATTTAATCATTTATGTTAGCCTGACATTTACGTAAATTTGGTTGGTTAACGATGGGTATATGGATAAGTGTGATCCTAAATTAGTGCTTAATAAAGTATTTGGCTCAACAGTATTAGAAGTGTAACTGCAAAAAAGATTTTTCCACCTGCAAACATCAAAACTCATGACCATTGGACTGGGATAAGCCATCCCAAAGTGAGTCCAATAATATTGTGAAAAAAATATAACACAATTGGAGGTAATCAAATACTCCAATGTGTTGCACATGCCTCCGGGTGTGTAGGACCACACACAACCCGGTGTGGAGGGACACACTGTGTGTGAATGATTTTGTGTGATTTATTAATAATTAGTGGTTAGTGTTTTAACTTTATCATCAACCTAATTATAAGTTAATGTGATATACTTGGTCACATTAACTAGAAGTTAATGTGATAATAAATTATCACAGAAGAAATGTTAGTGTTCATCAAAGAGGCTTATCCACACTATATAAAATAGTCTAACTCATATTAACAGTCTAGAAAGAGGATGTTTGTAGGCATGGAGATAATTATACTTAATGTTATTCACAAGTTATACCTAATGTGAATTATTTAAGCTCAAATATACAATATCATGGCATGATATTCCTATTTTGTAATTTCAGTCATTGTAAAAAAATCAATTATACTAACAAGTATAAATGTTATATTGGACCTTCTATCCTTTATGTTCTACAAATTTTAGACCTATTATTGGTTGTGTCATTTTATCGAACACATGTCACGCATAAAATTCTATATATAAATGAGACAACCACAATCAAATATAACAAAAATCTAGTAATCAACTCTTATCCTAAACATATAAAACACATTCAAATACGTATGGTGTATACAAAATATCAAACAAGAAAATAAAAAATTGAAAACCTAAAACTATCCAAACAAGACTAATATGCAATGAGATTTTAAAAAATGAGAGAGAGGAGGAAGTAATATACTGAAGGGTAGATATCTATCTACTCGAAACACACAACGGAAGGTCGCCGGTGGCAGAGACGGTCATCCGTAGTTCGCGGAGAGGAATTTTGGGGGAGAAATGCGAGTGACAATGAGAAAGAATGGGAGGTCGTCGCTTTATTTAAGGGCTTGGGCAAGCACACTTAAGTGCTCGCCCCTCCCTCCTCAGGTGCTCACCCCTATATTTGCAAACGCTTGCATTATCCGCGCATAAAAATTCAAGTGGGCGAGCACGTACGGGCGAGCACATGTGCAATAGAAGTGCTTGCCCAAATTGGTAAACACGCGCCAGCCGACCGCTCCTCAGGATTCAAACCAGCGAGCCGCGTGGACGACCACATGTGGTCCTTCTGTGCTCACCCATGATCGATCGAGCACATGTGCTCATCCAAGGCACGCAAATACATGCACGCCAAATGCGTCTTTTTTGTAGTGAAGTATTAGCTAGGTCTTGACTTGTGTAATCTAACCCTAATTATATGTGAGAATAAGGAGCAAGGGTTTTTCTAGGTGCTAATATAATGCATGATTTGGAAAGCGTTTAGCAGATGAAAGTCCCAAAGTTCAAAATGCTCCACCCACCATTTTCTCTAGATGACAAATAGACTCTCGACGGGCTTGGTGACGACATTTTTTAAGAAGAAGCCACTCCATAGAAAACACCTTCAAATTTGTTCAATTTCCTGGAGAATATTCTTTACCATTTTTGAGGGTAGCCATTATACGATGAATTTGTTATGTCAACGAAGAGTTCAAAAGAAAAACGTGGGAGGGGAGGGAGAGCGTGCATGATTATCATCCTAGAAGCTTTTTTTTCTTCAAATTTTTCTATGATGGAAAGCCAATCGTTATGCTTAAGAGGTAAGGTTTGTCTCAGAGTTCGATAAATTGAGGCAATGAATCGATGAATTGGTCATCATTCACACAAATTCCAGGGAGTTCAGTGAAAACCTTTAAGGTAAATTTGAGGCATTTTATTGAATTTAATGAGATAAGGATATCTTTTGCGAAAAGCATATCTGTGATGAATAAATTTTCTCCACGAACATGGTAACCCGATGGTGGGGGGAATGTCATAACCTTCCAATTGGATGCAAATGAATTATTTTCTTGCTGTTGGAGTAGGTAATAGAGGAACCTCCACTCATGTTTAGTACCACATCTACATATCTAATATTTACGGAATTCGGTGTGTGGGGCTATAAGAACCCCACACCCCATGTACTCATTGAGAGATTGTAATAGACGATCAGATCCTTTGAGGTATTGTCTCGTGATTTTCATCCCGCTCCTCACGTAGTAGGATTCCATGTAAACTTGAGCGGTCTATATTTCCATTTCTCTACTTTATTATTCTAATTATCGATTTGTTTCCACAAACTTTATTTTCAATATGATATCAGAGCAGTTTGATTTTGCGGATCGATTTCTGTTTATTTTAAAAAAAATTATTTTGATTCTAGGGGTTGCTTTTGAAGTTAGGTTTTATTATTTTATATTATTTGATCTTCAAGATATGTTCAAAAGTTCATGGGTTTCAAGATTCATCCCATGCGTATAAGCGCATCATTTTTTTAATAGTAGGCTCGATAGTTTCGGGGGTCCAGAACGCCTCTATTGGAATTCGAACCTGGATCCTTTAAGATGTAGGTACATTGCACTAACACCATACCATTCCTCGAGTTCGTATACACACATCATTGCCGAAAGTTTTAGGATTCATGAAACCCTATTTCTACATAGTAGTGATGCAACTCCTTCGTATTTCAGCGTGTATTGTCATTGTAAGATCATTAATGTCATCGTCATGATTAGCAAATGCTGCCAGGATATGGGTTTTCGAATCTGCAAAAAGCCATCATCAATGCCATCTTTTCTTATTTTAAGATTGTGGATATTTTTTCTTATGCTAAAATCCGGTGTTTTTGAAACCGGACCGGACCGGCCGGTTTGACTGGTCCAACCGGTGAATCGGACCTGGACCGGTCCGGTTAATCGGTTTATGTCAGTTCGTTTCGATTATTGAAATTTTAATTAACCCATCCGGTTCAACCTATTTTTTTGACCCGATTTAACCAGGTTCAACCGAAGTTGAACCACATTTAATTTTAAAATTATTTAAAATTTTTACCAGTAGGGGGACGTAGGTGCACTGCACTAACACCATACCATTCCTTGAGTTCGTATACACACATCATTGCGGAAAGTCATCGAACCCTATTTCTACATAGCAATGATGCAAGTCCTCCGTATTTCAGCGTGGATTGTCATTGTAAGATCATTAATGTCATTGTCATAAATAGCAAATGCTGGCACAATATGGGTTCTCGAACCTGTAGAAAGCCATCATCAGTGCCATCTCTTCTTATTTCAAGGTTTTGGATATTTTTCTTATGCTAAAATCCAGTGTTTTTGAAATTGGACCGGAAACGGCCCGGTTAACTGATTTATGCCAGTTCGGTTTGATTATTCAAATTTTAATTAACCTGTCCTGTTCAACCTATTTTTTGACCCGATTTTACAAAATTCAACCGAAGTTGAACCACATTTAATTTTAAAATTATTTAAAAATTTTATTAATAGTGGAAGCTGAACCCATGACCTTTAGTTAATTATTTCATACTTCTAACCAACTACACTAGGACAACTTTTTGTATATATTAGGTTTTAATATAATTAAACTATTATCATGTTATAGAGCATATGGTCCAAATAATATATATATATATATATATGATATGTATGATATTTGATGGTGTATAAGAAAAATATTTTATGTATAGTGTGAAATATATACACCATCTATGTACTTTATATATATTTCAAGCATATTAAGTGTATATTATATATATATATTATTTCATTTCGGTTTGATTAGCCAGTTCAACCACTTTTTTTCACCGGTCCGGTTTAATCTGGTTTTAAATAATGATGACATCACCATCCGGTTGAACCAGCTTGATTACATGGTTCGACCCGATTCGACCATTTCAGTAAGGTTTCCGGTTCAATGTCCGGTTTGGTTTCAAAAACCTTGCTAAAATCCCTGTCACAGCAACAACAACGTGGTATACATGAGAGAGGCTAGGATTCTTAAAGGAACCAATCTAGGCCAAGATATGAAGGCATCAAAAACAATATTGGTGGAACAACAACTGATGGCAGTGCAACCCGATTGGTGCCCTATTGACGCCATCGCCGGCGAGAAGAGGCCATGCAGGAGGAGAAGGCTTCCTACATGGAACCTAACTAGTGTGTCAAAGATTTCAAGATCAAAAGCGGTGATTGAGTAGCAATAATTGTGGCTGACTTCTCCAGCAGAAAAAAAACCCTTGTGTGCGAACATAACAAAAAAAAGCTGTGATGGGTTACCCTATCCGAAACCCTAGATTTGTGCAAAAGATGAATTCGGAATGGGTTCTCATTAGGAAACACCGCCCAAGTGAGTGGTTTCAGCAAGAGATTCTTAAGAAAGAGCATGGAGCTTACATTCTTGCCCAGGAATGATGGGGTCGACTGTGCCATGCGATTCTAATGTATGCTAAAAACAATCTGAAGGCGGTGGCACCTTCTAATGATTACGCTGCGAGGTTGTGTGGGCAGATGACGATGAGGCTGCTTAAGGCGGGCCTCTATGACATACAAGATTCAAACGAACGAAAAAGAATGCGAATTCATGTCATGTCATAACCATATTAATATTATTTTACGAATATGAATACGAATATTACTCAAACATAAAAAATCAAGATCCATTGATGACCAGCCAAGCAACAAGGGTAAAAGGTATCAAGGGGTCGTTGCGACCCAAGTCGCCAAGCGTGTCAATCAAGAAAAAGAGACCACCACTATCGAATAAAATCAACTCAAAATCAAATAGCGGTCTTGCTATTATTTTAACCTGGTATAACGACCAGGGTCGAACACAAGGAGCACGTGATGGCCTTGCAGCATACGAAGTAGTTAAAAACAAACTAAAAGAAAATAAAAGGTGTTTTTGGTGGATTTTTAGTCTTTTTATATTTTTTTGGATTTTTGGTTAATTAAGGAAATAAAGAAAACAAGAAAACAAGCCAACACAACAATTTATTTAATACATCAAAAATCAAGTAAAAATTCAAATAAAAATGTTTTTGTGTGTTTTATAATTTTTACTATTTTTAATGAATTTTTGGGATTTTTCTGACTTTTATTTAATTTTCTAAAAATAAAACAATGCTAGAAAAAGAAGGCACTGTCCAGCCGAGCTTAAGGGACTTAGATAAAATATCTAAAAGTCCCCAATAAGCCTGGAGGTAATTTTCCTGTAAAGAGAAAGAAACAAGGAAAATTTAGACACCTTAATTATTATTTTTGATTTTTAGATTATTTATTAGAATTTTTATGAGTTTGTAGGTGTTTTTCAATTTTTAAGAGTTTTATATAATGAAAAATGGCCAAAATTTTCCAGAAAATCAAACACAACAAAAGAAACAATAGCTATTTTTTTGTAATTTTTAGATAAGTTTTAATATTTTTTTGTGAATTTTTAAATTAGACAGTAAAGAAAAAGGGTGTTTTTGATTTTTTTTAAAATATCAAATAAAGGCAAAAATGTCTCCAAAAATTCTAGAAAATTTTACAACATGGCAGGAGCCACGTGCCCAATTTTCATTGAATTTGGAGTAGGTTTGATATTTTATTCAGAAATAAAACCTAGGTATAGTGCATAGGGACCTGTACGCAATTATCCAAAGTTCTGGGGGGGTCCGGTGCAAAAATCCCATGAAATCATGCGCACAGCACGTGCCTGGGGCACTCAGGGACCTATTTGCAAATAAAATCAAGTTTTGGGACCAATTGGTAACAGGTACCAAAAGTTCGAGGACCTGAGTGTAAATTATCCACAAATAAAAAGCACATGCGCATAAAAACTACTCACAGGGGCATATCTGCAAATATCCAAAAGTATTCATTCATTTCATAACATCTAGGAACTACAGGGCTAACTATGCAAAATATCCCAAAAGGGCACGTGTCGATGCACGTGCTACACCACAAACAAGGGTATATGTGCGAATAAAATAAAGCTCAGGGTCCAAAGTACAAATGTACCGAAAATAAAACAACTACGCTATGTATTTACAGGACTAAACGCGAAATAAAATAAAGAGAAGGGCCTAAGGGTAAATTACCCTTTATTAAGTCGAGGGTCAGATGGCTGCCACGTGGGGGATCACGCGGTGGAGGATGAGTGGCGCGCAACAAACGAACCCTCGTCGTGATCCGACAGCTGGGAAGAGCCCACGTGGAAGATCAAATGGCTGCAAAGCGTCGTGGGTCTGCGAAGGGGGCCTGACTCGGATCGGACGGATGAGGCGCAGCCATGTGCTGGATCTGACGGTGGAGACGCGTCGTGGCTAAACCTCACTGGATCAACGGTGGTGATCGAACCCCAAAAGATCTGGCGGTCTGTGCTACTCCGCAAGTGGACGAACAGGATCACGACTGGAGCTCGGGGTCGATCGGACGGCGGAGAAGGATGGTGGAAGAACTGGGCTCCGACGAACTTCGCCGGGCTCGTGACGGCGCTGGTCTCCTCCCGGAAGCTCGCTGAAGATCGGAGAAGGAAGCTGCGGGCCCTTCGCGTCTAATGGAGGCCTCCGATGACCCAATAGAGCCCTGGGGAGCTCCAGCGAGGTCGGCGGAGGCGGAGCTGCTAGACCAAATGGTCCAAGCCCTCAGATGGGCTTGGATGAACCTGCAAAGTGCACCACCAAACTCGCAGGTCGAGGGCAAACTGCCTCGACCCTGTTAGGCGTGGTGAAAGTGGACGGTGAGGCGTGGTGATCGAGCTCCGGCGAGGGGGTGGACGGAGGAGCTCGACTCCCCAGCTCCTGTGCGAGCTGGGTTGAGCGGAGGGGCGTAGAACGTGCGTGGAAGAAGGGCAGATGCGATGATGCGAACCGATGATCGAGTGGAAGGCGAACGTGACCGGAATCGAAGGTGGTCGGCGACGGCTAAAATTGGGGGAAAATCAAAATCAAAGAAAAGGAGGAAGAACTATAGCTACCTGAGTGAAGGGATCGACTGGGGATGAGCTTGGGCAGCTCTGGGTCCTTGCCTCGAGGACCGTCGTCGTCCGAGGCTCTGGCTCCTGCTCTGGGCGGAGCACGGCGGAGCAAACTCGCCGGATCAGTGGTTCCGACGTCTCCTCCTCGCTGCGACAATGCCCGGAGCGAGCTGTCACTCTCACTAAGGCACTGGAGGTCACTGGGTGGTCGGCAAATGATCCAAAGATGCTGAATGAGGTGGCGGAGCTCGAGATTTATATGGGTGCAGGTCCGGCAAGATTTGATCGGGTAGGGCAATGTGGAGCGCGGACCCCGAGGCGGGTGTGCCGGCGAAGATGTCGGATGTGACGTGATCGAAACGGACCCGGGGTTTCGGGGGATGGTGATCGGGTTTGGACACGAAAAAGAGGAGAAGTCGGGTCGGGTGTCGAAAACCCGTGGGAGGTGGTCCACAGGGGGGAGTTGACCGGGCGGTCAATAACCCCCGTGGACCAATGGGAGGCTGCCACCTGGAAAAGATTTAGAAATTAAATTAAAAATAGCAAATGGCCGAATTATTAAAAAGTCAAAACATGAAATATTTTTGTTTTAATTTTTTCCTATTTTTTGGTGATTTTTAATTAATTTTTCAAAATAAAATGAGGTATTTACACTATATAGCTATATATAGGTATATGTACAATATGTCTTTTTAATTTTTGATTTTTAATTTGTTATTTTTATACATTTTTATTCCTATTTTATATTTTATTTATTTATAGTATAAAATTAGGAATAAAAGGGTGTTTTTATTTTATTTTTATTATTTATATACAAGGAGTAAATAAATACATATGTACCTATATATACATGGTATATATACAATGTATTTTTGGGTTTTTAATTTTATTATTTTTATTTTGTTTTTGTTTTAATGGTTTTTATTTTATTTATTTACACCATAAATTATAGAATATTTACAAATTTTATGGAATTTAATTTTATTTATTTATAAGGTGAAATAAATATAGGAGTGGCTATGTACATGATGAATATATACAAGGTGAAGGTTTTTGTTTTCTTTTTATTTTTCTATTTTTATTTTGATTTTTATATTTATAAATATGTACAAGTATTTACAAGCCCATTTTAGTCTCTTTTTGGAGGAAAATATTTTTATTATATTTACAGGTATATTTACACACATGAGCCCCTATCTCCCTCTACTTTGGCTTTTATGCGGTCAGGCCCATGCTGAGCCCTCCCTTGGGTTAGGTTGCTCAATATTTATTCTAAATATTTCCCTCTTTTTCTTTTTAATCTTTATTCTTTTATTTTTGCACAAAAACATGCTAATTATTACTTTTTACACCACGCATGCTTTTGGTAATTATTTGTATTTACAAATATATACATGCATTTGCAAAGGTTTTTGTAGCTAAAATATAAGAATAAAGAGTGATGAATGAGTATTCATCATCCATATCCTCAAAATACGAATACGAATCTTCTATGAACGAATACGAATATCCAAACAAATATTGCAATATCCACATTACAATTTACTTTCTAAAAAACATTTGATTTTGAAAAAAATTCAATATGTTAACATTTCTAAAAATAGCACTCCATTTGCCAAAAACATTCCAAGTTCCAATTTCCTTTCTACGAAAAATTAGATTTGATCTTGGAATTAACATTATAAGATTATGAATTTAAAATGTTATACCAGATCGCCTGCAGCTTCAACTGAGAGGGAGGTTGCGGTTGCGGCGGAGGGAGGTTATAGTTGCTGCGGAGCGAGGTTGGCTACGACGTAGAATTTAAGATGCACCAATTAGAAGAAAACTCCACATAGAATTTATAGTGGAAATGACAACCATGGAGAAAAATAACCTTGTGAATGATGGACATCCTAAGCAAGATTCTCGAAAATACCAATAAGGAGATCGAGCGTCATCGGAGGGAGATTGAGTGTGGGCGGTGAGGGAGGCGGGGGCGGAGGTCGGGGGAGGCAAATGGAGGTTGGGTGGTGTGGTAGCAGAGGGAGGTTGGGTAGGGGGAGGCGAAGGTCAGGGGGATGCGGAGGGCTCAGGGGAAGGCGGAAGCCGGCAGGGGAAGGCGGGGAGTCAGGGGGAGAGGCAGGGCGCAGGCAGAGGACGCATGGGGGAAGGGGAGGCGCTATGGCATGGGGGAGGCAGGGTTGGCGGGGGGAGGTTGGGGTGGCGGAGGGCACATGGTGAGGCACAGAGGCAAGGGGAGGTGCTTGGCGCAAGGGGAGGGTGGAGGGAAAGGCGGAGGGGGAGGTGGGACGACATGGGGGAGGCGGGGGTGGCGGAGGGTGCATGGGGCGGAGGGGGAGGTGGGGCGGCATGGGGGATGCGGAGGTGGCGGAGGGCATAGGGGGCAGAGGGGGAGGCAGGGCGGCATGGGGGAGGCGAAGATGGAGGGGGCGATGGAGGGTGCGGGGGAGGTAGAGGTTGGCAATGGGAGGCGAGGCCGCGGGGGTGGTGTCCTGGAGTGGGAAGAAAGGATGTCGGGGGAGGGGGGATTATAAAACTAATTTTATTTTAAATATTAAAAATATAATACGAATATTCACATTCTATTCTTATTCGCTTGTTTTTCCATATTCGTATTCGCATTCTTTAACTTGATATTTGTATTCGTATTCGTATCTGTAAAAAAATCGTTTAGCATATTCGTATTCGTATTCGCCTGTTTTAAAAAATCAAGAACTATATCCCCTTAAAAACGAATACAAATACGAACGAATACGAATATTACCGCATCCATTTGCATCCCTACATGCAAGCCTTAACAATGGAGGCTTGAAACTTAAGATTTGAGAGGAGACGACACGCTTTGGAGGATGGATTCCATCGTTGGAAACCCTATTTACAGAATTGGCAATGAAGAAAACAGAAGCAAGGCCTCGGTTTATTTATTTGAATTACATTCAATTTTTCCAAACTGGATCCAATTTTCAGAAGATGGGTCCAGTTTCCTTTTATTTTGGGCCCACTTTCGTTTTTATTTCCACATTGATTATAGGTCCAATGCATGCTTTCTCTGTGTGCTCTAGGCAGCCAGCCATTGGAAACAACAATTGAGGGACTAAAAAATACATAACCAAAAAAAGAGGGAGAAGAAGATGAATTTCATTTTGAACTCAAAGTTGAGGACATCAGGAAAAAAACGGAGGGGCCTGATTTGAAAAAAGAGAGAGGTTGATTTGAAAAAAAGGATGGTTGTGATCTTTGGGCCAATTTGGATCATGAGTTTTTTTTTGAAAAAAAGACTACCATACAAAATGAAGCCATAAGGAATTTTTTTAAGAAAACAAGAGAGAATATCTGAAAAGAGGAAATAACTACACAAAATGAAGCACAAAAAATTATAATAAAAATGCATCTTTTACGTTGATTCTCCTAACTTGACCGTATATGTTCATATTCTATCAAGTATTGGAGAAATAGGCAGTGAGATTGGGTACATTCTTTTACTTGAGATGTGCGTACATGACTTCTACTGCACGTTCACAACTAACAGACCGACACTTTAGACTATTACTACTATCAGTCATCTTCACTGAATATCGACTACTTCGTCGGAGATCTCTCTCTCTCTCTCTCTCTCTCTCTCTCTCCGACTACTGCTATGTGCTGGAATTTAGTCCTTTACAACGACTCTACTCCAGGCACGACCTGATTGTCGTAGCGACTACTATACATGTATGACTTATGTTCTTTCTAGGTGACCTCATCGTCGTAGACCCATCTAAGAGTAAGGTCTTCTACCAGCAGCAGTTACTTCAAACATTATGTCTTTATCCCCATTTAAGCGGGATGTCTCTGTGCCCATCTCTCTTTGATGTATTTGAGTGAAGATGTGTTGTATATTCTCTTTTTGTTACAAGCTGTAACTTTCTTAACTTCAGCTTGAGGAAGAGTGTTGGAGTATGTAATAGAGGAGTAGTTGGATCTCTCCAAGATCTAATTACTTTCCTCAGTCATGTTTAGTCTCACATCTGCCATTTGTGGGATTCGGTCTGTATGTAAGGTTATATAAGGATCTCTACACCCCATGTACTTAGGGCTGACCATTGAGCCACAGCTCGAGGAGCCATGCTCAGGCTCGACTCGATAAGGGCCTGTAAGTCTGGTCCATTAAGCTATTGAGCCGAGCTTGAGCCAGAATTTTGGGCTCGATAGCTTAATGAGCTGAGCCTTGCTCGGCTTGATAACTAGATAAGGGACTCGATAAGGAATATATATATAATATTTATATAATTATATATTTATATATAATACACATGCAAGAGGAGTTGCTTGTTCAACAATCAGTACTTATATCTATAGTTATAGCTGTCTACGTAGGTAGTAATTAAATGTGTACCACTATATCGATATAATTTCATTTCGTGAGCACCTTATAACTATATATCCATATATGTGAATGTGAATTTCAATGTGACGTTTTCTCATATATATTATATTATTGACTTAATTAAAATCTCATGTTATTATAAGTCTTTAAAGAGGAACATATTCGATAATATATATTATCCACTAACATGTCAAGTCGCTATTATGTTTTTCTAGGGAACAAACAACTACAACTATATTCATATTTTTTCTAGGTTATAATTAGTAAATTAGTATTTTTTCTTATCAAATAGACTGATATAAACTTAGCATTTGAAATATAACTCAGATAGAAGCCTATTGGTAAGGAAGACAATCTTCAAAAAAGAGGTTGTGGGTTTGAGCCTAGGCAACATACTTTTGTACCAAAAATGATTATTTTTCTTAACGAGCTTAACTTGGCTTGAGCCCAAACCAGGCTCGATAAGGGGATCAGGGTCAATAAGGGGCTCGGCTTGAGCTTTATCGAGCCCAAGCTAGCTCGATAAGAGGCTCGGGCTCATTGAGTCTGAGTCAGGTCATGACTTGGCTCGTTGGGCTCGATAGCTAACTCTACATGTACTTATTGAGAGATTGCAATAGACGATCCGACTCTTTAAGGTCTTTTCCCGTGGTTTCGTCTCGCTCCTCACGGAGTAAGGTTCCACGTAAACCCTGAATGTTCTATGTTTCCATTTCTTTATTTTATTATTCTGATTATTGATTCACTTCCACGAACTTTATTTTGAACACTTATATGTGCCTCTAATTTGAAGTTATTTGCACTCCTTGCATGCTCTTTACTTGCATTTGGTGGATCTCATTGTGATGATCGAGAAATCCACCTCTTTAATAATGAGGAATTGTAGTATAGGAAGCGGATTTCTGTCATCAAAATACCACAAGCTTTGAATGTTGTGGAATATTTTTACTTGGTAAGTTTACCAAGGTCGAACAAAGGGAACGGTGATTTTTAGTTGCTTGGTTTTTAATCAAATTAAATAATTAATTAATGCTTGATTAATTTCTGTGTTTGCAAAAATATGCAATGCGAAGATGCGAATGTTATGCACAGAAAATGAATGGGAATACTAATTCAGCTCAGGATCTTGTGATTTTGCTCGATTTAAATCCTCAATTAACAACTTCAATTAATCATCAAATATTATCACAGATCGAATAAAATTAACACCCAGAAAGATCTATCAAATCCAAATTGCAGGTAAAGAGCTAAACCAATGGATATTTATGTCAAAAATTCACTGGAAGTTGTCTTCTCCAAGTCAATAGTTCATCAACCAAATAAAGAGTCAAATATCCTGATCTTTGATCTAACTCTTTCCTAATAATAAAATTGTGGGAATTATCGACAATGAGCATAAGAAGTTAATCAATGTAAAGTCCTCAACTGAACTCCTGCAAAAGAAATCATCAAATTATCCAAGGTGATTGTGGCACAAATATGTCAAAATAAGCCTACACATGTCAACAGATATACTCAATAAATATTATCAATAAACAACCTCAAATCTGTCCACAAATGATGCTAAGTTGTAGAGCACGGAATTAGCTTCGAAACGACATATTATACGCTAAAATCGGAGTCCGTATGACAAAGATATGCTAAAAAGAAATTCCAGGGACTAAAATGTAATTATAATAAAATTATTCTTTCAAAATGGTCCCTAGGAGGAATTATCTGCAATTTCCAAAAGTCGGCGGAGTCTCTTTGTAATTTACCCTTTGGCGGGGGTATATCTGCAAATTCGGAACACTCCAGGGTTACGGCTGCAAATTTCCCACAGCGCACGTGCGTAGCACGTGCGCCTGGAGGCTCGGTGGCGGAGGCTGGAGGCTCGGGGTCCCGAGCCCATGGTTCGGATGACGAACCTGAGGCTCGGGGTCTAGCGAAGCTGAGGGAGGCTCGGGGTCCCGAGGCTAAGGCTCGATCAGCCCCAGCCTCAAGGCCTGGGGGGGGACGCGTGTCGGCCGCGCGGTCGTTGGATCGGGCACTCCTGCCCTTGATCCAACGGCGCCTGTGCGTCGTGGAGGGCGGAGCTGGTGGCCACCAGCGAGCGAGGCGGCGCGCGAACGCTCGGCCGACACACGGCCGAGCTTTGGCGGGGGCGACCGGCGAGCGAGGCTGGCAGACGACGCAGCCGCCCCGCGAGGCGGCGAAGTGCGAGCGAGAGGCGGAGGAGGCGGGGCGCTCTTGGCCGACACGGAGAGGCGCGGTGGAGCTCGGGGCGGAAGGACCTGCAAATGGTTAGGAATACACGAGGAAGAAGATGACTAGATGGGATGGTGTAATCGGAGGAGGGGGAGGGGGGGGGGGGGAAAGGAACTCGGCCTTTGCGAGGCCGACGATGGGCGTGACAAACACCGTAAGGGCGAGCGTGAAGACTCGCAGCAGCTCACCGGAGGTGGCTGGATCACGCCGAGGCCCGGCTCTTCCTTGCTGTCACCAAGTCGAGGTGGCTCTCGTGATGGCGGATGGTCGGAGCGAGTGGAGGAGGGCGTGGCTTTATAGGGGTCGGCGCGGGTAACGGCAGGAGGTGGAGGAGCAGGCGTGGCGGCGGTTACGAGGGGGAGGAGAAACGGCAGGAGCCGCGACGGGTAACGGCCAAAGGGAGGAGAAGAGGGCGGGGTCATGTGCTGGGCACGTGACCCGGGGTGGCCTGGGAGAGAGAGTGAGGCGGGGTGCCACGTGGCACGCCCTGGAGCTGCCACGTGGCACCAAAAAAATTTCAGAATTTTAAAGGGGAAAAAGAGATAGAAGATGACCTCGGATCGAAAAATTTTCTTCACGAAAGTTGTTCGTCTCGACGAGATCTACAACTTTCATGAAGGGTCCAGGAGCAAAAGAGGTCAACTGTGAGAAGTGGTATTTATGGTGGCTTTCCTTGTGTACGAAAAACCGCATTTTTGGAGTTTTGTAATTTTTTTGGTGGTTTTTGAGGGGATAAAAATTCTAGAAAAAATACGATAAAATAGAAGAAAATTATTTACACATTAATCTATTTTTTTTGGAATTTTAAAGGATAATAAAATAGGAAAATAAAATGAAAGTAAGAAACACACAACTTTTGTACAGACCGACAACGGACACTCGGACTTGGTCAGTTTCTTTGATTTCAGTTTTGATCTGGATTTGGATTTTTGCATTTCTTATTAAAACTTTCATCAAAGGACACAAATGAAAAAGAGATAAAATTAAAAGAGTTAATTATGCACATAAAATCTCAGGTCAAAATTAGCAAGAAGTTAAAATGCGCAAAAGAGGCCCAAAACCCAACTTTCACATATGAGCTCCGAATTTTACGAAATTGGTCTTGTTTTGAAGGTATTTGAAAATGGAGTACTTTAAAAGTGAGTAGACCAAAATCGGACACTGTATGAGGGAGATATGCTCGTTTTAGTCTGTCAGATGTGAAATTTGACTTTGGGATTATTTGACACTTATTGGGGTTAGTAATTTTTTTGTATTTTTTATTTAATAAAGTTAGTAATATCTACACAATGGAGGTGGTTTTGGGTCAATTGGAGTTAGGATGAATTAACTAAAAATGTGAGATGTTAGCGGCTTTTTGGGCTAATTTACACAAGGGATTTTTAATGCAATTTATGCATGATGAAATGCAGATATTATTTACACAAGTATGATGGTTAATAATGCTCTATTAATGATTAAATGCAAGTGGATGATGGGGGACAGAGCCTAAATGACCAATTTTAGCATGATGAATACGAGATTCATCATACCCCTATACTTAGACCATGCTCGTCCCCGAGCATGAATGAATGACTTAGTTGAATACATCCCTGACTGTGTAAGTGAATTTTCAAGGCTTAATTCAGAGAAGACCCTTAATTTGAGTGATCCTAAAATTCTGAGCTCACCCAAGCTTTAATCAAAAGGAACCCA
This sequence comes from Ottelia alismoides, assembly GCA_037367405.1. Taxonomy (NCBI): domain Eukaryota; kingdom Viridiplantae; phylum Streptophyta; class Magnoliopsida; order Alismatales; family Hydrocharitaceae; genus Ottelia; species Ottelia alismoides. The sequence continues at coordinate 310,626 of JAZKJV010002181.1, read as the reverse complement.
ACTTCTCTAATTTTCAGACTCTCTTTTTGTACATATAGTATAAGGATATGATTCTTAGTGTACTGCATTCATGAGAGTCAAGTCGAGACATCACCCAAAGTTCCAATCCAAGAGACTCTCCTCTAGACCTGATCCTCAACCCTAGGGAATAAGTCTATTCTTACTTCAGTCAACCGTCTCATTAGTTTGTCAGACTTGAAAGTGTAGATGGACGGCCAGTTGATGGAGGGCATAGGATTGTGTCTGATTTTCTCTCCCTTTCATTGGAACAAGGTGCCTCTCGAGTGCCTTCTTACTCAACACAAGTATATTTTAATTTGTTGATCAATGTGTCCGTCAAGAGAATTTGGAGTCGTCTGCACTTGTTTTTCTGAGAGTACACCGGGGTGTGTCTCTTTTGAGTATCTAAGATACCTTCGACACCCAGACTTGTATCGCTTACGATGCAGAGCCCCTTTATGGTGTCAGCCCGACTCCTTGGTCCTAATTAGCGTTTGGTCCAAGTGGACACTTTGAAAATTTTGGGAGCGCTTGCCATTGGTGGAAGCTCATTTGGAATTTGACTTTGGATGATAGAGCTTTTCTTTGACATTTCTTTTTCTTTTCTTTTGTTGGCTAGCTCCACTGCTTTTACCAAAAGATGGCGCACACTGATCGGCAATTTTCATTAAGTTTCATCACACCCTGGCACTTAGGTTAATATCAAAAAGATAGCATATGAACTTGTTCACATACTGGCTAGTGTTTTGCTGACACTCAGGTTTTCTGAAGCCTTCATTAACTTTATCCCATCCTCGAATATCATCAGATCTTGTCTAAACTCAAATCTCTAGTCCTAGTTCCTCAAGTGATATCTCAACTCATCTCATCAATCATGCAGTTGTGGGAGTGGTTGTGCTGATCATATTCATTTTGAAGGTAGAGATGAAGAGTGCCATATAGCGCTCAAATCTTTCAAACTAGGGGAGTGTTGATTATTAAGTTAAAAACCCTAATGACTAAGGCGGGTTAACTCAGAATCTCTAGATTTCAGAAATCAAGTGTCCTCAAAAATCCTTAAGCCTTGAGTGATAGTGAATGTGTCAGGAATATATCGACCAAGGAATGCATGAAATGCTTGATGAAATGCAAGACCATGAGTGATGCCCTTTTTTATGCAATTTTTTTTTTAAAAAAAAGTTTTGATTTTGGTGTTTTTTTTTGTTGTTTTTTGGTTTTTTTCAATAATAGGTATTATACACTACTTGTACCCATCCCCGATGTTAGATAAAAGCGATTAAAGTACGAGCTATGGATAAAGAAGATATATACAAACACCCCCCCTATACTTAGCTTGTGCTATGTCCTCATGGCACAAAGTGAAATGTTGACATAGCTCGTACCAAATATAGAAGGATTAAAAACAAAAGAAGAGAAGCGATGTAAAAACAATGGATGCGGTCCCCCTATACTTAGGCTCTGGTCAGCCTAAGTATACTCGGTTAATTACAGAAGGGGAACCGGGAAGAATTTCGGATGTACAAGAGAGTGTAAGTTCCGGAGAGGTGTGCTATCTAGGCAGATCAAATTTTTCATCAAAACCTATGCCCTGAGTTAAGGAGATCTGTTCAACTTGTACTAATTGCTCATTGGATTCGACAAAATGTTTAAGTAGATGACCGTTGACTATAGATGTTTGCGCGCTATCTGCGGTCTGTGAGATCTCAACACTCCCATTATTGTGTACCTCTCTTACAATGAAGGGTCCCGTCCACTTTGATTTTAATTTTCCTTGGAAAATTTTCAACTTTGCATTAAATAGCCAAACTTTCTGTCCTGGGACAAAGATCTTTGTTCGAATGTTCCTGTCATGCCATCTCTTTACTTTTTCCTTGTAGATGGTGCTGTTTTCGTAAGCATGATTTCGGATTTCAGACAGTTCATTCAAATTCATGTCTCGATTCTTCTTTCCTTGGTGACAGTTCCAATTAATCTTTTTGATTGCCCATTCTGATTTGTGGACGAGCTCTGCGGGCAAATGGCATGGTTTTCCATATACCATTCTAAACGGGGAGGTGCCCAATGGGGTCTTATAAGCCGTCCGGTAAGCCCACAGAACTTGGTCCAGGAGTTGGGACCAGTTCTTCCTGTCAGGGCGAACGAGCTTCTGTAAAATTCCTTTAACCTCCCTGTTTGACACCTCGGCCATGCCATTGGATTGTGGGTGGTAAGGAGTAGCGACACGGTGCTCGATGCCGTATTCCTTAGTCAACTTTTTCACCTCCCGGTTGACAAAGTGGCTTCCCCCATCAGATATTAAAACTTTTGGAATTCCAAACCTCGAAATAATATGATCTTTCAAAAACTTGCAAACAGTTTTGCTATCTGCAGCTCGAGTAGGGATAGCCTCCACCCATCTAGATAAATAATCTACCGCGAGAAGAATATATTCAAATCCTTGATTATTAGGGAATGGGCCCATAAAGTCAATGCCCCATGCATCGAATACGTCACAGATGATCACTGGTTGCATAGGCATGGCATCTTTGGAACCAATGGTTCCTCCCATTCGCTGACAGACGGGGCACGACCTCACAAAATTGTAAGCATCCTTAAACAAGGTCGGCCAGTAAAATCCACATTACAATATCTTCTCAGCAGTCCTCTTCCCAGAATGATGTCCTCCTGTCTCCAAGGTGTGGCATAGATTGAGGATACTTTGATATTCCTCTTGAGGAATACATCTTCGCCATATGCAATCCGGTCCTTCAAAGAAAAGGAAAGGATCTTCCCAATGATAGTGTCTCGCTTCCGATATGAGACGATCGATTTTGTTTCTGGGCCAACCTTGAGGAACTTCATTGGTGACGAGATAATTTACCGTGTCTGCATACCAAGGGAGCGAGTCAATAGCAGAAATTGACTCGTCTGGGAAGGTTTCACGGATGGATTCAGATTCCGGAATTTTGTTATGTTCAATCCGTGATAAATGATCAGCCACGACATTCTTAACACCAGGTTTGTCCTTAATCTCCAAATCAAATTCTTGAAGCAGTAGAATCCATCTCAGAAGTCGTGCTTTTGCATCCTTTTTGGCCATTAAATAGCGAATGGCAGAATGGTCTGTGTAAACTGTCACCTTAGATCCTAGAAGTATTGATCGAAATTTTTCCAAGGCAAACACCACAGCAAGCATTTCTTTTTCGGTCACAGTGTAATTTTTCTGAGCAGGGTCTAAAACTTTACTTGCGTAGTGAATAGCATACGGGATTCCATCTTTTCGTTGTCCTAATACAGCCCCTATAGCGAAATCAGATGCGTCTGTCATGATCTCAAAGGGAAGAGACCAGTCTGGAGCTTGTAGGACGGGTGTCTCAATGATTCTTTTCTTGAGTAATTCAAAGGCTTCTAGACACTTATGATCTACCAGGAATTCGGTGTCTTTCCCAAGAAGGTCCGTTAACGGTCGGGCAATTTTTGAAAAGTCTTTTATAAATCTCCTGTAAAATCCGACATGCCCTAGAAAAGACCGTACTTGTTTCACATTTGTGGGTGGCTCAAGCTTTTTGATCACATCAACTTTGGCAGGGTCAACCTCCATTCCCTTCTTGGAGATGACATGCCCTAGTACAATGCCCTCTTTTACCATGAAATGGCTTTTTTCCCAAGAGAGCACCAGATTCACTTCCCTACACTTTTGGAGGACTCGATCCAGGTGCGCTAGACAATCATCGAATGAATCACCATGGACCGAGAAGTCGTCCATGAAGACTTCTAGGAAATCCCCGACCATGTCGGCAAAAATCACAATCATGCACCGCTGAAAGGTGCCGGGGGCATTGCAAAGCCAAAAAGGCATTCGCTTGAATGCGTATGTGCCGAAGGGACATGTGAAAGTAGTCTTTTCCTGGTCCTCGGGGGCGATGGCTACCTGATTGTAGCCCGAGTACCCGTCTAAGAAATAGAAGTATTCTCTCCCTGCCAATCTCTCCAGGATTTGATCAATAAAAGGCAGCGGAAAGTGATCCTTCTTCGTTGCGGCATTCAGGCGCCTGTAATCCACACAGACACGCCACGACGTAGGTACCCGTGTCGTAATCTCTTGTCCCTCCTCATTGGTGATAATTTGGAGTCCTGACTTTTTCGGGACTACATGCAAAGGTGACACCCATTTGGAGTCAGAGATGGGATATATGAACCCAGCTTTACACCATTTTTCGATCTCAGTCTTAACCACTTCCCGTAAGTTTGGATTCAATCTACGTTGGCATTCACAGGAGGGTTTAGCATTATCTTCCAAGTAAATATGGTGTGAGCACAGGGCTGGGTTAATCCCTGGAAGATCAGACAATTTCCAGCCTATAGCCTTGCGGTTTTTCTCCAAAACATTAAGCAGGCGGATCTCCTGCTCTTCGGTCAGTTGTGAGCTGATAATATAGGAAGCGGATTTCGGTCGTCAAAATACCACAAGCTTTGAATGTTGTGGAATATTTTTACTTGGTAAGTTAACCAAGGTCGAACACAGGGAACGGTGATTTTTAGTTGCTTGGTTTTTAATCAAATTAAATAATTAATTAATGCTTGATTAATTTCTGTGTTTGCAAAAATATACAACGTGAAGATGCGAATGTTATGCACAGAAAATGAATGGGAATACTAATTCAGCTCAGGATCTTGTGATTTTGCTCGATTTAAATCCTCAATTAACAACTTCAATTAATCATCAAATATTATCACAGATCGAATAAAATTAACACCCAGAAAGATCTATCAAATCCAAATTGCAGGTAAAGAGCTAAACCAATGGATATTTATGTCAAAAATTCACTGGAAGTTGTCTTCTCCAAGTCAATAGTTCATCAACCAAATAAAGAGTCAAATATCCTGATCTTTGATCTAACTCTTTCCTAATAATAAAATTGTGGGAATTATCGACAATGAGCATAAGAAGTTAATCAATGTAAAGTCCTCAACTGAACTCCTGCAAAAGAAATCATCAAATTATCCAAGGTGATTGTGGCACAAATATGTCAAAATAAGCCTACACATGTCAACAGATATACTCAATAAATATTATCAATAAACAACCTCAAATCTGTCCACAAATGATGCTAAGTTGTAGAGCACGGAATTAGCTTCGAAACGACATATTATACGCTAAAATCGGAGTCCGTATGACAAAGATATGCTAAAAAGAAATTCCAGGGACTAAAATGTAATTATAATAAAATTATTCTTTCAAAATGGTCCCTAGGAGGAATTATCTGCAATTTCCAAAAGTCGGCGGAGTCTCTTTGTAATTTACCCTTTGGCGGGGGTATATCTGCAAATTCGGAACACTCCAGGGTTACGGCTGCAAATTTCCCACAGCGCACGTGCGTAGCACGTGCGCCTGGAGGCTCGGTGGCGGAGGCTGGAGGCTCGGGGTCCCGAGCCTCAGGTTCGTCATCCGAACCATAGGCTCGGGACACGGAGCCTCAGGTTCGTCATCCGAACCATAGGCTCGGGACCCCGAGCCTCCAACCTCCGCGACCGAGCCTCCAGGCGCACGTGCTACGCACTTGCGCTGTGGGAAATTTGCATCCGTAACCCTGGTGTGTTCCGAATTTGCAGATATACCCCCGCCAAAGGGTAAATTACAAAGAGACTCCGCCGACTTTTGGAAATTGCAGATAAGTCCTCCTAGGGACCATTTTGAAAGAATAATTTTATTATAATTACATTTTAGTCCCTGGAATTTCTTTTTAGCATATCTTTGTCATACGGAATCCGATTTTAGCGTATAATATGTCGTTTCGAAGCTAATTCCGTGCTCTACAACTTAGCATCATTTGTGGACAGATTTGAGGTTGTTTATTGATAATATTTATTGAGTATATATGTTGACATGTGTAGGCTTATTTTGACATATTTGTGCCACAATCACCTTGGATAATTTGATGATTTCTTTTGCAGGAGTTCAGTTGAGGACTTTACATTGATTAACTTCTTATGCTCATTGTCGATAATTCCCACAATTTTATTATTAGGAAAGAGTTAGATCAAAGATCAGGATATTTGACTCTTTATTTGGTTGATGAACTATTGACTTGGAGAAGACAACTTCCAGTGAATTTTTGACATAAATATCCATTGGTTTAGCTCTTTACCTGCAATTTGGATTTGATAGATCTTTTTGGGTCGGGCCGCGCGACCGTTGGATCGGGCACTCCTGCCCTTGATCCAACGGCGCCTGTGCGTCATGGAGGGCGGAGCTGGTGGCCACCAGCGAGCGAGGCGGCGCGCGAACGCTCGGCCGACACACGGCCGAGCTTTGGCGGGGGCGACCGGTGAGCGAGGCTGGCAGACGACGCAGCCGCCGCGCGAGGCGGCGAAGTGCGAGCGAGAGGCGGTGGAGGCGGGGCGCTCTTGGCCGACGCGGAGAGGCGCGGTGGAGCTCGGGGCGGAAGGACCTGCAAATGGTTAGGAATACACGAGGAAGAAGATGACTAGATGGGATGGTGTAATCGGAGGAGGGGGAGGGGGGGGGGGAAGGAACTCGGCCTTTGCGAGGCCGACGATGGGCGTGACAAACACCGTAAGGGCGAGCGTGAAGACTCGCAGCAGCTCACCGGAGGTGGCTGGATCACGCCGAGGCCCGGCTCTTCCTTGCTGTCACCAAGTCGAGGTGGCTCTCGTGATGGCGGATGGTCGGAGCGAGCGGAGGAGGGCGTGGCTTTATAGGGGTTGGCGCGGGTAACGGCAGGAGGTGGAGGAGCAGGCGTGGCGGCGGTTACGAGGGGGAGGAGAAACGGCAGGAGCCGCGGCGGGTAACGGCCAAAGGGAGGAGAAGAGGGCGGGGTCACGTGCTGGGCACGTGACCCGGGGTGGCCTGGGAGAGAGAGTGAGGCGGGGTGCCACGGGGCACGCCCTGGAGCTGCCATGTGGCACCAAAAAAATTTCAGAATTTTAAAGGGGAAAAAGAGATAGAAGATGACCTCGGATCGAAAAATTTTCTTCACGAAAGTTGTTCGTCTCGACGAGATCTACAACTTTCATGAAGGGCCCATGAGCAAAAGAGGTCAACTGTGAGAAGTGGTATTTATGGTGGCTTTCCTTGTGTACGAAAAACCGCATTTTTGGAGTTTTGTAATTTTTTTGGTGGTTTTTGAGGGGATAAAAATTCTAGAAAAAATACGATAAAATAGAAGAAAATTATTTACACATTAATCTAATTTTTTTTGGAATTTTAAAGGATAAGAAAATAGGAAAATAAAATGAAAGTAAGAAACACACAACTTTTGTACAGACCGACAACGGACACTCGGACTTGGTCAGTTTCTTTGATTTCAGTTTGATCTGGATTTGGATTTTTGCATTTCTTATTAAAACTTTCATCAAAGGACACAAATGAAAAAGAGATAAAATTAAAAGAGTTAATTATGCACATAAAATCTCAGGTCAAAATTAGCAAGAAGTTAAAATGCGCAAAAGAGGCCCAAAACCCAACTTTCACATATGAGCTCCGAATTTTACAAAATTGGTCTTGTTTTGAAGGTATTTGAAAATGGAGTACTTTAAAAGTGAGTAGACCAAAATCGGACACTGTATGAGGGAGATATGCTCGTTTTAGTCTGTCAGATGTGAAATTTGACTTTGGGATTATTTGACACTTATTGGGGTTAGTAATTTTTTTGTATTTTTTATTTAATAAAGTTAGTAATATCTACACAATGGAGGTGGTTTTGGGTCAATTGGAGTTAGGATGAATTAACTAAAAATGTGAGACGTTAGCGGCTTTTTGGGCTAATTTACACAAGGGATTTTTAATGCAATTTATGCATGATGAAATGCAGATATTATTTACACAAGTATGATGGTTAATAATGCTCTATTAATGATTAAATGCAAGTGGATGATGGGGGACAGAGCCTAAATGACCAATTTTAGCATGATGAATACGAGATTCATCACACTGCAAAGCAAGAAACATGACTTGTGGATTCTCCAAAGACTATATAAACCGTTGAGACACAATAAAATAATAAGACATCATTCCATATGCACTATACTTTTTTAATGTTACACTTGTTTATTTTATATTTTGAATTTTAGCTTCACAGAACAATATGCTACTGTGCAGAAACATGGAAGAATTGAAATCTTAGATCAAAATACTATGATGAGAACTCTTGAACAATGAACAACTAGAACCTATTACTCACTATATCAAACAATTTCCATTAATGACACCATGTAAATCCATCGGAAAACAAAAAATACGCATGTCCGATGAGATGACTGTTGCTAGCTCCAATAATAAATCGAAAGTGTATTAAAGATGCAATGCATTCTTAAAAGAAAATATGTATAAGTAAGTAAAATAACAATAACGAGGGGATCACACGAACATATACGAAATATAATTATGAAATATAATTATAGAATCTCCAATTAATAATTTATAGCATCTAATTGAAATGTTTGGGTAGAGATGAATTGGTGATAAGAAGTTTGATTTTGGGGTTTTCCACGCCAGTGATACATTATGCTTCAACAAATATTAAGAAATATAGGAATATTCCTGATAATGACATATTTATACGAAGTTTCCATTATGTGGTGCATGTAATGGATCACTGGAATTAGAAATGGATCAGGGGCTCACTTATATCATTCAATTTCATGCATGCATGCATGCTAGTGGATGTATGTGACTAGTTCTTGCATGGGGCTCGGATCATCTCCTCTACATCAGAGTGTTGTAACAATAGGGAGCTATACATGGGTTCACGGTTTTGATGGATGTTTCCGTACGCCTGCTCGATCGTGATCGAGCGGTCCTATACTATTACAGCACCTCAGTTGTACAACAAAGTAGTCGTGCCCTCTTGCATGTTCTTGGGTATCTCCCCAAGAACATGGAAGAACAGTGCATCGAGCGAGCTTCGATCCGCAAAATCTTCGTGCTCCGGTGGTGGTTCCGGCTGCTCAAGTTCTCTACACGATCCTAGAGATGGTCTGCACCTATAGATGCTCTAAAAAATGTTCAGGGCTCATCGGTAGAGCCATGGAGCTCTAACGAAGCTGAAGCACCCGGGGCTCTCCTGTAGGGGATCAAATCGACCCTCCTGGGGTCCTTACGTACTCACACCTACACAGGAAGGCACACGGGTTCGAGGCGATGGCCCTCAACCCAAGGTTGATGCTCTACAGCACAGGGAAATGAGTCAGGCAGAAAGGTCTGGTGGTGAAGGCGGTGGATATGACCTCGAAGTCCTTCAATTCGTGCCGAATCAAAGGTAAGATATCAGGGGATTTGCGAAGAACATGAAGGGGAGTGAAATGAAGTGCTCTGCGGGTTGGAACAGGGGCTATTCGATAGTGGATGAAGGTCGGAGCTCCGAGCTCCGACATACTTTCTTTTTGGGTATTTTTTGAGATTTTAAGCGAAAGAAAGTGAAACAAAGATCGAAATTAACGAATGACAATCATAGGACTGAAAAAGACTAGAGATAGAAGCTCATCGGACTTGGAAGGCTGGGAGCTGAAGTATCGCGGTGGCAGTCCGACGAGACCTGGTTCGGCTCGATTCTCGCCCTCTCCTCACTGAACCCTTGGCAAAACCCCTGCTATCACCAGGAGTCTCGAGCACACTTAGGATTAGGGATTTGAGGGGAGAAGAGGGATCAACTTGAGGAGGAAGGCGGAGGCGATGCTAAATACCGGTTGAGCTTGGCTTGGGAATTGGGTTTGATACAAAGGCTCATTGATCGAGAAGAGGAGTCAGCATGTAAGTCCATCGATCGAGAGACAAAAATCAAGAAGACCTCGAGCCAAATCGATGAAAGAATCGAGCTGGATAAATCCAAGGAAATCAAGTCAAACGCTTCTGACACCTGCAGAGCATGGGCGGCGAGGAGTTGACTGGGGTCAACTTAGACTCGACCCTGATTGGTCCACATGGACCACAACACGACAAAATATCAAAAATAAGAAGAATAATTTGAAACAAAATATATTTAGATTTTACTAAATAAAACTTAAAACATAAATGTTGATCATTATTGTATGTAGTATATTATTATTATTTATTTTTATAAGTTAATTTATTATGTGTTAATTTCTCAAGTATGCATTTTATTTTTATTTTGTATTTTATTATTTTATATACATAATTTACGTAATTATGAATGATTTAAATACACTTAAATATATTTTCATTGTATTTTTTGAGGTGATTTATATACTTAAATAAATATATGTATTTATTATGTAGGTATATGTATATATAATTCATCTATATGTGTGAATTCAATTATTTATTTTATTGTATTTTTAATTTTTTCCTTTTTACTTTAATTATGTATTTAGATTGTGTAAATTATTTACAAAATTATAAAAATAGGAAATAGTGAAAAAGCAAATAAAATGATTATTTTATTCAGGTATAATGTATAATAGGGGTCCAAAATTTAACTTTTGTATCTTAACTCCAAACTGAATGAAACCACCTTCACTAATTAGCTAATTAAAAGTTATATCCAATTGAAGATAATTTTGATGAATTTTGAGTTCATATAAAGAAGATATATGTCTGTGAAGTTTGGATTTTGATTTTTTAATTTTGAGTGTAGAAGGCACATAGTGCATTATTTTAATATGAAATAAATTTTATAATTTTCTATATGTTTATATCTACAACATCCATGTACAAAGTTTATTAATTTTATATATAAATAATAAAGAATAAAATAGGTCCAAAAAAGACTTATTGGAGAATTAAAAATTAGGGATTTAATTGTATTTTTGGCTCTTATACCCCCTACTTTATTCCTTGTCGACCCAGTCATCATGATGCCTAGGCCTCGGGGTTTAGTGTCATTCAATGTCTATGATATTTCATTTTTTCTCTTTTCTTTATTCTTTTATTTTGGCTTGTATTTTATACAATATTTACACAATAAATATTATCAATTATTTTTATGGAAAGTAGTGCCATTTTCATGCATTTAGTTAGGGTTTAAAGGCCAAAATAAAAGAATAAAGGTGATGAAATGAAGTTTTATCATCACCTTATAACTATATATGTCCATATGTGTGATTATGAATTCCAACGTGGTATTGTCTTATATATATATTATAGACTTAATTACAATGTCATGTTATTATACGTCTTTAAATAGGAACACATTCGATAATATATATTATCCAATAACATTCGCGCTAGTATTATATTTTTCTAGAGAACAAACATCTACAACTATATTCATGTTTTTCTAGGTTATAATTAGCAAATTAGTATTTTTTATTAACAATTAGTATGATACAATACATAATATAATTTAACTTTTGAAATGTAATTCAGATAGTAGCCTACTGATAAGGAAGACAATCTTAAGAAAAAAGACTAATGGTTTGAGCCTAGGCAACACACTTTTGTACCAAAAATTCCTATTTTTCTTAACGAGCCTAACTTGGTTCGAGCCCAATGCAGGTTCGATAAGGAGATCAAGCCTAATAAGGGGCTCGACTTGAGCCTTATTGAGCGCTAGCTGGCTCGATAAGAGGCTCAGGCTCACTAAGCCCGAGCCTGAGCCAGGGCTTGGCTCGGCTCGTTGGGCTCGATAGCCAACCTTACGTGTACTCATTGAGAGATTGCAATAGACGATCCGACCTTTTGAGACATTTTCTCACGGTTTCATCCCGCTCCTCACAGAGTAAGGTTCCACTTAAAACCTGAGCGTTCCATGTTTCTATTTCTTTATATTATTGTTTTGATTATTGATTTGCTTTTACAAACTTTATTTTCAACACTTATCCGTGCCTCTAATTTGAAGTTATTGGCATTCCTTGCATGTGCTTTACTTGCTTTTGGTGGATCTCACTACAAAGCAAGAAACACGATTTCTTAATCTTGACACTGATCTCGTGTATTCTCCAAAGACCATATAACCCGTTGAGACACAATAAAATAATAAGACAAATCGTTTCATATGCACTATAATTTTTAAATGTTACACTTGTTTATTCTATATTTTGAACCTTAGCTCAATGGACATAAGAATTGACATCTTAAATCAAAATATCATGATGAACTATATAAACGAGAATTCTTGAACAACGAACAACTAGGACCTATTACTCACTATATTAAATAATCTCCGTTAATGATACCATGTAAATCCATTGGAAAATAAAGAATACACATGTTTGATGAAATGATTGTTGCTATCTGCTCCAATAATGAATCCGGCAATGAATCGAAATTGTATTAAAGATGTATAGGTAAGTAAAATAACAATAACGAGGGGATCACACAAACATATACGAAATATAATATATAATCTGTAGGTGAAATAATAAGATATAAATATAAATGTATAAAAATATAGGAGGGTTAGATAATACCGGATTTGATGAGATACCAGTATGATGACGAGATGGACTACTAATTTGCTGAGGCATGCAAAAGCACTGACCTTAAGAATAGATTCGTACCCCCACGGAGATTCTGATGGTGCAATCGGTATTGGTACTACTACTCTCCAGGATACAACGACGAGATCTCAATGGGTATGCACGTACCAACATCGAGATCTGTTGAGCAACAATAGATCGTTCCTTCGGAAACTCACTCAAATGAGAGAAGAGTAGAAGAGGGATATAATTCTTGTGTATCTAATTCTCAACAAGGAGCAACCTTATATAGAGTGAAATCCATAACGATTACTCCGAACAATGAATGTGCAACTTAAAGAAAATGACGTTGGAAATCAAAAGATGATACACAACGGCTCAAATCGTAACAATGCATATTATAATTATGTGAGAATAAATCCACAAGGTATTCCATTTAATGGATTAAAGGTGTATAAAGAGAATTAAAACCATTGATAAAGATATTGCATGAAGCAATCATAACGTATACATTATGGCATTAAGTTGGTGAGATTAGGAAATCTCTAACAGCCATATAATACAAATAAATTATTTTTAAGTCAAACTTAAATATACATGAAATAAGGTCTAAAGATGCCAACATAATCTCCAATTAATAACTTATAGCTTCTAATTGAAATATTTGGGTAGAGAGGAACTGGGGATAAGAAGTTTGATTTTGGTTTTTTTCACGCCAGTGATATATTATGCTTGGACAAATATTAAGAAATATGGGAATATTCCTGAAAATGACATATTTATACGAAGTTTCCATTATATGCATGCTAGTGGATCGATGTGACTAGTTCTTGCATGGGGCTCGGATCATCTGCTATACAACAGAGCGTTGTAACAACGGGGAGCTAGCACGGTTCACGGTTTTGATGGGTGTTTCCGTGCGTCCGCTCGATTGTAACCGAGTGGCTCTCCACTGGTATAGCACCTTTGCTGTACAACAAAGTATCCACACCCTCTTGCATGAGGGGTAGGTACAAGCATGTGCCCACTTCAATCACTACCCAACGATTTCCGTGCCTTTGCACTGCCTACAGAGACATTGGGAGGAACTTTGCGACATGTACTCTCTGTTGTTGGATCGTTGGCGCGAGCATCCTAGCTGGGTCTCAATGTCAACATTCACCTCGTGCACTCTCCATACTGCATCAAAAATCCTTAGGATGCCGTAAGAAGATAACATGCTTGATCTACCAAATCCAATACAATATGCGTTTATGATGAATCGATGATATAGTTATTCGTTGTTATATGTGGATGCTAGTTTCATTCCATTGGGGAGCTAGAAGTTAACATGCTCTTTGCATGGACGAAGTTAGGATTATTGGCTCGGGAGGCTATATAGAACACACAGACATGTTTAGTTGTAGTTTTTTTTCGTAAAAGCGATGTGAGCATTTCTTTTAGCTTAAAATCATGGCATTTTTAGATATCAATGAGCTTTTTCTAATATTTTGCATCATTTCTAGAAATATGAAGGAAAATATGCATTTCTCTTTAGGATAACAAAATAGATCTGTAACAATGCTGTTTTCAAAATATGTCATTGTATCATCCATTATTAAATATATATTGATGGTAAAATTTTTTTATGAAATTATTGTTTATACTAGACATTACCTACAGATATCATATACAATATTATATCATTAACAACAATGCATATATAGACATTTATCCATTTTCATTTTTAAAATTTTAACTAATCGTTGCTAATTCAGTCAAAACTTAGTGACAATTAGGTACAATTTTGAAAAACAACAATGGATAAACATTGCTATATGGATCGCCGCAAATGAAGTAGGAACGTATATGACCTTCATCGTTAATTTTGAGTATATAATAATTTTACAACAAATAATATTATCGTTTTTAACAACGGATGTTATAGTGATGGATTTTAGAAAAATGTCACTATAGTCTTATTTTGTAGCAGTGCTAATATATTTTCATACCATACCCAAACCTTCTAAATAAATTCTTTTGTATTGTAGAGAGATATAGTATCATATCATCAAGTTTTACAAATAAATCATTGCTTCCAAAAATATTTATATTTCTATCTTCTTATAAATAAAACCTTCTTTTTAGACAAAATTAAATCCAAGAGAGTACTATTCATTAACAAAATTGCCTCTAGTGTAATATAAAAAAATATTTACTAAAATGCTCAAAATTTTGAATGAATTTCCATATTAAGTTGTTTTTTTAAAAATGAATACGGAAACATATGCTATGGAGCAATTCTTTCACCTACACATGAGAAAATTTGATAAGTAGTTGAGGAAGGAAGAGAAAAAGATGCAGAGATACAATGGTCTATTTATATATTATTATGCATATGACTATAATTTTTTGAAATATTTTAAGTGGAAAATAGATAATTGATGATCTCCTATAATATAGGTAATTTTTCATTGGGGGAGCACCCTCCCTCCGTCATTGTTCTTTTGATTTGGAGGCTTTCTAGAGTGGGAGACTAGATCGTGCATTAAACGTAGCCATAATGGACTAGATCAAGCTTTCTAGGTGGGTCTCTATGTATGTATACTCTGATTGCTCAACTTACTTCGATATGAATGTAATATTTGCATAATTAGTATTCATTTTTTGTATTATTTGAGAGATCACAAATAGTTGGACACATTTCTACAGTATTTTGAAAAAATAGCATTTAGGAATTTACCTCAAGACAGTCAGATCTTTTTAACATTGATTTAAGCAAATATTTAAGCTATCCATTTGTTGATGAGAACAATGGAGATTTACAGAGCTAAAAAGAACCTCCATTTATTTTTATTGATTTGGACAAGGCTTATAATGCAGTCCCAATGGAGATTTTGTGAAGAGTTTTGTAGAGGAGACAAATACTTGTCCTATATATTACCTTATAAAAGATATGTATGATGGGGCTTCATCTTGTATAAGAATCCAGTCTGGAAGACTAATTATTTAATATCAACACCGAGCTGCATCAAGTGTCAACGATGAGTCCATTCCTTTTTACTTTGATTATGGATGAGTTGTTAGTCACATGTAAGATGAGATACCTTGGTGTATGTTGTTCATCGATGATATTGTGTTGATTGATTAGACAAGAGATGGAGTAAATGAGAAGCTGGAGGTTTGGGGACATGCCTTAAAGACTAAAGGAACTCATCTAAGTCAAGCTAAAACTGAATATATGGGGTGCACATTTGATGAAACAACAATGAATGACTCGAGGGGAAGACTGGGGACGATAACATTCAAAAGAAACATTTTTTTAGATATTTGGGATCTATTTTGCAATATGCTGAGAAAATCGATGGTGATGTTACTCATATAATAAATGATGGTTGTCTAAAGTGAAGAAGAACCTCTACTATTCTTCGTGATAAGAGAGGGTCGGTTAAGAGAAGGCGATGAAGGCCTAAGAATTGTTAGAATGAGACTATCCGAAGGGATCTTAGTTATTTGGATTTAAGCCCGACATTGACATGAAATAGATCTGAATGAAGGCAAAAAAATCCATGTAACGAACCCTACGTAATTGTGAGAGAAGATTTTGTTGTTGTTGTTGTATCTGAGAGGTCAAAAAATTAGTTACGTAGTTTTACTAATGGGCTGACATTTCAAATCCGATATATACAATAGATGTAACCCAAGCTACTCGAAAATACTTAAATGCAACTCCAAAATATATAACGGGAAAGAAGAAATTGATACAACCTCAATTAGATGAGAAAATAGCCTAAAATGAGATCATTATACTGCATGTTTAAAATGTACTAAGCCTTCTCCTACTATAGGTAGGGTCGGCTACATGGATTTTTGCTCAAATCCATGTTGAAAGATTCGAATATTTTTTTCGCTGACCGTCGACTACCTAACGCAACCCCTGCAAGAGTGGGATTTGAACCCTGATCTTTTATGTGATAGACACACTGTACTACCACTAGACCATTAAGTGAGTTCAAATCTACTTTAAATACACTGCATGCTTAATAGTAAAATAAATTTGACATTCAAACGTTAACTTAAAAAACTAATAAAAACACAATCCATAACCAATGCACTGCCACTATAAAAAGTCACATATTAAAAAAGACCGCCTCCACATTCCCTCGCAGTATAATAATAAAAATCAATCATTTCCCAAACCTTCGTAACGTTAGATGACAGTCATCCAAACACCAAAACAACCAAACAACCTCTCTCTCAAAAAACAGTCACCCTCCGGGAATGTTCGATTCGGGAATAAACATGAATAAAGATGAGAAATAAGAAAAATAATGGTCTATTCTCTGTTCATCTGGAAAGATTGAAAGAACGAGAATAAGGTGGAATAAAGATTGAAATAAAAGTAGAATAAGGTGAAATATTGAGATGTAGATGAGAATAGCCATACTTTTGAGAATCATGCTGGACAGAAAATTGACCCCTTATCCAATGCTTATTCTCCAAACAAACATGACCTTGAAGTTTTAGCCAATGATGTTTCCAAAGAAGGGACATACTATATAACGCATTAGTTTTAGGTGTGATGTATGATGTAATTATCAAATATGCAGGGTTTAGAGTCTAATTTCAAAGTTACCTTGTATACAAGGAATAAGATAACAAGTAGGTTGCCAAACAAGAAAGAGAGAAAAGAAGCCCTAACAAAACAGAGCGAGATTCGCTCGAGCAGGGGCCAACAACCAGCTGGGAGATGGAACACAAGAGGATGAACATTGTCCACATCTGCCTCATCAAATGCCGAGTTACTAGATCCGTGAAGACACAATGGATGTCTCCTCCATCCATTTAATCCTTGGTTTCCTGCATATTCAATCCCGCATCTCGTTAGTTCAACACTTCTCTTTAATATTTTGTAATGAACAGATCGCTGACAGGCGAAAGTGTGCAACTTAAATTCGCACGACCGAACTGTTACCGAATCATGCATGGTAATTAATGAGCTTACAAAATCCATTCTCACAAAAATCAGTAGAACTTATTCAAGTGAGAGTTCCATCATTACATCACCAATAACGGTATGGTTGCAAAAGATAAATAACAAATACAATAACTTTTACTTGATTTCAGTGGGCATACATATATCATTCATGTTCATGCAATAAATGTTACCGCATCTAATATCTTCACGAAACTGTCACATTATCATATCTGCATGATTAACCTTATCCCGCACTTAAATAAATAAATATAATTTTGCATGAGCCTAATGCCTAGTATGTATTGGGGTTCATGCATGGGAATTCTAAAAGTCTTTTAACCAGGTATATTGCATGCACTAGAGTTTTCATGGAAAAATATCATTACTTGACTTATTGTTCCCATGCATGTCTAACTTTGTTCCCTCACATATATACTTTGGCTTCTTTCATAAACATTGATATACATATGTAATATTCATAACAATATATAAACATGTCTTTCATCTTGTGTGGTATACCTCATAAGATTTATGGTCTTCTTTTATCATATAAACCACTTTGCATGTTAGCCCCTTTAATATGATTTTGCATGACATGTGATGTACTTTTCTTAAACTATTTCTTCTACAATATGTAATGATTTATTCTTTTGTGGAACCTTTTTCTAGCACAACTTGTAATAGTTTATTTATAAACTGTTTCCTTGCATAACATGTAATGATTTACCTTTATAAACCGTTTCCTTGCATACTTGTAATGGTTTACCTTTATAAACTGTTTTCTTACACACTTGTAATGATTTATTCTTTATTTAAACCATTTTCTTGCATGACTTTCCATAGCATTTGCATATATACCTTAATATCACCACAATTGCACATATGACCTTGAAATCATAACATTTGCACAAATGCCTTAACATTGCCATAATTGAACATATGCCTTAACTTATTAAATCTTTAGAATTTTCTTGATTTTTAAATCCTTAAGCGACTTTGGTGGCTTTATCGCCAACACTAGTGGTCCATGAACATGGCATACATGACGGTATAACTACGAGAAGACTTAGCTTTGACCTCTGTGATTCCTTGAAAATCATACGTCCCTTGATGACGTTGTCCTTTGGGCTATAACACGACCACTTCCATGTGAGCTTTAAGGCCATGTTTGGATTGAGGGTTAACCCTCCCATTGGGGGGTTTACCCCCCAAAATCCACCCCTTCTCTCACTTGTGGGGTCCACTCTTCCTCGATTTTTTAATATATTATATAAATCATTTTTCTTTCATCTATTCCATCAAAAATAATATATTATACCATCATATCATCTAAAAATTATAAACTACTCAACTTCTACTCACTTTTCCAAACTTCAGTACAATCACATCACAATAACTACTCATTTTTCCAAACTCTAATACAATCATATCACAACAAACCCACTCAATACAAAACCCTCTATCCAAACACCAAAACACAAAAATGGGTTATCCTCCCCCAGTTTACCCCGGGGTAACCCGGCAACCAAACGCACCCTTATGGTCAGTGCCATTAAATTATCATTCTTTCTTTTGTAAAAGATCCATAGACTTACCCCTTGATGAAATGCATGAATATTTTCCATATTTCAAAGGAACTGTTTACTGTGGTTAACATAAGAAGATTTCTCGAGTCCTGATAAATATTAGAATTTTCTTCCCATCTGCAAGATCGTGACTTAGTTATGGAGGTGTATACTCTCATTAATTGTCATTGCACATTGAACCGATGTTTTTAAGGTTATAATATTAATATTTGACAAGTCATTATACTAATAGTGTATAATATTAACGTGCTTGGCAACTTACCAGATATCACAACTTTAATTGTCTAGTCAACGTACGGTGTTTGCTGAGCTATATATGCACAATTGTAAATGCTTTTTAACTTATTGCCGTGTAAAAACAAGGTTTCTCTGTTACTATACATTGCCTCAGAGAGTATTTTTGCAAGTCGTACTATTTATAAGTACAAATTGATAATGGTACAAATCCATGTCTAACACATCAATTTGAAAATACCATTGCACAGATTCCCATTTACTACTCATACAGGATTATAATTATATTCAGAACTCACTATTAATTTATGGTATTGTCATTAATGTCTATGTTTTTACAAAAAGAAAACCTCATGGAAGGTAAGATTGCTACTGTATATTAAACATTTGCTAGGGACTACATATATACAATTGTGTACATGTTACACCACATGGATCTACTTGATTTAACTTTTGTATATTGTTGGCAAATGGACGTCTTCTGTAGTATATATTTTATCGCAAGGACTGACATCATCATGCAAGAATTTACTTTAAATCCCATACTTAATTTCTCTTGCAACAACCACTAATCTGGGAGAGGTTTATGATCAGATCTAGTATTATCATACCGCTTAGAATTATAAAAACTAGTTCATTCCTACCACCAAACCACAAACTTGGGTCTGTTTACCTAAACTGAATTGCCTCCTCGGCACCAACTCTCTTTGCAACCTCGCGTAACTCAGATTGTTCCTGCTCATCCCGTATATGACCGCTACACACAAAGGTCTAAGTACGCGAAAAAGGAGAGGATGATGTGGAATGGCGTTGGAAAGTTGAGGAGAAAGGGAGGGGGAGGAGGCGGAGGACCAAGAGAGGATGGAAGAACCACTCGCAGTGGTTCTGGTACTGCTGTCATCACAAACGTCTTCCAGCGGAAACGGGTAGGAGGCGGCAAAGGGGTTCTCTCCCATCTCTTCTTCAATTTTCTTCTTCATTTTTTTACTTGTTTGGGATTGACAAGATTTAAGCGTGAGGATGTGATGAAATTTCAGATTCATCATATTAACTCATTTAAATTCAAATTAACATGTAAGCAGGAAACGTTGAGGGGATGATTGATATAACTTTCTGACCTCCCTAGCATCCAACGACTTTGGTAAGAACCAGATTATTATACTCATTTCAGTAGGATTACGAATGAAAGAGATAGAACTGGATAAGTATGGATTGGAGCTACTCTACAATTACAGGATGAGTTGGAGGACCCACTATGGCTCTTGAGAAAAACCATATTGGAGGTGAAGTTCATGCACTTTCATATTAGAAAAAATATTTCAGTACTTAAATAATCAATATCTTTATCATGATTCATATCGAGGGAAAAGAAAGAGTGCAATCCTAATTATGAAGCAAACACAACAGCAGAAGCATCTTGTTACAGTATGCAAGTTTAAGTACAAAATAATCATAGATGATTTTTAAGAGAGAAGTCCATCATTTATATGTATGATTATGAAAGGAATTCACCTCCATTTGAATAGATATCAACGACAGCGTCATACGTTTATGCGTCTCTATTCGTCAACGTTGTTTCTATCTTGTACAACTTACGTAATTGTAAACTTTCAAACCATAAATTGGAAAAGGCAGAATAGTTTACCCAAAAGGGCTTCCATCTAATTGGATGAGCTTATGGTTCGCTCAATTCATCACTCAAAACACGGTGCAAAAGATTGTCCACAATGCGACTTCTTGATTTAGTTCTGCATCATAATGGAGGAAATTCATAAAATCAGGACTGCATGCAAATTGCAAAATAGATAGAAGATATTAAAAAAACACTAAAAGGGAAATACAAACCCAATGCGTCGCCTCCTTTCTTTTCTTTCTTTATCCTGAAGAGAAAGATATTATTAAGCATGTGGGACATGGGAAAAGAGGCAACCATTAATAATTCCGTAAGCCAATGACAAATTCCTGACATAGCTTTATTTATGAAATAAAATGATAATAGTAGAACATGAATATTTTTTGTAGTTGTCTCTCCTAAGAAATTGGATGTTTCTGGCTCTATAGGTTCACAATTTTTTAGATATTGAAGTTTAAATTGAGAAAAATTAAAGTGCTTAGATCATTGTCTTTTGATCGTCAAACTATATAGTTATGAAACTAATCACTTACATCATCATCATCTCCAGATGCATTATCTTTCTGCAAATCCTGTTCTGCAAAAAAGGCTTCCAAGACAAAGGCTAGAACCTGAAACATTATACAATATTCGAATATAAAACTTGATGACAAGAAGAGACTACAAAATGGAACCTTAAGCTGGTTAGACTATCACACACACACACACACCAAATAAAAAGAAAACACTTGGACTTTCTAACTAAAAGCAACTGCATAGAATAGCCCCGGACCAGTTGATGGCGAGTTCTTCTCACTCTCTAACTATAAATTATCAGATACATGTTTCCCGTGCTCTACCACTATGATAAATATTTTACAGTTTCAACACACACATTGAAGATACACATGTACGCATTGTTAGAATTAGTTTGGTAATTGGATGTTTGATACAATTTAATGGTCAATATCAAGTTGTATTAATGCATCTCAATTCATGGAATTCAATGTTTTCAACTATCTCTGGGAACTTCTTAATCCCACATTGGGGAGAGATAAAACTGTCTAATGACATATATGGGAAGTCCTAAAATCAGCCTGGAACTAGACCAGAGGGGATTTTAGACTACCACACACACACGCGCGTATGCACCCGTTGCGCCACGTGCCGGGTGCGAGTGTAGGTGAGGTTGTGGGTTGATCTATGAGCCATATTTTGTTTTTGGATGCGTCATTTGAATTCCAAAGCCGTAATCCGTCCCTTGATATTCCCCCATTTATTTTTGTTAGAGTAATCGATACTCTGATGTGTTATTCCATAGAGCCCTCGGGTCTCTTATATAGAGAGAAAACCCTTGGGTAAATTACATAGATGTACAATATATAAATAGAAAATACGAAACAGTACATCGCAACATATATAAACCTCCACACTCCCCCTCAAGATGGAGCATAGATATCTATCATGCTCAGCTTGGAAGAACATCTCTGGAAAGGTCCTCTGAGCAATGGCTTGGTGAATATATCAGCAGTCTGATCCTCTGAACTGACATGAGAGGTGGAAATGAAGCCCTTCTGAATCATGTCTCTAGTATAGTGACAATCTACCTCGATGTGCTTTGTTCTCTCATGAAAAGCTGGATTATTGGCAATAAATAATGCTGCTTGATTGTCACATTGGAGATTCATCGGCAAGGAGACATCTACATTCAAATCTTCTAAGACTGCTCTAACCCACATCATTTCTGCGCTTGTTTGTGCCATGGCTCTGTACTCGGATTCGGCACTGGATCTCGCCACAACAGTCTGTTTCTTGCTTTTCCAAGAAACTAAAGAGCTTCCTATGAAGATAGCGAATCCAGAAGTAGATTTACGATCCCTTGGACATCCTGCATAATCTGCATCTGCACAAGCTGAAATAGACAGATCTGTATCTTTCCTGAATAGCAACCCTGTGCCTGGAGAAGACTTCAGATATCTCAATATCATATACAAGGCATCCATATGCACTTGCCTCGGCTGCTCCATAAATTGACTCACCCGGTTTACTGCAAAGGCAATATCCGGTCGAGTTATAGTAATGTATAAGAGCTTCCCCACCATCTCTCTATACCTCCTTTTGTCCACCTCCTCGGTATCATCATCGTACAGCTTCATGCTTGGGTCCATAGGTGTACTTGAAGGTCTGCATCCAGTCACTCCTGTTTCAACTAGCAAGTCTGTGACATATTTTCTCTGAGTCATTACCATTCCTTGTGCATTTCTAGCAAACTCTATCCCCAGAAAATATCGTATCGTGCCCAGGTCCTTCGTAATGAACTGGCTTCCCAACAGGGACTTGGTTGTCTCAATTCCCTGAGCATCATCTCCTGTAACCAAGATGTCATCAACATATATCATGACAACAACTGTACCTCTAGGAGTCTTCTGGATGAACAGTGAATGATCCGCATTTGATCTCCTGAACCCCTGCCTTTCAATTAGATGGGAAAGCTTCTGGAACCATGCTCGGGGACTCTGTTTGAGGCCATAGATAGCCTTATGAGGTCTGCACACCATCTGAGTCTCCCCCTCAGCAACAAACCCTGGTGGCTGCTGCATGTAGACTTCCTCCTGTAGGTCACCATACAAGAAAGCATTCTTGACGTCAAGCTGAAAAATGGTCCAGTTACGTACCACAGCAACAGATAGGAGGATACGAAGGGTAGAGTGTCTAGCCACTGGTGAAAAAGTATCCAAATAATCTACCCCATATGTCTGGGTAAATCCCCGTGCTACAAGTCTGGCCTTGTATCTGTCGAGACGTCCATCCGCATGATATTTCACCGTAAACACCCACTTGCAACTCACCACAGAGGCACCTGGAGGAATGGGGACAAGAGACCAAGTCCCTCTAGACTGCAAGGCACGCATCTCCTCTTCCATGGCTAGACGCCAGCAATCAATCTTCATGGCATCTTGATAGGTCCGTGGAATATCAACTGACGAGACAACAACTGCAAATTTCTGGAAATCCCCATTGAGACGATGAAATGAGACTTGAAAGGCAAGAGGATATGAAGCACATTTTCTTCGCTGCTTCCTGTGAGCAATGGGCCGATCCAGATCATCTATCACTGTGTTGACTGGTTGGTCTTCCTCCTGTAGTAACGGCTCATGCACTTGTGCATTGTCTAACCCATCATCAGTGATAACATCAGAACATACCTGAGGCGTGTTGGATGGTTGGCATGTAGCTTGAGCAGGGCTGTCCGCCTTGTATAGAACTTAAGAAAAGGTACAATAGGAGGAGGTGGTGGTGGTGGTGGTGGTGGAGGTGGTGGTGCTGGAGTAGAGGGTTGACCC
This sequence comes from Ottelia alismoides, assembly GCA_037367405.1. NCBI lineage: Eukaryota > Viridiplantae > Streptophyta > Magnoliopsida > Alismatales > Hydrocharitaceae > Ottelia > Ottelia alismoides. The sequence goes on along the minus strand of JAZKJV010002181.1, from coordinate 286,515 downwards.
AGGCTTAGAGGTGGAGGCACATAGACATTAGAATCAGTGGATGTGGATGTGACCAATCTGTCACCTGCAGGTGAGAAGTACATGACTGGTTCGAAAAATGTAACATCAGCACTCACATAGTATTTGTCATGAACGGGGTCATAGCAACGATATCCTTTCTGTGTCCTGGAGTAGCCCACAAAAACACACTTGATAGCCTTAGGAGAGAGCTTATCAAGTCCTGGAGATAAGCGGTGGACAAACGCAACAATGCCAAAGATTCAAGGTGTAAGTGTAAACAAATCTTTGTCAGGAAAGAGAACAGAGATAGGAGACTTTTCTCCAAGAACAGTAGTAGGCATGCGGTTGACCAGATAGCACGCTGTAAGTATACCGTCTCCCCAAAAGGATAATGGGGCACAACTCTGAATAAGTAATGTGCGAGCAATATCAAGGAAATGTCGATGCTTCCGTTATGCAACCCCATTTTGTTGAGATGTGTATGCACATGTGGTTTGGTGGATAATGCCTTTAGACGAAAGAAAGCGAGCAAGGGAATGGGTGCAGAATTCCAATGCATTGTCAGTACGCACATACTTAACAGTAGATGAAAAAACATTCTGAACTTCATTGATAAGATTTTGAATAACACTTCCTGCTTCTGATTTATTTTTAAGAAGAAAAGTCCAGGATACTCGAGTCAATCATCAACAACAACTAGATAGAACCTGTGCCCCTGATGATCTGGGACACGACTGGGACCCCAAATATCTATGTGGAATAACTCAAATGGGGAGCGACTGCTCCGCCTCTGACGACTGGGGAAGCTGGACCGATGGTGCTTCCCTAACTGACGGGCTTCACAACGAAACGACGAACTCGGAGAGATCTGAGGCAGGAGGTGACGCATTTTCTGTAGCGACAGGTGACCAAATCGAAGATGCCAGGTATATGGAGATACAGAGCTCTGGGAATGTAGTGAGACGCCAGCATAAGAATTCCGTACAAGACGATATAGGCCATTGTGCTCAGAACCACAGCCAATCACCTTGCCCGTTAGTATGTCCTGAAAAATAACAGACGATGGGTCAAAAATAGCACGACAGTGTAAATCTCGTGTAATCTGACTAATGGATAAGAGATTCATTGAGAATTCTGGTGCATGTAGAACATTCTGTAAGTGCATGGCGGGCAGCAAAGCCGTCTCCCCCTGACCGATGATAGGGGAATGAGTGCCATCAGCAATGAGTACAGAGCGACCAGGCTGAACAGCTCTATAGGACTGCAGAATATCTCTCTCACGACAAAGATGATGGGTGGCTCCAGAATCAACAATCCATCCTGTGAGATCATGGTTATGATATGAGACTGAAGGACTACCTGAGGCACTGGCTGAAGCAGATGTACTAGCTGACGCCGAAGCCGCAACATTAGAAGCATCAACACCCTCTGACGATGACTGTGGCATGATATCACGAAGCCGCGCCACTAGCTCCTCGAACCTGTTATCTGGAGTAGATGCTGGTGGACCCTGAACATGATCAGCGACACGTGCAGAAGGAGGGAAGCCATGCTTGGAATAGCATGTATCCTCCGAGTGACCAGTACGACGACATAATGAGCACGTAGAGCGTATGCGACCTCCACGGCCACGTCCACCACTTCCTCTGCCATGAAATGAGGATGAACTACCTCGTCCTCTGGAGACAGCCATTGCCGAGGGAGGTGTAGTCGCTGTATTCGATGGAACTGGTACACGACTGAGCCGTCTGTAGACTTCTTCCATCGGTGGAATGGTGGCATCGGCAAGGATCTGAGAGCGTGCTGCCTCATATTCAGGATCAAGGGTAGCAAGTAAGACGCCAACCATAGTGGCGTTGCGGAACGTCTTCTGCTGTTCCGGCGTGGCTGTGAGTGGGATTGTGCTATAAAGTTTCTCGAACATTCCACGAAGAGACGTGTACAGGGAATGAAGAGGCCTCCCATTTTGCTTCGTGGTAAAGATATCATGCTGCAACTGTAGCATCTTGGTCTCGTTCCGTATCTGAGAGTACGTCGTGGCCAGAATATCCCACATCGCCTTGGCGGTGGGCTGATAGAGGACATCATTTGCTATCTCCGTCGTGAGCGTTCCTGACAGCCAAACTTTGGCATACGCGTCATCAGCCTCCCATGAGGCATATATTCCTGTCTTCTCCAGCGGTTCATCTTCGGTAAGAATATGCTTCTTACCACACGACTTCATGAGACTGAGGAACTGCATAGCCCACAGTTCGTAGTTCGTCCCGTTCATTTTAACGATAGGTGCCGAACCTTTAAAGGCACCGATGGCGGGCATATCGACCTTTTGATCTGACATACTGCCGGAGAAGAACAACTAGAGATGATAGACCAAGAAACTGGTGTCTACCAAGACCTGTGAGGATTCAAGTGCATATGTAGACGTTATGCACTTGAACCCATCATCTATCCGGGACCGACCGAAGGAGAGCCGCCCCGGGGACGAGTAGAGGCTGTGGAAGCCTCTACGGAAGAGAGAGGCGGCGGCTGGAGGAGGGTCCCGGCGGCTGTGTGGCGGCGGGGGGGGGGGGGGGGTCCCGGCAGCGGGGCTTGAGGTCTGGCGGGGCCGAGGACGGCGGAGGAGGGGCCCCGGCGAGGTTGGAAGCCTGGCTGGGGTAGCGCGGGGGCCCGTTGGAGGGCTGGACTGGCCGGCGGGGACGACTGGGGCGGCTGGAGGGGCCGGCGGGGGGGGGGGGGGCGGGTGGAGAAAAAAACCCTAGGGTTAGGGTTTTGGCTCTGATACCATGTTAGAGTAATCGATACTCTGATGTGTTATTCCATAGAGCCCTCGGGTCTCTTATATAGAGAGAAAACTCTTGGGTAAATTACATAGACGTACAATATATAAATAGAAAATACGAAACAGTACATCGCAACATATATAAACCTCTACAATTTTCAACATGGTATCAGAGTGATTCAGTTCTGCAGATTGTTTTTCCAGTTTCAATTCTGATTTTATTCTTAAAAGTTATTATTTTTTTGATGGAGATTATGTTCTTGTTCTGCATGAGATCGTCCAATATCAGAAGGAAACTAGAGTTCTGAATTAAAACTTAACCGCAACAGTAAATGGCGACGCATTGTTCTCCAACGCTACTTCGCATCTCTAGGTCAGTGGTGGTGCAAGATGAAACCAACAACGTGACCTCTGCCCAATGAAGCTCCCAAGTGGCGATATCAAAGATCTCAGGCATCACCACCACAACAGGTCATGCCCTCACGCAAACTATCCCATGCGGCAATCATCTCATGCTCCATTCAGATCAACGTGGTGTAAGGCCTACTCGAATCAGATCAAGGCGGTGGTGCTCCGTTATGGTTCTCTGCCACGTAAAGAAGCCCTCCTCTTATGGATCAAGCCAACACAAGTTCCGACAGCCTCCAGATCACGTTGTGTACTTTCCTCCATATCACAGCCAACCTCGCTCTAGATCACTGACGCCTCTCCAAGCTCTGTATGCCTCCTCCTCCAAGAACCAATGCGGCGACGCTATGAGGTTCCCTTCGGGGGAACCCTGAAGCTTGTGAAAAAGGGGGGGACATGATTACCCCTCCTGTGCTTTGTATTAAAAAAAGGGCTGAATGTATTGGACCTAAAGTGGGCTGCTTTAAAAAAAGGAAGAAAAGAAAGAAAGTTGGCCGGAGTTTGAAGAAAAAAACAAGAGCATATGTTTTGAGCCAACATTGGGCTTCAGTTTAAAGAAAAAGAGAAGAAATAAGGAAAACAGGAGGACCCAATGAGAAAAAAAGAGCCAGTTAAAAAAAACGAATAGTCGGAAAAAAGACTGGCTTTAGAAAAAAGAAGCCGTACGAGAAAAAAATAAAAACTAATTAAAAAGAAAAAAAATTGCATGTTCTTCATTGTTTCTCCCAACTTGGTCATCTATTTCTCCTTCCTGACAAGTATAGGAGAAAGGAGGAGTGAGAGAGGGTATGTTCTTCTACTTGAGATGTATTTATAGGACTTCTACTACGTCCTTCATCATCTACTAGTGGCTCCTCAACAAAAGCAATCTCTTCGGATCCCTATACAAGCGAACCGACTCCAGGTCCCCATAAAAAATGGGAGAGGCCATTCTGGGTTCAAGTATAGGAGAGGCAAACAGGAGGTGTCTAACCCTTCATTACTTTAATATCTGCATAGGGAACGACTACTCTGCATAGAGTGCCTATCCCCCGACTACTCCAGATGGACTTCTCCACCATGGATTGTCTCAAACTTCTACTGCCCATCTACGGCATGACAGACCAACACTCCATACTACTACTATTAGACGTCTTCATCGAGCATCGCCTACTTTCATACATTTTACTATCTGACTTCTACTCCACGCTAGACTTCTTCTACATAGACTCTACTCCAGGCACGGCTTGGTTGTCGTATCGACTCTTCTACAAGCATAACTTGATCGTCGCAGACATGTCCTCGTACGAGGTCTTCTACCAGTAACCAAGGCTTTAAAAAATGCGATGTGGATTGAGACAATTTTCCATTATTAAGGCGACGCGTAAACCTCAAGGCAGTCGAGGCGTAAGCCTTAGTTTATGGAGAAATATATGTAAAATCTATTATTAAACATAATTATATTATCATAAAATCCAAACTTCAAATATTTATAAAATATAATATCATAGATCATAAATATGAATATTTTCAAATTGAATAGGTGTACACAATATACCATATTAATCATATATACGAGTTTGAATTTGTGATATATAATATTATATCGTAAACATGTGAATTCCTAGTATTCTTACAAAAATATGAAAATATACCATACTCATTGTAATGATACAAGCAATTGAATATCATTTGTTGATAGAAAGATGTTCATACTGATTAGAAACAATCATTGTACGATTGCGCTATTTCTTTGATGCAATTATGATTGTAATATAAATGTATAATATATGTCTATGAAATATTATATTTCAGGACTGACATATAATGATATAGTACATTTTTTAAGTCTTTTGACACACACATATGAGGAAATATAACTAACATATATGAGTACTTGACATATCGATTTCATTCAATATATGATGCTTGTTACTAGAGATTTGGACAATAATATTATATATATTATGATTGTGACTCGTATGTTTGTGACTAATATATGCTTTATAGCTTTACTATTATTGTAAAAGTATAGTTTTTATATTTTATTATTTTTTTGCCCTAAAAAATGCACTGTAGACCGAGGCTGCGCTTCGGTACTACCCCACCGCCTCAACCACCTTAATACTACTTCGAGCGGGAGTCTATCCCCATCTTTCTCAGATGTATCGAGTGAATATGAGTTGCATATATTTTCTTTTGTTGCAAGATGCAGCTTTCTCAGCTTCAGCTTGGGGGGGAGTGTTGGTACTCCCCACTCATGTATAGTCTCACATCTACTATTTGTGGGACTCAGTCTTCCTGTGGGGCTATAAATGGAGCCCCATATCCACTGTACTCATTGAGAGATTGCAATCAACGATCCCGCGCTAGAGGCCATCTCTCGTGGTTTCATCCCGCTTCTCATGGAGTAGGGTTCCACGTAAAATCTGATAGTTCCAATTTTATATTTTTTATGTTTATTGTTCTAATTACTGATTCGCTTCTGCATTCTTTATTTTCAACCACCTTAAGAGTGCATTGAGTGATGATGTCATTGGCTATTTCCATGGTGAGAGTACCATAAATCTAAACATGTGCCCATGCACCATCATGTTTCCATGAGGCAATGCCACTAGATTTCTCGACCGACTTAAAATATGTCAAGATATATTCCTTCTTGTGGTTCTGCATGATGCTCATAAATTGCATCGCCAACAACTCATAATTCGTCACATCCATCTTGACGATGTGACATGGATCTTTGAATGCTCCAGATGAAGATAAGATGCTAATCGTTTGATCGACCATGATGGAAGAAGTCATGAGAAGGATATGACTGGGTTGGATATGATGTCGATAACCTGCTCATGCGCAACCTAGTGCATGATGGGGAAGAATGACGCGTGGCTCCGCATGTTAGGGGATGCGTATAGAGGCGGCATGCCATGGTATTGTGGCTAACAGCTAAGGGCGACAACGATGCTGCTGAAACGTGGCCGCGGTGTCGCTGGAGATAGGCGGCAATGGTAGATCCGCTGAAAGATGGGTCGATGCTGTTGTAGGTTGGCAGTGATACAACTAGTGGTTGGCAGCGGTGCCTCTTGCGGGCTGCTAGATGCTGCTAGCTGCTAGGTGTGGCGAGGACTGGATGCAGCTATGCACAAGAGAGAGATGTTTCGATCGACGAGAGGGGTAGGGTTCTGAGGGGAAACAAAGCTCCGATCTAGGACTGCTGCTTTGATTTTGTGAAAGGAAAAATAGAGAATGTATTTCACAAAACCCTAAAGCTCTCTTATATAGGAGAAAAGCTCTATGGGAAAATTACATAAGATAAACCGAAAGATACACAAATATAAAAAAGACCACGAGATATAAGAATCTCAACACTCGCCCTCAAGCTGGAGCATATATGTCTATCATGCTTAGCTTGGAACAAAAACAATGAAAGGGACCCCTCGCTAGAGCTTTGGTAAACATGTCTGTAATCTGATCACCTGAAGCAACATGAGTAGTGGAGATCAACCCCTTCTAGATCAAGTCACGAGTGTAGTGACAATCTTCCTCAATGTGCTTTGTTCTCTCATGAAAGGCTGGATTGTTAGCAATGAACAATGTTGCTTAGTTATCACATTTGAGGTGCATAGGAAGGGGCACCTTAATAGTCAGGTCTGTCAGAACGGATTTAACCCACATCATTTCTATAATCCCTTGGGCCATAGTCCTATATTCTGATTCAACACTGGATCGAGCCACAACTGTCTGTTTCTTACTTTGCCATGAGACCAGTGAGCTACCAACAAACACAATGAAGCATGAAGTAGACTTCCTATCCTTGAGACACCCAGCATAATCCGCATCTGCACATCCAATAACTGTGAGAGATGTATCTCTTCTGAAAAGAAGACATGCTCCTAGAAACGATTTTAGGTATCTCAAAATCATGCACACTGCATCCATGTGAGCCTGTCTGGGCTGCTCCATAAACTGGCCGACTCTGCTCACAACAAATGATATATCAGGTCTGGTAATAGTAACATACAACAACTTTCCTACAACTCTCTGTAACGTCTCTTATCCACCTCTTCAGAGTCATCATCATAAAGCCTAGCAGTAGGATCCATTGGCGTAGTAGCAGGTCTGCATCCTGTCATGCATGTCTTAGATAAAAGGTCAGAGACATACTTCCTTTGTGTCATAAGCATACCCTGTTGACTCCATGCAAACTCCAAGCCAAGGAAGTAACATAGTGTACCAAGGTCCTTAGTCACAAACTGTTGTCCAAGAAAATCCTTAGCTGCCTGAATGCCCTGTTCATCACTACCAGTAACAATGATGTCATCAACATAAATCGGAACAACTGTATCTCTCTGAGTTCTCTTAACAGAAAGAGAATGATCTGCAGTGGATCAGACGAACACCTTCTGTTCAATCAACTATGAGAGCTTCTGAAACCAAGCCCTCGGACTCTGCTTACGACCATATATGGCCTTATGAAGATGGCACACCATACTGGACTCCTCCTCAGCAGCAAACCCTAGTGGCTGCTGCATATAAACCTCCTCCTGTAGGTCACCATACAAGAACGCATTCTTTACATCTAATTGGAAAAGCGATCAGTCACGTACGACAATAACAACAACAAGAATTCGTAGTGTAGAGTGACGCGCAGCATGAGAAAAGGTGTCCTGGTAATCCACCCCATAGGTTTGGGTGAACCCTCGAGCAACCAACCTAGCCTTATATCTATCCACAGTGCCATTCGCTCGGTGTTTCACAGTAAACACCCACTTGCTGCCAACCACAGACATACTTGGTGGAGCCTGTACAACGCTCCATGTGCCACGAGATTGTAAAGTTGCCATCTCCTCCTCCATAGCGAGACGCCAACGGCTACTTCGCAACACTTCCTGATATGTCTTTGGTATTTCCATAGAAGACATTCCCACAATAAACTTCTGAAAATCCTTGGAAAGACGATCCAAGGAAACACGTGAAGCAAGAGGATGCATAGTACAAGCCCGCTTCTGCCTCGGTAGAGCAATAAGTATATCCAGATCTGTAGTACCTGTAGAAGATATAGTATCCACGACATCCTATACTTATGTCTGTACATGCAAATCACCAGTGTCATTAGAAGAACTCAAATGTTCAGTACATACCTTGGGTGTGCTGGATGACGGAGGAGGCACATGAGCATGGGGCCGTCGCTGGTAAACCTATGGAAAGAAAGTAGGAGACGGTGGAGGTGTTGGTGGTGGAGGTGGCGATGGTGGTGGAGGTGGTGGTGGAGGAGGTAGTGGTGGATGTGGTGGAGTAGAATGTGGTAATGACGGAGGAGGAGGCATATAGACCTCTTCTCCATCCTCTGAAGGAGTAAGCATGTCACCTGCGGGAGAAAAATACATAATGGACTCAAAAAAGGCGACATCTGCATGCACTGACGTAGTTGACGGTTCCAAAAATTGCGCGTGTTAAAAATAATTTGTCTATCGTTCGTGCTAAAAATAATGATTTGTCGTGCATTGTAGGCGGCAATCGGAATCGGTCAAGAAAATAACCACAAATTTTATTCAATTTTTAATCTCGTGGTTCTATGTTTATTTTACTTGGGCAAGTCCCAATGTCGAATCCAAGGAGGCAAAGGAACAACCTAGAATTATGATTATCAAAATTCGTGCGCGGTTTTCAAGGCGGTCTTTTTTTTGTAATTTTTAATGCCATAAAAGATGCAAAATGCAATTTTGGCCTATTTTAGGGACTAAAATATAAATTACGCACAAACGATGTCCGAAAAATATGAAACCTGACCGAGATGATAATTATGATGAAATGAATGTACTGTAATTTTTTGAAATTTTTGGATGCAATATGAATTTTTTTTATGAATTTTTAAATGCAAACAAAATAAATTTCAATATTTAATTATAATAAATATTAAACCTAATTATTTTCAAGGAACAAAATTATCTAAGATCTATCACTAGGTGATTGATCTCAGAAAATCCTAAACCTCAAAAATACTAGTTTCAATACCTATAAAAATCAAACATTGAAATATGCAAAATGATTTTACAGGGCAATCTATGCACGAAATGCAATACTTTTTGGGCACAATGCCAAGCACAATTAATTCTACAATATGTGATTTTTCGACAACTTTTAGAGCAACGGTTAATCAATGATAAATTTAAGAGCACAAACTGGGCAAAATATGCAAATTTCCACAAAACAATTAATTATTAATAACCAATGATCACAAAAATATCCACGATATGTCAAGATGTAGAGAATTAAATGAGGAACATCATGCTATTTTTGGATAAATAAAATAATGGCATGTAGAGGTTTAAAATCACTAGGGAACACAGGGGTATTTCAACAATAAAATAAAATAAATAAGTAAATAAAAATGAACAGTGGGGGACCTAGATATAATTACCAATTACTAGAGGGGTTGCCTTGCAAAATTTCCCCCACGTCACGTGCCAAGCACGTGACATGGTCGGTTGGGGCCTGCATGTAATATGGAGGAGGACCGGGGGCTCTTATGCAAATTGCCCACGGGGCACGTGCGCAGCACGTGACCCCTGGGCTGACGTAAGCGCTGACGTACCCCCGGGACGTACGTGCCTCGCACGTGCGCGGGGGTCTCGGGTCAGCCCTCGGCGGCGCGACTGTGGAGAGGTGGAGGAGGTAGGCCAAAAGGCCTCCGGCGACGACACAACAGGTGGATGGAGGCGGTGTTGTGGAGTAGGCCAAGATGCTGCTGGATGGCGAGGCTCCTGGCGTGGATGTCGAGGAGCTGAGGGCGATGCGTCTAGACGGTGGTGTGGTGTCGGTGCTTTGGAGCGGTGGTTGTTGATGAAGCTTTGAGGCGATGACGTAACGGTCGTTGAAGACGATCGGAGGCTCCTAGCGGTGAAGGTCGAAGTCGTCCGTAGTTGGCTCGACAGCCAGGAGCGGCCGGAGCTGAGCAGTACGACGGAGCGGTTGCCATGGGCTGCGACGGCCACAGGGGTAGGCGGATCTCGTCGAGGAAGAAGAATGCCCGGGCTGTCACCCCGGTGTCCGTTGGAGTGCGACTCAGCGGATGAAGGCTTCTGGGGCGTCGGTGAGTCTTTTATAGGCGAGGAGCGAGCGGACGACGATGGGAATAGACAAGGCAAGATCTGGAGAATATCGGAGATTGATCTGATGGCGGCGATAGATTGTGATACGGCGGCGCGGTGAAATCGCGGTGATTGGTGGTCGGAGATCGGTGATGGGGGAATCGACCGAGATTCGCGGCGGAATCGAAGGCGGAGGGCGATACGGCGGGCGGAAGTTGCGAGACGGGCGGCGAAAATTGGGGACGACGGGGATGATGAGGGAGACGCACATGTGCCGTCCGATCGAGCGCGATCGGACGATCCCTGTTGCGCTACGTGGCAGGTGCTTGAGGAAGGAGAGGCGCACGTGCTTGGCGCATGCCTGGGAGGCACGTGCCTCGTACGTGCGGTGGCTTTTTATTTTTATTTTATAAAAACGAATAAAAAATACAAAAAATGGCTGATATGTGGCAGCTCCAGGAGCTGCCACGTGTCAACTCCACAAAATTTGAAAAATAAAGATTTTGTAAAATCAAAAATAAATAGCAAACAACCTCGGATCTAAAAATTTTCTTCACGAAAATTGCTCGTCTCTATGAGATCTACAACTTTCATGAAGACATCAAAATCAAAATCGATCAAATGCACAAAGTGATATTTTTGGGATATCCATTTTGGGTTTTATAATTTTTATGTCATTTTTAAATCAGATAAAAATCCGAAAAAATATGGTAAAATCAAAGATAAATAATTACACATTAATCTAATTTTTTTGGATTTTTATTAATTAAGAAAAACGAAGAGATAAAATAAGACATGAAAAAGACCAATTTTGTACAAATGGTTAGTGAAGACTCGGACTCAATTTGTTTCTTTGAATTCAAGCTCAATTTGGCTTTGGATTTTTGCGCATTTTAATAAAACTTTTATCAAAGAAGACAAATAAAAAAGAAATGAACTAAAATAGGTTAAATATGTACATAAAATACTAGGTCAAAAACCGCTAAAATACAAAATTTACAAAAGAGGCCCAAAATCCAACTTTCACATATGAACTCCGAATCACTTGAACTTGGTCTTGTTTTGAAGAATATTGAACGTACATTAGTTCAAAAGTGAGTAGGATTAAAACGGACATTGGATGAGGAAGATATGAGGTTTTTAGTCCGGAAATCCTGAAACTAGGGTTTGGGTTTTTGGTCCACATATTTGGGTTAGTAATTTTTTAGTATTTTTCATTTATTCTTGTTAGTGATATGTACACAGTGGACATGATTTTGGGTTATTCGGAGTTGGCATGAATGAGTTAAAAATTAGGGAAGTTAGGATATTTACAGGTCATTTTTGGCTTGGATTTTTGGCTTCTTATTTTGTGCAGAATTAGTGCTAAAATGCAATTCTTATGAAAACATGCATGAATGCTAATTATGCAGAATAGATGCAGAAATGCTGTTGATTTTGAGGGATTTGAGCTTAATAAATGAGATTTAGAGTGATGAATCCGAGATTCATTAGTAGTACCTTTGTCGAACAGGGTCAAAGCAACGATATCCCTTTTGAGTCTTGAAATACCCAACAAATACACATTTGACAGCTCTAGGAAAGAGCTTGTCAAGACCATGAGACAACTGATGAACAAAAGCTACTGAACCGAAAACACGAGGCGTAAGCAAGAAAAGATCCGTCTCAGGAAACGCAATCAAGAACGGGATAAAGGCATACGATTTACTAGATAACAAGCAGTTAGAACCGTATCTCCCCAGTATGAATGAAGAGCATAACTCTGAATCAAAAGGGTTCTGGTAACGTCCAAAAGATGGCGGTGTTTCCGTTCAGCCACCCCATTCTTTTGGGAAGTATATGCACAAAATGTCTGATGCACAATACCATGAGATCTAAGGAATTGAGAAAGCCGAGTACTGCAAAATTCTAGTGCATTATCAGAACACATAAACTTGACTTTTGCAGAAAAAATGTTCTTTATTTCATTAATAAAGAACTGAATAACATGACCAACATCAGACTTGTTCTTAAGAAAAGAAACCCAAGACAATCGCGAAAACTCATCAACAACAACAAGATAAAACCAGTGTCCCTGATGATCTGGGACTGTGACACGACGCGGATCCCAAATATCAAAATGGACCTCCCCCTGACCAGTAATAGGGGAGTGTGTCCCACCTGCTATCACAACAGATTGTCTAGGCTGAGTAGGATGAAAAACACTAAACTGGCCTCTGTCATCACAGAGATGATGGGATGCTCAGGAATCCATGATCCATTCCGACAAGTCTGCCCTGTAACAATTAGTAAAGGCATATTCTATACCTGACGTAGATGCAGATGCTAAGGCAACTACCTCTGAGGATCCTGAAGGAGAGCTGGTAAATCCATAAGTAGCAGGCATAATCTCCCTTAGTCGTGCTACAAGCTCATCAAATCTCTGATCAGATGCAGGTGATGGACTCCCAGCCTGTTGTCTCTGCTCTGCAACTTGAGCTGAAGTAGGAAACCCATGCTTGGAATAGCAGGTTTCCTCAGAGTGGCCTGTCCTGTAGCAGTAGGTGCACGACTGACGGGGTTGACCACCCCCTCCTCTGTCGCGGCTAGGGCCTCCCCTACGGCGATATGGTGTAGGGCTTCCTCTACCACGTGACGTCGCCATAGCTGAAGAAGTCTGAGACTGTAAAGTACTACCTGAGGATATAGATAGTCTACTCAATCTGCGATATGCCTCCTCCATCGGATGTATGGTAGCATCAGTAAGGATCTGGGCACGAGCTGCGTCATACTCAGGGTCAAGGGCTGCTAGAAAGACCCCAGTCATCACAGAGTCTCTGTACGCCTTTAGCTGCTCTGGTGTAGCAGTCAAGGGAATGTATCCATGTAACTTCTCAAACATACCCTTCAAAGAAGTATAGAGGGTATGAAGGGGGGTGACCATCCATTCTACTTCGATGTGAAGATATCGTGCTGGAGCTGCAGTATCTTCGACTCATTCTTCGTCGGAGAGTATGTAGCGGCGAGAATATCCCACATAGCCTTTGTAGTAGGCTGACTCAAGATATCATTTGCTATCTCCGTGGACACAGTCCCGGATAGCCACACGCTTGCATATGCATCATCTGCCTCCCATGAGGCATTTGTCCCAGTCTTGTCACGTTGCTCCTCTGTTGTGAGGATGTGCTTCTTGTCATTGCAATGCATTAAACTCATGAACTGCATGGCCCACAGTTCATAATTGGTTCCATCCATTTTAACGATGGGTGCTGGACCTTTGAAGGTACCCAGGGATGAGACTTCTGCTTTGTTGTCAGACATGATGACAACTATCGCCAAGACTGGGTCAGCAACAAGAAAGACCTGTGTCTACACCGACATACAGGCATGGCCTTAAATTTCAACGAAATTCGATCGAAATTCGGTTGAATTTCGGTTTCGGTCAAGTACCGATATCGAAAGCAGTATGTATTTCTGTTTCCAGTATTTCGACCCCATACTGAATTTCGGTCCATTTCGACATCTTTCGGTTGAAATGATAGAAAGGTGGAATATCTTCACATGCAAGCATCGAATTTTGACCGAAATTTGTCTTTGTCGGCTTCTTTCGGCCGAAATGGTCAAAAAAATGGTGAAATGACTAAAGAAAAATGTGAAATGACTAAAGTTGGCTAGATTCTTTGAATTTTGGACACATTAGGTATAGATTCTTTGAAATTTGGATTCACTAGGACACCTACCTAATATTTTAGACACCTATTAGAAGATATATTGGATTTCATCCATATTATATTGGTTGTAGGCCCCTGATAAAGATTCTTTGGAGGCCTATAAATGGTGCCATCCATTGCACCATTTCACCACACACACAACTCAAAGAGTTCTCACAATTTACAAGCCTTCTTGCTTTTCTTGCTCTCTCCTTGACGATAAGTTTTACTGTGTTTGTGATTGTCTGTAAGTACTTTCATTATAATTTTGTTGCTATCTATGATTAATTCTCAATTTGTCACTGCTCTAAATATGTAATGAATGTCTGCTACACCATTTTGAAAAATTAAAGCAGATTTTTGATGCTAAAATCAACATCTAAATATACATCATTTTCGACAAACACCACCACTGGTATTGGCGAGACCCCCGTACTGGTAGGGTATGATGGCATAGGGGGACATCAGACCGTTCGACATATGTGTTCAGCAGAACATACAGTTAGGAATCAAATCATACGATCCATATCAACACTTTAGATATCTTTAAGGACAACTATAGCCAATGACTCCCTTTTTGATAAATTTTTTCAGTGATAATTATAGTCAATATATTTCTTTTGATTTGATACAAATTTAGTAGATTGATTTATGGATTTTACATATCCATTTTTTCATCTTCTTATCTTCGTAATATCATCATATATTACATTGTTAATTTGTCAATGCTCAAGACGTGAAGATAATGGCTTCTGACTCTGGTGCCGACTCTCAATCTGGGTCTAGGCAACATACAATGGCCGGTGGAGAGATTGGATGGAAATATGCTACCTCTCTTGACAACAACAAGTCAAAATCTCAGTGCAAATTTTGTGGGAAGATAATTGGAGGAATCACAATACTGAAACAACATCTCGTTGGCGGTTACGTGAATGTGGCTAAATGCGCTACATATCCAAAAGAGATCAGAGCTGAAGTGAAGGCTCACTTGGAAGGGAAGAGTGAGAAGAAGAAGGAATAGGGGCGGAGAGATGAGGAGTTTAATGGATTCATGTTCCATAGAGAGTTCAATGTCTTGTCTGATTCCGATGACGAAGATATCCAATAGCCACAAGATATTCAAACAGAGGCTGAGAGAAATGCATATAAGGCAGCATTACGCGACTTTATGAGGAACGAACATGAGAGACGGGAACTTAGTGGTCGTGATGGACTTAGACGTGTCGATGGTAGTTTAAGGTTCCCGATAAATATTGGATCGGGAAGCGACAGTGGAAGTGGTGCAGCTATGGTGCCATCAAAGAAGAAACAAAAGGGTATAAAAGCATTTCTGAGAAGGAGCAGTTCCGGTCACTATGTTCCGAGCAAAGATCCAAAGCAAAAGACATTAAAGGGCATGTTCGGTAATATGAGGGAACAGATAGGAAGGGCTATTACAAAGTTGTTTGTTGGAGAGGGTATTCCGGCAAATGTGGCAAAGGGACCCTTCTTGCAGCATGCAATTGATGAGATTGCTACAGTAGGAGGAGGCGTGACATCTCCTACTCCGTACGAGATAATGAACAAGTATCTCCCCATGGAGAAAGAGGAGATTGGGGAGTATATTGTCGAATTGAAGAAGTGGCCTGAGTATGGTGTGACCCTCATGTTTGATGGTTGGACAAACTATACGAGAAAGCAAATCATCAATTTCCTCGTATATTGTGAAGAAAAAACAATATCTATAAGGTTTGTAGATGCATCTGAGCATGTCAAGAGTCACAAGTACATACTCAAACTCTTGAAAGATGTCATAGAAGAGATCGGTCAAGAGAACATTGTTTAAATTGTGACCGACAATGGGAGTAATTTCAAGAAGGCTGGTGAGATGATAATGTCTTCCAACAGGTATGGCATCTTCTGGACTCCTTGTGCTGCACATTGCATAGACCTGATTCTTAAAGATTTTGGAAAGAGGAAAATCCTCATGAATGTTGTTGATAATGCACGATCAATCACGAAATTCATCTATAACCATTCAAAAGTCCTAGCATTGATGTGAAGGATGTGTGGTGGTGACATCGTAATGCCTGGAATTACAAGATTTGCAATCAATTTCATAGAGTTGCAAAGCATGCAACAACACAAAGTTGGTTTAAAGAAAATATGTTGTTCAGGGGAATGGTTCGAGATTCCCAAGGTTCGCACCGATCAAGGAAGAAGGGCAGAAACCTTGATCAACAACGTCATTTTTTGGGATGACAATGCCCGAGCGATAAAAATTATGGAGCCGGTTGTGTCTGTCTTGAGAATAGTGGATGGTGACAAGAAACCAACCATGGGTATGATATACTGCGGGTGATGAAGGAGAAAGTGAAACAAAATGTAGGAAAAGGTTATAAGGTGTGGTTGGGCATCATCGACGAACGTTGGTCGAAATTGTTGTCATATCCTCTTCACCAAGCTGGTATGCATTTTGTACGTTAGACTCTTTAAGTTAATATTCTAGCTTTATTCAATCACCATTAAGTAGTGTTGGGAAAAATGAATGAGATTATTTATTCCATAAGCCCTAGGCTCTCTTATATAGGAGAGTAGCCTATCGGTAAATTACATAAAGAAGACAACTGAAAAATAAAATGAAGAAGAGGTACAGGTATTCTATATGCGTCAACACTCCCCCTCAAGATGGAGCATAGATATCAATCATGCTCAGCTTGGACGCACACTTCTGGAATGGGCCTTGAAGTAATGCCTTGGTGAAAATATCAGCAGTCTGATTCTTTGATGTGACGTGAGATGTAGCAATGAACCCCTTCTGAACCATGTCACGTATGTAGTGACAGTCAACCTCAATGTGCTTGGTCCTCTCATGAAAGGCTGGGTTGTTTGCAATGAACAAGGCGGCCTGATTGTCACATTCCAACATCATAGGAAGAGGTATATCAAGACATAGATCTGCAAGTAAAGATTTCACCCACATCATTTCTGTGCTAGCCTGGGCCATAGCCCTGTATTCGGATTCAGCACTGGATCTAGCTACCACTGTCTGTTTCTTGCTTCTCCACGAGACTAGGGCATCTCCAACATAGACTGCAAATCATGATGTGGACTTCCTGTCCTTGGGGCATCCTGCATAGTCTGCATCAGCACATGCCGTGATAGAGATCTCCTTTCCTTTCTTAAATAGCAAGCCTGCACCTGGAGATGATTTTAAATATCTCAGAATCATGTGTATTGCATCCATATGGGCCTGACGTGATTGCTCCATGAACTGGCTCACACGACTCACTGCAAATGATATGTCAGGTCTAGTTATCGTGACATACAGTAGTTTGCCTACCAGTTCTCTGTACCTTCTCTTGTCCACCTCTTCTGTGTCATCATCATAGAGCTTCATGCTGGGATCCATTGGTGTCGTAGCAGGTCGACACCCTAGCATACCTGTCTCACTCAATAGATCTGTAACATATTTCCTCTGCGACATTACTAATCCATATGGATTTCTAGCAAACTCCAGCCCCAGAAAATATCTAAGGACTCCCAAGTCCTTGGTGACAAACTCGGTCCCCAACCTTTCCTTTGCCTGCTTGATGCCCTGCTCTTCATCTCCTGTAATCAAGATATCATCAACATAAACCATGATTACAATGATACCTCTAGCCGTCTTCTGTACAAACAAGGAATGATCAGCATTGGAGCGTTTATATCCTTGTTTCTCAAAAAGATCTGAAAGCTTCTGAAACCACGCTCTGGGGCTCTGCTTAAGGCCATAGATGGCCTTATGTAATCTGCATACCTTGGAACACTCCCCCTCAACAGCAAAACCAGGTGGCTGTTGCATATAAACTTCCTCCTGCAAGTCGCCATACAGGAATGCATTCTTCACGTCCAGCTGATAAAGCGGCCAATCTCTAGCAACTGCAACTGATAACAGGATCCGCAGAGTGGAATGACGCGCCACAGGCGAGAATGTGTCAATGTAATCTACCCCGTATGTCTGTGTGAAGCCACGTGCAACAAGGCGTGCCTTGTACCTGTCAATGGAGCCATCTGCATTGTGCTTCACTGTAAACACCCATTTGCAACTCACCGGGCTGACATCTGGAGGTATAGGAACCAAGCTCCAGGTTCCTCTGGATTGAAGTGCCGCCATTTCTTCTTCCATTGCTAGCCGCCATCTAGCATCCTGCAAAGCATCATGATGATTCCGTGGAATGTGTGTAGCTGAACGTGCCAACGCAAACGTCCTGAAGTCTCCAGATAGCCTCTCAAAAGACACGGCTGCTGATAATGGATAGTTGGCACAGCTTCTCTTTGGCTTCCGTAGAGCAATTGGAACATCCAAATCATCTGTATCAGGCTCCTGCAATACATCCTGCTGAGAAATGTCGTCAGATCCATCAACATTAATGTTTTCATTACATACCATAGGCAAGCTAGTTGACGGGTCAGGACCATGAGCTGGAGGAGGCCTACGGGTGTAATGGAATGGTAGTGGTGAGACGAGCGGTGGCGGTGGTGGTGGCGGTGGTGGTGGTGGCGGTGGTGGTGGTGGCGTTGGTGTCGGTATCTGAGGTGGTGGTGTCATGTAAATGGCATCAGGAGGTATAGATGGTAGCTGCTTGTCTCCTGATGCTGAAAAATACATAACAGATTCAAAAAATGTAACATCTGCACTGATCATATACCGCCGACGCACATGATCAAAACACTTGTACCCCTTTTGAGTTATGGAGTACCCAACGAAGACGCAATTGACAGCCCTAGGAGAGATCTTGTCAGTACCAGGCGACAACTGATGGACGAATGCGACTGCCCCAAACACACGAGGAGTAAGAGTGAACAAATCCTTGTCAGGATAAATGAGTAAAAAAGGAATCTGTTCATTCAAGACAGACGAAGGCATACGGTTGATTAGGTAACATGCAGTAAGAACTGCATCACCCCAGTAGGAGTAGGGAACATGACTCTGAATAAGAAGTGATCTTGTGACATCAAGAAGGTGACGGTGTTTTCTTTCAGCAATCCCATTCTGTTGAGATGTATGAGCACAAGATGTTTGGTGAATAATCCCTTTTGAGGAGTAGTAATTGGCCAGAATGTTGGTGCACAACTCTAAAGCATTATCACTTCTCACAAGCTTGACAGATGTGGAGAAAACATTTTGAATTTCATTAAGAAAGTGGATAATAATATTTCCTGCTTCAGATTTATTTTTCATCAGAAACACCCATGACACTCTAGAGAAATCATCCACAAATACAATATAGAACCTGTGTCCCTGATGATCGGGAACACGACTCGGACCCCAGACATCGACATGAAACAACTCAAACTTGGAGTTACTACTCCGACCTGGACTACTGGGAAAGGATGACCTGTGATGCTTTCCCAACTGACATGCCTCACACTGGATAGGTGTGTGAGAGAGACCATAGGGTAGAACTCGACGCAACTTCTGAAGCGGTAAATGACCAAAACGCAGATGCCACAGTAGAGGAGATACTTGTCCAGCAGGAGAGGATGTGGTTCCGGCAAATGGGGTCTGATTCAGACGGTAAAGGACTCCTTGCTCATAGCTACGACCAATCACGTTGCCCGTACGGATGTCCTGAAAAATCAAAGAAGATGGATAAAAAATTGCCCGACAATGGAGGTCCTTCGTAATCTGACTAATTGACAACAAATTCATTGAAAAATCAGGTGCATGTAGCACATTCTTGAGCTGCATAGAAGATGTCAGTCTAATCTCCCCCTGACCAGTGATGGGGGAATGTGTGCCATTGGCAATCACTACTGTCCGTCCTGGAGGGATCTGGGTGTATCCTGTAAGTAGGCTCTGGTCGCCACATAGGTGATGTGTCGCGCCCGAGTCCATGATCCATGGCAATGTATCAGATCTACTACTATGGAGTGCAAGTATACTACCTGAAGCACTAGTAGATGCAGAGGCAGCGGCATCAGAATGATTCTCTGTAGTCGGTGCTGGACCAGATGGTGGGATAATGCCCCTCAGACGGGCAACTAAATCATCAAACCGTTGATCCAAGGTAGCAGCAGATGGGGGCTCTATCTGCTCAGCAGCTCGTGCGGATGCAGGAAATCCGTGCTTTGAATAGCATGTATCTTCGTTATGTCCAACACGGTGGCAGTAGGTGCATGTTGGCCTAGTGCGGCCACCCCTCCCACGGGGTCCACGTCCACGACCCTGGTGATGATAGCCGCGACCTCTGGTTGCTGCCATGGCTGAAGAATTCTGGCTTGTAGCAGTTGAGGGAACTGTAATCCGACTCAGTCTATGGAAGGCTTCCTCCATTGGCGGAATTGTAGAATCGGCCAAAATCTGTGATCGTGCTGCCTCATATTCAGGATCAAGTGCAGCTAGGAACATGCCCACTGTAACATCCGGGAATTCGCGTAAACCCGAACTCGTTCGATTTTGGGTCTAATGAACCCAAAAACGTTGTTA
The DNA here is from genome assembly GCA_037367405.1 of Ottelia alismoides. Lineage (NCBI taxonomy): Eukaryota > Viridiplantae > Streptophyta > Magnoliopsida > Alismatales > Hydrocharitaceae > Ottelia > Ottelia alismoides. Next base: position 266,118 of record JAZKJV010002181.1, on the reverse strand, counting down.
GTCAATGCCGACCAACCTAAAACGATCAATTGATCGTAAATCAAAAGTCGTTCGGGCGAAATCGACCAAAAATCGGTCACTTCGTAACGCGCGCCGTAAAAAGCCGCGACGCAAATTCGGAAACCGCGAAACGAACCGAGACCATCATTAGATCCGATTCGACAACACGAGACCAACGGAATCGACCGTTCGTCAATCGGAGGTCATATGATATTTTAAATCACAAAATTTAATCTTAAACAAAATCCGTATCCGAAAATTTCGGGTATTCAAAACTCGACCAAAAGTATATCAATATTATACCCATATTGATCGTCATTTAGAGACGATCAAAAAGAGATATTGCGCATCAAAATCGGATACTCTATGCACGAATACGGTCAATTTTAACACTTCAAAGAGAAAATGATTTAAAAATAATAATAAAATAAAAATTCAAAAGTAAATTCCAGCAAAACAGTACTACTGTCTGTGTAAAAAAAAATTTAAAAAAAAGGGAAAGGCATGGGAAGGTTCCACGAACCTTCCTTGCCCCTCATTTCATCCCCCTAATCCCCTATAAGTATCACCCGATGCCTTCTATTTTTTTCCCCAATTCCTTCTCTCTTTCTTTTAGAAACTCCAACCGTGACTCCCTATCATTCCTCCCTCCCAAAGCTTTTCCCAATTTCTCCAGTGAAGGGGCTCTTTTCCTTCCTTCAAAGGTTGTAGCAGACCTTCAAAGTTGCTGTCCAGCACCTCCAAAATTTGTTGTTGTTGCTTCTTGCAAAAGAGAGGTTACCATTTCTTGCTTCAAGTCAGCCCCTGCTGCATGCAGCCATACCTGCAGCTGTGAGCCTGCTATTCAGCCATTTTTCATGCAATTAGACCACCATTTTGGAGATCTAATTAGGTACAACTCCTTCCTTTCCTCTTGCTGCCATGCATGTACACTTCTATCCTTTTCCCTCCTCTTGTTGTTGTGTATGATAGTCTACATGATTTTGATCCTTAAAGTTAGTCTAGATTGTAATAGGGGGATTTAGAGAACATGTTTCTGGAAAAGCAGATCTTTAAAAAAAAATCTGATTTTAGTTGTGAATTCTTACCTATAGTCAGATCTAAATGATGAAATTATATTAAGAATTAGAAATATTTATACGTATTCAGATCTATCATCTAGTTGTAATTTCCAGTCTCTCTCCTTAGCTATCAGAATCTCATAAGATGGCAAGCAGTCCTCCTAACATCTTAAAGTAAAAGTGAATTCGGAAATTTAGAAGCCTTAACATTATCAGTCGTATTATGACATGTATATATATTTGTGTGTATATATAGATAGATTTGTTGAGTTTCATAATGAAGGAGGTTCACAGTTTGTCTAAGCTGTAAACCAATTGATATGATGTTTATTAACATTTATGGAAATTATGTACAACATCTGTTACTAAAGAATCATGAGGAAATATATACAATTTATAAATCATTATATCTATGATATGCTTGTATGGTTAGTATGGTTAGTACAGTTCTGGACAAATGCATACAAATTCCTTATATTAAGGTAGGGTTATAAAATATATATGATTCATGATCACAGGATGACAACCATTAAATGAAAAACTCTATAAAACGACATTGCTCCATCATGGTGTCAAATACGATAAAATGATGAATTATGATAAAAATTCATTATGAGATCAACCAATTCTGCAGTATTCATCAAGTCTATATTATCATATTTGAACAGATAACCATCCTGTTAGCTATTGGTTTATTCCAATCAGCCTATTAGATGAAATTGGTCATCTAATTCCTCAAGTTAATTATATAATGAAATAGAAAAGATCAGTGAGTTTCAATCAATGGGAGGAGCTTAATATTAGTTTGACTTAGTTCCATTCCTTCACTTCATTGAAGTTGCACAAAAAAAAAAATCAAATAGGGTGGGCGATCCAAGAAATCTAGACCCTTCCAAAATATCCTTTGAGGGAGAAATTAAAGAAAGTGAGATCTATATATGCTTCTTAGTGATCACAAATGAGACATTAAGTAAACGATAATAATACTAATACTTGAAATCCATCATCTCATGTAAATCTTGTTCACCAAACTCCATCTTCATAAGATCTGTAAAGTCAACTATATAGTTCCTTAACCATTAAAAACACACAGTTGGTTATTGTAGAAGCAATCACATCCATTGTTGAGTGAATAGTTAACATATTATGAAATATTCAATATGCGATGCTCTACTTAAAATAACCATTTGAATTTGAGAAAATACGAATGTATGGAAGTTGTCAACAAGTAACCCAAATGCAGTTGTGACCTACTTTGTCAGTTGAATGCTGCTGGCTGATATTATAGATTGCCAATTAGTCGACCTTACATTTTGCACATACATTTGATTGTTGATGGGTATGCATTACATATCCTGAAGGGTACAGGTATATATATAAATAAATGAATGGTCACTAAGATGGGTAGATAATATATGGGAGAAGGTATGAGTATCTTCTACATGTATGTATTACATTATGCAAAGTTATATGAGTTACAAGATCAAGATTGGTTAAAGCCTATTATTTAAGCATTTAGCCTGTTTGCCTTCCTTATATAAAAGATATGGATATAAACTAAATTGAAATTTCTCTGCTACTGCTATCTGCTTAATTAAACTAAAAGATTGAATCTATTCCAGACTGTCTTGTTAACAGTCTGTTGTCCTTGTAAAATTTATAATAAAGCATTTAATCATAGAATTGGGAATTAAATTATTAACTGTACTCTCTGCTTAGTTAAATTAAAAAGATTTGAAGTTCTCAAAATAAATTATAATTAATAAGTATATAATTGCATTGATGTTTTTTTTAGTCCAAAATCCTAAATATATATTAAGTTTTGTTAATAGTTTTAGTGCCACTGGAAATTTCCTAATTAGTCTTGTTTTATAGGAAATGAATATATATATATATATATATATGTTTTAACTGGCCTTTGAGTTAACTACAGTATAAGTACTATGTACGTTTCCTTTAGATGGTAACTGATTGTATCCTAAATTATTATATTAATAATTATTATATGTAACAATGCAATTGACTTAATCGCTTCGACTTATGGAAATACACAATTAGACTTGATAAGACATGAATGTGAGTGGTTCGGACAATCAGTCCATCATAGGGAGACCATATGATAGTAGGAACTCATATTAACCAGTACTAAAGCTCTATCCCGGCTTAATTTCTGTCATGTTTTCTCTTAATTGCAAATATAGTCACTATATACTTTACATTAAATGGTCCAAGGTCTAATCATTTTTCATAAGACAATCTTTTATAGGAGATCTGCTAACCTTAAATCATTACAATTGGAATCATTGACAAGATGACCAGATCTGTAAAATTGATCACATAGAAGATTAAGGATGGAAAGCATGTATAATGGTGAATCAGGATATCAATTAATAGTGCCGATCATGGCGATCTTTACCATGATCGTGCGAGGGGGCGGTGACCCTCAACTGGGCGGAGGAAAGGAAGCCCAGTTTGGGCAGCGGCCGCCAAGTGCGCGGGTCTAGGATCCCAGTCCCCCTTCGGTTTTTACGCGAGCTCGCAGTGTTTTTACGCCTCGTTGGGATCCCGACTTTAGACCTTTCCGCTGACCCTCTGTTTTAGGATACCCAGGCGGGGGATCCTTGGTTTTCAGTTTTACGTACGAACTCGGTTGCCCGTTACCGGTCGGGCTGTTTTTCTAGAGCGACTTCCCGGGAAGTCCCTCTCACCCGTCTCAGTGGCGTAGTTGGGGAGTAGACCTATCCCTCTATTGGACCGTCCTTCCAACTAGAGGGAGAGACGGAAGTGCCATTTGTAGGCTTCTTCACCGCTTGAGTTTACCTTCGCCAAACAGACTTGGCGATTCTACATCCAGATCATCTATATCTACATCTATATCTACATCTAAATCATCAAGAGTTGCATCTGAGAGAGTTAGAGTGAAGGTTTGGAGGAAATTACAATTAAAATTGAGTTGATTGGAGGTGACTTTAATCTGATTCGAAATCCCTATAAGTTAGTGGACGTGTTGGGAACTTAGTTAGGATGCATTACACAACACCGCATGCCTACGGAGGCCCCCCAACCCTAAGGTAGTTTAATACCTTAGAGTCATAGTGTGAGGCTACACACAGACCAAGACCACGGACTATCCACTAACTTAGAAAGAGTAAATAGAATTAAGGATCAAATTCATCATCATCATATCAGTCCATTATCGAAACCCATGACATGATCTCAATGACAAGAAAGTAGCCATTAAGTTCCGCAACATGATCTCCAAGACCCAAAATCATGATCTTAAAACACATGAAATCGTTATATGTTAGGGTCTTTTATCTAAACTTTATATAAATATATATATATATATATATATAAATATGGGATGAATGGGAAAAAGGGGAGAACAAATGAACTTAGTACCAAACAGTTGAAAACATTTTTACTTATGCAAGTAGATGTAAATAGTGCTTATTCCACCTTTCTACTTGCTCTCTTTTGCACATTAAATTACTTGTCATTTATTTTAAACTACGGGTTTGTATTCACGTTTGTGACTCCTTTTCTTCCTCGCACGCATGGCAGGAAAGGAGTCTATTGTTCAGTAGCTATACAGGGTTCCAGAAGACAAGGTCTATACCAGACTGTATGTGGTTTTTGTTACAGTCTTTAGTTCAATTGATATTGTAATTGCTTCTTTTCTTCAGTCAAATTTTTGGGATGTTATATGTACTGTCAAACATTGTACATGTTGTAAAATCATATGGAAATTAATGAAAAGAATTTCTGGTGCCATTGTTCTCTATTATCTTGTGGATGTGAATGTCATAAATTAGCCGCGCGAAAAATTTCCCATAAAATTTATACTTTTAATGCGATGTCATAAAAGGAATATTGCGAATTGTGTCGTAAACGGGTACCCGGATCCTGAGGGGTTCACAGTTTAGTATCAGAGCAGTGGTACCCTACTACGCACATTCGCAGTATTTCAATTTCGATCGCATTAAGTTCTCAGATAGCGACGGTCTTCTGACTTGTCGTGAGTCCGAAAAGGGAAATATGACATTCGAATTAAATAACCACAAATGTCACCAATTTCATTAATTTTCATATTATATCCCAAGAAGAGAAAAGCATTTTCGGGTAGTGCTCGCTCATCTCTATAGACTATATTAGGAGGAGCACTTGCCGGACGTGTCACAGATTCTGCTCGACCATCTGGGTCGCAACGAGCAGACACGACCACCCCATCTACTCGATCAGTCAGATGTTACCGTTGTCACGAATGGAGACATTACCGATCAGTGTCTTGCTTCGAGGTTACTTGCTTCGTTAGGTAGAGTCTCAGAGACTCTCTCTTCCCCATATCACATACAAGGGCCAGGTGGCCAGTTGTTTATCATTTCCCTGATAGTTAGGCAATTGCCCGTACCGATTGGCGGTCACGAGATGATCGCAGACTGTCTACTTCTGCAGCTTGATGAGTTCGACTTGATTTTGGGCATGGATTAGCTATCTACTCATCATGCACTAGTTGATTGTTTTAGGAAGACAGTTGTCTTCAGGATTCCAGATTTACCGGAGTTCACCTTTGAGGGTACTATACACGACTCCACCATGGAGTACATTTCAGTGTTGCGAGCCCAGCGACTTGTTGATCAGGGTTGTGATTCATACCTTGCATTTGTGCGGGAGGTATCTGATCAGGAGCCGATGACACAGGACATCCGAGTAGTCTCAGAATACCCTGACGTGTTTCCTGATGAGCTACCAGGATTACCTCCTGAGAGGGAGATCGAGTTCGAGATCACATTTTTACCAGATACACAGCCGATCTCTATGGCACCATATCGCATGGCACCAGCCGAGTTGAGGGAGTTGAAGGTGCAGTTGCAGGAGTTGCTTGACTTGGGATTCGTGAGGCCAAGCACTTCACCTTGGGGTGCTCCGGTTCTATTTGTCAAGAAGAAGGATGGATCCATGAGACTGTGCATCGATTACAGGCAGCTAAACAAGAGAACGATGAAGAACCGTTATCCTTTGCCACGTATCGATGATTTGTTTGACCAGCTCCAGGGATCTTCGGTTTTCTCGAAGATCGATCTTCACTCAGGCTACCATCAGCTGAGGATTAGAGAGTCTGATATTCCAAAGACCGCTTTCAGGACTCGCTATGGACAATACGAGTTTGTGGTGATGTCGTTTGGGCTCACCAATACACCTACAGCTTTCATGGATATGATGAACCGTATCTTCCGTCCATACTTGGACAAGTTTGTAGTGGTGTTCATCGATGATGTGCTCATCTATTCACGGAATGAATGGGATCATGCGAATGATCTATGGATTGTTTTGGATACATTGAGGGAGTACAAGCTATATGCCAAGTTGAGCAAGTGTGAGTTCTGGTTATCCCAAGTCTCATTTTTGGGGCACATCATTTCTGGAGCAGGTATCGCGGTTGATCCTGCGAAGATAGATGCAGTTATGTCTTGGGAGAAGCCCAAGACAGTCACTCAGATTCGGAGCTTCCTCGGATTAGCGGGCTATTACAGACGCTTTGTCAGCGGATTTTCACGCATTGTTCGTCCTCTGACACGACTGACGCACAAAGGAGTCCCATTTATTTGGGACGATTCATGCGAACATGCCTTCCAGACACTGAAGGAGAGGTTGACTACAACACCTATTCTTGCTCTTCCTTCAGGCACTCAGGACTATGCATTTTACACAGATGCATCTGGAGAGGGTCTAGAAGCAGTGTTGATGCAAAGAGGACAGGTGATTGCTTACGCATCACGGCTGTTGAGACCGCACGAGCAGAACTACCCCACACATGACTTGGAGTTGGTAGCAGTTGTCTTCGCCTTGAAGATCTGGCGTCACTACCTATATGGGGTGAATTTCGAGATCTTTAGGACCACAAGAGTCTGAAGTACATCTTTGATCAGAAGGAGTTGAACATGAGGCAGCGTAGATGGCTCGAATTGCTGAAGGACTATGATTGCACGATCTCTTACCATCCCGGTAAGGGAAACGTGGTAGCTGATGCACTTAGCAGGAGAGCTCATGCAGATGGTACGGCAAACTGGCTATATACATGGGATACGCTTGCTGCTTTGACCGATTGGCATCCTCAGGAGAGCGTATCCATTTCCACCGCCGTGCCTCCACGATACAGCAGTCTTTGGGATCGTATTGTAGAAGGCCAGAAGACCGATCCTTGGATCCGAGATAGATACATGCGCGCCATCAAGGACGAATTTGACGACTTTGTTGTGATGGAGTCTATTTTATGGAAGGCAGGACGGGTCGTTGTACCCAATGACGAGCAGCTTCGCAGAGACATTTTGGACGAGGCACACAGTTCACGGTTATCTATCCATCCAGGTAGCACGAAGATGTACCGTGATCTGCGTCGACATTTCTGGTGGGATGGAATGAAGCGCGATGTGGCGCTACATGTTAGCAGATGCATGACCTGTCAAATGGTCAAGGCCGAGCACAGGAGACCGCCAGGATTACTGCAGTCTCTCCCCATTCCCGAGTGGAAGTGGGAGAGCATTTCTATGGATTTTGTCACGGGATTGCCGAAGACACCAGGTGGCCATGATTCCATATGGGTTGTTGTTGATAGGTTGACCAAGTCAGCCCATTTCATACCTGTCAACACGACTTACACTCCATCCAGATTGGCCAAGCTCTATGTGCAGAACATTATCAGGCTACATGGTATACCACGAGAGGTGGTGTCTGACAGGGATTCGAGATTTACATCTCATTATTGGCATCAGTTCATGTCAGCACTACAGACAGAGCTGAAGATGAGTTCTGCATACCATCCGCAGACCGTCAGAGAAGAGACTTGGAGTTCCAGGTCGGAGATTGGGTATTTTTGCGAGTATCTCCCATGAAGGGAGTACATAGATTCGGTGTTCGTGGCAAGTTGGCGCCACGATATGTTGGACCGTTCGAGATTCTGGCTAGAGTGGGGAAGGTTGCTTACCGAGTAGCTCTTCCACCACATCTTTCTACTATTCACGACGTCTTCCATGTATCCAACTTGAGAAAATATGTGCACGACCCTCGGCACGTCATCAGTTACGAGAATCTTGACGTAGAGCCAGACCTGACTTATGAGGAGAAGCCTGTCCAGATACTTGACCGTGTCGTGAAGAAGCTTCGCAGCAAAGAAATTTCATTGGTCAAGGTTTTGTGGCACCGACACGGCGTCAAGGAAGCGACATGGGAGACTGAAGCTGGCATGCGGGCACGATACCCGCAGCTATTCTGATGTAATCATCAAAACAAGCTTTTGTAATTAGATACATTATAAATATATGGCTTGTTTTCTCTTTGAGGTTTTTATGGGATCAAAACCCTTTGAGGTTTTTATGATCATATTAAATCCAAATAAGATACCTATTAACCTTGACTCGAGTCTCGAGGACGAGACTCCCTTTGAGGTTTTTATGATTGTAACATCCGGGAATTCGCGTAAACCCGAACTCGTTCGATTTTGGGTCTAATGAACCCAAAAACGTTGTTAGTCAATGCCGACCAACCTAAAACGATCAATTGATCGTAAATCAAAAGTCGTTCGGGCGAAATCGACCAAAAATCGGTCACTTTGTAACGCGCGCCGTAAAAAGCCGCGACGCAAATTCGGAAACCGCGAAACGAACCGAGACCATCATTAGATCCGATTCGACAACACGAGACCAACGGAATCGACCGTTCGTCAATCGGAGGTCATATGATATTTTAAATCACAAAATTTAATCTTAAACAAAATCCGTATCCGAAAATTTCGGGTATTCAAAACTCGACCAAAAGTATATCAATATTATACTCATATTGATCGTCATTTAGAGACGATCAAAAAGAGATATTGCGCATCAAAATCGGATACTCTATGCGCGAATACGGTCAATTTTAACACTTCAAAGAGAAAATGATTTAAAAATAATAATAAAATAAAAATTCAAAAGTAAATTCCAGCAAAACAGTACTACTGTCTGTGTAAAAAAAAAATTTAAAAAAAAAAGGGAAAGGCATGGGAAGGTTCCACGAACCTTCCTTGCCCCTCATTTCATCCCCCTAATCCCCTATAAGTATCACCCGATGCCTTCTATTTTTTTCCCCAATTCCTTCTCTCTTTCTTTTAAAAACTCCAACCGTGACTCCCTATCATTCCTCCCTCCCAAAGCTTTTCCCAATTTCTCCAGTGAAGGGGCTCTTTTCCTTCCTTCAAAGGTTGTAGCAGACCTTCAAAGTTGCTGTCCAGCACCTCCAAAATTTGTTGTTGTTGCTTCTTGCAAAAGAGAGGTTACCATTTCTTTCTTCAAGTCAGCCCCTGCTGCATGCAGCCATACCTGCAGCTGTGAGCCTGCTATTCAGCCATTTTTCATGCAATTAGACCACCATTTTGGAGATCTAATTAGGTACAACTCCTTCCTTTCCTCTTGCTGCCATGCATGTACACTTCTATCCTTTTCCCTCCTCTTGTTGTTGTGTATGATAGTCTACATGATTTTGATCCTTAAAGTTAGTCTAGATTGTAATAGGGGGATTTAGAGAACATGTTTCTGGAAAAGCAGATCTTTAAAAAAAAATCTGATTTTAGTTGTGAATTCTTACCTGTAGTCAGATCTAAATGATGAAATTATATTAAGAATTAGAAATATTTATACGTATTCAGATCTATCATCTAGTTGTAATTTCCAGTCTCTCTCCTTAGCTATCAGAATCTCATAAGATGGCAAGCAGTCCTCCTAACATCTTAAAGTAAAAGTGAATTCGGAAATTTAGAAGCCTTAACATTATCAGTCGTATTATGACATGTATATATATTTGTGTGTATATATAGATAGATTTGTTGAGTTTCATAATGAAGGAGGTTCACAGTTTGTCTAAGCTGTAAACCAATTGATATGATGTTTATTAACATTTATGGAAATTATGTACAACATCTGTTACTAAAGAATCATGAGGAAATATATACAATTTATAAATCATTATATCTATGATATGCTTGTATGGTTAGTATGGTTAGTACAGTTCTGGACAAATGCATACAAATTCCTTATATTAAGGTAGGGTTATAAAATATATATGATTCATGATCACAGGATGACAACCATTAAATGAAAAACTCTATAAAACGACATTGCTCCATCATGGTGTCAAATACGATAAAATGATGAATTATGATAAAAATTCATTATGAGATCAACCAATTCTGCAGTATTCATCAAGTCTATATTATCATATTTGAACAGATAACCATCCTGTTAGCTATTGGTTTATTCCAATCAGCCTATTAGATGAAATTGGTCATCTAATTCCTCAAGTTAATTATATAATGAAATAGAAAAGATCAGTGAGTTTCAATCAATGGGAGGAGCTTAATATTAGTTTGACTTAGTTCCATTCCTTCACTTCATTGAAGTTGCACAAAAAAAATCAAATAGGGTGGGCGATCCAAGAAATCTAGACCCTTCCAAAATATCCTTTGAGGGAGAAATTAAAGAAAGTGAGATCTATATATGCTTCTTAGTGATCATAAATGAGACATTAAGTAAACGATAATAATACTAATACTTGAAATCCATCATCTCATGTAAATCTTGTTCACCAAACTCCATCTTCATAAGATCTGTAAAGTCAACTATATAGTTCCTTAACCATTAAAAACACACAGTTGGTTATTGTAGAAGCAATCACATCCATTGTTGAGTGAATAGTTAACATATTATGAAATATTCAATATGCGATGCTCTACTTAAAATAACCATTTGAATTTGAGAAAATACGAATGTATGGAAGTTGTCAACAAGTAACCCAAATGCAGTTGTGACCTACTTTGTCAGTTGAATGCTGCTGGCTGATATTATAGATTGCCAATTAGTCGACCTTACATTTTGCACATACATTTGATTGTTGATGGGTATGCATTACATATCCTGAAGGGTACAGGTATATATATAAATAAATGAATGGTCACTAAGATGGGTAGATAATATATGGGAGAAGGTATGAGTATCTTCTACATGTATGTATTACATTATGCAAAGTTATATGAGTTACAAGATCAAGATTGGTTAAAGCCTATTATTTAAGCATTTAGCATGTTTGCCTTCCTTATATAAAAGATATGGATATAAACTAAATTGAAATTTCTCTGCTACAGCTATCTGCTTAATTAAACTAAAAGATTGAATCTATTCCAGACTGTCTTGTTAACAGTCTGTTGTCCTTGTAAAATTTATATTAAAGCATTTAATCATAGAATTGGGAACTAAATTATTAACTGTACTCTCTGCTTAGTTAAATTAAATAGATTTGAAGTTCTCAAAATAAATTATAATTAATAAGTATATAATTGCATTGATGTTTTTTTTAGTCCAAAATCCTAAATATATATTAAGTTTTGTTAATAGTTTTAGTGCCACTGGAAATTTCCTAATTAGTCTTGTTTTATAGGAAATGAATATATATATATGTTAACTGGCCTTTGAGTTAACTACAGTATAAGTACTATGTACGTTTCCTTTGGATGGTAACTGATTGTATCCTAAATTATTATATTAATAATTATTATATGTAACAATGCAATTGACTTAATCGCTTCGACTTATGGAAATACACAATTAGACTTGATAAGACATGAATGTGAGTGGTTCGGACAATCAGTCCATCATAGGGAGACCATATGATAGTAGGAACTCATATTAACCAGTACTAAAGCTCTATCCCGGCTTAATTTCTGTCATGTTTTCTCTTAATTGCAAATATAGTCACTATATACTTTACATTAAATGGTCCAAGGTCTAATCATTTTTCATAAGACAATCTTTTATAGGAGATCTGCTAACCTTAAATCATTACAATTGGAATCATTGACAAGATGACCAGATCTGTAAAATTGATCACATAGAAGATTAAGGATGGAAAGCATGTATAATGGTGAATCAGGATATCAATTAATAGTGCCGATCATGGCGATCTTTAACATGATCGTGCGAGGGGGCGGTGACCCTCAACTGGGCGGAGGAAAGGAAGCCCAGTTTGGGCAGCGGCCGCCAAGTGCGCGGGTCTAGGATCCCAGTCCCCCTTCGGTTTTTACGCGAGCTCGCAGTGTTTTTACGCCTCGTTGGGATCCCGACTTTAGACCTTTCTGCTGACCCTCTGTTTTAGGATACCCAGGCGGGGGATCCTTGGTTTTCAGTTTTACGTACGAGCTCGGTTGCCCGTTACCGGTCGGGCTGTTTTTCTAGAGCGACTTCCCGGGAAGTCCCTCTCACCCGTCTCAGTGGCGTAGTTGGGGAGTAGACCTATCCCTCTATTGGACCGTCCTTCCAACTAGAGGGCGAGACGGAAGTGCCATTTGTAGGCTTCTTCACCGCTTGAGTTTACCTTCGCCAAACAGAATTGGCGATTCTACATCCAGATCATCTATATCTACATCTATATCTACATCTAAATCATCAAGAGTTGCATCTGAGAGAGTTAGAGTGAAGGTTTGGAGGAAATTACAATTAAAATTGAGTTGATTGGAGGTGACTTTAATCTGATTCGAAATCCCTATAAGTTAGTGGACGTGTTGGAAACTTAGTTAGGATGCATTACACAACACCGCATGCCTACGGAGGCCCCCCAACCCTAAGGTAGTTTAATACCTTAGAGTCATAGTGTGAGGCTACACACAGACCAAGACCACGGACTATCCACTAACTTAGAAAGAGTAAATAGAATTAAGGATCAAATTCATCATCATCATATCGGTCCATTATCGAAACCCATGACATGATCTCAATGACAAGAAAGTAGCCATTAAGTTCCGCAACATGATCTCCAAGACCCAAAATCATGATCTTAAAACACATGAAATCGTTATATGTCAGGGTCTTTTATCTAAACTTTATATAAATAAATATATATATATATATATATATATGGGATGAATGGGAAAAAGGGGAGAACAAATGAACTTAGTACCAAACAGTTGAAAATATTTTTACTTATGCAAGTAGATGTAAATAGTGCTTATTCCACCTTTCTACTTGCTCTCTTTTGCACATTAAATTACTTGTCATTTATTTTAAACTACGAGTTTGTATTCACGTTTGTGACTCCTTTTCTTCCTTGCACACATGGCAGGAAAGGAGTCTATTGTTCAGTAGCTATACAGAGTTCCAGAAGACAAGGTCTATACCAGACTGTATGTGGTTTTTGTTACAGTCTTTAGTTCAATTGATATTGTAATTGCTTCTTCTCTTCAGTCAAATTTTTGGGATGTTATATGTACTGTCAGACATTGTACATGTTGTAAAATCATATGGAAATTAATGAAAAGAATTTCTGGTGCCATTGTTCTCTATTATCTTGTGGATGTGAATGTCATAAATTAGCCGCGCGAAAAATTTCCCCATAAAATTTATACTTTTAATGCGATGTCATAAAAGGAATATTGCGAATTGTGTCGTAAACGGGTACCCGGATCCTGAGGGGTTCACACCCACCATAGTAGCGTTCCTGTATGTCTTCTGCTGCTCTGGCGTGGCTGTCAAGGGCATGAAGCTATATAGCTTCTCAAACATCCCTCTCAGTGATGTATAGAGAGAATGTAGAGGGCGACCATTCTGCTTAATGGTGAAGATATCATGCTGGAGTTGCAGAATCTTTGTCTCGTTCTTTGCCTGGGAATATGTGGCCGCCAGAATGTCCTACATATCCTTCGCTGTGGGTTGATGGAGGATATCATTGGCAATCTCAATTGCCAACATGCCAGATAGCCAGACTTCGGTGTATGCGTCATCAGCCTCCCAGGAGGCATAGGTTCCAGTCTTCTCAGCAGGCTCTGATTCGGTAAGAATGTGCTTCTTACCCGTAGACTTCATCATGCTCATGAACTGCATTGCCCACAGTTCATAGTCGGTACCGTCCATCTTGACAATAGGCGCTGGACCACGGAATATGCCAATAGATGGGATATCTGCCTTGCTCTCCGACATATTGAAAAATGAAGACTGGAACGATTGACAAACAATGTGTTTTGTCTACAATACCATAGATGGGATTAGTTGCATGTGTAGACCTCAAGCAACTATCCCCATGAATATGTGCGTGCTACGGTCTGCACACGCGCAAGAATGACGAAGATGCACGCGGAGATGCACGCGTGCAGTAGGCTGGCGCACAGATGATGACACGCAGGAGCGAACGGTTACGCGCAGTTGACCGTGCACAGGATCGCTATGCGCACTGGCGCTATGTGCTGCAAGGCGTACACCCGCACCAACGCTGTATGATGCGCGCAGGTGCTATGTGATGCAAGTCGCTGTATGATGCGCGCAGGTGCCCTTCACGCGCAGGCGCGCAATTGTGCGCAGGAAAAGATGGCGCAGGCGCGCGCTGGAGAGCGTGCACGCAGGCGTGCTACGCGCTCAGGAAGATGCGCAGCGGGATCGCGTGGCGCACTGGAGAAGGCGCGCGAGCAGCGCCGCGCGAAGGAGGAGAGGCGGCGTTGGAGGCGGCGCCGATCGAGAGAGAGAAGGAGAGGGAGAGGCCGGCGGGTGGGGTGGGTTAGGGCTAGGGTTTCGAGAACTCCGGTCTAGGACCGTCGCTCTGATACCATGTTGGGAAAAATGAATGAGATTATTTATTCCATAAGCCCTTGGCTCTCTTATATAGGAGAGTAGCCTATGGGTAAATTACATAAAGAAGACAACTGAAAAATAAAATGAAGAAGAGGTACAGGTATTCTATATGCGTCAACAAGTAGTTTTTTTGTCTATTTTCAGCGTATTATCTTAATTCAAAATATCACCACAAGCACAACCTTGGCACTCGTCCTGAGCTCTTATTGGCCCTTCAAGTTATGATGGAGAAATTAGTGAAGTCAAGAGATGCCAAACAAATTGTATAAATGAGGTACACAATATCATATCTTCCTAATCTCTGATGTCTTTTCTTCTTAACTTTATTATTAAACCCGATGTTTTCTATCTTGTAGATAAAATACTTTAGGGAGGCCTTGGGTTCTTTTGAAAGAATGACTGCGATCAACGATTGTAATAATACTCTTCCAGGTGTGTATTAATGTATGATCTTGAAGTATCAATTAATTATACAGTTTTGTCTTTATCTTATATGGTAGTAATATATTAATATTACTTATCTAGCACGACTAAAATAATTTGTACCTTGTAGGTGAATGGTAGATCTTGTATGGATTAGATGCACCTAATTTGCGACAAGTGGTTGTGAAGGTATGTCGTAGACTGCGTCCGCTGGAGGATGCGAGAGAAATTGGAGCACATTTAACCTCATCCACTCCAAAAGGCGAAATACCTTAGGAGTACATAAGCTACATGATCTTGTCTATATCAACTACAACCTCATGTTGAAAATGAAGCATGCAAGGGAAGAACACGACAAGCAAGAATACATAGATCCCATCGACCTTGAATATATATTCAAGATTAAAGATGAAGATGACGATGAGGAAGACGTCTTGCAGAAGTGGATGGATGTTAATGGCACTCCTGTACTCGACGAAAGAGGAGGGAGACCAAATACATAGATTACCTCGCAAATGGAGGCAAATGTTGAAGATTACATGGCTAGATTGGGGAGACATCCAGACCCAGCTGGAGGGTTGGAAAGTGATTCTGATGACTCCTCTTCCAGGTCTAAATCAAAATCCAAATGAGGTGGTAGTGGAGGAGGTGTTGTTGCAGTAGAAGATTACATGCAAGATGAAGGGGCAACATCTGGTGGGGGTGCATATAATACTGGATCTGGATTTGAAGGAGTACATGTTGACTGCCAGGACAAGAATACACGGGCTACCATACAAACATACATGGTCAATATATTCCAAGTCCTAATCGAGATCCAGCTGCAGAGCAAATGGATTACTGTCCGTACCCCTCGTACCCGTAATCCCACCCTCGGGGACAAGTCCAGGATGACACCATTATGGAAGATCTCATATCTTCGGTGGTATCATTGAGTATGGATGTTGGAGATTCGATATTTGCTGGCAGGGCAACTTCAAGCCCCTTCAGTGGATATGGATCTCATAGGCAAAATGATTCATATGATGTTTTCCCTCCGGATATGGCTACAATAGTGAGACTTATGGGGTATTTTTGGAAAATCAACAACAATATACCAATACCTCTTCGCAGATTGGTGTTGGATCAGGATATGGTATATTTTCATATTATTACCCTGCACTACCTCCATCTCAACCCCTTCAGATCGCTTCTCCTCCTGCGGCTCCTGCTCCATTTTCTTTATCTCGAGGTTCTCACGTTGCATCCTCCTCGCACCGGCCTCCGCATGATTCTGCAGCTTCTGCCTCTTCGGGTGACAAGTATCCTAGGATTGGCTTCCTTGCACATGTGGCTGAGCATGAATATAGGGAGTATTTAATCGACAGAAAATCATGTACTCTTGTATGACATGGGAGGATTACGTGGAATATAGGGACTCGATCAGGTCACGTTATGGAGGAAGGAATCATACAGGATACATGGATCCACCTAGGAATTCTTGGTTTGGATGAATGTCATTCCTAGTCTCCTAGATATAAAGAAATGTGGTAGTGGTACTAGACTACTATTGGTAGTAAGGTAGTGCATCTGTGTATGCGCATTATGTGATTGGAATTTCATGTATCATGTTATGTAATCTTGTGGTTGTGGACTTGTATAATTATAATATGAATATATGATATTTCAATTTGAAAGGCATCTATGCATATAAAATCATTGCTTTTCTTTACCTTTTTATGGGCTTGAAGGAAAATTTCAATGTCAAAACTCAAAATTAATATTATGTACCAAAATTTGATTCCAGCCAGTCACCGATATGGCGGCGAAACCGATATTTAAGGCCTTGATCATGAAAACATGTTATTATTAGAATAAAAAGTTGTATTTCTATCTCATTTAATGATTGACCAACATCAGAAATCTTAATTTTATAAAAAATGAGATTTCATGTCATTTCCAGAATTTCCGGCCAATTCATCGAAATTCCATCGAGATTCCTTTTCCGAGGTTACTGAAATGAAACCGAAATACGACATTTGAGGCCTTTCATATAGGAAGATGGCTATGGGTGTAGACTCAAACCACAACCTCTTCCATTCTTCTGAAGATTCCTTTGGGTAACTAGGGTCTTTTAGATATTCACGTCATACCCTAGGTACCCAAGAACGTGGTCCTCACGAGCAACGACACTGGTAGGAGCATGTTGGCGGCTCGCTAGGCATGTAGGCGGCACTAGAGGCACGCGTTGAAGCGCGGACTGCACGTGGTGATAGGCAGTCGGAGGCGCAGGAGGTGCGCATTAACGCACAGACCGCGCGAGGTGACACACAAACGGCGGCACCGATTGCGCAGGAACGGTGCAGGCGAGGGACGACGGCGCAGGGGATTGGGCGGTGCAGGCGCGTGCACGCAGAAAGGTTTTGGTGGGGGTCGAGCACTAGGGAACAGGCTCCGGTCTAAGACTGTCGCTCTGATACCATGTGAAAGGAAAAATAGAGAATGTATTTCATGAAACCATAGAGCTCTCTTATATAGGAGAAAAGCTCTATGGGAAAATTACATAAGATAAACTGAAAGATACACAAATATAAATAAAGATCACGAGATATAAGAATCTCAACAAATACCATGTGAAAGGAAATGGGCGAGTTATTTATTCTGAGTCATTAGGGTCCTTTATATAGAGAAAAACCCTAGGGCTACAAAAGAGGCCATAGGCTATATATAGAAGAGAGATGCATACACAAAGGAAGCAAGTAAAGAAAAACAAAAATATTCCTTCAACAAATACCAAACTTGAGGATTTTATGCTGAGCAATTAGAACAATATTTATTACATTTTTTCCTTATCTCACTCTTCTTCATCTATTTAATAAATTAGATTAATAAGAATTATTCTCTTTAAAAATATAACTGCAATATATTTTATATCCCAAGAATTTATAAATATGTGTATATGTATAAGTATGCATATATGCATGTTCTATTCGTTTATGGAAACAATCATAAAACTATGTTTAGGTTCGGTTCATTTATTTTCGAATCGAATCTGAAATGAGAGAGAACGGAATCTGAGCAAATATCAAACTTGAGAATTTTTTGATAGTCCTGCCATCTACGACACCCACTTCAATGGTCTTGATGTAGTGCAGTGTACATACCACTCAAATGACAAGCGTTCGATTTCCTCCTTGTGGAGATTTCGTTAGGTAGCCGACAACTAGCATAAAAAATAGTCGTATCTT
Organism: Ottelia alismoides; assembly: GCA_037367405.1. NCBI lineage: Eukaryota > Viridiplantae > Streptophyta > Magnoliopsida > Alismatales > Hydrocharitaceae > Ottelia > Ottelia alismoides. The sequence continues at coordinate 247,767 of JAZKJV010002181.1, read as the reverse complement.
TCAACATGGATTTGATCAAGAATCCATGTAGCCGATCTTACTTTAAGTTGAGAAGGCTTCACCATTTTCGCCAACCTTCCACAACATGTAGCACTCTCCTAAAGGAGCAACAAGGGTGTCGAGACATGTATTCCTCCTCTTCAAGGCCACTTCATCCAGTCCATAAATAGGAGAACTCTTCATTGACTGCCACTGAAATGGTGGCCCATAAGGAGCCTGCTAAAGTCTGTAGTCTTCTTATCTTTTTTGCTGAAGTCTGTAGTATTCTTATCTTTTTGCTTCGTGCCTGTTCTTTGTTCCAAACCATAGGGACTGTTATGTAACTTTGGTAACCTTTCCTTGTAATATAAGGGACACACCACCCGAATAAACAAAAGAATAATTTCCCAAAATATCAAGATGTTATAAGAACACTATTAAATCAATCACCCCCGCACTTCATATTGGACCCGACTATTCGGTCCAGTCGGCCGACTGTAGAAATAGTGGACCAGCCTCATTTTGAAGACCACAACGCAGGCACAAAGCCTTCCAACAACACAAAAAAGATTATGCGGTACCCTCAACATGTTCCGGACTCCCTAAATACCCTACTCTTGGCCAGAATGATTATAATACCATTAAAAAACATATACACACATACACTAAAATCGTTTTAACATTCTCAAAAAACATGTGGTGATGTATAACATTTACATGTTTAAGCTGAAATAATTCTTACCAGATTTAGTAGTAGTAGAACAGTAACAAGGTAAAAACTGATGAAATAAGCCAGGGTCCAATATGTGCCTGTCAAATCCTTGTAACTCTGGAACACAAGTATAAAATGGTAAGATCTGAGAACCAGAACCAGGAAAAGGATATGTTTTTGACATGAGGATATGCTATGGACATGAGGATAGGAGTATCTTCCTTTAAAAATGTAAAAATATATCTATATACATGTATGGACACTTGGGTGACCCAACTTGAGAAATGTTATTATATTCATAAAGAAAACAAATGAGAAAATGAAGAAAAAAGTGGATGCTATGCTAAGGCATATTTTTCAGATTTTCTACAAAAGAAAAATCTCAAAAACATCTATATTCAAAAGTAACATCAGTTACCTGCATCCAAACCTGCCAGTTTCCCATTACTAGCAAATTGAAAAGAGTTACCATTCCATTGGGGTAATCATTGAAATTGAAAAGAAGGTAACTGCATTAGTTAAAGAGACAAGTAAAACATATGCTAGTGATGCTATCTGAAGAGAATTTGGTATAATAGGCATCCTTATCATTTCCGGAGTTATATAGGAAATAAAAAAATGGCGAAGCCTTCTCCCACTTAAGCAGGGAGTTATATAAGAAATAATATAAAAATTAAGGATTGGGTCACATTAAATGAATATATATAAGGAGTGTATTAGAAGCTACTGTAAAATGACAATGTTATTAAATGTTTAAACAAGATTCTAGAAGAAAACACGCCCAATACTTTCTTTCCTGTCTGGACTTCAACTGATATAAAGGGGTTGGGTGATCAAGCCTCTTTTCCAGCAAGGGTTGATAGGGATGTTGGACTATGAAAACAAATGATCATGACCTTTACTGGATATAAGGAGTGGTGTGTTCAACAGGATCTTTTGACTCTAACCTGTAAAATGGTGGAGAAATTTTGAGGAATTGGCTTCTTCAGAAGAGTTAAGAGAAGGAAAAGAAAAAAGGCCTAGGTTTCACGTCTCCCTATTCGATTAGGAATACTATCAGAAACTTGAAAGGCACAATGCTTCCGAGATGGGGAGATGCTGGGACATGTTAATTTCCAATTGGGATGTTATGCACGCACAAAGCCAATTGAGGAAATACGGTACATTCCTAATCCTCAGGTTTAACAGGTTATAATGAAATTTGATGAAACTTATAAAATGCTCAACAAAGAAGGATACTCGCTGTCGGCAAGATCCGTTGATTCAAGTTTGGGATTTCCAGAATTCACCAACCCTCCAAATACCTGCATAGAAATATTGCACATGAGCAAATGCGGTCATCCCATAAGCCATTGTGAAGTCACACTAGAATCTAGTATTGTAAGAAAGTTGTAAAATGACGTTATTAAAATAAAAGTAACTAGGAACAGCCACCTCACAGTTGGACCCATAATACAATTCATTCTCTATGGTGCATTCATCCCCCTCCCCCCCCTGTTTTATTTATTTGTAGTTCTCTCCTTCTGGGCTAAACTTCCCATCATCTACTCAATAGAGCAAAAAATGCCCCATCTTAACACCTAAATTTCCAATCATACCAATGCCAGTCCATCTCCACCACCTGATCCCTCCTCCCCCTCATCTCATCTGCATCCTCCACCCTTCTGTTTTTGGAAGTTTTGGTAACTTGGGTTGTTCCTGTCTTGGTATAAACTGGTGATGCAGCTGCTAACAATGGGTTACTTGAGAAAATGAGCGCAGCTTAAATTTGGAAGTTCATGAGAATTAGTGGGATGCCTTAATGATGTTGGGAATCATAGAATGCCAAATTAACTCATAATTTTAAAAAGTGAATCAGTGGGTTGCAATCTCACGATGTTCTAAGTCGTGAAAAGTGACAAAATTCAACTTTCCTATATTATCTTATCTTATTTGGCTCGTGAACTTGCATGAAGGGTGAAAGAGGAAACATAGATGATGAATTGGGGATTGAAATAGTGTGGATGAAACAAGGGAGATGACTCAACATCTTGGTTGTTTTCCTTTTGTCTTGTGATGGCGGTGTGCGTGGGATGGGGGGTTGGGGGTTGACTTACTGCATGTGTGTAATTTATACAATAAGGGCTGACATAAATGTTAGGAGAACCCCCCCTGTGTCACTGACAATTCCTCATACAAATCATAAATCATAAAAGGTAAATATTTAGAGAATGCTTCATGCAAACTTATTATCGATATATTAGAAACCACAGCAACAGTATTTTGAGACTGCTACACTCATGCACACATATAAACATAAATGTGACAAACGCATTTACATACGTATATATAGATGTATTCTAATTAGCTGTTAACTCATGAGTTATAGACCATTTACCTGCAAGCCCACAGAGCAATAAATACACATTACACAGAATATTGTCCCAAGATACGGCATTAAACTTGGAATAAGAGTCAAGAATGTGGCAATAAATGCTCTGTATTGTTGGACATGCATTAGAATCCGTAAAAGACGCAAGATTCTCGCAATCAAGAGATACCGAATCCTGTCAGAAAATGAAGAATGACCAAGAAATGAGTAAGAAACACATGGAACTTTATACTAGATAAAATTTCTAGATGAAATACTGGAATTTTCTAATAATGAAGCATATACCCTAACGCCAAGAAAAAGCAATTTACAATGAAAACTATTCCCTCTTCATATGTATAAACCATGCTCAAAGTGGATGCAGTATCATGTGCTTTTGTGAACAAGTCCACAAATTGTTTCCCAAGTTAATATACCAAGTACCAAATAATCTAGTATTATTTTTTTCTTGCAATCCTACATTTGATGAACTCACCAGCTCAACTTGCATGTTTATAGTAAAGGTTGTTTGATCTTTTCTTTTGAGAAAAGGGTGAAGCCCCGAATGGGGGCCCACCTCAGGATTAAATTAAAAAAGAAAACTTAACTTACATGGGTCCAGGATTATGGACCTTACAATGTTCAACTACATTTTTAGAATAAAAAAACTAATCATGAAAGATGAGGTCATTTCAAACAGACCAAATGACCCAAAGATGATGAGCAAAAGGTGATGTGCAATCCTCATGAGAGTTGCCACATAAGTCCCTGATAGATCACCAAAAAGTCGTGCAATTGTCCGTCTTGAGCCAAGGGGTGCCACTACTATGCCAAATCTTCCTAGAAAGTTTGCATCTGAAGAAAAAATGGTCCATATCTTCTACATCTTCTCTGCATCTTAGGCAAAGTGAGTCGCCGATTCGAAGAATCATAGCACTACGTGCCTTGGTAAATAGCCGTCCATGTCTAACGAGCCATAGGAATACCTTGATTTGTTGTGGCATCTTGTTCCTCCAAATAATACTGTAATCATGTAGGAAAACCTCCTGTACCACATCCTATATTCTAGAGAAGGATTTGTATGCCTTCTTAACAGAGAAGGGACCATTTATCCATACCCAGCAATCCCTTCCAAGGCAGGGGTCGTCTGTCTCCTCCAACTCCCTCATCAAGGGAAGAAAGTCGTTCATCATCTGGTCTGAAAAATCTGACACAAATGAAGGACTCCACGTCCCTGCAGACCACACATGAGCCACCATGGTCAATCGATCATTTTTAACGCAAAAGCCTGGGATATCGGTCATAAAGTCGTCCAGATCCTGTATAGTCATCTATCCAAAAGTGGAATGGTTTGCCATTCCCCACCATGGGTCTCGCAAAGCTCACAATATGTGGAAACAACTTTCTTATGCCCTATCAAAGAAGAAAATCAGAATCATCGAGGGTACATGCTTGAGTAATATCAATCTCCCCCTACCTTGATAAAACCACAGACTTCTAGCTGATCAACTTTTTCTCCAATCTCGCTATCAAAGCGTGCCGGTCTGATGCTCGGAGGCCAATGAGATTGCAACCAATTGGCAGGGACTATGAAATATGCCATGCCTTTAAATGTATTCATCTTTAGTCATCAATTATTGAATCGGAGTAAATTGTCATATTTGTGAGATTATTTTAATAGGTTGAGCTTCATTATCCTACAAAAACAGAATTTTTTGTGAAGTTACGAAACAAGTGACACAACAAAACAAACGATCCTTTTGTACAAATAATGTATTAGAAAGAAAGATATTATGCACTGAGATTAAAACTTACCACTCCCCATTTGAAAGAAACGGAAGGATATGAGGAAAACAGAGAGTGATAGTTTCACCAATAACTGCAATAAATAGGTTAAAATCATTACATTAAAAAATGTTTAAAACACGTCTCCTAAAAAATAAATTCAGTTGAAAAATTTCATATTCATTCATTTTTTGTAAGTTCCTTTTCATTCATTTGATTTGATTTATTATATTTTGGAATACCGATTTATAGTTTTACAATGAAAGTTCTGCCTAAACAAGTGACAAGCAACAACCCAATAACTAAGGTACAATAGCTTTGACATGATTGGCATTGGCAATCGCATCCTATTCCACGGTTAGGGTTTCTTTTCATGTCTCCGGAGAGAGCCCTAGGGTTTTGTTTATGATAACAGCCTTAGAAAACTACAAACACTATAAAGTTACATACACTCCCATGCTCACATACATAAACTGCTATAAATGAGGACTTTAATGATGAAGCCTCACTAATCTGACCAATAGAAGAAGCATGCTGAACGTCAAACCCTCCTGTTCGAACCTTTTCATGAGCAATTTAATTGATTAACTATATATGTACTGAGCCATATCAGCTACTGCATTTTTAATAAGTAGATGGAGTACAAAAAATGCCCCGGATATGTAAAAAATTGTGAATAAAAACATGACACAAACAATAAATATGTATCGGGATTAATAAATACCTATTATCCACGTAATAACAAAATCAAATCGATTTTGACCTTCCATCCAGTATTTACTCAATCCAACAGAAAATATTTTTAATGCCATTTCCACAACATAAACCCAGCCTGCAGAAAAATGTTATCACTGTATTAAATATCATGTTTATATTACTATATAAAAACTCTAGTGAGGAGATTGTATCAAATTGAAGCAAATTTAATCAAGTACCAATTAAATTAAACTGAAGAAGAATGAATCCATGAGCTTACTCAATGATAACATTAGGTCAACATTATGGAGAGATTATTAACTGCAACACTCCCTGTCTACAAGTTCACAGATAGTCAATTGTAGCTCTTCAGATAAAGTCGATTTTTGCTCGCACTTCTTGAATCTATGATATTCGATCCACATAAACTAGATGAATTAATGCTGGAAGAATGACAAATCACGGAATGCTAAAGCTTGACTGGAAGCGTATTGAATTCTTTCACCCCACAAAAACATAAAATAATCAAATTTCTTTACTTAAACTAATAGGCAACTGGCGTGAAAAACCAGTCAGCTTAATGGAAAGTACTGGACTACAGGTTGGCTCGGCCTCGCACAAAAACACAAAATATCCAAATTTCTTTACTAGAACTCATAGGCAACTAGCATGAAAACAAGTCAGTTAAAAGAAACTATTGGCCTATAGGTTGGCTTGGAAGAAAAAAACGCTGCAAATGCATGCTCGAGGAAGCAAAGGCAGACCGTGGAAGCTTAGAAGGTTGATGCATGCATAAATACAGAAGGAAGTAGAAAAAAAGCTCATTCGGTGAGACCAAAGGAAGAAGATGAGCATCTAGACTGCATGTTTTCAAGGAGTGAGATGTCTAGCAGGCCAACTGGCACAAAGCGGAAACAGAAGGCATGGACCTTCATCTGTTGGAAATTTTGGTTCATGAGTCCTACTTTTATGACATGGAAAATAGAGTAGAAATACAGGATTGAGCATGCGAACCGTGAAGCATTTGGAATAAGATGAGAACATCTCAGACCTACTCAGAGTGAAACGGCCTGAGATACACAACTGCATTGAGGGTATTTGGTAGCAATTCAAAATGAACGTTGTTGGGGTTCATGAATTGTACCCCTTCAAGGCAGGTGCAGGTGCAGAGCCAGGATTTGTTTATAGGTGGGGCCAAATGTAAATAAATAAAAAATGTGTTGATGTGCAAATAATTCAGAATGCCACTATTGAGCTATTATATAAAAATGATGGATAATGTTTAAGAGAATCATACATAGCTGTTGGAAGAAGAGAATTCGTTGTTTATTCAGACAACCCTAGGCTCTCTTATATAGAGAAGGCCTATGGGTGAATTACATAAGATGGAAACAAGAAAAAAAAAGTAACAGAATGTAACATCCGGATCTGCACAAACTCGAACCTGACCCGATTTGAGTCTATATAACTCAATAAAGTTATTAATCAGTATTAAATAACATAAATCGATCAATTAATCGTGAATCAAAAGTCGTTGGGGCGAAATCGATCGCATCGTAATGCGTGCCCGAAAAAGCCGCAACGCGAATTCGGAAACCGCGAAACAAACCAAGACCACCTAAAAATCCGATTCGATGAAATAAGATCAACGAAATCGACCGTTCGTCGATTGGAGGTCGTTTGATACTTTAAAATCGTAAAATTTAATGACCAATCAAGACCGTATCCTGGAAATTTCGGAGATTTATCTTCGACCCGAAGTATATGAATTTATACTCATTTTGATCGTCATTCAGAGACGGTCAAAACGAGCTATTGTACACCAAAATCCGACACCCGAGGTGCGTACACGGTCAACTTTCATTTTCCAGACATAATAGAGCTATTGTTAAAAAAATAATAAAAAAATAATATTTTTTTTAAGAGCAGACAGCAGTCTGCTAATCCTTTCCACGTCAGGATCTTCTTCCCTCCATTTGGCTATTTTTCCTCCTACATTTGGCAACACCTAAGGCACCTCTCCTCCTTATTTATACCACCTATCTCCTCCAAATCTCTCCCAATTCCTTTCCCCCAAAGTTCCACCGAGAAGCCAAATCCAATTCCCATTTCTTATCAAATTGCTGGAGCTTTTTCCCTGCTGCAGCTACAGCTGCCTGGAGCCTTTGTTGCTGCCAAACATCCTCAATTAGAGACATGTTTCTGCTCCTGAGCAGCAACTCCTTGCTGCTCCCTTCTTCCAAGTTGATGGAGATCCAATTCCAGCAAAGATTGTAGGTGTTGAAGCCCCTGTAGCAGCCATAACAACTGTCCAAAAACACCTGGAAGAGCCATCTTCTGCTGCTGCATGCAGCAGACAGTTGATAGATTTTAGCTGATGAAAGTGCTGCTATTTGATGCAAGCCTTTCATCCAATTTTGAAGATCTAAAGGTACAATCATCCCTTCTTTTGCTGCAATCCATGTATTTTTTTGTACAAGCTAAGCTCATTGTTGTCTTGCATGTAATTATTTTGTCAAAACAATGGTATAAGGACTTATGTTTTGGTGAATAGATAGGGGTTGGATTTGGGTTGAAGTGGAATTAGTTGTCGAATGGGAATTGGAGGTTTGAGTGCATTTGGAAGTGAAATTTTGGTTCGGGGATTTGCATTGGTTTTCCAGAGAGCACAAATTTGGAAATGATTTCGGCTGAGGACTTAAGTATTGACATGTTGGAAACTAAGGATTATAATTTAGTACTAAGAATACATGATAGAGTGAATTTCAATTGATGATGTGAAATTCAGGATTTTCATACTAATATGACTGGGTCTTCAGTGGAATTGGTGTAGAGGGTATGGATTGCTCGGGATTCTGCTTGCAATTGATAATTTGTTTTTTTGGATTTCCTCGGGGCTCCAGAGCTGGCTGTGTATCTTGGACACAATTGGGCATTTTCATGAACTGTGAAATGGTGTTAATATCCATCTTTTAATAAAAAAATTCTCCAAATTTTCAGTACTCTAATGTGGTCCTTAGAGAACATGATACTACGGCTGATATGTAAACGGGTTTCCCAGATCCGCGGGAGCGGGCGTCACAGTTTGGTATCAGAGCAGTGGTACCCTGCTACATACATTCGTAGTATTATTGTTCTGATCACATTAAATCCTCGGATTGTGACAGTCCTTTGACTTGTCACGAGTCTGAAAGGGAAATATGACATTCAAAATCAATGACCACAGATGTCACTAATTGCAACTAATTTCCATATGTATCCCAAGAAGAGAAAAGCATAGTTAGTAATATCCATGAACATTAACTATTAATGATATTGGTTCTTACATAGAACCATGGCGTCCTGAACCGATCTTTCTGTGTTTTAATTGATTCTGAAGCGATAGATGAACTTCGAGTTTCTAGCAAGAAGAGTTGCAGAGACCATAGATCCTCTCTATCACATCCATAGGTCAGGTAGCCAGTTGTTCAGCATAAGACTGATAGTCAAAAAGTTACCAATGTTGATTGGTGGACATGAGACGATAGCAGACTGTCTGCTACTACATCTCAATAAGTTTGACCTAACTTTTGGTATGGATTGAATGCCAGATCATCATGCCATGGGTAATTATTTCATGAAGATGATTGTCTTTAGTATTCCAGACTTACCCGAGTTTACCTATAAGGGTACATTGCATGACTCTAAATGGAGCACATTTCAGTATTGAGAACTCGGAGACTCATAAATCGAGAATACGACACATTCCTAGATTCTGTCAGAGAGATTTAGATCACATTATGTCTAGACCTCGAAAGCTCCTTATCACATGGCACCGACCGAGTTGAGAGAGCTGAAGATGAAATCGCCTTAATTACTTGACGTAGGTTTCGTAAGGCTGAACACTCCACCTTGAAATGCTCCAGTTCATTTTGTCAGAAAGAATGATGAATCGATGACAGCGTACATAGATTACATTCAGATGAACAAGAAAACGATGAACAACCATTATGCTCTGCCATTCGTAGATGACTTATTTGATCAACTACATGGGTCTTAGGTATTTTCAAAGATCGATCTCCGATCTGGCTACCATTAGCTGAGGATTCAAGAGTTGGATATTCGGAAGATAACATTCAAAAGCATAAGTAGTATGTTAAGCTAAATAAGTGTGAGTTGTGGTTATCCAAAACCTCATTCCTTGGACATGTCATTTCTGGAATGGGTATGCCGGTTGACCCTATGAACATTGAGGAAGTTATGTCTTGGGAATACTCCAAGACAGTCACTCGAATTCGAAGCTTTCTTGAACTAGATAGTTATTATAGACGCTTCGTTGGTGGCTTTCCACGAGTCATTTTGACACAGATAAGAGTTCCTTTCATTGGCCTTTAAGGACATTGAAAGAAAGATTAACAAATGTGTCTATTCTTGCACTTCTTCAGATACTCAAGTTTATACAGTATATACAAATGCTTCAAATAAATGTTTAAGAGCGGTTCTGATGCAGCAAGGTTACATGATTGTTTATGCATCACGTCAATAGAGGCTGCATGAGCGGAATTACTCTATCCACGACTTGGAGTTGGTAACAGTTGTCCTCGTTTTTAAGATCTAGCACCACTATCTATATGAGGTGAATTTTGATATCTTCATAGATCACAAAAGTTTGAAGTACATCTATAATCAGAAAGAGCTAAATATGAGACAACATCGGTTGTTTGAACTACTGAAGGATTTTGAATACATGATCTCTTAACCATTCCGGTAAAGGAAACGTGGTGGCAAATGCGTTTAGCAGGAAAGCTCATGCACATACGACAAACTAGCTATATACATGAGATATGCGCGTAACTTTGATTAACTGACGTCCTCATAAAAGTGTGTCCATATCTACTGTCATACCTCCGCGATTCGACAATCCTTGCATAGTAGGACATCAGACATATACTTGAATTTAAGACAATTACATGTATGTCGACAAGGACAAAAGTAATAATTTTGTGGAGACTAAGTCCACTTTGCGGAAGGATGGTTGTGCCATTATGTCCGACGATGAGCAATTGCGTAGAAATCTTGATGACGCACACAGTTCACAACTCACTATTTATCTTGGCAGTACGAAGATATATTGTAATTTATGCCAACATTCTGGCGGGTCAGGATGAAAAGCGATGCGGCACATCATGTTAGCAGATGCATAAATGTTCAGATGGTCATGACTTAGCATAGGAGACCACTAAGGTTATTATAGACTCTCCACATTCCCAAGTAGAAGTGGGTGAGTATTTCTACGGATTTTGTCACTAGACTGTAGAGAGCACCACGTAATCGCGATGTTATTAGATCGTTATTGACAAATTAATCAAGTCAGCCCATTTTATACATGTCAATATAACCTATATTACATCTAGGTTGGCTAGATTATATGTACAAAACATTACCAAGCTTCATGGTATACCACGTGTGGTAGTATCTGACGGAGACTTAAGGATCAAATCTCACTATCAGCACCAGTTCATGTCAGCACTTTAGACAAGAGCTGAAAAACAACTCCACATACCATCTATAGACCGACGGACAGAACAAGCATACTATTCAGACACTTGAGGATTTGCTACGTGCATGTACTCTTGAGTGAAAAGGGTTCTGGAAGGACCATTTACCATTAGTAAAACTCCCACACAACAACCATCATTCCAGTATTGGTATGGCACCATTCAAAGCCCTATACAAGCGGATATGCCTCATACCTCTCCATTGCTCTGAAGTAGGTGAACACGCTCTTTACTCCATAGATCTCTTTGAAAAGATTGTAAGGGTGGTTGACCTAGTTAGGAGAAAGCTTCTGCCGGTGCAGACCTGTCAGAAAAACTATGCATATAGTCAGAGAAGAGTTTTGGAGTTTCAGGTAATCCAACATCTTCTCTTTATCCATTCAGAAATATGACTTATGAATATTCAATTTAATTTCTCACACTGATGGAATATCTGTAAACACAGATAGGAGATTGTGTGTTCCTACGAGTATTTCCTACGAATGAAGTACAGAGATTTGATGTCTGCGGTAAATTAGCACTGATATATTGGATCATTTGAAATTATTACTCGTAAGAGTAAGGTGGTGTATCGAGTGGTCCTTCCTCCACACCTATCAGTCAAATATGATGCCTTTCATGTATCCAATCTAAGGAAGTACCTACGTGATCCTCGCCACATCATCATCTACGAGAACCATGACGTGGAGCAAGACTTGATATACGAGGTGAGGTCTTTACATATACACGAAAATGTTGTAAAGAAGATTCACATCAAGGAAATTTCCCTAGTTAAAGTACCATTGCACCGACATAATGTCAAAGAGGCAACATGGAAGACAGAAGCGGATATGCGGGCATGATACCCACAACTCTTTCAAGTAATTATCAAAACAAGCCCAACTAATTATATATATTGAAAGAACATGGCTTGTTTTCCTTTTGAGGTTTTTATGGATTCAAAACCCTTTGAGGTTTTTATGGCCAGTTGAAATCCAAACAAGATACGTAGGAACCTTGACCCGAGTCTTGAGGACGAGACTCCCTTTGAGGTTTTTATAATTGTAACATCCGGATCTGCACAAACTCGAACCTGACCCGATTTGAGTCTATATAACTCAATAAAGTTATTAATCAGTATTAAATAACATAAATCGATCAATTGATCGTGAATCAAAAGTCGTTGGGGCGAAATCGATCAAAAATCGATCGCATCGTAATGCGTGCCCGAAAAAGCCGAAACGCGAATTCGGAAACCGCGAAACAAACCGAGACCACCTAAAAATCGGATTCGATGAAATAAGATCAACGAAATTGACCGTTCGTCGATTGGAGGTCGTTTGATACTTTAAAATCGTAAAATTTAATGACCAATCAAGACCGTATCCTGGAAATTTCGGAGATTTATCTTCGACCCGAAGTATATGAATATTATACTCATTTTGATCGTCATTCAGAGACGGTCAAAACGAGCTATTGTACACCACAATCCGACACCCGAGGTGCATATACGGTCGATTTCGGTTTTCTAAATATAAGAGAGCTATTGTTAAAAAAAAAATGAAAATATGACATCTTCCAGCAAAAGCAGACAAACAGTCTGCTGTCCATCTGTCCCTTCCACTTGGATATTTTTTTAATCCACTTGTCAACCAAGGGCTTATCTTCCTTGGTTATATAAACCCCAAGTTCCCTCCCTCCTATTTCCTCTAAATTCCTTCCAACGTTCCAGCCGTAAGAAGCCCCTTTCCAGCCTCTTTCTCCAGCAGATTTTTAGCCTAAGTTGCTCTCAATGGTTGATACAAAAACCCATCACTGCAGCTGGTCTGGAGCTGAATAGCAGCTCAAAGCTGCTGCTTTTCTTGGGGTTTCTCCAAAGCAAAATCCTGCAGCTGCTCTTGGAGATGTTGCATGCCTTGCTGCATGCAAGATCAAGCCTAAAAGAGGTACAATCTAGCCCATCTTTTGATGCAATCCATGTTTTTTTCGTATAATTTCCCCATTCTTGCTGCCTTCCAGGCATAATTTGTAAATTCCATTCTAAACTAATGTTATACTGGAATTATATAATGCAATGCAAGTGTCATGCACTAATATGGAACCCCTAAACTTCCAAAACGTCACATGTCTTGGTGTAGTTTCGTTAAAAATTTGCTGGTTTCATGTTAACAATCCTTTTATCAAAACAACCTTTTAGATTGTAATAAGAATTATTTACTACACGATCATAGACCATGCTCTGTTAATTAATACCTCAGCTAATCTTATATTTTACTATCTTTTGACTTAGAGACACTAGGATGAGGGATATTCATAATAATAGTGGTAGGTTCGGTTGTTCAAATAGCTGCCAGTACTGGATTGAAGTAATATGGAATCAGATATTATAAGGCCTTCATTGACCACTTCAGTGCAGGTAACCTGAATGGAGTCGAGGTAATTTGGTTGGAGGGCCACCGGAATGGGTAGTAGAACTAGAATTAGCCTTTCCACACTCTTTCAAAATTATCCTATTTTACCTCAACACACCCCACATTTTATTCATGAATTGGAAGGAGCAATTAAAAGAGTTCAATGTAGAGAGTAATTAAAAGAGTTCAAGGCAGGGATTTTTCTACTTTTCCTGAAAATTTGTTCTTGCCAATTTCATCAACTTCAATGGCAGAATACTCATTATAATATAACATACTTTGATTATTAGCAATTCACAAAATTATCTAACTAAATCACTAGGCATGGCAGAAAAAAAAATGACATATCGGCAATCAGACAGATTGGAGGATTAATGGTTGATAGATTTCCTAGATTTATTTTGTACTTTCACGTTGATGACAAAAGTTTTCCTTGAAGCCTTAGTGAGGGTTATGCCCAGGCCACTATTTGATCATATTCATTACATTTGATTCCATTAAAGAGATTTAACAGGGTGCTTAAACTTGTCATGGCCGCAGAAATTGTATTTAAGAGAACTTGTTGGTTAACATCGGCCCAGGTAATAGTGGAGTCCACAACCACTCATCCTTGGGGTTTGGGTTTGATTTGGTTTTGACAAGATGAAGATGATATTCATGTTTAGATCGGTTTGATTTGGGTTCCCGAAGATTATGTTTTCCTCTTTATATATATATATATATAATAGGGTTAAAAGATCTTATTAAACTTAAAAATATCGTGTGTTGAAATTGAAATAAGTTATTCAATGATATATATATGCATTTAAAAAAAATGATATCGATATTAATTAGAACATTTTTTGTGACCTTAAAAATTGAGATTTTGCGACGAAGGAACAAAGATTTGAATGACCTTATTTTATCATTTTATATATGCACTCAAACTCTGATCATATTTTATATTTGACTGAGTACACCGGAGCCCAACCACACATGTTTCCTCTTCCCAGGAAAACAATTACTCGAAGAATATGACAATTATAAGTTTTTAAGTACACAAGTGACTTTAGATCAATAATCACGCCACTAAATTACGAGTTAAATAAGAAGAGAGGAATGTAGGCTTCGAATCAAATTTAGATCCAGATCCAATGAATAACTGCTGATTTCAAATTTTTAGAAATGACAAAATATGATTATAAAGATCGATCATCTTCATATATTAATCCTAAAGTATATGCTACTGGCTATAAATCACTATTGATTGAGTTCTTGACAAAAGACCCAAATCTGTACAATCATCCACAACAGAGATCGAGAAAGATGGAGGAATCAAGTCAACAATAATAATTCAATGAAGACCGATAAATAATGATTGCCAGTCATGGTGAGCTTTAGACCTGACTGTGCGAGGGTGCGGTGACCCTCAGCTGGGCGGGAGATTTGGAAGCCCAGTTAGGGCAGCGGCCGCTTAATGCGCGGGTCTAGGATCCCAGTCTTTTTCTCGGTTTTTCGCGAGCGCTCGCAGTTTTTACGCCTCTCTGGGATCCACAGGTTTTCTTTTAAAGACCAATTCCGCTGACCCTTGTTCTTTAGGGTACCTAGGCTGGAGGACCCTTGGTTTTTAGTTTTTCGAGCTCGTTAGCCCGTACCGATCGGGCCGGTTTTTCTTTTAGAGCGACTTTTCTAGAGAGTCTCTCTCACCCGTCTCAGTGGCGTAGTTTTGGAGTAGACCTATCCCTCTATTGGACCGCCCTTCCAATTAGAGGGCGAGACGGAAGAGCCTCTTTTGTAGGCTACTTCACCGCTTGAGTTTTGTTTATTTTTCGCCAACAGACTTGGCGATGCTACATCCGAATCATCCATGTATACATATGAATCCTCTATGGCTACATCTGAATCAGATACAGTTGAATCTGAAAAAGATACATTTGAGATTGGATTGAGTCACAATTGAGTTGGCTAAAGTTGAATTACAGTTGAATTGGTTACATGGAAGCTTGGTTACAGTTGAGTTGGTTTCCGTTGAACTAGTTACTTTTCTGCCAATAATTCCTGGCAAAGAGAAAAGACCTTATCATGAAAATCATCCTTATCGGACTATCCACTAAGCATGAGAAAATCAACAAGGAAAGAATCAAAACCCTAGATCCATCATATACTCTTATTATGATCAATCCACAAGATTCTTAAACATCATTATAAGCATTAATAGAGATAATGATTATATCAGAGTCTCATCATTCACAATCTCAAGACCAATCAAACTTATATTATAATTAATAGAAAGACAATGACTTAAATATGGACCATATGATATTTGTATATAAATAATTAATGTGGGTAAGTAGTGTAGGATGAGTAGAATGGGGTTTTACACACCAAACAACTTGAAAGCATGTTTCATTGCAAGTAGCTCTAAATTTTAATTGTTAAGGCCAAATTACTTGCTTTCTTTTGGAACCACTAAATTTCCTGTTATTTTTAATTAATTAAGATTTACTCAACATTTGTTGATGTTCTTTTCTCCCTATTCCATGGATTGCAGGCAAAATACCTGCACCGTTGTATTGGGAGAGTTGAATGTCAGTTTCTGAAGCAAAACATAACAGGTATGTATGTTATAATTTTGTTCAAGGATATTATAAATGCTTTTATTTCTCTTCCGATAAAATTGGGATGCATGTACATAATGCAATTTCTGTTGTTACATGTTAACTGATATGGAATTTATGCAATATAAGTGTGACATGTTATAGTTCTGTGGCTTGTTAGTTAATGTGAATGTCATAAAAAAAAATTCCCCAAATTTTCAGTACTCTAATGTGGTCCTTAGAGAACATGATACTACGGCTGATATGTAAACGGGTTTCCCAGATCCGCGGGAGCGGGCGTAACACAGAAAAAGTACATAGAATATAGAAATATCTCTAAACTCCCTCTTGAGATGGAGCATAGATGTCAATCATGCTCAGCTTGGAAGAAAACTTCTGGAATGGCCCTCTGAACATTGTCTTGATAAAGATGTCGGCAGTCTGCTCTCCTGAACTGACATGGGAAGTAGAAATCAAGCCCTTTTGAATCATATCTCCAGTACAGTGACAATCTACCTCATTATGCTTTGTTCTTTCATGAAATGCAGGATTATTAGCAATGAATATCACTACTTGATTATCACATTGTAACTGCATCGGTAGAGGTACATCTATATGCAAATCTTCTAACACAGCTCGAACCCACATCACCTCTGTACTTGCTTGCGCCATGGCCCTATACTCAGATTCAGTACTAGATCTATCCACGACTTTTTGTTTCTTGTTTTTCCAAGAAATCAAATAACTACCAACAAACACTGCAAAACCTGAAGTAGACTTCCGATCCTTAGGGCATCCTGCGTAGTCCGCATCAACACATGCAGAAACATAAATCTTTGTTTCTTTCCTAAACAGTAGTCCTTCACCTGGAGATGACTTTAGATATGTCAATATCATGTATATGGCATCCATATGTACTTCTTTGGGTTGTTCCATGAACTGACTCACCCGACTCACTGCAAAAACGATATCAGGTGCAATGATAGTAATATAGAGAAGCTTTCCAACCATCTCTCTCTATCTTCTCCCGTCAACCTCATCTGTATCATCATTATATAACTTCGTGCTAGGATCCATAGGAGTAGTCGATGGTTGACACCCGATCATGCCCGTCTCAACAAGCATGTCCGTAATATACTTCCTTTAGGTCATCACAAGACCCTGCACATTCCTAGCATATTCCAACCCCAGAAAATATTGTAGGGTGCCAAGATCCTTAGTAACAAAGTGATGGCCCAGAAATGCTTTTGCCATCTTTATCCCCTGTATATCATCTCCCATAAAAAGTATATCATCAACATACACCATGATAACAACAGTACCTCCTGGGAGTCTTCTGGACAAACAAAGAAGGATATGCACTTGATCTTTTGAGCCCTTGCCTTTTAATTAGGTTAGAAAGCTTCTGAAAGCATGCCCGCGGGCTTTGTTTAAAGCCATATATTGCCTTGTGAAGTCCACAGACCATCTGACTCTCCCCCTCAGCAGCGAACCCCAGAGGCTGCTGCATGTAGACTTCTTCCTGCAGATCCCCATACAAAAAGGCATTCTTAACATCAAGCTAAAACAAGGGCCAATCACATACCATAGCAATTGAAAGGAGGACATGTCGAGTCGAGTGACGCAGCACTGGAGAGAACATGCCCATATAATCCACGCCGTATATTTGAGTAAACCCTCGCGCCACTAGCCTTGCCTTATAACGGTCAAAGCTGACATCTGCATGATATTTGACAGTGAATACCCATTTACAGATGACAACATATGCTCCTGGGGGAGCGGAAACCAAGCTCCATGTACCCCGTGACTGCAGAGCAACCATTTCCTCCTTCATGGCGGAATGTCAGCAGCTAACCTTCAAGGCATTCTGATAATTCCGTGGTATTTCCACGACAGATAGGGCCACAACAAACCTCTGAAAGTCCCTTGTGAGACGATGGAAGGAAACCTGTGAAGCAAGCGGATATAATGCACAGGTACACTTCTGCTTCCGTAAGGCAATAGGTAAATTCAGATCATCAGAAACAATATTCTTCGGTATGCTATTCTCCTGCAAAGATCCCTGTACTTGCACATTTTCAGACCCATCGTTAATAATATTATCTGGACAAACCCGGAGCGTGCTGGATGATTGACGAGTACCATGAGTAGGGATAGACCGCCGGGTATAGAATTTCAGTAAAGGTGCAACAGACGGTTGTGGAGGTGGTGGTAGCGGTGGTGATGGTGGTGGTGGAACAACATGAATTGGTATGGGCAAACAAGGACGTATAGGAGGAGATGGCACATAGATCTCATTATCAGATGTGGATGAAGCCAATATGTCACCTGCAGGAGAGAAATACATGATAGACTCAAAGAATGTGACATCGGCACTGACATAATATTTCCTGCTTATAGGATCATAGCATCGGTAACCCTTCTGAGTCCGAGAGTACCCAACAAAGACACACTTGACAGCCCTGTGTGAGAGCTTGTCAAGTCCCGGAGACAACTGGTGAACGAAGGCAACAATGCCAAAGATACGAGGAGTAAGTGAAAATAATTCCTTGTCAGGAAAAACAATGGAACGAGGAACTTTCTCACCTAAGACAGAGGATGACATACGATTCACCAGATAACATGCCGTAAGGATTGAATCACCTCAAAAGGAAATGGGAGCACAACTCCGGATAAGTAGAGTTCGAGTGATAACAAGAAAATGACGATGCTTTCTCTCTGCAACGCCATTCTGTTGAGATGTGTAGGCACAAGTTGTTTGATGGATAATGCCACTAGATGAGAAGAAATGTGAAAGAGAATGAGTACAAAATTCCAAAGCATTATCCGTACACACAAATTTCATAGTAGAAGAAAACACATTCTGCACTTCATTTATAAGATTTTTTATCACAACCCATGCTTCCGATTTATTCTTCAACAAAAACACCCATGACAACCGAGAAAAGTCATCAACAACGATTAGATAAAACTTGTGCCCCTGGTGATCAGGAATACGACATATACCCCGAATGTCAACATGAAATAATTAAAAAGGGGAGCTACTGCTCCGAGACTGACGACTAGGGAAAGCTGATCTATGATGCTTTCCCAATTGACACATTTCACACTGAAAGGAAGAACCTAGTAAAATCTGCGGCAAGAGATGACACATCTTCTGAAGAGGGAGGTGACCAAAGCGTAGATGCCATGTAAATGGAGAGACTGATCTACTTGACTGAGAGGAGACGCTAGCACATGGAGTTCAGACCAGACGATAAAGACCATCCTGCTCACAACCACATCCAACCATCCTGCCCGTAAGAATATCTTCAAAAATAAGAGACGATGGTTTAAAAATAGCGCGGCAGTACAAATCCTTCGTAATATGACTGATAGATAATAAATTCATCAAAAAATCTGGAGTATGCAACACATTCTGTAGGCGCATAGAAGGCGTCAAACTGATCTCTCTCTGTCCAATGATGGGGGGAATGGGTCCCATCTGCTATAACTACAGATCGCCCCAGTGAAATCTCGCTATAGGATGTAAGTTTATCTTTGTCTCGGCAAAGGTGATGTGTCGCGTCGGAGTCCATAATCCATTCTGAAACGTCAGATCCATGACATGAAATAAAGGCATAATCACTACCTGAGGTGCTAATAGTGGCTGATTTACTGGCTGAGGTTGAAGCAGCTACGTCCGTGTTACCTCCTTGAGATTTTGTAGAGACAGGAGGCATAATATCTCTCAATCTGGCAACAAGTTCCTCAAACCTCTGGTCTGAAGCAGATGCTGGTGGAGATGCAACATGCTCGGCTACATACGCCGATGCCGGAAAACCATGCTTAGAATATCATGTATCCTTCTTGTGACCTGAGCGATGACAGAAGGTGCAAGGTTGACAGATGCAGCCGCCTCTACCACGAGGTCCACGACCACGAAACGAAAAAGAGGCTCCTCTGTCTCGGAAGGCCTC
Source organism: Ottelia alismoides (assembly GCA_037367405.1). Taxonomy (NCBI): domain Eukaryota; kingdom Viridiplantae; phylum Streptophyta; class Magnoliopsida; order Alismatales; family Hydrocharitaceae; genus Ottelia; species Ottelia alismoides. The sequence goes on along the minus strand of JAZKJV010002181.1, from coordinate 227,783 downwards.
CATCGCTGAAGGAGGCCGAGTAGTAGCAGTAGATGAGACTGTAGTTCGGCTAAGCCTGCGGTATACTTCCTCCATTGGAGGAATAGTAGCATCTGCAAGAATCTGCGAGTGAGCAACATCATATTCAAGGTCAAGTACCACGAGTAAGACCCCCACCATTGTAGCATTCCAAAAGGTCTTCTGCTGCTCCAGAGTCACCGTAAGGGGAATAATGCTGTAGAGTTTTAGGTTGTGAGGTAGGGTTAGAGAGAGGAGGGGCTGGCGGGTAGCTAGTGTTTTGGGGTAAGGTTTTAGGTTGGCTCTGATATGATGTTGGAAGAAGAGAATTCGTTGTTTATTCCAGAGAACCCGAGGCTCTCTTATATAGAGTAGGCCTATGGGTAATTACATAAGATGTAAACAAGAAAATAAAAGTAACAGAAAATGTACATAGAATATAGAAATATCTGTACAATAACTATTAGAAAATATAATGCAGAAGCATATTAGAGAAATAAAGAATTAAAATTTAGGAACATCAGGATTTTACATGGAACCCTACTCCCTAAGGAGCGGGATGAAACCACGGGAGAACGCCTCAAAGGGTTGATTTATGCATTACACTTTCTCACTGAATACAGGAGGTCTGGGCTTCTTATATAGCCTCCGCAGACCCTCCAAGTCCTACCACTAGTGGATGTAGGACTAAACACTGAGATGTGGTAAATGGATCCTGGAGTGATCCATTTACCCATCTATACCATAAATGACGCATAACACATATACTCCAACATTCCCCCTCAAGCTGGAGCATGCAATGCTAAGCTTGGATAAACAAAGAGAAATCTCAAACTCACGCTATAGGACACTACAGACAATATCAACTCAATGCGCACAACTGTCGGATGCTATCGAGGACGTTGCTTCTCATGCTGTCACAATTTCTCGTCATTTCTTCTCATTTTTTCAAATCATTTTTTTATTCGGCTATTTCATTAATTTTTTAATAACCTTCACATCTTTTTTTTCAAATAAGTCGTTCATTTTTTCGGCTTTTCTTTTTTTTAATCATTTTTTCGAACTGGTTTTTTGTATGATCCTTTTTTCTCTTGTTTTAAAAAAATATCTAGGCCTAAAAAGGGGGCCTAAAAATATGCAGCTTCTTTTTTTAAACAACAATAGCAACCTCTCTCTCTATCTCTCTCTTTTAAACTCTCGACTGGACTCATTTGGCCTAAACCAAAAAATAATTATTTTTTTTAAAAAAACACCCATCGCAACCTCTCTCTCTATCTCTCTCTTTTAAACTCTTGACTGGACTCATTTGGCCTAAACCAAAAATTAATTATTTTTTTAAAAAAACACCCATCGTCCTACCTGGGCTTTATTTAGGATTCCCACTCGGGACCCCTTTCCTTCGAATGACCCCTTACCCCGTCAGTGGTCTCTTCTGCCTGCTGTTACCTGGAGAGAGGGTGCAAGAATGGGCGGTACGATGGGGCTCCTGCTACTGGAGCGCCGCTGATGGAGGCAGAGGAGTATGTGCTGGAGGATGCCTGTGTCGGATCTTGCCGTACGGAGAGGGCTCGATGCTGGAGCATATGCGGCAGTAGGTTTCGCGCAGAGGAGGCATCGCTGAAGGGGGATGATGACACTCTGCCACCTGGAGTTGCATGGCTCGGCATCACCATTAGGGAGAGGGGAGGGGGGGTGCTCCGCATGGAGTTGTGTGGCCTCGATGGAGAAGGAGCATCTTCTTGGGAGGACTGCTCCGTACCAGGAGATGCAGGATCATCTGGAGGGGCGGTGCCTGGAGCAGGAGCTCCTTCTGGAAGCATAGAGGGGTTACACGTGTTGTTGTCGATGAAGGAGGCGCTTCCAGGAGTATCGTGCCTTCTTTTAGGGTTCTACAGTGGAAACCCAATCGCCTCCTGGACCTGGACTTGAATAAATCTCTTGGAGAGGATGGATCCAATTTATGATGCTCGAGGATGAGATAAAATTGATGAAGCCTTCATGAAACCTGAGTGTTAGTAACCATTAGTCGATATGAGAATAAGGTTTCTTGTACGAATCTCTTGATCTACCTAAGTGCCAGAGTGTGATGAAATCAAAAAATTTTGTTGATCCATGTGCACCAACTTGGTAAAAGCAATGTAGCTAGCAAAAATTATAAATATAAATATATACTGAAAGAAAAGCTCTCACCATACAAAGATAAATATCAAAGAGCTTTCACAAAAGGTGAGCGCTCCCAACCATTTTAAAGTGTCCACTTGGGCCACCATTATTAGAATCAGGAGTCGTGCTAGCACCCAAAAGGGCTCTGCATCGTAAATGCTACAAGTTTGGGTGTAGAATGTATATTAGATACTCAAAAAAAGGTACATCCTGATGTACTCCCAGGAAAAAAGTGCAGATGACAGCAACATCTCTTAATGGGTGCACTGATCAACACCAAAAAAATACATAAGCGTTGAGTTAATAAGGCACTCGAGTGATTCCTTGTTCTTATGAGAGGGAGAGAAGAATTGACACAAACCTATGCCCTTTCATCAATCGGTCATTCACATTCACTTTTAAGTTTGACAAACTAAAGACACGGTAGATTGATTGCCTGAACTGGTTTATTCCCTAGTGTTGATGGTTGGGTCCTTAGGAGAATCTCTTGGACTGGAACCTAGGGTGACGCCTTGACTTTACTCTTGTAATTGCAGCCCACACTTTAAGATCATATCCTTAATATATATTTACACTCAGAGAGTCTAACGATTAAGGAAGTTGGATATCTTTTGACCAGGGCTGGGTTCAACTTAGAATTGTAGGTCAACAGAAGTCGAGAGTTTTGGAGCGAATCGAGTCCTGTTCTTAACTTGCATAGTCAGGGGCATGCCCAACTTATTGTTTATTCTTTGCTCGAGGACGAGCATAGTTTAAGTATAGGGGGATGATGAATCTGTGATTCATCATATTATTTAGGGTTTTTATCAGTTGTACCCCTATGAGATATTGCAATTTCAGTTATGCCCCTTCCTTTTTGGGAATATCAGTTGTGTCCCTGAATTCTTGTCATTTTATCACTTGTGTCCCTCGGGACAGTGACTGCACATAATAACCAATGCAAACGAATATTAAATTTGAGGACACAAATAGAATTAAATTTTAAAAACAGGTTTGAAAAGTCTCCTTCATCCTCTTCATCCTCGTCCCCTATCTTCTTCTTCCTCCTCCTCCCTTCTCTTCCTCCTCCCCAGCTCCTCCCTCCGACCCCACGCCTCCCCCTCCGCCCTGAGCTCTCCTGCAGCCTCCAACGCCCTGAGCTCCCCCCCGCCCCGCACCTACCCACCTCCTTCTCCTCCTCCCCATCCTCCATCTACAGCCTCCTCTGTCTCCCCCATGCTCCTCCCCCTCCCTACTTCGCCACCGGCCTCCCCCTCCCCCCTCCGCCCCTACGCCTCCCCCCATCTCCGACATCCCCCTCCGCCCTCCACCTCCTCCTCCAGGCCATCCTCCTCTGCGACCCCTCCCTCTCTAGGCCCTCCTCTTATATTCCTCCCTCTTCAGGACCTCCTCCTCTTCCGTGACCACTCCCCCTATAGGCCCTCCTCTCCTCTGCCCTAAGCTCCTCTTCCTGCTTACGGACCTCCGCCCTCCAGGTCCTCCCCTCCGCTCCTGCACCTCCATCCCCACCCCCAGCTCGTCCCCCTGCCTAGGAGGCCACCTCCGCCTCCTCGACGATTGCGCCTGCATCCTCTCCGCCTCCTCCCTCCTATAGGTGTGGGTCTTTCCATCGTGATCAGCCATGCGTGCTCTTGTAGGTGCATAGCCATCGCTATCGGTCATAGGTGCCACTACAGAGTTGTACTACACAGAGAAAGAGAGAGCGAGGGGAGGTACGGGGGCGAGGGTAGGAGATGGTGGAGAGGAGCTTGCGGTGGAGGGGCATCTCAGGTGTGTTCGGGTGCGTTCAGGTTGGAGATGAAATGGAGGAGGGAGGGGTAGAGTTGGACGGTTATGCCCCTCTTAACCTCACAATGGTTTGAGAAAACCATGGTTATGTTCAAGTCATTGACAACTAAAGTAACGGAGAGGCACAAGTGATAGAACGTAAGAAGTTGGGGGCACACCTGATAATCCCAAAAAGGGAGGGGCATAATTGATATAACATTATCTCAGAGGGGCACAACTGATAAAAATCCTATTATTTACTGTTGATTATCCTCTTTATTTAAACTATTCAATAAAATATATACTTAATTAACTAAAATTAACATCTGACATAGTGCACATAATTAACCCAAGCTAAGTGTATATAATTTATATATTTATTTTGGTCTCAAAGAAACAAAAAAACTAATTAATAATAAAAAGCCGTAAAATAAAGGAGTTATTCACCTGTAAATAGCCCAAACTTCTAGTATTTTTAATTCCATATCAACTCCTTTTCAGTTATTTCTTTCTCTAACATGTATATATAAATGTATATAAAAATACAAAAATATAAAATAACTTCCACCATCAATAGATACTCCTAGATTTCAAAGAGAAAAGATCGTAAAGTTCAACTTTCTGGCCACATTCCTGCTCTGTATGAACTCCAAATTCACAAAACTCAATTTTAAAGTTCAAGTTAGAAAATTATCTATCCAATGAAAGTGGTTTCATTAAAATCGGAGCTTATTTGGAAAATACGATTTTTGAGACGTAGTTGTATATTGTGCATATGTCCCATTATTTTATTTTATCTTTTTATTGTATTAATTATTAAAAATTAAAAAAAATAGATTAAGTTGTAAATATTTATTTCATATTTTATCTGATTTTATTATTTATATTTATTTAATTTAAATTTTTTTGCAAAAGACAGAAATGCGGTATGTTACCTCTATAGGATACCACCCAAAAATAATTTTTTTGGTACAAATAATTTATTTTTGTTTTGGGTCCTTCACGGAAGTTGTAGATCTCGTCGAGACGAGCAACTTTCATGTTGACCACTTTTTGATTTGACCCTAAATAGTATTTCTTTTTTATTTTTCTTTACATATAATTTGACTTTTCTTGGAGCGACATGTGGTAGCTCCAGGAGTCGCCACATGCCACCCCCATTTTTATTTTTTATTTCTTATATTTTACTTTATTTAATTATTTTTATATTTTCGTTATTTTTTAAATTTAATTATCTTTATCTTTTTTATTTATTTTACTATTATTATTTTATTATTTACTTTATTATTTATTACTTCAATTTTAATTTTATTATTATGGTTACTATTTTCATTAATTTTATTTAATTTAAATTTTTAATTTATATTATTTTTACCAAGTGGCCGCACCCCTGCGTGCCACGTGCCTCCCTCTCCTTCCCTCCATCACAACCTGAGCGCCAACCGCGCCCGCTGCTCCACCCTTCGCGGCGGGGCTGCAACCACTCAGCCCCTCCCCCCTCTCTCTCCACCCCTCTCTCTCCTTGACCCGGTCGCAAGTCCTTCTCAAATGTATCCCCGTGCCTTGTTGCGCACGGCTGCAGCTGCAACCGCCAGCTCGAGCAGCACAACCGTGAGCTCCTCTGCATTCCACATCCATCTTTCCCTCACATCACCAACTGCTCCCTACGACCGGGCCTCTTGCACCCCAATCTCTCCATGATCCTACATCTTCTGACCTCTCCTCAACCGCCCTTAAAAGGGCCGCTCCGCCTCCGGTAGAACCCATCCGCTACAAGAGAGAGAAGCTGCCCCGAGCTCCATTCCTGCCTCGGTGACAGCGAGAGCAAGATCATATCAAGCGACGATGGCGTTCCACCTTCCGGCATGATCCAAGGGAGTCTCATCTCTTGTTGCAGCTCCACTGCGAGCTGCTTAGCTCTGCCTTGCCGAGGTGTTTGAGTGACGAGCCCAGGTGACCCCTTCACGCTTCGGCCACTCTCCCCAGGCATCACTCCGTCCATCAGCAACTTCAGGTAAAATTGTTTGTTCTTTCTCTTTTACTCTATTCTTCCTCCCTTCTCTTCTCTCGCCCATTCTCCATTCATCTCCTTTTCATCTTCATTCCGTCACTTTTTCTTCCGCTCGATTTACGTCCAACCACGACCACCTCCATTTCGCAAACTTTGTCAACTATCAATCGTCACCTATTCATCTCATCGGCCCACGATAGGAGTCATCGCCTCCCCTTCCGCTAACCTTGCAGCTGAAGGCCCTCCATACACGATGGTGTGAGCTACTCATTCTAGCAACCCTCTGGGTTTCCCGCTTCGACGTGGCTCTGATTATCAGCCGCCACGCGAGGACAACATGCGACTCCGCGCTGCCCTTCGCGAGCTCCTCCTCCGAGCATCACACAAACCTGCAACCTTCACCAACGCCGCCTCATCGTCCAAGTCGCCACTGCAGAAGGTCATGGGCATGTGTTGCCAGGGCCTTCACCGTCGTTCGCAGAACGCCTCGCTCCGCCTGCAGCATATCACTGACCTTCACTACCAATCTTTGTCAGTGTCACCGCCCGAGCGCCCTTGGGCTTCCAGCTACCTCGACTCGGTCCGCTAGCTCGCCTCTGCCAACAGGTCATAGACGTGCACGACATACGCCCTCACCATCGCTCGAGCCTCTGCCGACTTCCCACCTTGCTGCAACAGCTCCAACAACGGACCAACAACCACTCGCTCGCCTTCGTGCGTACACGTGCTGCTGCCGATCACCACCTCGAGCTGAACGCACGTCCCCCGCTCATCCTCATCCTAACCTCACGTGCAGGGCACGTGAGGTCGGGGTATATTTCGCCAGAAGCCCCGGCTCTTCCAGCATATACTGACGCTATCCTCCCCAGCCAAGGCACGTGCAAGGCACAGGCCGTTTGGAATTTTTGCGGCCACGCCCCTGCAGAACTACCGATTCGCAACCAAGCCCCACCAACTAGCACCCACGTGTAGAGCACGCACATCATCTGGAAAAATTATGTGAAAAAACACGAGGATTCAGGAAATCACGGAAAGATCCCCCGCCAGCCAGTGTATGTGCATGGCATGTGATTAATGGAGAAATTACATTAGACCCCCTCTGGATCTTGGTATTTTCATCTTAGTCCATGTTCACTGCATTTAGTTTATTTTATTTTCTATTTTGCATATACACCCTTGTGTTTGCATATTTATTTGAACCTTCATTTGGCATCCTTTCATTATTCTAAAAATTGCACTTGTAGAACACTTGATGCTCTATTGTCGTGGATATTTGATTGGATTTTTATGAGTCATGATTGATTTAATATAAATATTTTGGTGGAAAAAAGCATATTTTACTGACTGCGTACTATTAAATTGTTATTAAATTAATCATTGCGTCAAAAAATCTCAAAAATTCACAATAGGTGGATTTTAGGATGTTTTACATTGTGCCAAAATTTCATGTCATTTGCACGCTTATCGAGGTCACAATAAAATAATCAGTGATTTGACTAATTAATTTTTTATTAATTCTACACTTAATATTTTAAGAAATAAAAATTGTTCTACACTTAGGATTATTTTATCTCTAGAAAATAGTGGTGTTTGTTATTTATTAAAATTAATTTTCTCAAAATCACCTAGTCTGCATATTTTAATCTTCATTAATCTTTCATCAGAAAATTTTCAAAAAAAATACAAAGCATTAATTTCATCATTTTTCATCTTCTGGCTATGTTTCATAATTTTTGGACATCGTTTGAACAAATAGTGCATTTTAGTCCCTGAGCTTTTCCAAATTTGCATTTCATCAATTAATTGTGTCTAAAATATAAAAAAAACATTCCCTGAATATCTAGCCTCTAGATCACCTAATAATTGACCTAAGGAGACAGTGACCCCCCTGAGTTCGATCTTGGGCTTGCACAAGTAAAATAAAATTTTGATCGCTCGCATTAATTGGATAATTAATTTTAGCGGTCGTTTTGATACATCCAGATTTGCCCAACTGCAACGAATTTTTAACATTAATTCCACTTAATTAGTGAGGGCAATTAAAGGTTCATTAGCACCCTTAATCTATTTTTATGTGCGACCCAATTGAGCCCAAAATACAACTGAGCCCAATTTAGCTTACAAAACAAAACAACAAAAAGAATTGGGATAATTTTTATGTCCTCTCCATTTCCTTTTTTTTGCTTGAAAAACTTGCTGGAACTGTCAAGAGTTAATATCCATTATCCTGTTTAATAGATCTTGATGGGAAACTTGCATGGTTTGCTTATTTAGAGTAACATGTACTCCTTCAAAGAACAAAGAAATAAAAAAAGATAATTGTGAGTATGCCAATTGTGTTCCCAATTTCAAAGTAATCATTATTTGATCAATCAAACTTTGTTGTAACTTTTCTTGGGGAAATATAATGAGATGGAGGATGTGCATTTTGATGCATCTTGTAGATGTTACATAGATCTCTATAACAAAGCTAACAAAAGTTGCAGTATGAAAGTGTAGTATTACGAATTCAATGCAAAACTTTATTTCTATTTTTCATTAAATTAAGTAATGAACTAATGGAGAACTACTTCTTAGATGTTAAGCCTTTTCTGTGCATCTAATTCTAGAGTAGCCTAAAAATAATGTTGAATCTTTGTAAAAATGTTAACAAGCTAATCTTGGTCACAGTCGTCGGTATGTCAATTTTGCATGTCTATTTTTATAGGGTGCCAGTAATGAACCCATGAGATATTGGTCCACGAAATGGATCATATGATATTATAATCTAATTAATTTGCATCCAATTTCTTTGCAAATTGGTTAAATAACCATACTCAGACATGTAGATCATCATCTATACTTTATTGATTATTTAACAATTCCGTGGAATCACCTTAATTTATAAACATGATCTGATCGTAATAAAGACTAGTAGACAACAATTAATATAGCTTGATAAAAATCGGAAATGGGAAATCCTTCTTCATAAGGATAAATGAAAAATGCTAAGTAACATTTCATCTACATTTCACAAAAATTCTTTAAGGTAATGAAGTAAGGATATGGTACTGACTATAAAGACCGAGATATCTATTTTATCGTGGATGTAGTCACCACATTCTTTGTGTGTCTCCACGGATGTCCTTTTCCCATGTTGAAGTTTCGCACATGGATGGAGTTCCCACGTTGCCTTGGGTAGTTGGAGTTAGAGATCGTAAGGTATGGGCATGCACCCTTGGCTCCTCGAGTAGACGACTAAACGGTCGCGACCCCAGCAACTGGGTTGGCTGGGAGACACATAGTCTGACTGTGCCCCGATGTTGTTCCGGTGGTTGCGCGAGGACGTTCGAGAACACACGACTGGTAGTCTTGTCTTCGCTTTCGGTTATAGAATTTGTACGGGAGGTCAAGGAGAGCCGATCACTCGAGTTGTTCTATGAAGGGACTTTCGGGATGTGTTTAGTAAAGGTGGTGTTTTACCGTTTGTCCCGTAACCAGAGAAAAACATAAGGTAGTCGGACTTTCCAACTACAATGATGAGTTCTAAATCATATCCTGTAATCAAATTTGAGCTCCACCTTTGGTACTACATCATTAACTCTTACTGACAAGTAGTGGATAATAGCTGATCACATTTCAAATCAAGCACTTTATCTCAACAGGTTGGACGTTAGATCGATACTTGAAAAGTGATTAATTCTGAGTATAAGAGAACTATCAATGGAATGAGAATGATAATTTAGAAGGAAAGTGGTGAGGTTAGTAACGGAAACTGTTAGGAACTTAGTTAAGATTCATCTACTTAACGTATGCCTACGGATGCCCCCAACCCTAAGATACGATGTATCTTTGAGTCATAGTGTGAGACCCTCGTGGTCAAGACCACATACTATTTCCATTACTAATACTACATTGTTGCTTATCACCATGGACTCTTAACGACAATGAGTGGATCTAAATTGATCATGCTTAAAATCAAATATCTTATCTTATGTGTACTGTATGGAACTTAGTAGGGGGACACATAGATAACAATAACAATTCTTAAACAATTTTAAATATCGCAACCTAAATGACAGAGCTACATTGTAGGTTGTTTACTTTATGTTGAGTACTTGTTAGTAGTCATTTTGTTTCTAATGGGTAGTTGCTTTCCTTAGAGTCAGTTTCTTATGCACATTATTCACCATTTTTAATTGTTGTTGGATATCCGTTTTGGTCTCATAATCCTATTTGCGTGAAATCGGCAGGTTTGCAGGAGAAGAAGCCACAACAATGGGCTGTTTATGGGTTGATCTTCTGGCAACTAAAACTAGCAGTGTAGCAGCTTGCTTTTCTTTTGTTCTAGTACTTGCACAGGGTTTGAGAGACATGATGTATATGTACATGTTCATTTATATTTTGGTAAATTTGTACATCTCTTATGGACACTTATGTGAATGGAAATTAAATGAGAAAAAATGTAGTTGGTTTTCTTTCCTTTACCACTCTCTTGCATGTATTATAAAGCTTGGTATTTCGAATGTAGAATTGTATGTCATAGATATGTATTGCTGAGTATCCGGACTCTGGGGGTGTGACACTATACCCTTTCTGTTGCAAAATTGACCATGCCTAAGCAAGGAACTGACCAAACTAATGCTTGCAAATATCCCAATCATCTTATCAGAAAATGTATCATCTGCAGACGTATTCTGTCCCTTGAGTTACTAGTATGATAGATGATACAATTTGAGACTGTCAGATCAAAAAACATGATGAATATATGCCAGCTTGAAATAGGTTTTCAAGATTCTAAACAGGAGATATTCATGCAGCAGTTGTTCTTTGATGGATGACAGTATTCACAATCTGAATGTTTAATTTAGAAACTAATGAGGTAAATGCCATCTGCATTTAAAACCATAGCTACAGTCAATGTAAAAAGCAGAGAAGAAAATCACATCGAAAGAAAAAAGCCAACTCAACAAACAAGTAGAAGTATTACCAAAGAAGAACTCCACCATTAGCCAAAACTTTTGACCAGAACTATTCCGTATATCAAGCTGCAAAATTTAACAAACAAGTATTTTTGTTAGACAAATTTATAGAGCTAATACATCACATACTTTAAATTTAGTATTTACAAAAGAATAAAAAACTTCCAAAGATTCATTTGGCACCAACAGTAACATTTATTTATGTGAAAATTAGCTCCATCTATAAATTTGTTTAATTTCGAAATAAATGAAAACCCAAGTTTATAGAGAAGCTGCTAACTTTTCTGTTAGCAATATATGACTACCAATAGGAATAAACACATGGTATCTAACAACTGACCACCCGAATGAGGTAGAAAAATTACAAGTGAAGCATTCAACGAAGCGGAAAACAAAAAAAAAACATAGAAGTATAAACCATGAAATTGTATTTGACGATCTCAAGCTAGTCTTTTCAACATTCCTCTAAAGTGGAGAATAGAAGTCTACAATGCCTATGCAGACAAAGGTCCCTCAAGTGGAGGAGCCATGCAAATCCATGAGAAACCCTTTTTTGAAATGCAAAAAGGGATGTGGACTCGAAGTGTGTCAAATTGTTGGAGTATTTGTTATGTGCGCCTATTGAGTTGTAACAGAGTAAATGGATACCTCTAGGATCCATTTACCCCATCCAGTTGTTTAGTCCCACATCGTCCAGTGGTGGGACTTGGAGGCCCTGCAGAGACTATATAAGGAGCCCCAGGCCTCCTGTATCAGACGAGAGAAAAGCAATGCAACATATGCCCTATTGAGGGCTTCTCCCGTGGTTTCATCCCGCTCCTCACGGAGTAGGGTTCTACGTAAAATCATGGTGTTTCCATGTTCTATCTTTCTTGTTTACGCTCTTGTTTATCGTTTCCGCTTCCGCTTCCGAGTTTCTAACATGGTATCAGAGCGGGTCGATTCTCGAGGATTTCAAGTTTCGTGTTTGTATTCTTTTCGAGGTTCGATTATTCAGTTCTTCGATCAAAGTTGGAGTATTATTATTAAAATCATCAAGTTGTAGATCTGACATTGTTCTTTCAAGTCCCAGGGTTTCAGTTTGAAAACCTAATTTCTGCATTTATCGAATATCGAAGGCCTGAAGGAGGCGAGAAACATTCCTGAAGATCAATCCAGGCGGCCGCGCCGCTCCCAGGCGACGCCATATTCCCAGTTCCAGGCCGAGACACCATCGTGCGGTATCGATTTCACCGCAGAAACCCAGATGCCATGGTACTCTTCCCCCCTCCGTAGGCGGTACATCCCAGGCCGCCGCCATCCCATGTGCACCGCCCTCCAGTAGCGGAACCCTAGTACACCTCGCGGTCCAGCGGCATCAGACCACCTCCATCTTCAAAGCACAGACGGGCGGCGCACCTTCAGATCCCTGACAGCCCAAGGCCTCCCTCGCGCGAACTCGTGCGTCTTAAGCGGCGCCGCTCGCAGGCGCGAACACTCTTGCGCGAACGGCGGGGACTCCAACCCCCACATCCATCTCTGCTCCAGGCCGCGACTACAAGAACCCGCACCAGGCGGCGCACGTCCTTCCCACCGTTCGCGCGACATCATCTACGCCCCATGCGCCATGCTCTCCAGCGGCAACCCCATCATTTGCGCGACCTCCCAGGTCGGCCTCCATCTCGCCTTGGCCAGGTGGCGCCCCAGTCGCACCCAGCACAACCCCGCACGCCCTCCTCCAGTCCCGCAACAACCTCCTCAGCGCGCGAAGCAACTCCTCCATTGGCGGCGACCTCCCGCTCCCCCCACCTTTGCCTTTGGCGGCGACCTCCCTTCGTGGGAACCCTAGGGTTCACGGGCCCTTTAAAAAAACAAAAAAGTTATTTAGCCCAGTTAGGAAGGACGGTGGCGGTATCGTTAAAAAAAACTGAGGGGCGTGAAGTCTGAGCCCAAGTTGGGTCGTGAAAGAAAAGGGGGGTGGGGGGAGAAAGAGGCTTCATTGGCTTGTGTCGGTTGAGAAAAGTTTAGCTGGGCTGAGTTTCGTTTTAAAAAAAAAGAAAAGAAAAAGCGAGAGAGAGGAGTTTGTTCAAAAATTTTAAAAAAAAGGGAGCGCGTACAAAAAAAATCGAGAAAAGAGGCACGCACATTTGAAAAGCCGTACACAATTTCAAAAAAAAATGTGTGTTGCAAGCCGAAAAAAAAATTGAAACAGCTTAAAAAAAGGTGTTAAAAAAATGACGGCTTATAAAAAAAAAGATATTTGAAAAGCTGCAAGGAATTTTTCGAGAATATTCATGTTTTCCCCCATTTTATCTTGTCTTCTCCCAACTTTGTCGATGACATTTTCCGACAAGTATGGAGAAAGGGGGAGTGTATGTAGAGTCACAGGTCTATTCAGATGTTCGAGATTCACATGCAGATTTCCAGACCATTTCAGATTCCAGACTCTACAGTTGTTCAAACTCGACGATTGATTCCGAGTCCAGTTTGAGACACGCACGAGTGAGCGGTCTTCAGTTTCGTGGTCCCCATCATTCTTCTTGTTGTCAGGCCAGAGTTTTCATGTGAACCATAGGGACTCCAGAGCAGAGGACCATTCCCTATGCCATTAAGGGCAAGGGTTTTCATGTGGTATCATAGGTACTCCAGAGTAAAGTATCATTCTCTGAGCCAGATGGGAGAGACCCAGTTCTCCGACGAGGAGACTTCAGGCGCAGTTTAGACTCGATGGTCAGATTCCGAGTCTTCAATTGACTCACACTCCAGCCCGTTCGTCCTCCTCACCTGCACAGCATGAGAAGCAACGTCCTCGACTGCAGCAATGTGCGCGTTGGGTTGATATTGTCCGTAGTATCCTGTAGCGTTGAGTTGAGTTTCTTTCTGTTTGTCCAAGCTAAGCATTGCATGCTCCAACTTGAGGGGGAGTGTTGGAGTATTTGTTATGTGCGCCTATTGAGTTGTAGCAGGGGTAAATGGATCCCTCCAGGATCCATTTACCCCATCCAGTTTTTTAGTCCCACATCATCCAGTTGTGGGACTTGGAGGCCCAGTGGAGACTATATAAGGAGCCCCAGGCCTCCTGTATCAGGCGAGAGAAAAGCAATGCAACATATGCCCCGTTGAGGGCTTCTCCCGTGGTTTCATCCCGCTCTACATGGAGTAGGGTTCCATGTAAAATCATGGTGTTTCCATGTTCTATCTTTCTTGTTTATGCTATGTTTATCGTTTCCGCTTCCGCTTCCGATTTTCCAACACAAATCAAGCTGGTATTCATTCCAATGTTAAAAAATTACAAGGACCAGGCCACAAACAAGGCCCTAGCATATTGTAACATGTTCTCCACATAACAATGCTCCTATCTAAAAAAAAATACCATTCCGCTCCAACCAAAGAAACCATAATACCACAAAAGGCCATAAACAACAATTCTGTAAAGAGGCGCACACATCAGAACACATAGATGCCCAGAAAGCCTCACGTCCCATGTACTGTAACCATCGGGGATCAATCTTGTCCCATACCCCAATTAAGTAGTGGTCACGTGAAGAATATATGTTCTATATCCTCCGCAGCCTAGGTTATGGTATATTTCTCATCAGGTTTATACATTTATCATTAAGGTCAATGTTGTAAAAGTCGACCAACTACACTGACTAGTCTAGTCGGTGGGGTAACCAACAAAATATTGTGAATAATCAGTCAATAGTCGGTTGGCCAACTACTCAGCCCAATTAGTCGACCGAGTTTTGCACGGAGTTATCATATTTTTTATTTTTTTTTGCCTTTTTAAAAGCAAACTTATTCTAATATGCTTAATGTGTTATTAATCAATTACTTCTTTTATTTTATTATGATAGTATAGAAAATGTAAATCTGGATAGATATATAAGAATATATGTATAAAAATATTTATATTTAAAATAATTTAAAAAATTAAAATTGGCCACATGCCGACCCTACTTGAGCAAGAATCCATGTAGCGACCATACTTAAAGTGGGCGAAGGCTTCACTAATTTTTAAAACTGACGAAAGGTCGATTAAATCCAATTTGTCGTGTGACTGCCGATTAATCCTTAGTTAGTGACACGATCAACCGACTACCGATTTCTACAACCTTGATCAAGGTTATAAAGAAGGAATACCAAAGCAACTTTTCTCCTGTTTGCATATTTTTTATTTCATCTCTCCTCAGACAAGTTTTAAATGTTGAAATAATTTCTTCATAAATTCAAGCAACATAAAACATAGATTTAGCCAGATATCATAGGAAATGGACATGCTATCACTGACTTCAAAAGGAAAGTTAAACATATAATTTAACCATCTACTCTAAGATTTGAATACAAAGTAACCGACCCCAACACAACCACCCACGACGGTTGTCCTCGGCAAAGATTGTCCATGAGGATGATCTTGACGTTGATCATCAGTGCAAGCATCAGGCAGATCGCCTCAAGGCTCTGCCCTACCAAGAAGAGGCCTCTGATCGAGAACCTCCTGGACTTTTACTATGGGTCCGACACCCCATCCCGAACCAAGGGGTTTCTCCAGTGAACCCGCCCCACGCCCCTCCGTGAGAAGTCCAGGAGATGTAGGGCTTCCTCCACCGTCAGATCACGCACACAAACCAACGGCTCATCAAACTTCACAACATCACCCTCAAAGTTGCATTCCACCGCTCCACCGATATCCTCCATCGCGTCAGCCAAACAAGTTCTTTCTCTTATGCAAACTCCCACGAGAAACCGAGAAAACCACAAAATGGTCTCAGCGGTGCAAAACTTCTTCCCTTCGTACGTACGACCCTCTGTGCATCGAGAAATCTGATGCCCGTTCTTCCCGCATGCAAAACATTTCACCAGATCACGATAATCCGCCGCCCAATGACCCCAACCCCCCACTTGAGGCATCTCCCCCGAAAGCGCTTCGAGCCCAAGTCCCTTTGCCTTGTAGCAGCTGATGGAGAACTTGAGATCACCCCTCCCCCCCACCATCACCTTCGTCCATCCACCTTTGATGGCATCAGAGGAGGTGATCGATTAGAAAAGAAGCAAGGCCAAAGGTGTGCTTTGTAAGGTTGACTTTTTCAAAGATTATGACTGTTGATTGGAGGTTCTATGTGCAATATTGGAGAAGAGAGGATTCCCGGAGAGATGGATTACTTGGATCAAGCAATGCATTATAACTGCATCCTATGTTATGCTTGTCAATGGTAGACCAGAATGGGGTTTCTCCCAACCGTGAGAGAGTGGGGAGTCAGGCAGGGATGCCCACTAGCACCGCTTCTTTTCGTGATTGTGGCCAATGCATTAGCAGTGATAATGAGTTTGGCGATTGTGGATGATTTGTGTTATGGCTATAGGAAGGAGGGGATATCTATATCGCTCTTGCAGTATGCTGATGACATTGTTTTATTACTGGAGACTGAAACAAAGAAGAATCGTCAGTCATCATTTATGGAGATTTTTGGGGACGTGTCCGGGCTTTGAATCAATAGGGAAAAATCGGTAGTGGCTCCTTTTGGTCTTAATGAGCAAGAGTTATTGAACGTGACATCGGTGTTGGGTTTCTCTGCTGATCACGAACATGGGGCTCCCCTTGGTGACAGGAAAACTGAAATCTGAGGATTGGAGGGCGATGCTGGAGAGATTGGAGGGGAGGCTTGCGGGTTGGAAGGCGACCGCGACATTACTCTCAAAGGGAGAGAAGTTGGTGTTACTGAAACATGTTCTCTCGGCCATCCCGATCTTCTTCAATTCTACGAGGTCGTAGCCTACTGGGTACATGCTAAGATTGAGGCTTTGATGAGAATATTTTTCTGGTCGGACGGGCGGGAGGTCAAGAAAGGTATGCACCTGGTGGACTGGGCTGGGCCAAGGTGACACTCTCAAAGAAGAAGGACGTCTTGGGTGTGTTGTAGATGGGGGAGATGAATAAGGCTTTTATGGAAAAATGGGTGTTCGCCTATGGGGTAAATTAGAGGACCCGATGTGCCCTTTGTTGAGGAAGATATATGGTTTATCCATGTCATTAGAGGTCGTCCCAAGGCAGCTACCATTTTCATTGTGGAAGGGGATTACAGAGATCTTGCGGATCTAACTACTAAATTGAGTTCGATGCTCGGGGAAAAAGCAGTTTTTCGCTTTTGGTTGGACATCTAGATGGGGAATGGGGTGGTGGGGGAGAGTTACGCACGACTCTTGAGTTTGGAAAGGGGAAACAAGGTGTTGGTGCAGTAGGTGTGATACCACGGGGCGTGGTCCCCGGTGTTCTCTTCATCCATGTCCGATTAGAGGGTGGAGAAGTTCCTTGTGCTACAAATGGAACTGTTGCAGAGCAAGGGCCCGACTTTGGGCAGAGACCATCATGTTTGGGGAGATGGGAGATTTACGGTGAAGAAAGTTTATCGTTTTCTGGTGGAGGATGGGGAGGAGGTACAAGAAGAGGTTGGAGTCGACACATGTAATGATTTGGAGATGTAAAGTACTGAACCGAATTCAGGACTTCCTTTAGCTGTTCAAACTTGGGAGGATCCTAATCAAAGGTATGGGGCAGCTGCTGGGAGTAGAGGATATAGTTCGTGTAATAGATGCAGATCGGAGGTGGAGGATGCCGATCATATGTTTTTCTTATGCCCGCTCTCAGTTGAGGTGTGGAACAGGGCTAATATCCCTTGGCTTGCACAACATGATTGTGCCACTTCGTGGAGAGATATTAGATCGGTCTGCAATTTTGGGCATGAAGACAATGTGCACCCTTTCGCTTTAGTGTGGTCGATTTGGTACGCCAGGAATAACGTTATTATTTGGGGGCAATTGTTATATACTGAGAATGTAATTGAGCATTGTAGGACGCTTGGTATATCATGGCAAATGTATCGTGATGTAATACTTAACTTTATATATATATATGTATATATACTTTCACATTTTCAAACTGAGATATTATCTCATTTAAAAAAAAAACAACATTAATATTATAAAAATGTTCTTGGACTTCCAAGAATTTAGTAATAGTCATATATCGCATTCATAACATGTGATATGAGAGGTGTGCACTTTGATATCATATCTTATAAATGCGATATTCAAAAGACATCACAACTTCAAAATGCTCGCATTTTGAAAATGCAATAGCAGTAAACTATTCAAGGATTAAAAACTCTTTGACCATATATATGGATTTTTATTTTTGAGAACATTATTTAGGAATTTAAAACTTTATGGTAAAGCTGATCCATGCACAAACCATACAAAAAACTTAAGAACGAGTTGGCATGAGGTCATAAGCGGTTGATAGTGTTCTTAATTGACGAGTTCAACATGTCCAAGTGCTATCTTTTGCACACATATGACACATAAGAAGCATTAAGTGTTGAGATGTTTATTTATCACCGTTTTTATATTTACAGTTTATGTTTTCTTTGGGTATCACTTATGTAATTAACCCATGGCTCTTCTCCTATATAAGAGAGCCCTGGGGTCTCTTTATCATATGAATGAATTTTACTTCAACATGGTATCAAAGCAACGGTCCTAGATCGGGGTTCTCAAACAAAACCCTAACCCTAGCCCCACCTGCCGGCCTCTCCCCACGCCCTTCGCGCGCCTCCGCGCGGCGCCCCTCCGCGCCCCTCAGGGCGGCCTGCGGCAACCCCAGCGCCGCCGCAACCACCCCCATGCACCCCTAGTGCCGCTGCCCCCCCTTCCAACACTGTCGCCGCCCCTCCCAACGGTCGCTGCCGCCTCGCAACAGCCCAGCGAGGCCCCGACGACCCCCTTTTTGCCTCCATAGGCGCGGTGTCTTGATTCCCAAGGGGTCCGGCACACCCTCGGTGGCCCCGGGTCCCCCGTTTGAGTCCAGCGGACCCTTGTTCACGTGCATCGAGGTCTGGACTGATCTGTGTTGGGAAAATGAGAAAACATGTTTTTTCCATACGCCCTAGGCTCTCTTATATAGGGGAGTAGCCCATGGGTAAAGAGTCCAACAGGAAAAAAGAAAATATGAGAAAGGTTCATACGAGAATATCATAGACTAAAAAATATCTCTACAATTCCCCTTAAGGTGGAGCATAGATATCAATCATGCTCAGCTTGGACGAACACTACTGGAACGGCCCTCGAAGTAATGCCTTGGTAAAGCTGTCCGCAGTTTGTTCCTCTGAGCTAACATGGGATGTAACAATAAACCCCTTCTGATTCATATCATGTATGAAGTGACAATCAACCTCAATGTGCTTGGTTCGTTCATGAAATGCTGGATTATTTGCAATGAATAGAGCCGCCTGATTGTCGCATTCCAGAGCCATAGGAAGCAGGACTTCTATATATAGATCTGTAAGCACATCCTTTACCCACATCATTTTTGTACTGACCTGGGCCATAGCCCTATATTTAGACTCAACACTAGACCTTGCTACACCCGTTTGCTTCTTGCTTCTCCATGAGACTAGAGAATCTCCAACATACACAGCAAACCCAGAGGTGGACTTCCTATCCTTATGCGTAATCTGCATCTGCACATGCTGAGAGAGTAACCTTCTTGCCTTTCTTAAACAACAGACTTGCACCTGGAGATGACTTAAGGTACCTAAGTATCATATGTATAACATCCATGTGTACCTGACGTGGTTGCTCCATGAACTAGCTTACTCGACTCACAGCAAAGGAGATATCGGGTCTGGTAATAGTAACATAGAGAAGCTTGCCCACCAGTTCTCTGTACCTTCTCCTATCCACCTCATCAGTGTCGTCATCATATAATTTCATACTGGGATCCATAGGCGTAGTGGCAGGTCGGCAACCAAGCATTCCTGTTTCACTCAACAGGTCAGTGACATATTTCCTCTGGGTCATTACCAACCCATGAGGATTTCTAGCGAATTCCAGTCCCAGAAAATATCTAAGAACTCCAAGGTCTTTGGTGACGAATTCACGACCCAGCATTTCTTTTGTCCCTTGAATTCCCTGTTCATCATCACCAGTAATCAAGATATCGTCTACATACACCATAAGCGCAATACTACCTCTAGGTGTCTTCTGTACAACAAGGTTTGAAAAAACGAAAGGCGGAACGAGGCGGTCTCCTTGGAATCGAGGCGAGGCGTAGCCTCGAGGCGGTCGAGGCGTAAGCCTCAGTTATATATAGAAAAATATGTATAAAACTACAATTATATGTCTCTTTATGTAATTATATGTTCTCTGCCTAATATATAATAATTTACACTACAAGATATGATGAAATAATAAAGATAAGAACCCCAAAATAGAAAGATATACAAATGTATGAGAATGCATATGTTAGTATTCATCAGAATTCTAACTCTCTAACCCAAGTTGAAGAACTAGTGTATGCACCCCTCCTGCCATAACATACCCCAACAAGACGGGGGTCTCGCTGTTTGTCCTTCTCAGTATATTGCATAGCTTATTGTGTAACAACTCCTTAAATTAAGTTTACAAGTAATGCTTTAAATGATATTTGCGGATTTGCGGATTTGTATGTTGCCTTAAATTAAGAGTTTTTGACATAATTGGACATGTTTAATGGTAAATATGAACATGAAAGTGGCCAAATTTAAGCATTCATCTTGTATATTTATATCCTAAACAACTAGACTTTTATAAACATATGAAATTACTAATAGGATAAATGATTAACATAACAAATATTTTGAAAATAAAAAAACGCCTCAGGGACCGCCTCGCCTCCGCCTCGACCGCCTCGACCGCCTCGACCAACTGAGGCGTTCGCCTCTCAGAGCCCCCCTGAGGCGGCTGTTCTGGGGCGGTTTTAGGCCGCCTCGCCTCGAGGCGTACGCCTCGTGCGCCTCGAGGCGCGTTTTTTTGAACCATGCTGTACAAACAAAGAATGATCTGCATTCGAACGTCTATACCCCTATTTCTCAAACAGGTCTGAGAGCTTCTGGAACCAAGCTCTGGGGCTCTGCTTAAGGCCATAGATAGCCTTATGAAGTCTGCACACCTTAGGATACTCCCCCTCAACAACAAAACCAGGTGGCTGTTGCATGTAGACTTCCTCCTATAAGTCACCGTATAAGAATGCATTCTTCATATCTAATTGGTATAGTGGCCAATCACGAATAACCGCAACCATTTCTTCCTCCATGGCTAAACGTCATCGACTATCCTTCAATGCATCTTGGTAATTCCGTGAAATATCCACCGCTGATAGTGCAATGACGAAGTTCCTGAATTCTCTAGTTAAGCGATCGAAAGACACAGAAGATGCTATAGGATATGACGCGCAACTGCACTTCTGCTTTCAAAGAGAAATAGGTAGATCTAAATCACCTGCCTCCTCATCTGGCCTCTGTAACACATCCTGCTCAGGGAAATCATCAGATCCATAAATATTAATATTCTCAGAACATACCTCAGGCGAGCTAGATGATTAGCGGTGACCATGAGCAGAAGCTGGTCGACGGGTATAGTGGAATGGAAGTGGTGAAACATGCACAGTGACAGGAGGTGTAGGAGATGGTAGCGGTGGAGGTGGTAGAGGTGATGGTGGTGGTGGTGTGTATATAGCATCAGTAGTGTCAGAGGATACCAACTGATCACCTGTAGATGAGAAGTACATAACAGATTCGAAAATGGTAACATCAGCACTAACAAGATACCTCCTGCGCAATGGATCATAACACTTGTACCCCTTCTGTGTTCTTGAGTACTCGACGAAGATACACTTGACAGCCCTAGGAGAGAGCTTGTCAATCCCTAGAGACAACTGGTGGACAAAGGCAACCGAGCCAAACACAGGAGGAGTGAGTGAGAACAATTCTTTGTCAGGAAAAACAAGAGAAAGGAACATTCTCACCTAAGACAGATGACGGCATACGATTAATGAGATAACATGCCGTAAGAACAACATCGCCCCAGAAAGAATGAGGGGCATGACTCTGTATAAGAAACGACCTGGTGACATCAAGTAAATGATGATGTTTCCTTTCAACAACCCCATTTTGTTGGGAAGTATAGGCGCATGATGTTTGGTGGATAATCCCTTGAGATGAAAAATAATTGGAGAGGGTATGAGTATAAAATTCCAGTGCATTATCACTTCTCACAATTTTAACAGATGCAGAAAAAACATTACGAACTTCATTAATGAAATTGATGATAATATTCCCCGCTTCAGATTTATTCTTTAACAGAAAGACCCACAAAACACGAGAGAAATCGTCTACAATAACTATATAAAACCTGTGTCCGTGATGATCAGGAACACGACTAGGACCCCAGATATCGACATGAAGCAACTCAAACCTGGAGGTACTACTCCGACACTGATGACTGGGAAAGGTAGACCGATGATGCTTTCCCAACTGACAAGCCTCACATTGGATAGACGTGTGAGATGAAACCTGAGGTAACACATGACGCAGTTTCTGAAGCGGTAGATGTCCAAAGCGCAAGTGCCACGGTAATGGGGAGATGGAACCTGCACGTAGAGATGAGGCTCCAGCATAAGGGGTCCGACTAAGGCGATAGAGGCCGCCTTGCTCATAGCCACGTCCAATCACGTTGTCCGTAAGGATGTCCTGAAACATGAGAGAAGATGGATAAAAAATTGCTCGATAATGTAAATCCTTCGTAAGTTGGCTAATGGACAACAAATTGATCGAAAAATCAGGCGCATGTAACACAATCTTGAGATGCATGGATGGTGTCAGTCTAAACTCCCCCTGACCAATAATCGGGAAATGTGTCCCATTAGCAATAACCAAAGTGCAGCCTGGAGAAACCTGTCGGTATCTTGTAAGTAGACCTTGATCACCACACAGATGATGCGTGGCACCAGAGTCCATAATCCACTCTAAAGTATCTGATCCACTACTGCTAGTGAATGCATAAGTGCTACCTGATGTACTGGTGGATGCATATGCATCAACATAGAGTGACTCTCAAAAGTAGGCGCTGATGCAACGGGACCAGATGGAGGAATAATGCCCCTCAGACGGGATACAAGGTCATCTAAGAGCCGATCCATAGATGAAGCAGATGGAGGCTCAATCTGTTCAGCTACTCGTGCAGAAGCAGGAAACCCATGTTTAGAATAGCATGTGTCTTCGGTATGTCTAGAACGATGGCAAAAAGTACATGATGGCCGAACACGGCCTCCTCTACCCCGAGGTCCACGGCCACAGAACTGATGATGACCCCCACGACCTCGATTGGCTGCCACGGCTGAGGCAGTCTGATTTGTAGTAGACGAAGGAACAATGATACGACTCAGCCTATGAAAATCTTCCTCCATAGGAGGAATAGTGGAATCTGCTAAGATCTGGGAACGTGTTGTCTCATACCCTGGATCAAGGGCAGCCAGAAAAACACCCACCATAGTGGCATTCCGATAGGTCTTCTGCTGCTCTGGAGTGGCTGTGAGAGGCATGAAGCTATAAAGCTTCTCAAACATTCCACGTAAAGACGTGTACAATGAGTGTAGAGGCCGTCCATTCTGCTTGATTGTAAAGATGTCATGCTGAAGTTGCAGAATCTTCGTCTCATTCTTTGCCTGTGAATAGGTGGCAACCAGAATGTCGCACATTGCTTTGGCAGTGGGTTGATGGAGAATATCGTTAGCAATCTCAATTGCTAATGTTCCGGAAAGCCAGACTTTGGCATATGCGTCATCTGCCTCCCAAGAGGCATTAATTCCTGTCTTCTCAGCAGGCTTTTCCTCAGTAAGAATGTGCTTCTTACCGGTTGACTTCATCATACTCATGAACTGCATGGCTCACAGTTCATAATTTAAACCATCCATCTTCACAATAGGCGCTGGACCTCTGAAGGCGCCTGTAGATGAAATATCTGCCTTGCTTTCTGACATTATGATATTGGAAGACTAGGGGAGTAGACTGAAGATATGATAGTCTACACGGACATTAACGAGTTTAGTTGCATGTGTAGACGCAAGAAACCAAACCCATTAATCTGGAAACGCGTGCGCGGAACGAGGCTGGAGCCGCACGCGCGCTGGCCTAGGGCTGCTCGCGCACGGAAATCACACGCACAGATGCGCGCGCAGATGCGCGTGTAGGATCACAAACAAGGGCACGCACCGAAGCGTGCACGGCATAGCTTTACGCACAGAGTTTCACACGCACAGACGTACAACTTCACGTGAGCAGATGCACAGGTTCACGCGCACAGGCTTCACGTGCACCAGCGCACAGACGCACATGCACACGTCTTCATACGCACAGGAGCGTGCTCCTACGCACAGGCACGTGTGCGATCTAGCAGGAGGCGGCGCACAGGAGCACCGACGCCGGGGCGGAGCGAGGCGCGTGCGGAGGGCTTGAGGGTGGAGGCTAGGGTTAGAGTTTGGTTCGAGAACTCTGGTCTAGGAGCGTTGCTATGATACCATGTTGGGAAAATGAGAAAACATGTTTATTCCATACGCCCTAGGCTCTCTTATATAGGGGAGTAGCCTATGGGTAAAATACACAAAAAGTCCAACAGGAAAAAGAAAATATGAGAAAGGTACAGACGAGAATATCATAGACTAAAATATATCTCTACAATCTGTGAAGGGTGATATAGTCTGATTTCTCCCTACATTTGCGGCCTTCGACCACAAACACAACATTAAGAATGAGTGTATAAGTCTACAAATACATCTCATCCCTCATTTGATGCTGTAGACAAGACTTTTGCAAGATATTCCCCTCCTGTTCCGCATTTTGGCGTATTAAAGAATGTCAGAAATCAAGGGTGACGTGTTCTCCTCTTTCAGCGCCTTCAAAGGACGGGCACCTATCATAAAGATGGACGGCCAACTACGAGTTATGGTCCATGCAGTTTCGTACCCTGATGCAATACCACAACAAAGAGCATATTCTGACTGATTCAGAGCCGGCGGACAAGACTGGGGCCAACGCATCATGGAAGCAAGATGATGCATATGCTCGTATATGGCTCTCTAATACGCTTAGCACAGAGATAGCTAATGATATTGTCAATCAGCCAATTGCAAAGGCCATGTGGGATATATTGGCTGCTACCTGTGAACCCCTCAGGATCCGGGTACTCGTTTACGACACAATTCATAATATTCCATCGCATTAAAAGTATAAATTTTTATGGGGAAATTTTTCGCGAATGAAATAATTTCATCTGACATTCACATAAACATTCATAACCACAAGTTCATAGAACAATAGTCATCAGAAATGCATTTCATTAACTTTCATATATTTTACATGTACAATGTCTGACAGTACATATAACATCCCAAAAATTTGACTGAAGAGAAGAAGCAATTACAATATCAATTGAACTAAAGACTGTAACAAAAACCACATACCGTCTGGTATAGACCTTGTCTTCTGGAACCCTGTATAACTACTAAACAATAGACTCCTTTCCTGCCATGCGTGCAAGGAAGAAAAGGAGTCACAAACGTGAATACAAACCCGTAGTTTAAAATAACAAGTAATTTAATGTGCAAAAGAGAGCAAGTAGAAAGGTGGAATAAGCACTATTTACATCTACTTGCATAAGTAAAAAAGTTTTCAACTGTTTGGTACTAAGTTTATTTGTTCTCCCCCTTTTCCCATTCATCCCATATATATATATATATATATATATAGAGTTTAGATAAAAGACCCTAACATATAATGATTTCATGTGTTTTAAGATCATGATTTTGGGTCTTGGAGATCATGTTGCGGAACTTGATGGCTACTTTCTTGTCATTGAGATCATGTTATGGTTTTTGATAATGGACTGATATGATGATGATGAATTTGATCCTTTATTCTATTTACTCCTTCTAAGTTAGTGGATAGTCCGTGGTCTTGGTCTGTGTGTAGCCTCACACTATGACTCTAAGGTATTAAACTACCTTAGGGTTGGGGGGCCTCCGTAGGCATGCGGTGTTGTATAATGCATCCTAACTAAGTTCCCAACACGTCCACTAACTTATAGGGATTTCGAATCAGATTAAAGTCACCTCCAATCAACTCAATTTTAATTGTAATTTCCTCCAAACCTTCACTCTAACTCTCTCAGATGCAACTCTTGATGATTTAGTTGTAGATATAGATGTAGATATGGATGATCTGGATGTAGAATTGCCAAGTCTGTTTGGCGAAGGTAAACTCAAGCGGTGAAGAAGCCTACAAATGGCTCTTCCGTCTCGCCCTCTAATTGGAAGGGCGGTCCAATAGAGGGATAGGTCTACTCCCCAACTACGCCACTGAGAAGGGTGAGAGGGACTTCCCGGGAAGTCGCTCTAGAAAAACAGCCCGACCGGTAACGGGCAACCGAGCTCGTACGTAAAACTGAAAAACCAGGATCCCCCGCCTGGGTATCCTAAAAGACAGGGTCAGCGGAATGGTCTAAAGTCGGGATCCCAACGAGGCGTAAAAACACTGTGAGCTCACGTAAAAAAAAAAAACCGAAAGAGGACTGGGACCCTAGACCCGCGCACTAGGCGGCCGCTGCCCTAACTGGGCTTCCTTTCTTCCGCCCAGGTGAGGGTCACCGCCCCCTCGCACGGTCTGGTGTAAAAGGCCACCATGACCGGCAATATAATTTATAAGTCATTACCGACTCACAATCAATTTCATTTGCTTGTCTACTTTCCTTCTCAATTCCCTTTTTGAGATTAGTAATACAAATCTAGCTCTCTTCATCTTCAATCTTGGAAATCATTAACCAACTTCATAAAAGAAGAGTATTATTATTTGATATAGATCTAGCTCTCTTAATCTATAAACTTGGAAATCATTTACCAATTGATCTTTGACCAAATCTTTGATCCAAGAGACTAAGTTATTGAATTTGGAAGGTAAAAGTCAAGACTTAACATTTCAATAAGTTTTATTGATCACTTAACCAATTGATCTTCTGACCAAATCTTTGATCCATGATCACAGTGACCTACATAATTACATATTCCTTTCTCATTGTCTAGGGTTGTTATCCTTTCAAATCAAAGTATTGACGATCAAGACGCATTAGAGTTCTTTTATTTTCATGCCTTATGGTCACCCGAAATTTGACTTAACAATGTTACATTTTATAGCAAGTGGATCCAATCTTTCCACACAAGTAAAGACTATAAATGTAATATCTTGCCTAAATATTGTAGTACCATGTTGTCTAATTTCACGGATCTTGCTGGGCTTATATGTATTTAAATTGTTTTCTTCCTGTGATGACTCATCCTAGTCTAATTAGACTTAATCTACAGCCAACCAATTATTTTTATAATTATAGATAGCATCATAAGACTAATATTAAGAGTAATTGTGTAATCAAGTGGAATTAATAATTTCAAAGGTCATAGTTCTTTTTGTTTATCTTATGCGTTATGGATGTAGTGCTGGCAATTTCAATAGAGATATACAATAGCTTTTATAAATTGATGGAAATTTTTCTTTCATATAATAATTATTTAGTCAATACCCTGCATATTCTTTTCAATTACTTTATTAGTGACACTTTGGTATACATATCATAGATACATGTTATCTCCTGGCTTTATTTGGTAAATTTTTCACCTATAATTTAATTAAGTGTATATACATAATACTATGCAATTAACCCAACTTTGTTTTCAAGTTTAAGTCACTGTTTTATTCAAATCTATCTTATATTTTATATTAGTTGACTCTAATTGAGTCACAATTTGGGGAAATCTCAAACAACCCTTCCACTGGTGATTACGAAGAGGTGATCACTTGTATTCCAGAGACCTAAAGAATAATAATTAGTTATTGAATAGTAACTATCTTGTTATGACGTTGGTTGAAGTGGTTTGGTTATAATGCATGCATTAAGTAAATTTACTTATTTGTAATCAAGAAAGTAGAATGAATACAAGAGATCTAAGGAATATTTATACTGGTCGGATTACTGGGTATGACAATACCGAATTTTGAATCAGTAATATAGTGTAGGAAGTAGAGCATAGATTCAATCTATTTGGTGCTTAATTATCCAGTAGTCTGAAATCCAGCATTTATCATTATGGAGACAAAATTCTCAAATCACAGCTATAATCACATCTTGAAGCGGAAGCACTGCAATATTCTCTATCTTATAGATAACTAATAGTGTTCATAGATGAGAACTATTAAGGTTCATGCAACCCTGTCTCACAGAATTTAAAGGAACCTTTTCACAGTATCCATATGGGAACTAAATTTGCAACATGACCAGTTCTAGAGGCATTATTGGCTTATATAGTTGTTAACGATCGATAAAATCTGGGAAGCACTAATTTGAGTGATCTTGAATTGAAAGATGAATCAAGATGATAGTAATGTCAAAAAGAACCTTTTCTTTCCATTACATAATACACTAGGAGATAATCACCAAATTGGGAATTTAATCACGTAAAAACCCATGCATAATAGTAAGAGGAGTTTTAGCTTATAGATTTTGAGATTTAGATTACATGTAAGACAACAAGAAAGGAAAAGATTGTGCATGTATGTCTTCAAAGAAGAAGGCTGAGATTTGTACATAAAGATCCCCCTTTTTTTTTTAAATCATCCAATATGCATGCTGGAAACTGGAATCAAGAACAACAAGAAGAGGATTAATGTGCATGTATGGCAGCAATAGGAGGTTGAGATAGGAATGTACCTATTTGATCCTTCAATTTGAAGATCTTGCATGCAAGTGTTGGCTGGACTTTGGCTGAAATTGAGATTTCAGCAACTGCAAAAGGGGAAAATTGGCTTGCTGGAGAGCAGCCCAGCTGCTTGGATTAGCAGCAGAATGGGGTCTTCCCACCGAAATTGAAATTGGTAGCAAAGCAACAGGGGAGAAGGTTGCTGGAGATGTCTTCTATGGCTAAGGCTGATTGAAGATTTGGGAGAAATAGGAAAGAAATGATAGGAAGGGAAAGAGATAGGAGAGACGAAATGGGAAAGTTAAGAAGAAGACTAGAAAGTGACGTTGGAAATGGGCTTAAATAGAAAAGGCGAAGGAAAAGTTGGGATGAGGAAGGTTCCTGGAACCTTCCTCCATCCATTTTTTTTATATATATATTTATATATATTTACTGCAACAAGTTGGCTACAGTAAACTGTAGAAAAAAAATGTTTATTATATTTTTATTTTCAACCTAAAACTATCCTTATCAGATGTACTTAAAGTTGACCGAATTTACGCCTCGGATCTCGGATTTAGACGCGCAATATCTCGTTTTGATCGTCTTAAAACGACGGTCAATATGAGTATAATATTGATATACTTTCGGTCGAGTTTTGAACACCCGAATTTTCGGATACGGTTTTTTGTTTAAGGTTAAATTTTACGATTTAAAAATATCAAACGACCTCCGATTGACGAACGGTCGATTCCGTTGTTCTTGTATCGTCGAATCGGATCTAATGACGGTCTCGGTTCGTTTCACGGTTTCCGAATTTGCGTCGCGGCTTTTCACGGCACGCATTACGAAGGGACCGATTTTTTTTGTCGATTTCGTCCGAACGACTTTTGATTCATTATAATTGATCGTTTTAGGTTGTTTAGTATTGACCGACAACGTTTTTGGGTTCATTAGACCCAAAATCGGACGACTTCGGGTTTGATTGGAAACCGGATGCTACACTACCTATGGACAAGCAAAAAATGAAAGCAAGATACTCCAACTTCAGCTCGACATTTTCTCGACCAAGCAAAATGGTCGACCTTTACATGCTCACTTTTCACATCTGAGAGGCATATTTAAACGACTCCATAGCTTCATTCCCATCACTACCAGCGTGGAACAACAACAGGCGTATCGGAATGCCACTATGAATGGCGTGTTCCTGTCCTCTCTTGACTCAGAGTATGGCGAGACCATACCACCAATGGAGGAGGTCTACAAGCGGTTGAGCAGGATTACTACCACACCTACATCCACGCCACAACCGACTTCCTCAGCTATGGTTGCTTCTCGTGGACGAGGCAGTGCGTCCCAGTTCCGTCGTGGACCTCGTGGTAGAGGTGGAGGCCGTCAGCGTGGTCCATGTTCTTATTGTCGTCGTCCTGGCCACTCAGAGGAGAGATGCTTTCATAAGCACGGCTTTCCAGCGTCTGCACGTGTTGCGGAGCAGACTGACTCTTCACCTGCACGTACTACAGATGTACGTTTTGACGATCTTGTCTCGAGACTTAGAGAAATTGTGACCACTCTTGTGACTCAGACTGCAGGACCATCAGATTCAGCGGCTACTGCCAGAGCACTACCCAGTTCATCAGGTATTTCATATGTGCTTACCAGTAGCAGCATTTCTGATGTGACAGATTGGATTATGGATTCTGGAGCGTCTCATCACATGTGTGGAGATCGGACACTATTTTCCTCATACACGACTATTGCTCCTGGGCGATCCGTAATCATAGCCAATGGAGTTCGGCTACCCATTGTTGGTCACAGGGAGATTGTTTTAGCCCCCTCTATACGTCTTCAAAATGTTTTGCTTGCTCCAGACTTTCAAATGATTTTTGTCTATTAGTCAGATTACCAAAGATTTACACTATCGTGCCATTTTTGACCCCTCTTCTCTTATGTTTCAGGACATACTAACTGGCAAGATGATTATTCATGGCCGTGAGCAGAGAGGATTATACAAACTTGTTGTTCAATCATGTGCTGGGGTGGCCTCTATTCCCTGTGGATCTGCTTCGCCTTTTCTGTGGCATCTTCGCTTTGACCACCTTCCTCTCCAAAAGATGATACGTGTTCTCCTGCAACTATCTACTCGTACTACTCTGGACTGTGAAGCTTGTCAGCTTGGGAAACACCATCACTCCTCCTTTCCGAGTCGTCCAAGTCGTAGTAGTAGTCGGTCCTTTGAGTTGTTTCATTTTGACATTTAGGGTCCAAGTCGTGATCCTGATCATCACGGTCATAGATTTTATATTGTTGCTGTTGATGATTATTCTAGACTTTCTTGGATTTTCTTGCTTAAACATAAGTCTGAAGCAGGTGCTATAATTAAAACTTTTCTTATTGAGATCAACAACATTTTTTCTACTAAAGTCAAATACATTCGTACCGACAATGCTTTGGAATTTTCTACTCTTCATTTGGCAGAATTTCTCCAGTCTCTGGGTATAGTTCATCAGACTTCCTGCACTTATATATCACAACAAAATGGGGTTGCAGAACGCAAACATCGTCACCTCTTAGACATCACGAGGACCTTGTTGATTCACAGTAGTACACCTCATTCTTTCTGGGGGGATGCCGTCCTAACCGCCGGTTACTTGGTAAATCGCATGCCATCCACTACACTAGGAGAGAAGAGTCTCTTCTCGTTTGTGTTTCCCGATAAGGAACTCTTCACACTTACACCTCGTGGTTTTGGATCGGTAGCTTTTGTCCATGACTTTACTCCTGGCCGTGACAAGCTCTCACCTAGAGTTGTCAAATGTGTCTTTGTTGGTTATTCTCGTACCCAAAAAGGGTATAGATGTTTTGATCCTGCTGGGAGAAAATAATGTCAGCGCTGATGTTACATTTTTCGAATCTATTATGTATTTCTCTCCTACAGGTGCCAGGTTGTCTAATACTGGATCCAGAGAAGATGTTGTGGTTCCTCCACCTCCATATGCTCCTTGTGATGTCCCGCGGTCTTCACCACCTACACCACCACCCCAACTGCCACCTCCACCTCCTCCCAAAGAGTCTACATTCTTTATACTCGCAGGTCTTCTACTCACGCCTCTGCTCATGCGCCTACTACATCATCCACCATGCCTCATGTATGTCAGGAACATATTATTTCTACCGATGGTACTGGAGATTTTATTGATGAACAAGAAGAGTTAATTCTAGAGGATGGTGAGGCTGATGACCTGGAGATACCGATTGCTCTAAGGAAACCTCGTCGCCAATGTGCTACATACCCAATGGCTGCACATGTTTCCTTGGATCATCTGTCAGAGGAGTACAAGAAGTTAATAGTGGGACTATTTGTTGTTACTATCCCACGGACGTATCAGGAGGCGCTCCAGATGGCACCTTGCTATGGAAGAACAGATGTAGGCTCTGCGATCACGTGGCACATGGAGCATTGTTTCACCTCCACCAGGAGCATCTATTTTGAGCTGCAAATGGATATTCACGGTCAAGAAAAGGGCCGATGGCAGTGTCGACCGATTCAAAGCAATGCTTGTGGCTCGGGGGTTCATCCAAACCTATGGGGTGGATTATCAGGACACCTTCTCTCCAGTAGCAAGACATTCAACACTACACATTTTGTTATCTGTTGTCGTTTCCAGGGACTGGCCTCTGTATCAACTTGATGTCAAGAATGCCTTTCTCTATGGGGATCTCCAGGAGGAAGTATATATGCAACAACCACTAGGATTTGCTACTGAGGGGGAGTCTCAGAAGGTGTGCCGTCTTCACAAGGTGATTTATGGCCTGCAGCAGAGTCCGAGAGCTTGGTATCAAAAGCTATCAGAATTGATAGAGAAAAAGGGGTTTATGCGGTATACTGCGGACCACTCACTGTTTGTACAGAGGACACCTAGAGGTATCGTGGCTATTCTTGTTTATGTGGATGATATTGTCATTACAGGAGATGATGAGATGGGTATTCTTATCGCCAAGGAGTTCCTTGGTCAGTAGTTTGTGACTAAGGACCTTGGAAATCTTCGCTACTTTATTGGATTAGAGTTCGCCAGGAATCAACGTGGACTCGTGATGAATCAAAGGAAATTTATTATGGACCTCCTATCTGAGACAGACATGACAGGGTGCAAACCTGCTTCTACTCCTATGGATGCAAGCATGAGATTGTATGATGAGGACACCGAAGAAATTGACAGGATGAGACATAGAGAGCTTGTTGGGAAGCTCCTATACGCCACCATTACCAGGACGGATATTGCTTTTGTAGTTAGCAAAGTCAGTCAGTTCATGGAGCAACCCAGGAAGGTACATATGGATGCCATACACATGATCTTGAGGTATTTGAAGATGTCACATGGCTCTGGCCTTATGTTCAGTAGGGATGCATCACTTGAGGTGACAGGATGTGCAGATGCAGACTATGTTGGTTGTCCCAGGGACAGAAAGTCGAATTCTGGTTTTGTTGGAGAATTTGTTGTATGCGCCATTGTGTTGTAGCAGGGTAAATGGATCCTGAAGGAGAACCATTTACCCCACCCAGTTGTTTAGTCCCACATCGTCCAGTGGTGGGATCGGAGGCCCTGTGGAAGCTATATAAGGAGCTCCAGGCCTCCTGTAACATATGAGAAAGTCAATAGACAAACACGCCCTATTTGAGGGCCTCTCCCGTGGTTTCATCCCGCTCCTCACGGAGTATGGCTCCACGTTAAATCATGGTGTTCCATGTTTATATTTCTTGTTCTTATGCTCTGTTTTATCATTCCGCTTCCGCTTCCCATTTTCTAACATGGTATCAGAGCGGGTTCGTTTTTTAGAGATTAGTTCTTGATGATTTAGTCTTTGTGGTTTCTCGAGATTCGATTATTGTTCATGTTTGTAAAAAAATTAGTAGGGGTTGTTTCTGAAAACATTAAGTTTCTGGCATCAATGCTTTCATCAGATCCAGACTTGGTTCTTTGCTTCGTCACCGTTTTTGCATCAAGCTCGCACATTGCAGGCCCATCCTTAAGTCTCCAGCAGCAGCCGCATATGGCGGCATCTCCTCAAGTGCGCCAAGGGCGATCTTCTCTCCACGCGCGCGATCGAAGTCCAAGGCGGCAGGCCCTTCCTCCTGGAGGCACGATTCTCCAGCCCTAGCGGCGCAACTCTGTCGCGCCTCCATCCCTAGCGGCATCTTCACGCGCCTTGTGTCGACCTCACGCAACATCTCTATGGAGATCTCCCGGCGGCGACCCCTCATGGCGAACCCACCACAGAGCCCCATCGCGC
This sequence comes from Ottelia alismoides, assembly GCA_037367405.1. Taxonomy (NCBI): domain Eukaryota; kingdom Viridiplantae; phylum Streptophyta; class Magnoliopsida; order Alismatales; family Hydrocharitaceae; genus Ottelia; species Ottelia alismoides. Next base: position 194,020 of record JAZKJV010002181.1, on the reverse strand, counting down.
AGAGCGCTCCTGCGCAACCGACCGCGCGACTCCATCGGGGCTGCGCGAGCGGCGAAGCCCCTCCCTGTCAGGATCTTCCAGGCGGCGCACACCGAAGCTCTTCCAAGCGGCGCGTGCCGCACAACAGCCTCCCATCCCCTCGAGAATCCCGAGCTCTTCCAGCGGCTCCTCCAACAGTCGAGATCAACAACCAAACCTTCAGGGAGAGATCTCCAAGCGTCAGGCAGCAGGCGCACGAACCTTCCACCTCTCAGCTTCAGCGGCGGCAATCGAGGGTTTATCTATCGGGGGCGGCATCATGGAAAAGGGTTCTGAAGGAACCCTAAATAAAATGTGAAAAAAAATTTTCCTTTTTTATTGGGTCGCAGGAAATAAAATAGAACTAAGGGAAGCCTCGTAGGTACAAATTGGGCTGTGATTCCCAAGTAAAAAAAAGGAGATGGGCCCAGTTAAAAAAAAAAGAGAGAGGTGGCTTGATAAAGTTAAAAAAAATGTCGTGAGGAAAAGAGGCGCGTACAATAAAAAAAAAGCCGTACGCATAGAAAAAAAATTCCTTTGAAAGAGTCGCATACAAAGAAAAGCCGTATGCAATTTTCAAAAAATGTTGATGAAAAGCCGAAAAAAATGAACGGCTTAAAAAATTGCAAAAAAAAATGACGGCTTTAAAAAAATGAAAAAGCTGTAAGTTTCATGTTGTTTTTCCCTCATTTTATCTTGTCTTCTCCCAACTTTGTCGATGACATTTTCCGACAAGTATGGGAGAAAGGGGGAGTATGTATGTAGAGTCACAGGTCTGTTCATGAGTCAGATTCCAAATTCAGATGCCAGTCTCCAGACCAGCCAGTTGATCAGACTCTACAGTTCGGTTTCAGACTCGACAATTGTTTCCGAGTCTCCAGTTTTAGACACGCACGAGTGTGCGGTCATTGTCAGATGAGCATAAGTTGCCATCATTGTCAGAGGTCCCCATCATTCTTCTAGTTGTCAGGGCAGAGTTTTCATGTGAGCGATAGGGACTCCAGAGCAGAGGACCATTCCCTTGAGGGCAAGGGTTTTCATGTGGTATCATAGGTACACCAGAGCAGTGCACCATTCTCTGAGCCAGATGGGAGAGACCCAGTTCTCCGACGAGGAGACTTCAGGCGTAGTTTCAGACTCGATGGTCAGACGAGTCTTCTATTGACTCACACTCCATCCCGTTCGTCCTCCTCACCTGCACGGCATGAGAAGCAACGTCCTCGACTGCAGCAATATGCGCGTTGGGTTGATATTGTCCGTAGTGTCTTGTAGCGTTGAGTTGAGTTTATTTCTGTTTGTCCAAGCTGAGCATTTCATGCTCCAGCTTGAGGGGGAGTGTTGGAGAATTAGTTGTATGCGCCATTGTGTTGTAGCAGGGTAAATGGATCCTGGAGGAGATCCATTTACCCCACCCAGTTGTTTAGTCCCACATCGTCCAGTGGTGGGACTCGGAGGCCCTGTGGAAGCTATATAAGGAGCCCCAGGCCTCCTGTAACAGATGAGAAAGTCAATAGACAAACACGCCCTATTTGAGGGCCTCTCCCGTGGTTTCATCCCGCTCCTCACGGAGTAGGGTTCCACGTTGAATCATGGTGTTCCATGTTTATATTTCTTGTTCTTATGCTCTGTTTTATCATTCCGCTTCCGCTTCCCATTTTCTAACAGGTTTTGCTATCTTTGTAGGCAGTTCACTTGTTTCATGGAAAAGCAAGAAGCAGACTGTGGTGGCCAGATCTAGTGCTGAGTCTGAATACAGAGCTATGGTACAAGGATGTACAGAAATGATGTGGGTCAGATCAGTATTAACCGACCTTACTGTTGAGTTTTGTCTTCCTATGAAGCTTTTATGTGATAATCAAGCAGCTTTATTTATAGCCAATAATCAAGCAACCTTACTGTCAAGTTGTTCCTTTGGTGCCTAAGGAGGAACCACCTCTATGACAAGGTGAGGAGGGGGAGGATGCTGGGTATGGCGGATCTGAAATGTGACAGATGCGAGGAGGACGCGGACCACATTTTCTTCGGTTGCAGGACTTCGGTGCAAGTATGGGATTCATTGGGAATCTCTTGGGTCCAGACTTCTGGTCTGCGTCTTTTTTGGAGATCTATTTGATCGGTGGGACTTGAGTCCTCCAGGGATGTTGCCAGGCCCTTCGCCGCCTTATGGGCTATCTGGCTTGGCAAGAATGACTGTATCTTCAAGGGCCAGTGGTTTTATTGGGAAAATGTTATTGCCCACTGCAATGCTGTGTACAATTTCTGGATTTTCAACTGATGTACCCTTTTGTTAATTAATGACTATTTTGGTGTGGTGACTCCTGACTGGGGAGGGCTCCCCCTTTTTCTATTCAAAAAAAATAACCCTGCTTTTCATGAACGGACAAAGCATATCGAGGTGGATTGTCACTACACTAGAGACATGATCCAGAAAAGCCTTATATCCATTCTTACTTTTCCACAGGAGATCAGAATGCAGATATCTTCACGAAGGCACTGGCCAGAGGTCCATTTCAGAGATGTTGTTCCAAGCTGAGCATGATTGATATTTATGCTCCAGCTTGAGGGGGAGTGTTGAGATGTTTATTTATCACCGTTTTTATATTTACAGTTTATGTTTTCTTTGGGTATCACTTATGTAATTAACCCATGGCTCTTCTATTATATAAGAGAGCCCTGGGGTCTCTTTTTCATATGAATCAATTTTACTTCCACATTAAGTGGTGCATACATGGGTGACCCCGAAGGGATCCTAGCAACATTGAGGGGTGTACACATGCAATTGAAGGGTGCATATGTAATTCTAAGTGACATGCATGACAAACAAGTTTCATTTAGATGTATTATTTATATGCAGGCATAGGTACAGTCCTACCTAAAGTTTGATTTTTACATCTTCCTTTGCATACCCAAGCTTTCACCATCAATCTACTAGTAACTACCTTGTTCACCTCATTTCTGGTCTTGTTTCTATTTAGGTAGAAGGCCGTGGATTCATTCTTTTCATTTTAAATTTCTCTTATACTTCACAACCAATCTCCCTTTTGTGCAAGTAGACCTACTTTAGAAAAATCTAAAACCTATTTAGCAACTTTTTTTAATACAACGAGATTAAATCCGACACATCATCCATGCGCACAACAAATCACGGTCTCTTCTGAAACGTTCTTTCTCCTGTCTAAGATCCACCATTTAGTTGCATTCCTATACGTAGATTATTTCTTATGTAGCTTACTTATGTGCACATCCAACACTGGTCACACAATGTTGTATAGATATTTTTAAAAAGAATGGTGTTGGACAGTCAAATTCTTGTTTGAAACAACCTTGCAATTGTGTACAATACAATCAATTTCTTCATTTTCCAAGTAACGTGTTTGATCAATGTCTATGTCAACCCAGTCCTAAAGAAAATAGGGGTTCATCTCTTTTCCTGAAGAGATCATCTGTTATAACATTGACATAGGCGATATGTACACTGTATGAGGATAGGGGATACCAACATGACATGGGTGATGCCCTAGGTCTCTCGACGACGGCACTGAGAGGTGGCAATGGTGACGAAAGCGGGGCTTGAATGGGGGCGATGGGGCTTTCCGCTTCGAGGGGCAATGACCTTGGCGATGCCCTAGGTTTCCCGACAATGGCACGATGACGTGGCCAAAGCGATAGAAGGAGGGAGGGGGGGGTCGAGAAGGGGGGGGGGGTCTGCGTTCTTGGTGGAGGGCCTGGGCGATGGGGTTGGGGCTTCGAAGGGGCTGCTCGACAATGATGGAGAATTCTCCGAGGCTGCTTGGAAGGTGGTGTGTCGTTACAAGAGGGCACATCCGAGACCAAAATGCTTCAGATGTGGTATTCATGGCCATCTCGCGATGAGCTTCTCTACGAAGGTTTAGTGCTTTGCATGTTGTTAGAGTTATTTTGTCAATTTATTTATTGAGAACTATAAGCTTTGGAGTCTTTATGTAATTTTCTTTTTTTCCTCTCTAGGGTCTCACGCTATATAAGAAAGGCTGGACCCATGGAATAAGACAATGATCCATTCCCTTCTCCACATGGTATCAGAGCAAAGATCCTACACTAGTGTTCCGACCTAGCTCCCACCGCCACCGCCAATCATACTCACACGAACCCTCTTCTCTCTCTAGTTTCCCACGCCGGACACCCTTGCTTCCCCAACACGGCTGCTACAACCTTGTGGCACTACCCAATCTTCTTGATGCCGGTGGGGCTCTCCAAGGGTGCCACCCAACCTTCTCATACCTCTAGCACCATCGCACCTGGCACTAGTGACACCGAGAAGGGTCCCTGCCACCATCAGGTCGCGATTCAGGCCATATTGCCACTGTGGAGGGTCCCACTGAGTGTTGCTGCTGCACAAATTCAGGTCGTAGCACTATTGTGATAGGTCTCGTTGTCTGCCTATTTGTCGTTGTTGTGTCTCCAACATCTATGCAAGGCACCTCTCCTTGACCCTACCACCAGGGTCCCAAGGACCCCCTTGATATGTTGTGCATCAAAATTTCAGCACTCCTGCACGCACGTACATGAGTTCTTGGGTACTTTCCATCCCACGTATGCGTGATTAAATAACAAAGCTTCTTTCTTGACCTTTCTACCTAACCACGATGACATCTCTTCCTACCAAGACAAAGCCCTTGTATACTACGACATCTATGATGGTACATAATACTTCTATCAAACTTAAGGTACAAAAACATCGTGTTCTAGTCTCACTATTTCAAGGTGTTCATCGGTGGTCAACAGAAACTCTACATTCTGATAAAAGATCCTCCAAAAGAGATGGGCTAGAAGACAACAACTAGATCATCACTTGTATGACCAACAATGTTGAGCTGCACATTGCGACAAATATGCTCCACAAGGACGCAACCAAGAAGATGTAGGGCAGTCTTCAAAAGATCTACTGTCAGAAACGACCAAGTCTCGGCTCGCTGACATTTATATGAGGGTTTGGTCCACATCTTAGGGTGATTATAATATGGTTGAGTGTTACAAGCATCTCACTATCTTATACAAGGAGCTTGCAATTTTTTAGACTGCTTGTCGCATCAAACAAGTTCAGCAGCAACCTGACTAGCATGTATATTGCTTTCTTACAGGATTACATCCTAGATATCAAGTTGTAAAAGAGTAATTCCTGATGTTTGATACTCTGCCAATAATCAACATCATTGTTAGAAAATAAACATGCGGAAGCGAATATCACAAATAAAATAAACATCATTGAAAACACAGGATTTAACGTGGAACCCTACTCCCTAAGGAGCAGGATAAAACCACGAGAGAATGCCTCAAAGGGTTGATGTATGCATTGCACTTTCTCACTGGATTCATGGGGTGAGGGGCTTCTTATATAGCCCTCACTGAGTCTCCATATCCCACAGATGGTAGATGTGGGACTAAACCACAGGATGTGGTAAATGGATCCTGGAGGGATCCATTTACCCATCTACTCAAATGACGCATATAACAAGTACTCTAACACTTCCCCTCAAGCTAGAACATGCAATGCTCAGTTTGGACAAACAAAAAGAAATCTCAACTCACGCTACATGACACTACAGACAATATCAACTCAAAGCGCATAACTGTCAGTTGTTGTCGAGGACGTTGCTTCTCATTCCATGCAGGTGAGGAGGACGAATAGGCTGGAGTGTGAGTCAAACTGAATCTCCTCATCGGATAGCATGTACTCTGTACTACGCACGTCAGAGTCACCGCAACTGAAAATAAGTCTCTACGCAGAGAACTCTGGCCCGCCACAACATGTGGACAACTGCTCAACTCTCTAAAAGGCCAAATAACGAACGCCGCTAATTATCCATATGCAGATCTGTGAAGATGGGTCTCTCTCATAGAAATCTCAAAGTAGGCTCTCTCTCATAGGATTCTCGGAATGATCTCGTACTGGAGTTCACGAACATTGGACAATGGAGTCTGAAAGTCTCATCGTCGGAGAACTGGATCTCTCCCATCTGGCTCAGAGAATGGGATCTCTACTCTGGAGTCCCTATGAAACCACATGAAAACCCTAACCCATATGACATAGGGAATGAGATCTCTACTCTGAAGTCCCTATGGATCACATGAAAACCCTGGTCGAAACACAAAAGATGGGGGCCGCAAACAATGATGGCAGACATGTGCACATCTAAAAAAACTACATACATGTGCACTTTTGAAGCTGAAGACTCAAAAAACATCTAATGTCAAGTCTGAATATCTGAACATCTGTAGAGTCCGAACAATCTGGCTGGGCCGGGAAAATCTGACATCTGAATCTGGAACAGACCTGTGACTCTACATAGTACTCCCCCTTTCTCCTATACTTGTCTGAAAAAATGGCATCGACAAAGTTGGGAGAAGACAAGAGAAATGGGGAGAAAAAAAGAATCAAGCATTTTTTTGCGACTATTTCATTCATCATTTATTTATTTTTTTAATAGCCATCAATTTTTTTTCAATAAGCCGTATCATCATTTTTTTTCTCAGCCTTTCTTCACATATTTTTTCTTGAAACATTTTGTTTTAAGCCGTTTCATTTATTTTATGGCTTTTCCTCTTCCTTTTTTGCAAAAAATCTTACGTACGGTTTTTCTTTGCACACACCTTTTTTAATCAGATTTTTATAACACACCTCTCCTTTTTCTTCGGCCTATCTCTACAATAGCAGTAGAAAAATATTATGTATTTTTTTAAAACACAACCGTATTTGGGCCCCTCTCTTTTTATTTAGGGTTCCCATGGGAACCCTTTCTCTCAAAACCAGCCGCCCTCTTCGAAGAGGCTTGCTACTGCCACCTTGGGTTGTTGTCGCCCGCGCAAAGGTGGAGCCGAGGAGCCGCCGCTTCGAGCTCGCCACCAAGAGATGGCTCGATGGGGGCGTCGCCTTGCGCCTAGGAAGGGGAAGGTCGTTGTAGGACTTGTCGCCTCGGTGTGGGGTTCACCTAGAAGCTGAGAACCCTGAGGGGGGAATCGCGCGTGCGGCCTGGGTGATGGAGATCGCCATCTGCCTGGAGGCTAGGGTCTGGAGTCGTGCGCGCGACCTGGGCGATGGCGCTCTGCCTGGGATTGGAGAGGCGCCACCACACTTCTTCTTCTTTCATTTTTTGATGTTGCGAGGCGCATTAGGCTAGGGTTTTGGAACTGCGGTCGCTTGGGATTGCCGCCGGCGCTTGTTGAATATGGCGTGGGTCTATCGCCGTGACTGGAGGTGCCTCTCGCTTCGCGATGGAGATTGTGATGTGATAATCCGCTTGCAGGTGAGAGTGTGATCGCCTTGGAGTTCTCCTGGAAAGAGTGTGATCGCCTTGGAGTTTCGAACCAGTGATTCGTGGACCTTTCTCCTGACTGCTTCAGATCTCTCAGACGAAGGGGGGGGGGACCCTAGCGAACAATTGCGGCGGCAGTAAAGTCTAATGCAATATGGAATCCGCTTGCAAGAGGATAAGTAGGGTTTTGAAAAACCCTTTAACTTGAACGTGAGCTTGAGCAAAATCTCAAAAAAAAAACTCTTCAAGAACACGCAAGAAACGAACCGAATCTCGAATTAATAATTAACGAATATAAATTCCTCGAGAATCGAACCCGCACTGATACCATGTTAGAAAATAAACATGCGGAAGCAAATATCATAAATAAAATAAACATCATTGAGAACACAGGATTTAACGTGCAACCCTACTCCCTAAGGAGCGGGATGAAACCATGGGAGAACAACTCAAATGACCGATGTATGCATTGCACTTTCTCATTATATACAGGGGGTGAGGGGCTTCTTATATAGCCCTCACCGAGTCTCCACATCCCACAAATTATAGATGTGGGACTAAACCACAGGATGTGGTAAATGGATCCTGGACCTAGCTACTCAAGTGATGCATATAACAAATATTCCAACAATCATATTTGGTCGACTTCAAGAACTAGAGACATCTGTTGCACAACCTTCTACATTACCCATCACAAAGAACTATGCCTACTATGTTTCATTCGAGAGAGGAGGATGATAATGCTTTTGAGGAGGCCAAGGCCATGACTTTGGCCATGGTTGTGGCCGTGACTTAGGCCGTGGCCGTGACTTGGGTCATGGTCGTGGACATGACACTACTACTCCTCGGTACCCACAATGAATCTATTGTGGACGCTGTAATCATCTGTCTGATTAACGTTGGAAAAAGTTTGACTATCCACCTCATCTAGCCAATAGTGCCTATGAGAACATCTATGATGCTATAGAGGAGTCTCTTGATCTAGACTCCAATGGACAGACGGTCCAACTTAATGTCGTTGATTACTCTCGTCTGATGCAGATTCTACAGAACCCTGGGCATGCTGCTTCCACAAGTGAGAGTACTACTGCTAGTCTGGCTACTACTTTAGGTATAATAGCCAACTCTACTACTTCTTATCTTCTTGCTTCAATAATTAACTCTGGAATCTTTACATATCTGACAGGAGAAGGTAGTCTACTAACCTTCTCCAAACACTTCTCATCTGTGAAGTCAGTTCGAGTCGTCGATGGGGCACATTCGCCTGTTACTACCATCGAAACTATGGAGTTTTCCTCCAAGCTTCAACTGTTTGGAGTCCACTGTGCCACTGATTTTCCTCTCAGGTTATTATCTATTCATAACCTTTGTACTAAGCTTAACTGCCATGTGTTATTTAACGAATTCTATTGTTATTTTCAGTTCATCCAAACGAGGTAAATTTTTGGTGGGGACATGAGAAGAATGACCTCTATTATCTAGACATACCCTCTGATTCTACTTTTGCTGGTGCTATGTCTATCTCCGACGATCCATTCCTATGGCATCCACACCTTAAGCATCCTTCTGCCGAGGCCCTTTCCATGACGTTTCCTAAAGTCTCTACTATGAAGCCCTTTAAGTGCAAGGCATGTGAGTTCGGGAAACAACATCGAGCTTGCTTTCTTATTCTGCAGAGTCACGTCATACCACTCTTTTTTGTTTAGTCCATTATAATATTTGAGGGGCCCTGTCCGGTCACAGTTATTTTGTGATTTTTGTGGATGATTATAGTATATCTTCTTGAGTTTATCCAATAAAGGAACAAAGATTTATAAAATTATCAAGAATTTCTTTCTTTGCTTGTTTTCAAATTATTCGAACTGGCAATACTCTCCAGTTCACTCAACAAGACTTAACATCATTCTTTAATTCTGAAAGAACTACACCTCTGACATCCTGTCAGTATACCTCTCAGGAAAATGGGGTAGCGGAAAGGAAACTTAGACATCTTCTCGATATTGCTTGGTCTCTACTCATTCAGATGAAGGTTCCAAAGTGTTATGGGGGATGCCATCCTTATCGTTATCCATCTCATAAATAGGGTCCCATCGTTTGTCCTAAAAAGGGCACTCTTTTCTCTCTACTATACCCCAATGAGTCTCTTTTTCCAGTACCCTTGAGGATTTTTAGGTGTATTGCATTTGTTCATAACTTTCATGCTGCTGACAAATTGTCACCCAGGAATATCAAGAGAATTTTTCTTGGCTACTCTTGCACTCATAAGGGTATAAGTGCTATGATCCTATTAGATACTGTATTTTGATGGACGCCACTTTCTTTGTGTAGACTAGCTTGTTACACATTTTGTTAGTGGCATCCCTTTGGACCTACCACCTCCACCGTAGTTTATAAACGTAAGCACACCATTATACTTGCCTATGTGCTTTCCCATTCCATTTGTGCAGGATGATATGTCTTATTTAAGTGCTCCCACCATTGTTGCCCCGAACGTGCCTCAAGAGCTTCCTATAGCTCTTCGAAAACCGAAGAGGAAATGTAGTCTTCACACTATGGCATATTTTACTTCTGATGATGGTTTATCTAGCTGTGACAAGACATTTGCAAATGCTTTAATGGCCACTTCTATTTCCATAGACCACCATGGTGCACTATAAGACCATGAATGGAAACATGTCATGGATGAAATGGGCACCCTTACCTCTCGAGGTATGAGGGATCATGTACCTTACCCCCCGAGAGTTCGTCTTATGGCGTCCAGATGGGTCTTCATGACCAAACAATCGCCTGAAGGTTCTATATACAGATTAAGATCCTGACTTGTTGCAAAAGGCTTGACACAAACATATGGGATGTATTACTTTGAGACTTTCGCTCAAGTTGTCAAAATGGGTTCCATAAGCAACATTCTTTCAATTGCTGCTAATAAAGCATGCCCTATCTTTCAGCTTGATGCAAAGAACAACATTCCCTATAGAAATCTTGAAGAGGAGATTTATATGATGCAACCACTGGGTTACATAGTCGAGAGGGAGTGTGTGTGTGCGTTGACTAAGTAAGGCCATCTATGGACTGAAGCAGAGCCCTCAGGCATGGTTTGACGGACTTACCACTGAGATCAACACTCTTGACTTTCATAGGGCAACTACTGACTACTCTGTCCTAATTAGACGACGTCTGCTAACACCGTTATACTTGAAATCTATGTTGATGATGTAGTTATCATTGGAGATGATGAAGGAGACATTTTAGAGACTAAGACCTTCCTCCAGAAGGTCTTTTTCAAGAAGGATCTTGGACATCTCCACAAATTCCTTGGCATTGAGGTAATCTACAAAGGAGCTACATATTTCACAGTAGAAGTAATGCTTAAATATTCTTATTGAGGCTAGTCTACTTGGATGCAAGCCATATGGCATTCCTGCAAAACTAAGGAAGCATTCTACATCTACTGATACTGAGTTTGCGGATACCGCACGATATAGAACCCTAGTGGACAAGATACTCTACCTTACCGTTAATAGGCCAGTTATATGGTATGCCATGAGCAGAGCTAACCAACATATGGAGAAACCCTTTACAGTAACTGGCAAAATATTCTTCTGATCCTTCGATATTTAAAGGGATCACTTGGATGAGGACTCTTCTATGGGGTCAATGGTTACACTGATGTCTTCGCCTATGCAGAGATGCAAATTACGCCGCTTCACCTGAGGACCGTCGATCCATTACATGCTATGTCATGATCGTTGGCGGCAACCTGTTACTTGGAGGAGCAAGAAGCAGATAGTGGTCTCTAGATCAAGTGTAGAGGCAAAATACAAGGTGTGGCGATGAAGGAATGAATTGCATATTGATAAGGCCCTAAGGTTCTCTTATATAAGAGAAACCTGTTGGGCAAATTACATAAAGAAGACAGAAAATAAAAAACTACATAATGAAAGATAACAAATATCTCAACAAACCCCCTAAGTTGGAGCGTAGATATCAATTAGACTCAGCTTGGAGCAACATCTCTGGTAAGACCCTATGGCTAAGGCCTTAGTTAGTACATCTGTTGTGTCGTCTCAAGAGACAATATGAGTAGTGGTGATGAGACCCTTCTGTACCATGTCACTAGCGTGGTGACAATCCACCTCTATGTGCTTGTTCCTTTATGGAACATAGGGATGTTTGCAATGAAAAGGGTAGCCTGGTTGTCACATTGGAGGTGCTTGGGAAGAGGCACATCAATTGTCAGGTCAGGAAAAATAGATCTGACCCACATCATCTCTGTACTAGCATGTGTCATGGCCGTGTATTCTGACTCAGCACTAGATTTGGCAACCAAAGTCTGCTTCTTACTCTTCCATGACACTAGGAAACTTTCTATGAACACTGCGAAGACCGAAGTAGACTTCTTGTCCTTAGGACACCCATCATAATCTGCGTCTGCACATGTTGTAACTGCGAGGTATGTACTTCTGCTGAATAGAAGTCCAGTGCCAGGTAAGTCCTTCAGATACCTCAGAATCATATGGATTGCATTCATATGTGCACGTCTGGGATGCTCCATAAACTGACTCACTTATTTCACGGCAAAGGATATATCTGGCCTGGTGATGGTCACATATAGGAGATTGCCAACAAGCTCTCTCTACCTCCTATTGTCGACCTCCTCAGTGTCATCATTGTAGAGCTTCATGCTCGGGTTCATAGGAGTAGTATTAGGTCTGCAATCTGTCATGCATGTCTCAGAAAGAAGATCTGTAATGTACTTCCTCTGGATCATCACAAGGCCTTGCTGGTCCCTAGCAAACTCTAGTCCAAGGAAGTAGCGTAAACTACCAAGGTCCTTGGTCACAAACTGCTGACATAGGAAATCCTTGGCAACCTGAATGCCTTGTCTTTCATCCCTTGTAACGATGATATCATCAACATATATAATAATGACAATTGTATCTCTTTGAGTCCTATATAGAGTGATCGACAGTCGATTGCACAAATCCTTCTTGCTCTATCAAATCCGAAAGCTTCTGGAACCGTGTTCTTGGACTCTGCTTAAGGCCATAAATAGCCTTGTGAAGCATGCATACCTTCTGACACTCCCCCTCAGTTGTGAACTCAAGTGGTTGCTGCATGTAGACCTCCTCCTAGAGATCACCATATAGAAAAGCATTCTCCACATCAAGCTGATAGAGGGGCCAATTCCGTGTTACTGTAACTGATAGAAGGATACACAGAGTAAAATGTATGGTCACTAGAGAAAAGTATCCTGATAGTACACCCCATATGTTTGGGAGAACCCGTGCACCACAAGTCTCGCATTGTAGCGATCTACACTGCCATAGCTTGGTGCTTCATTGTGAACACACACTTGCACCCAACAACAGATGTACCAAGTGGAGCTGAAATAAGGCTCTAAGTGCCACACAACTGTAGCGCGACCATCTCCTCCTCCATGGCTAGACGCCACTGACTATCCTGAATATCCTTCTGATATGTCTGTGGTATCTCCACGACTGACAATACCAATATAAATCTCTTGAAATCCTCTGAATGTTTGCTAAAAAAACATGGGTTGTAAGAGGATATGTAGCACACATACGTCTCTGCTTTTGCAGAGCAATTGGCACATCTAGATCATCTGTCATGTCCTGAACATGTAAGTTTCCCTCTTAAAAGTGTACCTAATCATCTTATAGAGAATCATGTTGCACAGACAACTCAGTAGTGCCATCAGTAGAAACAATGTGTTCGTTACATACTTTAGACGTGTTGGATGCTGGGGAAGGCATGTGAGCATGGGGAACCGAATGAGACCTGCGAGTAAATACGCATGACAAAAACTGAATCAAGGAAGGTGGGGGTCCTAAGGCAGCCACAAGGATAGGTGGAGCAGAAGTAGATGTAGCTGGTGGTATGACTGTAGAAGGTGGATGCATGTAGATCTCCTCATTAGAGTCTGATGGGGCCAATCTGTCACCTGTAGGAGAGAAATAAATGATAGACTCAAAGAAAGTAACATCAGCACTGACAAAGTATTTCAGTCGAAGCGGATCAAAGCAACAGTACCCCTTTTGGGTACGAGAGTAGCCAACAAATACACACTTGTCAGCTCTGGGGGAGAGCTTGTCATGACCTAGCGAGAAATCATTAACAAAGGCACCCGATCCAAACAAACGAGGTATAAGGGAGAACATATCCTTCTCCTGAAACACAATCGAGAAAGAGACCTCTCCCAATACAGAGGAGAGCATGTGGTTCACTAAGTAGCATGTAGAGTGAACCACATCACCCCAGTAAGCGTGAGGAGCACGACTTTGAATTAATAGGGTTCTGGTCACATCAAGTAAGTGACGGTGTTTGTGCTCGGCAATACCATTCTACTGAGATATATAAGCACATAAGGTCTGGTGAACAATGACAATAGATCTAAGAAACTTAGAGAGCTGCAAGGTACAGGAATCTAAGGCATCATCAGAACACATATATTTAACATTGGTAGAAAAATATTCTTTATCTCATTAACGAAAGACTTGATAACAAACCCAGTCTCAGACTTATTCTTCAAAAGAAAAAACCAAGACAATCTAGAAAAATCATCTACAACGATCAGATAAAAACGGTGTCCCTGGTGATCGGGGACACGACTCGGACCCCAGATATCTAAATGAAGGTAATCAAACAACTGAGAACTGCTTCGACTTTGACGAGATGGAAAAGAGGAACGGTGGTGCTTCCCAAGTTTGCAAGCATCACACTAGAAGGAAAATCACGTATAAATATGTGGGAGGACATGACACAACTTCTGCAGAGGAAGATGGCCAAAACAAAGGTGCCACATGTACGGTGAGACTGGTCCAGTAGGAATAGTGGAGGCACTTGCATGAGGAGGTTGGACTAGTTTATAGAGGCCCCGCTGCTCACGGCCACATACAATCACCCTGCACGTGATATATCCTGAAACACAAGAGAGGAAGGGTCAAAAATGGCACGACAATGAAGATCCTTAGTAATATCACTAACATAAAGTAAGTTCATCTAAAAATCAAGGGCATATAAAACATTCTGAAGGTGCATGGATGGCATCAGATGCACCTCCCCCTGTCCTGTGATGGGTAAGTGGACCACATTTGCAATAACGACCCATCTAACAGGACCCATATACTAGGAGGTGTACTTTGACTTGAACTGGGCTCTGTCTCAACGCAGATGGTAGGATGCACTAGAGTCCATGATCCACTCTGTCATATCAGCACCGCTACTACCAATAAAATCGTAAGCGATACCCGACGAGCTCGAAGAGGCTCGCACTGCAGCTGCAGTATCTGTGGATCCTGTAGTAGTGGTGTCGGTCACTGGAGTCATGATCTCTCGTATATGAGAGACAATATCATCTAAGCGTGGATCTACCTGAGAAGCTGGAGTATCTAAAGGCTCAATCTGCTCTGCCACATGAGCAGATGTTGTGCATCCATGCTTCTGATAATATGTGTCCTTTGATTGTCCCGGACGACGACAATAGGTGTAACGACCACGCTGGTGTCCATTGCCTCTACCATGGGGATTACGTCCTTTGAATCGAGTAGTCCCTCCTCTACCGCAAGAAGCAGTCATCGCTGAGGAAGGTTGTGTGGTGGCAACATGAGGAATAAGAAGCTTGTTGAGATGGATGTAGGCTTCCTCCTTGGGGGGGTATGGTCGCCCCAGTGAGGAGATGAGCACGCGCAACATCATACTCTGGGTCGAGTGCAACCAAGAAAACTCCAACCATCGTCGAGTTGTTGTATGTCATCTATTGCTCTGTAGATGTCGTAATAGGCAAGAAGTTGCGAAGCTTCTCAAACATGCCACTTAGCAAGAAGTAGAAAGTGTGTAATGGACGATCATTCTACTTAGCCAAGTAAATGTCGAACTGAAGCTGAAGAATCTTGGCATCATTCTTCTCTTGGGCATACGTAGATGCCAAAATATCCCACATCGCCTTGGTGGTGGGTTGATTCACTATATCATTGTCTATCTCCATGGTGAGGGTCCCAAAGAGACAAATATGCGCACACTCATCGTCTTGCTTCCTCGAAGAATTGTCCCCAATCTTATCCCCCGGCCCTTGCTTAGTCAGAATGTGCTCTTTATTGTTGCACTGCATGAGGGTAAGAAAATGCATGGACTACAACTCATAGTTTGTCCCATCCATCTTTATGATGGGAGTCGGGCCCTTGAAGGCATCAGAAGAATAAAATACATCACCCTTGTTCTCTGACATGATGGAAAAACGACAAAAAACGAAACTCGACTTTGAAGTAGACCGAGCGAGTCTACACAATCATATGGAGGATTAGTTGTACGTGTAAACTCATACAACCATCCTTGTCAATCCTTGGTGCGTGCTACGGTCGGAAAACATAATTTATAGGCCTGAAATCATGTTTTTCGATCAAATAAGATCGTTTTCAGATCAAATTAGGGGTCCGATTGGCATATAGGTGGACCTAGAGGCCTGTGAGAGACCCTCGATGGCAAGAGGGAGGCCTTTGGAGGCCTGGCGACGCCAGAGGTAGTGTTGCAGCAGACCACGGTGACCCTAGAGTACCTCCGAGCGGAGCTTGAACACCGTGGTGATGCAAGGAGCGCTGGAGTGTCTCCCAACGATGCTAGGGGCGATACAAGCATCGCAGGTATCGCTCAGTGACACTAACCCAACCACGACGGTGCTAGAGCCCTTGGCGACACCCGTAGCTGGCCCTCAACGATGTTAAGGCCGATATATAGGCTCTCTAGTAGCTTAGGGATGGCTGTGGGGGGGCGGTGGGTGTGGGAATTAGGTTAGGGTTCTGGTCTAGGACCGTCGGTCTGATACCATGCGGTGATGAAAGAATGAATTGCATATTGTTGAGGACCTAGGGTTCTTTTATATAAGAGAGAAACATCTTGGGCAAATTACATAAAGAAGACACAAAAAGGAAAAAAAATACATAAACAATATGTAAGATAACAAATATCTTAACACAAGGCAATGATCCAAGCTACTTGTGGGCATGGCCTTAAATTTCAGAGAAATTCAGTCGAATTTCTATCGAATATCGATATCCTATCGAAATCGAAATTTGATCGAAATGACCGAAATGACCGAAATATGAGGGCTCTAGTACAAAAAATGATCGAAATTTCGATCGAAATTCCACAGAAATTCCGTTTCGGCCGGTCACCGAAATGGTGACCGAAACCGACATTTAGGTCCTTGCTTGTGGGATTACCTGTCTTATCTCCTTTCAACAGGAGCTTGGACTTTCTGTTGCTACTCCCATACCTTTATATCGTGACAACGAGTCTGCTACACACATTGCTATCAATCTTGTATTCCATGAACAAACTAAGAACATTGAGGTTGACTGTCACTTCATTTGTGATGTTGTACGAGGTGGAAGGATCACTACTCCACAAATCTCCACTAGGCTCTAGTTTACAAACATATTCACGAAGGCATTACTAAAGAAATGTCTCTCATGTTGATTTAAAAGTTGGTCATAATCAATAGATATGCTACAACTTCAGCGAGAATGCTAGTTTTATTTTGTTTATTTATTTATTGAGCCATGTAACCTTTCAGGGTCTTTTATGTAATTCGCTTTTTTCTCTCTAGTGTTTCACTCTATATAAGAAACCTTAGACCCAATGATTAAAACAACGATTCATTCTCTTCTCCACACATGTAAAGGTCGGGCATCGTCGTAATGATTTCCCAATGTTGAGCGAGACATATGAGTGTCGATCTTTTCTTACAATGGTTGGTCGAGATTCACTGACATCTGCTTTGATTGTTAACTGAGGTTGGATTGATCTTAGATCATTTATTGAGGTTGTTGCAAGGAGACCCCTTTGTATGTGTGAGGGAAGTGATGGGAACTTGGTTGGCACGCATGTGAAGGAGGTCTGAAGCATATCCGATGCGGAGACTGAAATCTGGATAAGGGTTGGGCTCTCCTTTCCAGGAGATGTGGTAAAAAATGGCAAGTGATTGATTTGTGCTTGAGGTCTCTCTCACCAAGATTCGATGAGGCTATTGTCATATGTGCCTAAATGAGGGAAATTATGGTGGAGAAGAGCTAGGTTAACATATGGTGAACATGAAGAGGACCGCTGCAAGGTAGTATGTGTGAGAGGTATCACTTTTATCTCCGGCAACCTGGTCTGTTTGAAGCTAGGGTCTAGAGATTTGGGCGAAGTGGTCGTGTTTTTATCAAACAATTGTGCTCCAAGTTCCGACATCAATTTCGTTCTGCTTGGCATTGAGGGCTTGAAGTAGCTACCACATGTGTGACAGTGCTCTTTGAAGATTGGTAGAGCATCTTTTAGGTTGCGGGTCTCCTAGGTGTAGCCCCATCCACTTCTTGTTGACATCTATCGCTCGAAGATCGTGGCATTGGGAGCCGACAAGGGCACGCGTAGCAAACCCATGGAGACGGCGATGGCGACATATTTGACGTTGGCAAAATCGTTTGATCCATTTCAAGATCTTTGGATTGAATAGCTGGTCGCAAAATCTGTAGGATCGATGTTGTAGCTACGGTGTCAATTGTTGTGGTTCAATTTGAGAGGATTTTGGTAGTGAGATCTAGAGTTCCAGATCCGTTTGTTACATACCCAAATGCTTCGTCAAAGGTGAACCATGAAGCCCATGTCCTATATGTGGCGACAGTTGTTTTAGAAATGACATTGTCACATGATGCAAGTTTCGGTGCAAAGCGCCTTTTGGTGGCAGAGACAAAGTAGAGCATGGATCTTCTTACAACTTGGGATAAACCATGGTCGCACAACATGTGGTCCCCGTGGAGTTTGAAGATCCTCAAGAGTCGTATGCTAGAGGTTCCAAGAGGGATGCTCAGATTGTGATGGAGGATTCAGGGACACTCATCGAGAAGAAGTTGCCCCCTACTACCACATGGTGACCGAGTCGAGGACCAAAGTGGGTGCACCTCCTATTGTTGAGTTTGGGGCCTCTTGTGCTCATTGTGGTGTCCTAATAAATCCGGAGAACCGGTGAAGAGCACAACTAATGATGTCTTTCTTGGCAAAAGGCTAAACATATATATATATATAAAGAGAAAGAACAAGTCATCCCAAGACACTCTAGGGTTTGTGTATGTGTCTCCAAAAATGATGGTAGAGGTTGTAGCTGATTAGCAATGCATACAAGATCAAGAAATAAGTAGAAAAATTCTTTTACATTGGACTATAACAGAAATGATAGGTGTGGTTCCAGCTACATGTGTAAATTGGGTAATAAATGATAATAACTGTCCATGTTGAAAATGGCAATTTGGAACGTACTGGAGATTTATGTGTAACCCTATTCCACATGGGGTTGTATGAAACCACATGAGAAGCCTCTAAGACAAAATCTTCCATTATGAATCTCTCAATTGATACATGGGATGTATGGCTTCTTATATACCCCCATAGTCAGACTGGAGATATACTTATAGATGATGTGGGAATAAATAAGAGAATATGGAAATTAGATCCTGGAGAGATCCAATTACTCACCTTTTATATACTTCAACACTCCCCCTCAAGCTGGAGCTGAGAAAGCTGCTGCAACAACCCAAAGTCTTTTCCCACATTGAGAAAGCTACTGCTTACAATAAAAGAAAATATGCACAACTCATCTTCACACGATACATCTGAGAGAGACGGGAGGAGGAGACGCACTCGGAGTAGTCACGATTAGCCTGTGGCAATCATGACACGTCTGTAGTAGTCACCCAAGGAGAAGACTAGTATTGAAAGTCGTCGCCATTGGTTTGTGGCGATCAGGACGTGCCTATAGTAGAGTCGTCTAAGGAGAAAACCGACGCAAAAAGTCATCATTACCGATCTGCGGAGAGCAGGATGTTCCTATAGTAGAGTCTCCGTAGGAGAAGACCAGTACATGGTAGTATTCGCACAATAGAATGTACACAGTAGCCGATGCTTTGTGAAGATGATTGGTATGCAGTAGTAGTCTAGAGTGTCAGTCTTCATGACGTGGATGGGCTATAGAATCCTGAGACGATTCTAGGTAGAGAAGCCCATCTGAAGAACTTGATGTGGAAGTCGAACACCAGAAAGTAGAGTGATCTTCTCTCATATGTAGATCTCTAGCGTTGGACCTCTCCCATACATGAATCTTGAGAATGATCTCTCTCATATCTTATGGGGACCTGAAGTCGGTTCACTTATATAGGGACCTTGGAGATGATATTTCTTTGTGAGAAGCGACGATTAGAAGATGATGGATGTGATAGAAATCCCATAAACACATCTTAACTAGAAGAATGCGCCATGCTCACTCTTTCTTTCTCCCATATTTGTCAGAATATAGACACATATGACCAAGTTGGGAGAAACAAGGAACATGTTTTTTTCTTTTTTTCTCTCAGATTTTCTTTAAGTCATCTCTTTTTTCATAAGTTGAATATTATTCTTTCGGCATCTCCTTTTTTTTCAATCGACCTCTCTTCTTTTTTCTCGGATACTGTAGCACAAAATGTGGCTCCTCTTTTTTTTCTAAATAGCACAATTGGGCTTAAATGATTCAACTTTGGGCCTCCTTTCCCCTTGTTACACATTGGCTTTTCGAAGCAACATATGCAAGATTTTCTGGAGTTGCTGAAGGATCTAGATAATGTCGATAGTTCATCTTCCGATTCAAACGGTTGGAAGTAGGCTGATGGGAGACTCTCGATCAGGAAGGCCTACGGGATTCCTTATTACCGATCGCACATGTGATTTGGGCCTCGAGGCGATCAAGTATAAGCTGATTTGGAAATCCATTACCTCCCTGGGGTGAAGGTAATTTTATGGCAAATGCAGAAGGGGAGATTGGCCACTCAAGCAGTCAAGAATGGTTGGTCTATAATGGGAAATGCATCTTTTCCAAGATGCATGAGATTTGGAGGATAGTGAGCATATTTTCTTCACATGTTCACTTTATCAAGCTGTGGAGTCAGATGGAGATACCTTAGCTTCAACGAGCTAGTTATGTAGATTTTTGACAATCGCCCCAAGCTCCAGTCACCCTGAATCCAGTTTTCATAAGATCAAAAATCCCAATCAAATATTTGAGACTTTAACCTTTGCAGACTTTACTCCATGTAAGCTAACCAATCTTCTCTGCACAAGAATACATGGAGCGTGTTATCTTTTGGAAAATATTTAGAGCCATAACACAACGGATATTGTTAGAAAATAGAATGCGGAAGCGAAAGTGATGAACTGAAATAAAGAACAGAAACATAAACTTGACACAAAAATTTTTACGTGGAACCCTACTCCCTAAGGAGCGGGATGAAACCACCGGAGAACGCCACAAAGGGTTGATGCTTCTATTGCTTTTCTCACTGGATACAATGGGCGTGGGGGGTCTATATATAGCACTCACTGAGTCTCCACATCTCCCAACTGGTGAATGTTAGACTAAAGACTTGGATGTGATAAATGGATCCTGGAAAGATCCATTTACCCATATCCCACATAAGTGACACCTAAACAAATACTCTAACACTCCCCCTCAAGCTGGAGCATGCAATACTTAGCTTGGATAAACAGAAAGAAATCTCAACTCACAATACTAGACACTACAGACAATATCAACTCAACGTGCACAACTGTCGGCTGTTGTTGAGGACGTTGCTTCTCATGTCATGCAGGTGAGGAGGACGAACGGGCTGGAGTGTGAGTCAAACTGAATCTCCTCGTCGGAGAGCGTGTGCTCTGTACTGCGCCAGTTAGAGTCACTACAACTGAAAATGAGTCTCTACACGGAGAAATCTGGCCCGCCACAACATGTGGACAACTGCTCCATCTCTGAAAGGGTCGAAAAGAGCATCGCTAATTATCTATACGTAGATCTCTGAAGATGGGTCTCTCTCATAGGGACCTCAAAGTGGGTTCTCTCTCATAGGAACCTCAGAAGGATCTCGTACTGGAGTTCACGATTTCTTGAAAATGAAGTCTGAAGAAGTCTCCTAGTCGGAGAACTGGATCTCTCCCATCTGGATAAGAGATGATATTATACTATGGAGTCCCTGTGAAACTACATAAAAACCCTAGCCCACATGGCATAGGGAATGGGATCTCTACTCTGAAGTCCTTATGGATCAAATGAAAATCCTGGCCGAGACATAAAAATGGGGACCACCCAAAAAGATGGCAAACTTGTGCACATCCGAAAAGATCGCATACATGTGTGTGTCTGAAACTGAGGACTTGGAACCAATCTGACGCCGAGTCCGAATATCTGATCATCCGTAGAGTCTAGAAACTGATCGGTCTGGAATCTGACATCTGAATCTGGAACAGATCTGTGACTCTACACAATACTCCCCCTTTCTCCTAGACTGGTTGGAAAACAATGATGTCGACCATGTTTGGAGAAGACAAGAAAATGGGGGAAAACAAAAACCATCAAATAAGCAGTTCACTTTTTTTCGGCTTTTCTCAATCAAATTTTTTTCTGAATCATTTCAACATTTTTTGCACAAAATTTTTCTTTAGATAATTTCGCTTTTTCTAATAGACAACTCTTCCTTCTCTCTTTTTTTTTCATAGGCCGTTGATTTTTTTTCTTTTCGACCTCTCTCATATATTTTTTAACAAAGTCGGCCCCTCCCTTTTTCTTTATCTAGGGTTCCCGTTTGGTAACCCTCTTCCATCACACAGAAGCGTCGCCCCGATCGAGCTTTCTACTCGACACCCCCGCCTCGATGGATCTTCACATGTAGTCTCATACGTGCAGGAGTTGAGCTAGGCTCCGCCTGGAGTGGGGGAGGGGCGAGGGGCTCCGCCTCTAGAGTCACTGACCGCCTGCAGCGAGATAGGGGGAGTCACGCTAGTCTTGCATGTCTGGTCGTACCGCCTGCGTGAGATAGAAGAGGTGCTCGCTGACGTTGGAGCTTGATGAAGCTACGCTTGGAAGGAGAGGTGCTGCTTGATGGGTTGCCACAAAGGAGAAGGTCCTGCTGTAAGAGAAGGCTCCGCCTGGAAGTGAAGATCATCATACCGCCTCGCCTGGGAGGACTGGGTGCGACAAGGATGTCGCTGAAGCTTGTGTGGCGCTTGGAGATGGTGGGGAGGAACCGCTATAAGGAGGAAATGCTTCGCCTGGAGGGTGTGCGGGCAACCTGGAGCCGCTAGGGCTCTGCCTTGAGCCTTCGCAAATCTGCTGGGGTATCATGAAGCAGGATGTCGCGCCATCTAAGGTTGGCGACGCTCTGGACTGGGCGGCTAGGGTAATGGCTTCGCCTGGGGTGTTCTCGCCCTTGCGAACTGGAACTTGGTGCTCTTGTCATGAACAGGATTTGATCGCATGACTGAAAAGTAATCTTCAGAATCCCTTGCAAAATTAGGGGTTTGAAACCCTCAAATCTATGGAACTTGATTACAAACTTCAATGATATAGAATCAAATCTATATAACTTCACGAACAACGAAGAACCAAATTATCTCGAATCTTGAACATAAAATAAATAACTTAAAATCCTCGAAAATCAACCCGCTCTGATACCATGTTAGAAAATAGGAATGCAGAAGCGAAAATGATAAACAGAGCATAAAGAACAGAAAGAAAAACTTGTCACAAAGATTTTTACATGGAACCCTACTCCCTAAGGAGCGGGATGAAACCACGAGAGAACACTACAAAGGGTTGTTGCTTTTATTGCTTTTCTCACTAGATACAATGGGTGTGGGGGTCTATATATAGCCCTCATTGAGTCTCCACATCTCCCAACTGATAGATGTAGGACTAAAGACTTGGATGTGGTAAATGGATCCTGGAGAGATCCATTTACCCATATCCCACATAAGTGACGCATAACGAAATACTCCAACAGATATCATATTCTTGTTTGGCCCTTGTAAAAGTTAGAGTCGCCTTCAACTATCGAGACAAGTTTTTTTTAATCGAATCTATCGAGACAAGTTTTGTGCCAAACCTATTTGTCTCCGCATTGATAATAACTTACTATGGTATCTGTGCCTTGATTTTGTTATTTGATGATGAATCATCATTTGAGACTCCAACCTTTTAGCTATATTGATCATCGACAAGACCTAAGATACATCATCATTGTCGCTAGGTGAAAAAAGGTGTGTTTAATCAAGTGGGTTTGGCATCATATATTCTGTGAAAAAAGGTATGTTTTCTCAAGTGGGTTTTGGCATCATATATTCTATAACAACAACAACAACAAAGCCTTTTCAGGATCAGCCTATGTTAATGAAAAATGAGATCTTACTTTTGTAACAAGCTGAGCAATGTATGCACCAACTTACGGGGTTTCTCAAGAGGGATGAAGGTTGATGCTTATTTTGGCAATTTAATCTTATCAGGATCAATCTATTAGTTGCAATTCAACATCTCGGGATTAGTCCCACCCCACTAAGAGAAAGTCGCAAGCCAATGGAAGCAATTTACGTGACGATAAAGTATTGGTTTCTTCAAGAAGGTTATGAAAGATTAGAGGCATGAGGATCCTCGTCTAGAGTATAACAGTAATACTGATTACTTAGATCCATGTATCCCTTAATTCTTAAATGTTCTTGTGGCTTTCTTGTTATTCTATATTAGCATTCTTAAGATATTCTAACACATTTATTTAAAAAACCTATATAATACAATTCAACAAAAATCTATTATTTTTGTGTATCAACATAAAAAAGCATAGCAGTAGTCACCATAGGATAATATGTAATAAAATGAGAGAGCCTGAAAGTTCCTCTTCTATATACATCATGACAAGTAGTATTCGTACCGTGGTTTCGATAATAACCGCACCAAGATTTAGCAGGAGAATAAATGTAATGATATATCCAAACATCGGACTTGTCACAAAAGCTTTCAAACTCTTGCAAGGACGGGAATGGTAAAATGATGGATAGTAATCAAGCCACGGTGGCTGCAAGAGTATAAAAACCATTAGTAATTATGGTCAACAAACAGATCTTTCAGTATTGATTCAGCATCAGCTTACAGAAGGCTCCTTTTGAAACTTCGAAGCAATAGCATCACAAAGGTTTTCGAATTCACCCAAATCTATCTGCAGTTTAAGGAGTTGGAGATGTTTTGTTATTAAAAACCCCATAATTCGAATTAACAATCTGAGAAAAATAGCCAATAAATTTAGACTCGTCAAAGATATGGTATTGTCTCGTGAAGCTTTACAAAGTTTGAATGCAAAAAAAAACTCTTAAGAAAACCAACAATGAAAAAAAGATCCCAATATCACATTAAATATCAGCAAATGAAACCAGCGCACCTCAAAGCCAACAGATTGATCCAAGGAATTCAAAGACCACACGAGGAAAATATCTTTTTTCATTATGATAGTGAATGTAAAGAGCACCAACTCAACTACAAGATCATATAGATGCTTTTACTTAATCAGGCATTCCCTCGGCATTAAAGACTCAATGTAACTTTCGAATAACAACAATTAGGAGAAAGATCATACCTTGAAATCACCACTGTCATCTAGCTCATCAAATATTAGTTCATAGTCTTCTCTGGAAATTTTTGGTAGAGACCTAATGAAGATGAAATAAAATAAACATCGTGTTACAATTGAATTTAGTAGATACATTCTGACAATATCCAGGCAGCAAGAAAAACATTTCTTTGACAAAGAGTATGACAGGGAATATTTTGGTTCTAGCTGTTGGAGCAACTTTGAAATTGATTTATTCCAATTATGATGGTCCATAATTGAGACTTGTTTACTATGCCCTGAAATATTTACCAGTTAAACCTAGCACCCGTTCCAGACCAATGGAAAAATGAAAGTATCTTGTGGCCCGAGAAATGGAGATTTTCCATACCAAATTTTCGTCATGGATGAGCACCAGAACAAAAGTTGAACTGGATCCGATTATCCAATATAAAAGTTGGACGTAGCACCAGAAAGTTGAGCACATGGACAAGAAAGGATTCCCGACCTTGAGTAAAAAAGAATTCGTAGTTGACCAGAAAATTAAGAATCTAGATTTTTTGAACACCAATAGTCAAGAAACAGAGGAGACAGAGTTATGACATGGGTGCACACTATATCAAAAGTTAGATTGGATATGATTACCCGGTTAGCTAGAAAGCAAACATGACAGAGCTTCGGCATGAATGAGCACCATACCGAAAATTGGATCAAATCTAATTGAATGATTATCCAGTTAAATAGTTACAAAAGATGAAAATTTATTCATTGGCATGCATACCAAGATTTAAGTGTAATTGACAAGCATCATTCACCCTTTTTAGGCAGATTATAGATGGAAGATCTCATTAGTATTTAATATTAGGCAAATTAAATTTTTAGTTGTATATGTTGAGAAAAGAATGAGAATTGTTTATTCCATTAACCCTAGGGCTCTCTTATATAGAGGATAGACATATGGGTAAATTACATAAGATAGACGAAAATAAAATAAATTTGAGAAAACCGTACATGAACATAAACATATTTCCACACTCCCCCTTAAGATGGAGCATAGATGTCAATCATGCTCAGCTTGGATATACACTTCTGAAAAGGTTCTCTGAGCAAAGCCTTGGTAAAAATATTTGCAGTTTGATCTCCTGAACCGACATGTGAAGTATAGATAAAACCATTCTAGATCATGTCCAGTGTATAGTGGCAATCCACTTCAATATGTTTAGTTCTCTCATGAAAAGCATGATTGTTTGCCATAAATAAGGCGGCATGGTTATCGTATTACAATTGCATAGGAAGAGATACATCTATACATAAGTTTGCTATCACTGCTCGGATCCACATCATCTATGTGCTCCCTTGTGCCATAGCCTTGTATTATGATTCAACACTTGACCTGGCAACCACAGTTTGCTTCTTACTCTTCCATGTAACTAAAGAACGGCCAAAAAATACAACGAAGCCTGAGGTAGACTTCCTATCCCTAATCTTGCATAGTCTGCATCTGCAAAGGTTGAGATAGTAAGAGATGCTCCTTTCCTGAATAGCAATCCTGCACCTGGAGGTGACTTTAGGTAACTCAAGATCATATAATCTGCATCCATATGTACCTGCCGGGGCTGCACCATGAACTGACTGACCCGACTAACTGCAAAGGCGATGTCTGGCCAAGCGATAGTGATGTAGAGAAGCTTTCCCACCAATTCTTTGCATCTTCTCATGTCCACCTCCTCTGTATCATCATCATATAGCTTCATGCTGGGTCCATAGGAGTATAAGCAGGTCGACACCCAATCATGCATGTCTCAACTAGCAAGTCTGTAACATACTTTCTTTGGGTCATCACAAGACCCTGTTGATTCTTGGCAAACTCCAACCTCAAGAAATATCGTAGGGTGCCAAGATCATTGCTGATAGACTGTCGAACCAAAAATTCATTTGCCCTTTTGATCCCCCGCACATCATCTCCTGTAAAAAGTATGTCATCAACATATACCATGATAACGACCGCACCTCTGGGAGTTCTCTGTACAATTAGTGAATGATCTGCATTTGATCTCTTGAATCCATGCTTTTCAATCAGATTCAAGAGCTTCAAAACCATGCCCTTGAACGCTTAAGGCCATATATTGCATTATGAAGTCTACAAACATGCTGATACTCCCCCTCAACAGCAAGCCTTAGAGGCTGCTGCATGTAGACTTCTTCCTAGAGATCGTCACACAGAAAAGCATTTTTAACGTCAAGCTGAAATACAAGCTAATCACATACCACAACAACTGAAAGAAGAACTCACAAAGTCGAGTGACTATCAACAAGGCATAATGTGTCCAGATAATCCACTCTATAAGTATGAGTAAAGCCACGTGCTACCAATCTGGTCTTATAATTGTTGGGAAAAATAAGAGACTTGTTTCTTCCATACGCCCTAGGCTCTCTTATATAGGAGAGTAGCCTATGGGTAAATTACATCAAGAGTCCAGAAGAATATAGAAAAATATGAAACAATACAAATAACATAACATATATCTCTACACTTCCCCTCAAGATGAAGCATAGATGTCGATCATGCTCATCTTGGATGAGCACTTCTGGAATGGCCCTCTGAGTAACGCCTTGGTAAAGATATCTACAGTTTGGTCCCCTGAGCTAACATGAGATGTAGAAATAAAACCCTTCTGAATCATATCTCGTATAAAGTGACAATCAACCTCAATGTGCTTGGTTCGTTCATGAAATGCTGGATTATTGGCAATAAATATAGCAGCTTGATTGTCACATTCCAGAGCCATAGGAAGTGGGGCTTCTATGTATAGATCTGTATGAACAGCTTTCACCCACATCATTTCTGTACTAACCTGATCCATAGCCCTATATTCAGACTCAGCGCTGGATCTGGCTACCACAGTTTGCTTCTTGCTTCTCCATGAGACAAGAGAGTTTCCAACATATACAACAAATCCAGTGGTGGACTTCCTGTCCTTGGGACATCCTGCGTAATCTGCATCTGCACATGCTGAAATAGCAATCTCCTTGTCTATCTTGAACAACAGACCTGCACCTGGAGATGATTTAAGGTACTTGAGTATCATATGTATAGCATCCATATGTACCTGACGTGGTTGCTCCATGAACTGGCTCACCCGACTATCAGCAAAAGAAATATCAGGTCTGGTAATGGTAACATAAAGAAGTTTTCCCACCAGTTTTTTGTATCTTCTCCTATCCACCTCATCAGTGTCATCATCATATAATTTCATGCTCGGATCCATAGGTGTAGTGGCCAATCGACATCCAAGCATTCCTGTTTCACTCAACAGGTCAGTGACATATTTCCTCTGGGTCATTACAAGTCCATGTGGATTTCTAGCGAACTCCAGTCCCAAAAAATATCTAAGGACTCCAAGATCCTTGATGACACATTCACGACCCAGCATTTATTTCGCCCTCTGAATTCGTTGTCCATTATCACCTGTAATCAGAATATCATCTACATACACCATAATTGCAATAATATCTCTGGATGTTTTCTGTATAAAAAGGGAATGATCTGCATTGCAACGTTGTACCCCTATTTTTCAAACAAGTCTGAGAGCTTCTGGAACCAAGCTCTAGGGCTTTGCTTAAGGCCATAGATGGCCTTATGAAGTCTACACACCTTGGAACACTCTCCCTCAATAACAAAACTAGGTGGTTGTTGCATGTAGACTTCTTCCTGTAGGTCACCATATAAAAAGGCATTCTTAACATCTAATTGGAATAATGGCCAATCATGAGTAACCGCAACAGAAAGAAGGATCTGCAAGGTGGAATGGCGAGCAACCGGCGAGAATGTATCAAGATAATCCACTCTATATGTCTGTGTAAACCCACGAGCAACTAAGCGTGCCTTGTATCTGTCAATGTTGTCATTTGCATTCTGTTTAACCGTAAAGACCCACTTACAGCTCACTGTAGATGCACCGATAGGTGCAGGGACAAGGATTCAGGTACCTCTTGATTGAAGAGCAGCCATCTCTTCTTCCATAGCTAAACACCATCTGTTGTCCTTCAATGCATCTTGGTAATTCCGTGGAATATCCACAACAGATAGTGCAATGGCAAAGCTCCTAAATTGACCAGATAAACTATCAAAGGAAACCGTGGATGCTATAGGATATGACACTCAGCTAGGCTTCTGTTTCTGAAGTGCAATAGGTAGATCCAAATCACTTGCATCCTCATTTGTCCTCTGTAACATAGTCTGCTCAGGTAAATCATTAGATCCATCATTATTGATTATATTCTCAGAACATACCTCAGGCGAGCTAGATGATGAGCGGTGACCATGAGTAGAAGCAGGCCGACGGGTATAGTGGAGCGGAAATGGGGGAACCGGAATTGTAACGTGAGGTGTAGGTGATGTAGGTAGTGGTGGAGGTGGTGATGGTGGTGGCATGTATATGGCTTCATCACTGTCTGAGGATAGCAACTGATCACCTGTAGGAGAGAAGTACATAACAAACTCGAAAAAGGTAACATCGACACTAACAAATGCGCAATGGATCATAACACATGTACCCTTTTTGTGTCCTGGAGTACCCGATGAAAACACACTTGACAGCCCTAGGAAAGAGCTTGTCAATACTTGGAGACAACTGGTGGACAAAGGCTACCGAGCCAAACACACGAGGAGTAAGAGAGAACAATTCTTTTTTAGGGAAAACTAGGGAGAAAGGAATCTTCTCACCTAAGACAGATGACGGCATGCGATTAATGAGATAACATGCCGTTAGGACAGCATCGCCTCAGAAGAAATGAGGAGCATGACTCTGTATGAGGTGTAGGTGATGTAGGTAGTGGTGGAGGTGGTGATGGTGGTGGTATGTATATGGCTTCATCAGTGTCTGAGGATAGAAACTGATCACCTGTAGGAGAGAAGTACATAACAAACTCGAAAAAGGTAACATCTGCACTAACAAATGCGCAATGGATCATACACATGTACCCTTTTTGTGTCCTGGAGTACCCGATGAAAACACACTTGACAGCCCTAGGAAAGAGCTTGTCAATACCTGGAGACAACTGGTAGACAAAGGCTACCGAGCCAAACACACGAGGAGTAAGAGAGAACAATTCTTTTTTAGGGAAAACTAGGGAGAAAGGAATCTTCTCACCTAAGACAGACGACAACATGCGATTAATGAGATAACATGTTGTTAGGACAGCATCGCCTCAGAAGAAATGAGGAGCATGACTCTGTATGAGAAGTGACCTGGTGACATCAAGTAAATGACGATGTTTCCTTTCTGCAACTCCATTTTGTTGGGAAGTATAGGCACATGATGTTTGGTGGATAATCCCTTGTGTTGAAAAATAATTGGAGAGAGCATGAGTGCAAAATTCCAAGGCATTATCACTTCTCACAATCTTTACATATGCAGAAAAGACATTACGAACTTCATTTATGAAATTTATGATAATATTCCCAGCTTCAGATTTATTCTTTAACAAAAAGACCCAAGGTACACGAGAAAAATCATCCACAATGACCATATAAAACTAGTGTCCCTGATGATCAAGAACACGACTAGGACCCCGGGTATCAACGTAAAACAACTCAAACAGTCAAACTTGGAGTTACTACTCCGACTCTGACGACTGGGAAAGGTAAACCGATGATGCTTTCCCAACTGACAAGCCTCACATTGGATGGACATGTGAGGTGAAACCTGAAGTAAAACACGACAAAATTTCTGAAGTGGTAGATGGCCAAAGCGCAAGTGCCACAGGAATGGAGAGACAGATCCAGCAGGAAGAGAGGAGATTACGGCATATGGGGTCCGACTAAGACGATATAGGCCACCTTGCTCATAGCCACGCCCAACAACGTTGCCCGTAAGGATGTCCTGAAAAATGAGAGAAGATGGATCAAAAATTGCTCGGCAATGTAAATCTTTTGTAATTTGGCTAATGGATAACAAACTCATAGGAAAAACTATGTGCGTGCAGCATATTCTTGAGGTGCATAGATGATGTCAGACTAATCTCCCCCTGACCAGTAATGGGGGAATGCGTCCCATTAGCAATAATCACCGTACGGCCTGGAGGAACCTGTCGGTAGGATGTAAGTAGACCTTGATCACCACACAGGTGATGTGTGGCACCAGAGTCCATAATCCACTCTAAAGTATCAGATCCACTACTGCTAGTGAATGCATAAGTACTACCTGAGGTACTAGTGGATGCAGAAGCAGCAATGTCAGACTGACTCGCAAAGGCAGGCGCTGAAGTAACAGGACCAGATAGAGGAATAATGCCCCTCAGACAAGCTACAAGATCATCCAAGCGCTGATCCAAAGAGGAAGAAGATGGAGGTTCAATATGTTCAGCTACTCGTGCAGAAGCAGGAAATCCATGTTTGGAATAGCATGTGTCGTCGGTATGTCCAGAACGATGACAGAAAGTGCATGATGGCCGAACACGACCCCCTCTGCCTCGAGGTCCACGACCACGAAACTGATGATGACCCCCACGACCTCGAGATGCTGCCATAGCTGAGGCGGTCTGATTGGCAGAAGATGAAGGAACAGTAATACGACTCAGCTTGTGAAAGGCTTCCTCCATCGGAGGAATAGTAGAATCTGCCAAGATCTGGGAACATGCTGCCTCGTACTCTGGATCAAGGGCTGCCAGAAATACACCAACCATAGTGGCATTCCGGTAGGTATTCTGTTGCTCAGGAGTGGCTGTGAGAGGCATGAAGCTGTAAAGCTTCTCAAACATTCTACGTAAAGACGTGTATAATGAGTGTAGAGGTCGTCCATTCTGCTTGATTGTAAAGATGCCATGCTGGAGTTGCAGAACCTTCGTCTCATTCTTTGCCTGTTAATAGGTAGCAGCCAGAATATCCCACATTACTTTTGCAGCGGGCTGATGGGAATATCATTGGCAATCTCAATTGCTAATGTTCCTGATAGCCAAACCTTGGCATATGCATCATCTGCTTCCCATGAGGTATTGACCCCAGTCTTCTCAGCAGGCTCTTCCTCGGTAAGAATGTGCTTCTTACCGGTCAACTTCATCATACTCATGAACTGCATTGCCCATAGTACGTAGTTTGACCCGTCCATCTTCACAATAGGCGTAGGACCTATGAAAGTGCTTGTAGATGGGATATCTGCCTTGCTTTCTAACATGATGATAATAGAAGACTAGGGTCGTAGACTGAAGATATGATTGTCTACACTGACATTCTCGGGTTCGGTTGCATGTGTAGACTCAAGCAACCAAACCCATTAACCTGGGGACGCGGGCGAAGGTCTCCTTGCAGACGAAGATGCCTTAGGGTTGGCCGAACCCTAGAGAGAGGCGGCATGCACTAGGCGAGCTGTACGCACAGCCAATACGTGCGAGGCAATACACGAGGCCAAACTACGCCAAAGATACGCTTAGGCGATAAGCGGGCAAGTCACAGCGCCCAGAGAGCAAAGGTGCACGCGGAGCGGCGGAGGAGCGCTGAGGAGCTCCTGGCGCATGGAGCTAGGACCACGCGGGAGGGGCGCACGAGAGGCCAAGGAGCGTCGGAGGGGGGTGGGGCGCACGAGGAGAAGCGCGCACGAGGCCGAGGACCTGGGCAGCACATAGAGAAGCGCGCGAGGCCTGGGCGGCGCGCAGAGGAGCACGTGAGGCCTGGGCGGCAAGCGGAGGGCTTGGAGGTGGGGCTAGGGTTAGGATTTGGTTTGAGAACTCCGGTCTAGGACCGTCGCTCTGATACCATGTTGGGAAAAATAGGAGACTTGTTTATTCCATACGCCCTAGGCTCTCTTATATAGGAGAGTAGCCTATGGGTAAATTACATCAAGAGTCCAGAAGAATATATAAAAATATGAAACAATACAAAAAAAACATAACATATATCTCTACAATAATGATCAAGACTCCTATCAACACGGTGTTTGACGGTAAACACCCATTCGCAGCTAACAATAGACGCTCCATTGGGAACAAGGACCAAGCTCCGGGTACCACGCAACTGTAGATCTTCCATCTCCTATTCCATTGCTAGACGCCATCGACTGTCCTTCAAGGCTTGCCGATAATTCCATGGGATTTCCATGACAAATCGAACAACTGTAAATCTCTTGAATTCACCTATCAGGCGACAAAAGAGACCTAGGAAGCAATAGGATATGAGGTACATGCATGCAAATCTCTTGAATTCCCCTGCTATTCTGGTCTTTGGGAATCTCCTAAAATTGTGTGCCGACCTCTTGCTAAGGTTCCTGCGTAGACACATCTCTTGACCCATCATTAGAAACATTGTATTAAGAACAAACCTGAGGCATGCTGGATGATGAGCCAATCTTTTCTCCGCATGTCCACACCCCTAATGCTCCAAGACAACACCTTCATTGGGGAACAAAAAAAACCCCCTTAGGAGGCACCACGCCAATACACTGCCAGAACCTACATTTCCATTCCCCGCAAAAGCTCTTAACATTTAAAAGATAAGAAAGTGAGGGTTTATGCATGGTATTTCTGCTCTTAAAAGCTATTGTTTTAGCACATTTTAGATCTGATTTGAGATCAAATTGTAGCTCCTAATCTTGGATTTCATAAGATGAGAAAGTGAGGGTTTTTGCATGGTATTTTGCTCTTAAAAGCTACTGTTTTTGGCACAATTTAGATCTGATTTGAGATCAAATCATAACTCCCAATCTTGGATTTCAAAAGATGACAAAGTGAGGGTTTATGCATGGTATATCTGCTCTTAAAAGCTACTGTTTTAGCACATTTTAGATCTGATTTTAAATCAAATCATACCTCCTAATCTTGGATTTCAAAAGATGATAAAGTGAGGGGTTTTTGCATGGGATTTCTGCTCTTAAAAGTTACTGTTTTTGTACATTTTAGATCAAATTTCAGATTTGAATTTAAATCAGTTTAGAGCTCTTGCTTTTGGGATTTTATAAGATAAAAACTTGGGGGTTCTTGCATG
The DNA here is from genome assembly GCA_037367405.1 of Ottelia alismoides. Classification (NCBI taxonomy): domain Eukaryota; kingdom Viridiplantae; phylum Streptophyta; class Magnoliopsida; order Alismatales; family Hydrocharitaceae; genus Ottelia; species Ottelia alismoides. The sequence goes on along the minus strand of JAZKJV010002181.1, from coordinate 160,283 downwards.
AATCTGCTATTCTCAAAAAGCCATCAAATCATAAACATATATATATATATTAGGATCATATTTAGAGCTCTTGTTATTAGAAGTTAAAGATGAGAATTTGGGGGATTCTTGCATGAATAATTTTTGGGGTTGTGCATAAGAACTTTTATTCAAAAAGTTGCTGAATTAACATCATATTTAAGTTCAGATTTACAACTCATGATCCTAAGATTGTAAGGTTGAAAATTTGGGGGTTTATGATTCCCTATATAAACATGAGTTACAACTCATGATCCTAGAATTGTAAGGTTTAAAATTTTGGGGTTTATGATTCCCTACATAAACATGAACTCAGCAGACTCTTTTGACGTATAAATAGGAAATTAAATTCTAAAATGCCAAATTATAGATACAGGATATCCTTCTCTGTATAAGCTAATGAATGACTAATCTGTATAGAGCTTTATTCCAGAATGTATCTAATTAGATAGTATGATGTTAATATCTTTAAAGGTTCACATATTCTTAATAAGATAACTCAAAATACTTGAGTTAAATCTATGATTTGATAATTTCCTGTTATTATGTGATTAATAATCTTCATCAAATGATCCTCTAGTAAGATCTACTAATTATATACCGCTATCTGCAATTTATAATAGTTGACAAATCACTTAGATCCGTAAGCTAACCAAGCTACATAATGTGAGATGAATATGAAATCAAGTGAATCTATAAGATAAATGAGAATCAGTGATGAGAGTTAATTGTGACGGTCTTACATCTGACCGTGCGAGAGTGTGGTGACCTTCAGCTGGGCGGAGGATAGGAAGCCCAATTAGGGCAGCGACTACCTGGTACGCAGGTCTAGGATCCTATTCCTTTGTATAGTTTTTACGCGAGCTCGCAGTGTTTTTACACTTCGTTGGGATCTCAGTTTTTGACCAGTTCCGTCGATCCTCTTTTTAAGGTACCTAGGATGGGGGGCCTTCGGTTTTAGTTTTTCTTACGAGCTTGTTTACCAGTATCGGTCAGGCCGGTTTTGGAGTTACTTTTCTGGAAAGTCTCTCCCACCCGTCTCAGAGGCATAGTTTTGGAGTAGGCCTAGCCCTTTACTGGACCGCACTTCCACTTAGAGGGCAAGACGGAAGGGTCTCTTAGGAAACTTACTCACCGTTTGAGTTTTGGTTATCGTTCTGCCAATAGGCTTGGCAATGAGTTACAGTTGAGAGTTTGGTTACAATTGAGGTCGCTACAGTTGAGTTGGTTACAACTGAGTTAGTTACAGTTAAGCTTGGTGCAGAAATCATTAACCATCGTTAATCATCAATCATTGACATTTAATTAGATCTTAGAACTACTACTACAGATGTTAGGAGAAGCTAGTGAATGTATTGGGAACTTAGTTAGGCTGCATTATACCCTACTGCATGCTTACAGAGGCACCCCAACCCTAAGGTATTCTTCACGCTTTAGAGTCATAGTGTGAGATCACACTCATACCAAGACCACAGACTATCCACTAGACTTGAGAAGTTAGACAAAAATAAAAATCAGATCAGAGAATCATTAATCTCAATACCAAGATCCATCAATATGATCTCTAAGTGATAAAAAATGATAACCTATATATGGGTCATTAATTAATATTTGAAAATGTTATATATGGGAAGTTATGGGTGATGGGTGATCAGGGGATTTACATACATAAAAGCTTGAAAATCACTTTTATGCAAGAAGCTTATAAATTTAAATTTCAATACTAATCTACTTGATTTCTTTTGAAACCACTAAATTACTTGTTATATTTATATATTGATATGATGGATTGTATTCAACAATTGTTGCAGTTCTTTTGTCCCTTGCATGTATGGCAGGTAAAGCGCTTGCATCGTAGTAGAGTGACGGATGATCCCGAGCTTCCGCTATTACACTCGTTGCTTAGAGCTTATGTACAAAATAATATATATGGTTTTCCTTTCGACTCTGTTACATTTTGGATACATGTACATATTGCAGTTTCTTTTGTTACATGTAACTTTATATGAAAATTAATGAAATGTGAATTGATGACACTTAGTGTTTTTTCTGTGGCCGATTATTACATTGCGAATGTCATTTCGAAATTGTGAAAAAATTTCTCTAAATTTCAGTAACATAAAGCGATCGATATTGAAAATTATACTGTGAATGTTGTGTAAACGGGTAACCCGGATCCGCGGCAGGGAGTTCACATAACACATGAGAAGAGTATGAGGGGTGGCTGCTGGGGTAAGGCATGAGGTAAACTCTAGTCTAGGATCGTCGCTCCAATACCATGTGGAGACGAGCAAATGAATTAATTATTCATGAGGCCTACGATTCTCTTATATAAAAGGAGAGTCATGTTTCGGCAAATTACATAATAGTGGACAGAAAAGAGATTACATAGAAATATAAAGAGATAAATAATATCTCAGCATCATTCAACACTAGACATATTATATATTTCATTTATAATCAGGTTCTGCACCATATCTGGTTCTACAAATATAATAATGAAATAAAATGGAGTGGATTTCAATACATTAAATGATGCTTGCTGTAAATCAAATATATATAATAATAAAATAAATGGGGACTCTCTTTCAACGTATTGAGAGATGGTTGCTGTAAAAAGAAAATGCCACATGGCTACCTGTAGTTGTTTAACTCTTCAAACAGTTGAATGCACTGATCCTTGTTAAGACTCTCAGAATTCTGTAAACGAAAAGCTACGGAAATCAGATTTCAGATGCCAATATAGAAGTCAGCCACTTTCCAAAAGAAAATTCAAAATAAAAGTTATCGGGAACACTTCTAGAAAAAGGATCATCACAAAAAAGGACCACAAAAGTCGAGAATCATTCTTCAAAATCCAATACTTGAAAAAGCTTAGCAGATTTCAGGACAGTCAGAAGGTCTAGAACCATAGTCACATCATAAGCACAGGCCAGCTTTTCAAAAATCTCATCTTTTTATATAATGCAACACTCTATCAGGAGTACTGATTTAATTAATTATATATTGCATCTCACATCAAGATTTCACCGCAGAAAGAATCGACACGTCTCCAATTTTCCTAAATAGATCTAGATCCGAGCCATTCACTATTCTAGATTAAAAAATGTGATATCATTATCAAAAGTTGTTTCACTTTTTATGATTAGATGTTATGGAGAATGCGGACTTGAGTTGATCGATCAAGTGGGCAGAAGCAACGTGTCAATGTTTACTGTCAGCATGAACCCTCACTCTAGTACATTGACGCATGTTATATCCATGGTCCCCACAGCTGCCTCTGCTGCCATGTCCCCTTGAATATGACCTCTGCCATCTAAAGCTACTATGGTTGAAGGTTTTTGGATAAATTAATTATCCAATTAGACTGTAAATTTGAATTTTGGATTACCAAGAAAGTTTTCGGATTCTCATTCGTTAATGGGAGTCTAACAGTCATTCACCTTAACGCAGTGGTTTTTGAATTCAACTTTACACAATTTATAAATTTCCCTAATATTAGAATTTGATAAACAACTGATCTTCCTATGTTCCTGTAAATTTCTTGCTCCCGGTTTTCATGGTTCTCTGAGTTGCTCTCAATATTCTATATGCAGATCGCCAAAAACTACTCACTGATAAACTAGGGATAATATCTTCTTTAAGGAAAGTTCTTGTAGAATATAATACTTTTTGAGTCAAATAAGGAGGAACATGCTATGTTGACCGCCCCGACCACATTGGTTGGAAACGAAGAAAAGTTACAGAAAGAGTTACAATAGCAAGGACTCAAGAAGAGTCCTACAATGAAAAGTTACATTTCCGCAATAGAAACGATGTAAAGAAAAGAGTGCACCATTTTTAGCTAACCAAATAGCCTAGATCGTTGCAACAGGCTGAAGAATGTTCTCTCGAGGTCGATGTTCTGCCTCAATCAAAGAGTCCAAAAACTAATCCAGATTCTGAAGATTTAACCAGCCCCTACCAATTTCCTCCCGAATTGGTAACATTTTCGTACAATGAAAGAAGAGATGCCCCACCATCTCAATCTGCATTTCTTAAAGGGGGTGTCTATTATGATATCCACAAAGAGACTCGCACAACGGTCCCTTATCATAATGCGCCTTATATGCATAAGCCACATAAAAAAGTCAATTCTACCTGACAGTTGAAGTTCCAAATGAAGTTGCAATCACAAACCAAAGTGTATGTCCTCGAAGATGGCAATCTGGAAATAGCTCTGCATGTTTTTCTAACTGAGAAAGAATTATCCTTCCACACCCAGTAATCTCGCCCTTCGGCAGATCTATGTCTTTGGGATTCAGGAGAAAGAGGAAATCCTCTAAGTGCTAATCAGAGAAATCTGTCAAGAAAGAAGGCACCAGGCTACCTTAAATCCAACAATCTGACACCCGTGGATCACGACTTGCAGGCAAAGCAAAAAGGTGAGGGAATTTGGCTAAAAAGGTCTCTCTCTAGTCCAAAAAGTGAAAGAATTACCATCACCAAGCACTGGATGAAAAAGCTCCTGAAAGTGAGGCACCACGGAGATGATGCCATTTCAAAAAGTTGAGGAATGAAAGTTCGGTCGTTGGGGTAGGCTGTTTGGGTGCCCAATGATGTATATGTTGCGAATGAGTCTACAACAAATGTCTTCACCTCTGCCCCAAAGTCTACTAACATATTTCCGCAGGACTGCCTCATTCATGGAATCCAAGCGGGAGATCCCAAGGCCACCATCCACCTTTGGCAAAGTTACAGTCTCCCAGTCTGATAGATGTACACTTGAACCAACCTGACCAGACTTGCCTCAAAGGAATCTCTGCATGATCTTCTCTAACCAGCTCCTAATACCAACGACGAGATGAGATGACATGAAGAAAACTGGAATAGCATAGAGAACTGCCTTAGCAAGCTCAGACGTCCATCCCAAGGTAAAATAGTCGCTTTCCAGTCTGAGAGCTTTGTTTCCATCTTTTCAATGATAGGCAACCAATTCGACATCTTTACTCTTCTGCTAGTCAATGGGTAACAACGTAGCAGATCGAGAGAGAGCGTTGCATTCCGTACCCATCTCACAACACACCATAAAGACCAAAACGAATGATCGTGGATTTGCCATGGTTGAGAACTAACCAAGACAGATCACCAAAAATCTCCTATGTAACAATCATTCCTCTAGCCTTGTCTTTACCCTCCTCAATATAGAATATGGTGCCATCTGCATACTGTAACAAAGGAATAGAAATATCATCAATGGAAAAGCATAATGTGATATCGTTATGTAGAACATGATCCACCATGCACATTAGGAGGTCCTTACATTTACAGATCCACCATGTGCATGATCCATCATGTACAAAGGAATAGAAATATAATCAACTCTTGATCCTGAGTATGACATTGCTCGAGCACAGGTCCTTAAATATGCCATCATACCTCCAATGGAGGAGGCATATCGTAGATTGAGCAGGCTTTCTATATCTTCTGGCGGTGTTACTGAGCAGCACCAGACCTCCTCTGCTATGGCTATGTCTCGTGGTAGAGGAAGCTCTACACAGTACCGTGATCGTGGCTACCGTTGTAGGGGAGGGGGTAGCCGACCCCATCAGCCTTACACTTACTGCCACATTCCTGGACACTGTGAAGATACATACTATTCTAAGCATGGCTTTCCTCCTTCAGCGTGTGTTGTAGAGCAGACTGAGCATGTTAGTTTTCCTCTTGCTTCTGATTAGAGATTCGATGATCTTGTAGCTCGTTTGAGAGATATCATGCATGCATCTAGTCCGTCCAGTGCTCCTTCGGGATCCTCAGAGGTAGCCGCATCAACATCTGCTTCTACATCAGGTACATAATATGCTCTTACTATCTGTTACAGGGCATACTTAACCAAACGGGTCGTGGATTCAGAAGCTTCACACCATCTTTGTGGTGATAGAAGCCTGTTAGAAAAAATAGGAAGCGTAAGCGAAAACATGGAAAAAGATAAAGAAATATGAACATCGGGCTTTAACGTGGAACCCTACTCCGTAAGAAGCGGGATGAAACCACGGGAGAAGCCCTCAAAGGGGCATATTTAGCATTGCTTTTTCTCCTCTGATACAGGAGGTCTGGGGCTCTTTATATAGCCTCCACAGGGCCTCCAAGTCCCACCACAAGATGATGTGGGACTAAACAACTGATGGGGTAAATGGATTCTGGAGGTATTCTGGATTGACTGCGAGGAGATTTGCTGGGGCTCGCGCCTTCCTGGGCAAGATATTGGATGGAAGAGATCATGGAGTTCGAGGGCCCCGCCTGGGTTCGCAGCCATTGTTTGGCTTGATCGCACGAGATCTGGAGGTGCGAGATCTGGAAGGCCCCGCCTGGGTCCGCCTGGGTATCATCTGGAGGTGGCACGAAATCTGGAGCAAGGGCTCCCCTTGCATCTGGTGCTTGTCATGTAGGGCTTCGTGCCTCCAGGTAGTAGAGGTCAATGGGGGTGCGGTACATCTTCTGGTTGTAGATGAGCTCGTTGTTGATGAGGAGAGGGGTCACTGAACCGCATGAAATTCGGCAAGAAGATGAGGACTATCATTAGAGAGCACAGTGACGTTAAAGTCGCCCCCCAGCAACCACGGAATAGCCGCAAAAGCAGAGGCCTCCTCCCGTAAATCCTCCCAAAGCTCCCGCCGGGACACATGGCAGGTAGGCGCGTAAATACAAGTGAGAGCCAAAGAAGCATTAGAGTCAACCCGAGACAAAACCACAGACAAAGAGTGTCTCCCAACGCGCATAGAGGAGAAAGAGAACCTCGCCGAGCGCCAGGCCAAAATGATACCGCCCGACGCGCCGATCGCGTCCATCGATCGAAAGTCATCCATAGACCCAGCACCAACAGACCTCCACATTGTTTCATCCACCCCTGAGAGCTTCGATTGTTGAATAAATGCAATGTCGCATTCCCACTCGGAGATACGCGTCCCCAAAGCGCGCCTCCTATCAGAGTCCCCGAGCCCTCGAACATTCCAGGATAAGATCTTCATTAAACACCAAGTGAGCGTCCCCCAATTAAAGAGAGGCCTGCCGCCTCACGCAGCGTCTGACAAGAAGAAAGCGTCCGCTCCCCCCCCCCCCGATGATCCACCAAGAACGCCACGAGCAGTCCCACCAACATCAGGCGGAGACACAACCGATGGAGTCCCCTGGGATGAGGGTGAGAGAACAGGAGGCATGACAGCGGAAGGATTAATTTCCTCCAGACGAATCGTCGAAGACAAATCCAACAAAGCATTGGGCTGCGGAAGGTGATAGTCGGATGTCCAAGAGAGAGGATCCGATAATAGAAGCGGGTCAGGATTAGCCCGCAAAGGGGACCACAAACCAAAATGTACAGATCCGAGTACAGGACGCCAAGGAAGCCTTGTCACGTGCCTCGAGAAGTCCAGTTGCAATGAGTCAGCCGACAAAAGTGAAGGATGGAAAGAATGCGTATCGACCTCGATAGAGCCCAATACCACCAAACCGCAACTGTTAGGTTCCGCGCACGCCTCCCAAGAGGGCCTAAATGGCAGGCCAGAGAAGCTGCACTCTCCAGGCGACGCTTCGGAAACATCCCTAAGGGTGGACATGTGGCAAGAAGAAGCTGAGGCGTCGCCCCCAAGTCCAAAGTCCGAGTCGCCACCGCGGGCACCCGGGGAAGACGGTGGACTTCCCGGCGCTGCCGCCAGCGGCAAAATAGAGAACTCCAGCTTGAAGGTCCAACGACCAAGTTTCATACTTTCAAAAATAACCTTGCCAACCGCAGAGGCGAGAAAAGCTCGAGAGCACTCAAGCAGGAGACGAGCACACGTCCAATCCGCGCCCGACGCGAGACCATCGTCAAGAACATCCAAGACCTGCCCCCAACCACTTACTACCTTGGAAAGAGCGGGCACCGTGCGAGAAAGAAAGGGCACTCCCCGCACCTCCGCCACACAGACCTCCGAATCAGAGACTGCGCCATCCGCAACCCTCAACCGCCGCCACCGCACGTCAACGGCATCGGAATAACGTAGCAGGCTCTCCCGTTGCTCCGGGGAAAGTCCACAAACACAGCAACTAGAGGAATCCAAGATGAAGAAGTCCCCGCGGAACTGAGCGCCCAAGAATTCCAGGGTGGCGGTGCGGATCACCTCCCAAGCCACGCCAGGCCTTTGCATGACTCCCACCGCTACCAGGAGTTCCGCACCATCACGATGCCTCCCTCGCTGAAGCGCCACCCCATGCAACCGCTCCCCTTGTTGCGCCTCCCCGTCCTCCAGCTCCTTATACAAACGCTCCCCACGCTGCACCTCCCCAACGTCCAGGTCCCCATGCAACACCAACGCCGAAGCCGAAGCATCCCCCGACCCGCTCCCCACCACAGGGCCACCACGATAAGGGGCGGAGCTCCCCCCCCCCCCCTCAGGTGCAAGACCAGCATCCAGACCCACCGTGTTTGCTTCGCCACCGCGCACCACCTGCGCAAAAGAACGAGAATCCCTGCCGCCTTTAGAGCCTTCAAAACGTCCACGCGGATCCGTTCCACGCGACCCAAAGCGGTCCCAGTTGCCGGCGAGGTCACCAACACCCCAGCAGGACGACATACGGTGACCCACCTTGCCGCAAGCAAAGCAACGGGGTGGAAGATGGCAAGCAGAAGAAAGATGTCCCCGCATTCCGCAGCGGAAGCACCTCTTCCCTGGCTTTGCATGCGTAACCTTCACCCATTCCCCCTCCTCGAGCGCCTTCTATCTCCCGACCCACCTCCTCGTTTCTCGCCACCCGCACCATTAGGAGGAGGCCCAGCACCACCCCCCTTGGTGACGGGTTGCTTGCCAGCCACCTCCGACCGCGAGGAGCCCACCACGCCACTGCCCTTCGCTCGCCATGAGTAGCGCTCCATCCGTCAGCGCTCTTCCAAAATGTGGTTCTTTTGGGGGATGACGCTAGTCTTGTTAGGGTTTAGCACCCCGCCCCGCTCACCATGACTAGCGCTCCATCCGTCAGCGCTCCCCCCCTCAGGTGCAAGACCAGCATCCAGACCCACCGCTCGCCATGCTGGTCATGTTGGGGGATGTGCCCTTCGCTCGTCATCTTGGCTCTTGTTCCTAGCACTCTGGGGGATGACGCTAGTCTTGTGCGCGATTGTAGATTCTTTTGGGGGCTCAAGCTACCTGAGCGCATTGGCATATTCCTGTGGCTTCTTCGCAGAGGGAGACTCTTAACTCGTGATCGTTGTGCAACTTTGTTTCCAAATGTTGGGCCCAATTGCGGTCTGTGCGACACGGGGCCGGAAACCATTGAGCACCTTTTCTTCGAATGTGACCGTGTTCGTGCTCTTTGGGACGACCTGGGCTGGATCAATATCGCGACCTTAGCTTCCTTCTGCGAGAGTTCGTGCTCTTTGGCTCCTTTTCTGAGGTGGGGATTCCGAGGGCGGGTTCTCTGCTGAGGGGCCCTTTGGGTGAAGTGCTTGGGGGTTGTAGTGAGGGGGAGGTGGCAGCTATGTCCATGGGGCTGGAGGGGGTGCTTGGAGGTTCGCCGGTCCCGGGGGGGGAGTTGGCGTTCGGGGTGCCGCTTGAGGGTGAGCAGTTGGGGGAGGGCCCGGTCCTGCTGGTCGAGCCCTTGGCGGCAGGTGGGTCGGTGGTGGAGGGAGAGTCACGGTCTCGTGGGGCCGTCGTTGCCGGCATGGGGAGCGTGGTGGACGCTGCTATCTTGCCTCTAGGGGCCGGTGTTGTGGTTGGCGGAGAGGGCTCTGACCGCCGGTTCGATTTGGCTTATGAGAGGGCGAGTGGAGGAAGGAGAAGGGTGGGGAGGTTGGCTAGGGCGTCGTTGCGGGCGGCGTTGGCGGCGGGAGTTGAAGGTGAGGTTGCTGGCGCGGGGGGCCGAAGTCCCATTGAGGTCAGGAACCGCTTTGCTGCTCTGGATCGGGGAATGGCGCGGCGGTTGGGGGTTGTTCCTCCGTTGAAGATGGTTGATCGGTTGCCTAAATGAAGCTGCTGTCTCTTAATGTGAGAGGCTTGGGCCGGCCCGACAAGAGGCTCGGGGTGCGTAATTTGCTGAGAAAGGCTGGGGCAGATATCTTTATTCTTCAGGAGACAAAGCTGCGGTCGTTGGATGATCAGCAACGAAGGGAGGTGTGTAGGGGTGACATCTTTCAGGTGGCGGTGAAAGAGGCTGAGGGTGCTTCCGGGGGGCTTCTTACAGGCTGGCGGTCTGATTCTTTTGACCTGTTAGGGACTTCAGCCTCTCGTTTTGCTTTGTCGGTGAGGCTTCGTGGTAGAGCAGATGGTCTTTGCCTGTTCATCACTAACGTCTACGGCCCGTGCCGTCAGGAGGATGGCAGATTGGCTCCTGACTTGGACGATATAGCACCTGAGGTAGGGGATGGAGCCTGGATTATTGGTGGGGATCTGAACGTCACCTTGTTCCCAGAGGACATGCCGGGGGTGGCGGGGGCTTGGATGCTGGTTCTGCGGACTTGAGGCAGGTGGTCAGCTCTTTGGGCTTGACGGTGGTGGACGCGCCAGATTGCGGGTTCACGTGGAGGAATGCGAGGTCCAGGTCCAGGCTCGACAGGTTCCTGGTGTCAGTTGAGGCAGGGGAGCTTTTCCCTTTGGCGAGGGCTTGGGCTCTTACGAGGACGATGTCTGATCATACCCCGGTTCTTTGGTTTTCTGGCGAGGAGCGCGTGGCTCGGTTCTCTTTCCGGTTTAAGAAGAAGTGGCCATTGGAGGAGGGCTTTCGGGATCTGGTTTCCGAGCAGTGGCGGGCGTTTTCCGTCTCCGGTTCGGCGATGTCGCGTTTTGCGGCGAAGCTGGCCGCACTCAGGAGGGTCTTGCTGTCGTATAGGAAGGAGGTCGCCAGTAGGAGGAGGGCCAGCAGGGTTGAGGCGGAGGCGGGGATTAGCAGGCTAGATGGGATGGATGATGACCGGGGTTTGACTCCGGAGGAGGTGGAGGAGAGGGATGCTTGGTTGGAGGTGGTTTACCAGGAGGACAGGAAAGAGGAGGTTCATTGGAGGCAGCGATCGCGCCAGAAGTGGTTGAGGGAGGGTGATGCTAACACTCGCTTCTTCCATTCGGTTGCATCGGGAAGGAGGAGGCGGAGCTTCTTGCATGAGGTGGAGGTGGGGGACCGAAGAGTTTCGGGGGAAAGGAGCATTGGTGTTGCCTTGCGGGAGCATTTTGTAGGAGCCTCGAGGAGGGTGAGGGGGGAGGCTGGTTGGGGGTGGACTGGGCGGGGGTCGGAGTCGTTGACCGATCAGCAGGCGGGTTTGTTGGTGGCCGACTTTTCGGAGGCCGAGGTTCGCCGGGCGGTCTGGGATTTGAATGCGGATGGGGCTCCTGGCCCGGATGGTTTCTCTATATGTTTTTACAGGGAGTTCTGGGAGCTGTTGAAGGGAGAAATTTTGGAGGTTCTGAATGAGTTCAGGGTTGGCAACTGCGGCTTTGAGAAGGTCAACAAGGCCTTGATTTTTCTATTGCCTAAGAAGGAGACCCCAGTGGGTGTTGGAGACTATCTGCCTATATCGATCTCTAACGGCATCTATCTCAATGTGGCCAAGGTCTTAGCGAGCAGGCTTAGAGTTGTTCTCTCAAGTGTGGTTCTTCCTTCTCAGTCCGCATTCACTCCTGGTCGGTGTATGGCGGATGGTATTATGACTGCGTCGGAGGTCTGACGTGAATGGAAGAGATCTAGGAAGAAAGGTGCGGTTTGGAAGATTGACTATGTGAAGGCGTATGATTGTGTCAGCTGGAAGTTCCTGTGGACGTCGCTTGAGAAGAAGGGTTTTCCTCCTCTTTGGGTGGACTGGATTAAGAGGTGTGTCACTACCTGCTCTTGCTCGGTGTTGGTCAATGGAAGTCAGGAGGGAGGCTGGTTCCAACCGCAGAGGGGGGTGCGCCAGGGATGCCCTCTTGCTCCCCTTTTGTTTGTTTTGGTTGCGAATTGTCTTGCGGTGTTATTTCGGCGGGCAGTGGAGGAAGGCTGGTGTGAGGGGTTCACGTTGGGGGACATCTCCATCACGGTTTTGCAATATGCGGACGACACACTGATTTTTTTGGGGGGGACAGAGGCTCAGAACCACAATGTTGTTGTCCTGGTGGACGTGTTTGGATGTCTTTCTGGCTTGCAGATCAACAGGCAGAAGTCTGTTCTGGTAACTCTTGGGATGCAGGAGGACGAGAGGATCCGGTTAGCTGAGTGGGCGGGCTGCCCCCTTGGTACATTACCCATCTCCTACTTGGGTTTGCCTTTGGTCAACGCCAGGATGAGGAAATCCGACTGGGACTGTGTTATTCGGAGGTTGGAGGAGCGGATGGAGGGGTGGAAGGCTGTCACTCTGTCCAAGGGCGGGAAGCTTACCCTGCTCAAACATGTTCTTTCTGCGATTCCGATTTTCTTCTTCTATACACGCTTGATGCCTGTTGGGGTTAGGAAGAAGGTGGAGGGTTTGATGAGATCTTTCTTCTAGTCTGGTGGAAGGCAGGATAAGAAGGGACTGCACCTGGTGGCTTGGAGGGATCTTACTCTACCCGTTTCCGAGGGCGGGTTGGGGGTCAGGGATGTGGAATGTATGAACAGGGCATTGCTTGCGAATTGGGTCGTGCGCATCTGGGGCACCTCGGACTTACTGGTGGTGCGGCTGCTGGGAAAGATTTATGGGGTCTCGGGCGAGTTGGTGGCGGCGAGGCGGCATCATGAGTCTTCGCTGTGGAGTGGGGTCCGGGCGGTGCTGCCAGCTATGAGGCCTCTTCTTCGCCCGCGGCTGGGAGATGGGCTTCTCTTCAGATTTTGGCGTGATGACTGGACGGGAGAGGGGCCCTTGGGGCTCCGTTTCCCTAGGTTGGTGGCGTTGGCTGTGGACAAGGAGGCGCGGGTGGCGGAGGTGGTGGACTCTGGTACTTGGGCTCCGAGGTTCACTGCGGTTCTGTCTGAGCAGAGGATGCATGATTTTTTGCAGTTGCTTTCGGAGATTCCCTCTGTCGGGGAGTTGTCGGGGGAGCCGGACTGTTTTGAGTGGGTGGAGGGTAAGTTCTCGGTTAAGAAGGCGTACCGGAGGTTGTGTACTGGTGGATTGGAGCATGACGAGGACCTATGTGTGGACCTGAAGATTATTTGGGCGGCAAAGATTCCTACCAGGGTTAAAGTGTTCCTCTGGTGTCTGCGGCGGGGTCGTCTGTGTGACAAGGTCAGAAGGGGAAGGTTGTTGGGCGAGACGGACGTTCATTGTGATAGATGCACTGATGGCGTGGAGGACGCGAATCACATCTTCGGTTGCAGGTTGTCGGTGGACGTCTGGGAGTCCTTCGGGTTGCCTTGGGTTCAGTCTTCCTGTGCGGATCTTTTTTGGGGATCTATTCGGGCGGTGGGAGCTGGCCCCACCGGTGATGTTTCCAGAGTTTTTGCGGTGCTTTGGGCTATATGGCTTGGTAGAAATGATGTCATATTCAAAGGAAACGTTTTTACTATAAGAATGTGGTGGCGCAGTGTAACGCTTTGTACAACTTCTGGGTATCCGGATGATGATGTATCTTTTTCCATATCAATGAAATTTGCGGTGTGGTGACTCTCATCTTGGGAGTGCTCCCCCTTGTTTTTATTCAAAAAAAAATATTCTAGTCATCAGGTCAGACGTGTCAGAAAAAGATAGTTTCTCAAAGACGATGACATGGTGGCTGCACCTTGGCCCTCGATACAGTCTTAAGGCATAGCAACCCTACCGACAGTGCCCGAGGGCGTTATCTATGCCTACCCTATGTTGTACGGGTGGTAACGACATCATGCGGATCGAACGATCGCTCAAGGTGGTAGAGGTGCTGCATATAGGCAACTGTGATGTATGGGATCAAAGCCCCTGTCTGGACAACAGTTGTAGTGGAGATCGAAGGGAAAAGTCTTGGCAATAAGGAGCAATCTGCGGAATGTTAGGACTGCTTTGTGTAGTATTATGTGGAATTCAATACTTTATATATTAAGTAGTGTGCCCTAGGCTTCATTACATAGAGATTAGGGTCATCTCCCTACCCATATGGCCCACAGAACTGCAAACGGCTGGAGCAGTCACCCGATTAGCTGGACCCAACCGCCCGAACCGACCTCCAGAAATCCACTACCCCACCAGTCACCACCCACACAATCCCTACCTCTCTTCAGACCTGCTCTGACGCCGGTCATTTGAAGAACTGATGATCCGAGTCCTCCACTATCCTGTGGCATCTGTCGCATAGAGTGTCCTCCATGCCTACAATCTTCCCCCTCCTCGCTTTATCGTTCACTCGATCCCTTCTCAGGCACCACAAAAAGACCTTAACCCTGGATGGGATCTTAGCTGCCAAAATCACCTTCATGTCCTGACACAGATCCGGATCTTGCACCTCTTCCGCTCTCCCCATTTCCTCATATGCCTACTTAACAGAGAATCTCGCATCCTCCCACTCAAAGTGGTCCATGCCCTGATTTAAGTTGCATGGTGGCGGAAGCGCTTCCTGCAATCTGACAAACTCCTCCAGCAGTTGCTCCGACATGTCCGACAGGAAGATCGGCGACCACGTACCCGAATCCGCCACCTGGGCAACATGAGTCTCCCTGGATGCCACCAACGCAAATAGCCTCGAAAATCTGTCTCCAAGGGCTCTCTCCCTCGTCCAATCGTCATTGTTGGAAGAAAGAGAATAGTTGTTTATTCATGTAACCCTATGATCTCTTATATAGGGGAGAGGCCTATGGGTTACATAAGACAGACAAAAGGAAATAAAATAACGGAAAGGATACATGGAATGTAGAAATATCTCAACACTCTCCCTCAAGATGGAGTATAGATATCAATCATGCTCAGCTTGAACGAACACTTCTGAAATGGCCCCCTGAGTAATGCCCTGGTGAAGATATTTGTTGTCTACTCTCCTGAACTAACATGAGAAGTAGAAATCAGACCCTTCTAAATCATATCTCTCGTATAATGGCAGTCTACCTTGTTAGAGTAGTTGGTTGTGCGCCTCTTATGTTGTAGATGGGTAAATGAATACCTCCAGGATCCATTTACCTCATCCAGAGTTTAGTCCCACATCTACCAGTTTGGAGATGCGGAGACTCCATGGGTGCTATATATAGAGATCCACACCCCTGTAGTCAGATGAGAAAAAGGAATGCAATATCCTCTCCTGTAAGGGCTTCTCTCATGGTTTCATCCCGCTCTTTAGGGAGTAGGGTTCCACGTAAAAATCTTGTGTTCCAAGTTTATCTTTCTGTTCTTATACTCTGTTTATCATTCCGCTTCCGCATTTCCTATTTTCTAACATGGTATCAGAGCCATGCTATTTTTCTAACATACCTCAATATGTTTTGTTCTCTAATGGAACTCAGGGTTGTTGGCAATAAAAAGAGCAGCCTGATTGTCACATTGGAGGTGCATAAGAAGTGGCACCTCTATAGTTAGGTCAGTAAGAACAGATCTGACCCATATAATCTCCGTGGAGGCTTGTGCCATGGCCTTGTATTCTGACTCAGCACTAGATCTGGCAACCACAGTATGCTTCTTTCTCTTCCATGAAACCGGGGAATTCCCTATAAACACAACAAAGCTTGAGGTAGACTTTCTATCCTTTAAACATCCATCATAATCTGCATATGCACATGCTGTAATTGATAGAGATGTACCACTGCTGAAAAGAAGTACATACCAGGTGAAGTCTTCAGGTATTTTAGAATCATATAGACTGCATCCATATGTGCTTGTATGGGCTGCTCCATAAACTGACTTACTTTGCTCACAGCAAATGATATGTCGGGCCTTGTGATAGTCTCATATAGTAGCTTGCCAACAAGTTCCCTGTACCTCCTCTTGTCGGCCTCCTCAGTGTCATCATCATATAGCTTCATGCTCGGGTCAATAGGAGTAGTAGCAGGTCTGCAATCTGCCATGCCTGTCTCTGAAAGAAGATCTGTAACATACTTCCCCTGGGTCATCACAAGACCTCTCTGGTTCCATGCAAACTCCAACCCAAGGAAGTAACGTAGATGTTCAAGATCCTTGGTCACAAACTGCTAACCTAGGAAGTCCTTGGCACCATGAATGCCCTGCTTGTCATCTCCTGTAACAATAATATCATCAACATACACAAGAATAATAGTACCTCTATGAGTCTTTTGTAGAAACAAGGAGTGATCTGCAGTCGATCACACAAACCCCTGCTGCTCTATCAAATCCGAGAGCTTCTGGAACCATGCTCTTGTACTCTGCTTAAGGCCATAAATAGCATCGTGAAGCCTGCACACCTTCTGACACTCCCCCTCAGTAGAAAACCCCGGTGTTTGCTGCATGTAGACCTCTTCCTGTAGATCACCATAGAGGAAGGTATTCTTCACATCAAGCTGGTATAAGGGTCAATCTCTTGTCACAACAATTGAGAGAAGAATACGTAGAGTAGAATGCCTAGCCATTGGAGAGAAAGTATCCTGATAGTCCACCCCATATGTCTGGGTGAACCCACGTGCCACAAGTCTCGCCTTATAGCGATCTACACTGTCGTCCGCACGGTGTTTCACAGTGAACGTCCATTTGCATCCACAACTGACGCATCAACTAGAGCCATCACCAGACTCCACGTACCACGTGACTGTAGTGCAACCATCTCATTCCATAGCCAAGCACCACCGGCTATCCTTCAATGCCTCCTCATAATTCCATGGAACTTCTACGGTAAATAGAACCACTGCAAATTTCTAAAAATCCCATGTTAGACGATGAAAGGAGACTTGAGAAGCTAGAGGATAGGAAGCAGAAGATCTCTTCTGCTTTCGAACTGCAATAGGAATATCCAGATCAGAGGGAACGTCCTCCATCTGTGCGATAATTTCCTACAATGATTCCTGTACAGATACATCTCCAGACCCATCGTTAGACGCTATGTTATCAAAACAAACCTAGGGCAGCATGGAAGATGGGTGATGACCATGAACAGAAGTAGATCGACGAGTGTAGAACTTAGGTAGAGATGGAACAGGTGACGCATGTGACTGTATAGTAGGAGGTGTGGAGGAGGAGGAGGAGATGGTGGTGAAGGTGGAGGTGGAGGCAGAGTTGGTGAAGTTGGGACAACAGGCATGGGAGGAGGTGGCATATAGATGACGTCCTCTGTGTTCGATGAAGCCAACCTATCACATGTAGGAGAGAAGTACATCACAGACTCGAAAAACATGACATCAGCATTGATATAATATTTTCTGCGCAGAGGATCATAACATCGATATCCCTTCTGAGTCCTGGAGTATCCAACAAACACCATTTGATAACTCTAGGACCAAGCTTGTCAAGACCAGGAGTCAAGTGGTGAACAAACGCGACAGACCCGAACATACGAGGGGTGAGTAAGAATAACTCTTTCTCAGGAAAGGCTACGAAAAAGGAATTTTCTCACCCAAGACAGATGACGGCATACGATTCACCAAATAGCATGTTGTGAAAACGACATCACCCCAAAACGAGTGTGGTGCACGAATCTGAATGAGAATAGTCCAATTGACATCAAGAAGATGACGATGCTTTCTCTCAGCAACACTATTTTGCTGAGAGGTGTAAGGACAAGATGTTTGATGAATAATCCCTCTAGATGAAAGGAAATGAGATATATCACGAGTACAAAATTCCAACGCATTATCAGTTCGTACAAACTTTCAAAGGTAGAGAAAAAATTCTTCACTTCATTAATAAAGTTTTTGATCACATCCCCTGCTTCAGATTTATTTTTCAAAAGAAACACCCATGACAAACGTGAAAAATCATCCATTGCTACAAGATAGAATCTGCGTCCCTGGTGAACAGGTACACGACTTGGACCCCATATGTCAACATGAAACAACTCAAAAGAGGAGCTACTGCTCCGACTCTGACGACTGGGAAAGGCAGACCGATGATGATTTCCCAACTGACAAGCTTCGCATTGAAAGGAAGAAGTAGGTGAAATATGCGGCAACATATGACACAGCCATCCCCCACCATAGGTCGCAGCCAATGAGCAACCAAAGGCAGCACTCATGGATCCCGACCCAGAGTGGGGACTCATACCACACTCTTCTAGCCACCAACTTACCCCTCACACCATAGATCTTCCTCACAAGCCTGGCAGCCAGCGAGCTAGAAGGATCCCAAACGTGAATTACCCACTTCACGAGAAGCACCTTGTTTATGGTCTCAACATTACGCACAATACAAAAGCAAAATACATAAAAACCACCGAAGAAGTGGGCACTCGAACCCTAATCCTAATACGCAATATAACATGTCCCAAATGAGCATTCTGTGATATATAACCTAATATTCTTTCAAAACATCAAAATATGAGACAAGCGGGAAACAAGCTGCGCTGCTAGTCTTTTTTTAGTTGTAAAACCAATCCTTCTAAACACTGCATCCATAAACTGAGGAACCATAACATTACTGAACAATTCATCCCTCTCTTTAATGAATTACATTCTTTGAATTGGATCTCTATGGTTTCAAACACCAAATGTTTGCTCATACAAATACTAATTGATGGAGATCATTTTAATATCTGAACAATTACCAGTTACAACTTAAAAACATTGGTGGTAAATCTGTTTTCAACAATCATATCAAAAAACTTTCTCAAGCTTGAAAAAAATCTAAGCTTCCAAATTGCACTATAATACACCAAAAGAAGAAAAAATAGTAGTTAACTAATCTTAACCAGTACTTGAATAATTAGAGAAATCTACGACTACATCTATTACAAGAGCAAATAAATTGTTAAGATGGTACCGATGTACCTATACATAGGCATCCTCCTTAAGAATGTCATGTATTGAAACTTTTAGAGGATGATTACTGAACAGGACTCACATTTGCATCAACTATACTGAATGCCTTTCTTAAGATTCTGATCCTTGTCAAATCCCTCTCTTTAATTTGCTTTGCAAGCTAAAAAACAATTTTGAGAAAATCAAATAATAGGAACTTCAAGTTCTAGATACGTATTCCAAAATATTATACCTGAGCTTTAAAGCTATCATAGACAACAGCAAGAATGAGATTTGTCAGGAAGTACACTCCGACTAAAATGTAGAGAACAAAAAATATGCTAGCCCAGCGAGATTTCCTGCTCGTATAATCAACATCCAGCTAGTGAGTACATGCAAAATTATGGAGAAAATGAATAATACTATTACAGTATGTTTTCATTATAAAGAGGATACTAAGAGAAATTACATGGAGCAACAAAAAAATTAAATATATAATAGATATAATCTGTAGCACCGAAACACAAGCTGTAGAATAGATATAAAATCTAATTTAGGGGTATTTAGTAAGTATTTTTTTAGACAAAAAAAGGGGGAAAGACGCTACGGTGTCCACCTCAAAGATATTAAAATACAGAGAAATACAGGGGTTACTGTAGAGATAGTTTCTACTATTATTATATGTTTATGTACCCTGTTTCTATTTCTCTCTTCTATTTAGACATCCATGTAATTTACCCTTACGGTCTCTCCCTATATAAGAGAGCCTAGGGTTTTCTTATTATCATAACGAAGACTCATTTCTTCTAACATGGTATCAGAGCCGCCTTAGGGCTCTCCTCCCTTCCCCACCCGCCACCCCTCCTCTTCTCTCGTCTAGCCGCACTCCCAACGGCGGCTCCCGGCCGCTGCACCTCCGAGCGGCCCCCTCCGCTGCCGCTGCACCAACCAGCGGCTCCCAGCCGCACAAGCCAGCGACCCCGCCGCCCTAGCGGGCCCCCCGAGCAGCCCTAGCGGGACCCCCCGCAGTCCGAGTTGCCGCCTCCAGCCGCCCCCGCGGCACCCTCCAGCCGCCCCAGCGGCACCCTCCAGCCGGTCCTGCGGCCCTTGGCGCCCCAGCGGCACCCCCCTCTGCCGCCGTAGGGCTTCCATAGCCTCCAGCAGTCCATAGGCGTCGTTTTCGAGGCGATTCAAGGGCTGTAAGCTTCCTTCGAGGCGTGCCCTAGACCCCTCTTCCTCCGGTTTATGGATTTGAGTGCGTAAAAGTCTACACACGTACTCAAATCCAATGCAGTTGGTGTAGACATTCATTACAGTGTCTATTATCCCCTCGTCTTCTTCGAGCAGCAGTATGTCAGAATCGAAAGTCGATTTGCCCTCCACCGACGCATTCAAAGGTCCGGCGCCAATAGTGAAGATGGACAGGTCTAACTATGAGCTATGGGCTATGCAGTTCATGAGTCTCATGAAATCAAATGATAAGAAACACATTCTTACCGAGGATGAGCCTGCGGAGAAGACAGGGATCTATGCCTCATGGGAGGCCGATGATGCTTACGCAAAAGTATGGTTGTCTGGTACGTTGACGATGGAGATAGCTAATGATGTCCTCCATCAGCCCACTGCTAAGGCGATGTGGGACATCCTTGCCGCTACATATTCGCAGGTGCGAAATGATACAAAGATGTTGTAGCTTCAACATGACATCTTTACGATGAAGCAGGCCGGCAGACCTCTCCATTCTCTATACACATCCCTAAGAGGGATGTTCGAGAAGCTTTACAGTACCATTCCTCTGACTGCTACTCCGGAGCAGCAGAAGACGTTTCGGAACGCCACCATGGCGGGCGTTCTACTTGCTGCCCTCGATCCTGAGTATGATGTTGCACGGTCACAGATTTTAGCAGATGCAGTCATTCCTCCAGTGGAGGATGTCTACAGGAGGCTCAGTCGTATTCCAGTTTCATCCAGCTCTTCTACTCCACCCCCATCAGCGATGGCAGCTTCGCGGGGGAGAGGTGGACCACCTTCTGGGCGTGGTCGTGGACGTGGCCGTGGATCTCCAGGAAGAGGCGGCCGAGTCGGTCAGATGTGCTCGTATTGTCACAGAACTGGACACTCAGAGGAGACATTCTACTCAAAGCATGGGTTCCCAGCATCGGCACGGGTTGCAGAGCATTCACAGTCTCCATTACCGTCTACGACAGATCATAGATTTGACGAACTCGTGGCCCGTCTCCGTGATATTATGCCACATTCTTCTGGTGATTCATCTGGTGGCTCTTCAGATATTGCTGCCACAGCCTCTGCCAGTTCATCCGCCGCAGCCAGTTCTTCAGGTAGATCATCAGCCCTCATACCTTCACATGATATATCTGACTGGGTTATAGATTCCGGAGCTACACATCATCTCTGTCGAGATAGAGGAAGACTACAGGCCTACAGGGCTATTCCTCCAGGTCGCTCAGTACAGATAGCAGATGGTTCCCACTCACCCCTTGTTGGCCAGGGGGAGGTTTTCTTATCCTCCACTATGCAGCTACAGAATGTTTTACATGCCCCTGAGTTCTCACTGAATTTGTTGTTTATTAGTCAGATTACAAAGGATTTGAATTGTCGTGCTATATTTGACCCGTCTTCTCTCATTTTTCAGGACATACTCACGGGCAAGGTGATTGGCTATGGCTCTGAGCAGAACGGTCTATATCGGCTGGTTCGGGAATCCTATGTTGGCATCTCCACTCACTCAGCTGGACCAGTCTCACCTTACATTAGGCATCTTCGTTTTGGTCACCTTCCGCTCCAGAAGATGCGCCATCTTCTGCCCCAGATCTCTCCAAGTTCGTCGTTTCGTTGTGAAACATGTCAGTTAGGAAAGCATCACAGGTCGAGCTTTCCAGGTCGTCAGAGTCGGAGCAGTAGCTCCCCTTTTGAGTTGTTACATATAGATATATGGGGTCCGAGTCGTGTTCCCGATCACCAGGGGCACAGGTTTTATCTTGTGGTAGTAGATGACTTTTCTCGTGTCTCTTGGGTTTTTCTTCTGAAGAATAAGTCTGAAGCAGGAGATGTTATCAAAAATTTGATTAATGAAGTGCAGAATGTTTTCTCTTCATCTGTCAAATATGTTCGGACTGATAATGCCCTGGAATTTTGTACGCTTCTCTTTCTCAATTTCTGTCATTGAAGGGTGTTATTCATCAAACCACCTGTGCATATACGTCCCAACAAAATGGTGTGGCGGAAAGAAAGCATCGCCATCTCTTGGATATCACTCGTACCTTGTTGATTCAAAGTTGTGCTCCTATTTCTTTCTGGGGGGATGCTGTCCTTACTGCATGCTATCTGGTCAATAGAATGTCGTCCTCTGTCCTTGGAGAGAAGATACCCATTTCACTTATTTTTCCGGATAAGGAGCTATTCTCACTGCCACCACGTGTCTTTGGCGTTGTGGCGTTTGTCCATCGTCTATCTCCTGGACTTGACAAGCTCTCTCCGAGAGCAGTCAAGTGCGTCTTTGTTGGGTATTCCAGAACCCAGAAGGGATACCGGTGTTATGATCCTACAACCAACAGGTACTTTGTTAGTGCGGATGTCACTTTCTTCGAGTCGGTTATGTATTTCTCACCAGCTGGGGACAGAATGGAACCATCCACCACCACTGATGATATTTTGGTTCCACCACCACCTACTTGTTTGTCACCTGACTCGTCTCCTGTGTCAGTTCCCATGCCAGCACCACCGCCACCACCACCTCCACCTCCACCCATTCCACGGCGAATCATATCACCATTTCCTAACCACTATACGCGTCGGTCAGGTCCCGCTCAGGCAGCTCATGAGCCAATCACTACGCCTCAGGTATTTTCAGATGATGTTACTAATGACGGGTCAGGTTTGGTACATATGCAGGATGACTCCTCACAGGCGGACCCAGATGATGATCTTGATGTTCCGATTGCTATTCGGAAACAGAGACGACAGTGTGCATCCTATCCACTTGCTTCACAGGTTTCCTTTCACCGACTCACAGGTGATTTCCAGAAGTTTGCCACAGCTTTGTCTTCCGTGGACATACCACGGACATACCCAGAAGCCTTGAAAAGTGAATGCTGGAGGTTAGCTATGGAAGAAGAAATGGGGGCCTTGCAGTCCCGTGGCACATGGTCTTTGGTCCCTGCACCTCCTGATGCATCCGTTGTGAGCTGCAAATGGGTCTTCACAGTCAAATATCACGCAGATGGCAGATTGGATAGGTACAAAGCACGCTTGGTCGCCCGTGGATTTACACAGACATATGACGTTGATTACATGGATACATTCTCTCCAGTGGCGAGACACTCGACTCTCCGTATCCTCCTGTCTGTTGCAGTGGTTCGTGACTGGAGCATTTCTCAGCTAGATGTCAAGAATGCATTTCTGTACGGGGACTTACAGGAGGAAGTCTCCATGCAGCAGCCACCCGGGTTTACTGCTGAGGGGGAGAAGCATATGGTCTGTAAACTTCACAAGGCTATATATGGCCTTAAACAGAGTCCACGAGCGTGGTTCCAGAAGCTGTCCAACCTAATTGAACACCAGGGATTCAAGAGGTCCAATGCTGATCATTCGTTGTTCGTCCAGAAGTCCTCGGGAGGTGCGGTTGTCATAATGATCTATGTGGATGATATTCTAGTTACAGGAGACGATATTCAGGGCATAGCGAGGGCGAAGGCATTCCTAGGTCGTCAGTTTGTTACAAAGGATCTTGGAACCCTAAGATATTTTCTGGGGTTGGAATTTGCAAGGAATGCACATGGTTTGGTGATGACACAAAGGAAGTACATTACAGACTTCCTGGTTGAGACTGGTATGGATGGTTGCATACCATCAAGCATCCCCATGGACCCCAGCATGAAGTTATATGATGGTGATACTGATGAAGTGGATAAGAGGAGATATAGAGAGATGGTGGGAAAACTCCTCTACATTACTATAACCCGTCCAGACATTGCATTTGCAGTTAGCCGGGTGAGTCAGTTTATGGAGCAGCCCAGACAGGTTCACATGGATGCTATACACATGATACTGAGGTATCTGAAGTCTACTCCTGGATTAGGGCTACTATTCAGAAAGGGTGCAGACTTATCCATCTCAGCGTGCGCAGACGCAGATTATGCAGGATGCCCTAAGGATAGAAAATCAACCTCAGGATTTGCAGTCTTTGTTGGAGGCTCTCTGGTTTCTTGGAAAAGCAAGAAACAAACGGTGGTGGTAAGATCCAGTGCGGAATCCGAATACAGGGCAATGGCCCATGCCAGCACGGAAATGATGTGGGTTCGCTCCGTATTAGAAGATCTACATGTAGCAGTACCTCTACCTATGAAGCTTCAGTGTGACAATCAGGCAGCATTGTTCATTGCCAACAGTCCAGCTTTTCATGAGAGGACCAAGCATATTGAAGTAGACTGCCATTACACTAGGGACCTGATCCAGAGAGGATTGATATCCACGGCCCATGTTAGCTCAGGAGATCAGACTGCCGATGTATTCACCAAGCCATTGCTCAGAGGACCTTTCCAGAGATGTTCATGCAAGCTGAGCATGATCGACATCTATGCTCCACCTTGAGGGGGAGTGTAGAGATAGTTTCTACTATTATTATATGTTTATGTACCCTGTTTCTATTTCTCTCTTCTATTTAGACATCCATGTAATTTACCCTTACGGTCTCTCCCTATATAAGAGAGCCTAGGGTTTTCTTATTATCATAATGAAGACTCCTTTCTTCTAACAGTTACCTTACAAAAGCCAATTCTCTAGGAGAGTCTTGGTGTGAAACACAACATTCTCAAAATAGAAACAATCCACTGAAAAAAAGGACACCATTACGAGAAAGCCAAATTGCTCACATTGCTGCAAAAGGGAGGAGTAACTCCCTACCAGCCCTGAATCTTGCTGCATCCCAGAATGCATTGAGATTCTTCGTGTTGACCCAATCAAGCCCCAATTCTAGTCAGACAGCCTTCATCTTTTCGCAATCAGAGAAGAGATGCTTCACACTCCACCTCCCCATTGCATAGGATGCATCTATTGTTGTTATCTGCAAAGATTCTTGACCAATGGCCTCTCGTCAAGATGCGTCCTCTGCGCATCAGCCACAGGAAAACACCAATATGAATAGGTACTTTTAACTGCCAAATGAACTTGCAACATCAAACCTGATTCTTCGACTGAGGACCAAAAGGTCTATCAATGGTTTTGTAGGCATGTCTTACAGTAAAGTGTCCATCATTACAAACCTTGCGATCTCTTCTCATCCCAAGACCATCAAACCTGCTAATAACATCTAACAACTCTAGGAACTCTTCCATGCACCTGAGCCTATTCCGAGGATTTGGAAGTGGCTGGGCCTGGACACAACGCCTATGGCAGCCTCCTCTTGCGACTTGCTCACTCGCGGTGTGACTCTGGAGGAGATGAAGGATGCAGTCTGGGACCTGAATGCGGATGCCGCTCCTGGTCCAGACAGTTTCCCGGTTTCTTTTTATAAGGACTTCTAGGACTTGGTTGGCAATGAGGTGTTGGAAGTCGTCTCTGAATTTTGTTTGGGTAATACGAGCTTTGAAAGGGTCAACCGTGCTTTAATCATCTTACTTCCCAAATCCACGTCGCCGGACTCTATTGATGACTACCGCCCTATTACGGTTTCTAACGTGTTATATCTAATTACAGCGAAGGTCCTAGCCACCAGATTGAGTTGCGTTCTTCCTTGCCTTATCTCCCCGCTGCAATCTGCTTTCATTCCGGGGAGACAGATCTCGGATTGCCTCACGCTCGCATCTGAGATCATTGCGGACTGGCGGAGAAGGGATAAAAGCGGTGTTTTGTGGAATGTGGACTTTGCTAAGGCTTACGATAGCCTGGAATGGAGGTTCCTTTGGTCGGTGTTGCTAAGGAAGGGGTTCCCGGAGGTATGGATTGCTTGGATGAGGCGTTGTGTGACAACATCCTCTTTTACGATCATGGTGAATGGTCGCATGGAGGGGGGCTTTTCCAGCCTCGGAGGGGGGTGCGTCAGGGGTGCCCTCTTGCGCCTATGTTGTTTATCCTTGCGGCGGATGTCCTCGCTAGCATCGCGATTCGTGTTGTCAACTGTGGGCTCTCAAGTGGCTATTCGAGGGAGGGTTCGCTGGTTCCGCTCCTACAGTACGTCGACGATACTCTATTCTTCATTGGGGGGGTTGCGGAAGCATGTGGCATGGCTATGGCCCTGGAAATTTTCAGCGAACTATCCGGGATGTTCAAGAACGCCAATAAGTCGAAGGTCGTCCCTATAGGTCTCTCAGTGATGGAGGCCGATGCCTGTGCTCAGACGTTGGGTTCGTGTTGCAGCTCCTTGCCAATGGATTATCTGGGGATGCCCTTGGCTACGGGCAGAACGAGGACGAGAGATTGGCTCGGGGTCGTCGAGAAGGTTGAAATGAGGTTGGTAGGGTGGAAGTCGGTTGTTTTGTCGAGGGGGGGCGGTTGGTACTTCTGAAGGCAGTCCTCTCCTCCATCACGATCTATTTCCTCTCCAACCGGCATGTTCCAAAGGGTATTAGAGGTCGGTTGGAGAAGAGGATGCGTAGCTTCTTATGGGGAAGTCACCGGAGGGGACGAGGGGCATCCACCTTGTTGGGTGGGAGGATATTACGGCCAAGAAGAATCAGGGAGGTTTGGGAGTAAAGTGTCTCCAGCAAATGAACGAGACCTTGCTTCTTAAGTGGGCGAGTAGGATCTGAGGACCTGGAGAGGATCTCGTATGTACCGAGCCTACCCGAAGCTACTCAGGCTACCAATGTAGCCCGAGCCACCTGCCCCAAGCCAACCGCCCCCTCCTGAACCATAGAGCACATGCATCGCACGTGAGGGGGCAAACAAATTGCAATCGAGCCCCTAAAGTTTTCGATGATTGCAAAAAGGTCCCGCCCAGGTGTGCGTACCTCATGTGTCGCGCCGGGGCAAATTGCATAAGGCCCCATCAGTTTCCACAAATTACAAATATGCCCCTATCAGGACCAAAATGCATTAGTTATCTTTTTATTTTCCATATTTCCTTTGTATTTATGACCCTAGACTAATTGCTAATATCTTGAGCATATAATCTCCTTTTTTATTTATTTCAATTACATTGTGATGCTTATTTAATAATCCATCTAATGGCATTTCAATTTCCTGACATCTAAATTACAAGGAAAAATTCTACATACATAGTGCCTCCTGCTCATTGATTTAAAGTGCCACTTGCTTATTAATTTCTTAAATTTTATGCATCAATTGAACAAGAAATTGAATCGACTTTTATTGCTCAAATATGTGATCAGGGGCATGTTTGTATAGTAATAGTTGCATTAAAAATCAAATAAAAATTACATATTGATCATCATTTCATGCATTTTGTGTGCATATCATTGTTGAATTATCATGCATCATCAATTGCATCATTCATTTTATGCAAATTGTTTGCGCATTCTGTGATGTGTATTATGTTGTCTGCATAAGAAGACCTAGATCCGTGGATTTAATCGCTCATTTTTTACCATTTATTTCCGATTAATCGACGAGGAGGTTCGTGACCCTATGTTCGACCTTGGTACACTTACCAAGTTATAAATACCCTACATAATCCAAGGTATTGTTCTTTATAGATACAAAATCGCCTCATATGCTACTTGATAAAAACGACATATTAAGCAAGCAATTTTGTGGTTCATCAGATGGCGTCGTTGTCGGGGAGTCGGCTCATACTTTTTTTAATTTTATTGAATTGTTTTGAGTTGATTATTTTCAAAAATTTAGGTCTTCAAAGTTGTGTTTGTTTTTGCATCATGATTGCTGACTAAAATTCTTGATATATTTCTGATGATTTTCTTTTGTGGCAGGGTCCATGGAGATGGAGGATGCTCGATCAACAAGGAGGCATGGAGTTGCACTCTCAACCTCTACCTTCTAAGAATATGATTAGAACATCACTTTCAAAGCTGCATGAATGATGATATGAGTTGAGGTTTCACTTGAGTAACTAGGATTGGAGATTTGAGCCTAGACTCGATCTAATGATACTCGAGGATGGGATAAAGGCAATGAAGGCTTTAAGAAACCCGAGTGCCAGCAAGTCCTAACCAGTATGCGAACAAGTTCTCATGCTATCATTTGACATTGAATTATGTGCCAGGGTGTGATGAAATTAAATAATTGGTTATCAGTGTAAGCCAACATGGTAAAAGCAGTAGAGCTAGCCCACGAAAAAGAAAAGAAAAGAAATATCAACGAAAAGAGCTCTCAAATACAAGTCTAAAATCAAAGAGCCTCTATCAAATGTGAGCGCACTCAACCATTTCAAAGTGTCCACTTGGAATAAAGCTAAATAGGACCAATGAGTCGGGCTAGTACCTCAAAAAGGACTCTGCATCGTAAGTGATACAAGTCTGGGTGTAAGTATATTAGATACTTAAAGAAGACACACCCTGGTATACTCCCAGAAAAACAAGTACATACAACCCAATAACTCTTGACGGACACATTGATCAACAAACACAAATACTTTATGAGTAATAAGGCACTCGAGAGGAATCCTATTCCAATGTGAGGGAAAAGGAAATATACAAACCTATGCCCTCCATCATATGGCCTTCCATCAGCATTTTCAAGTCTGACAAACTAATGAGAAGGTGGATTGAAGGCAAGAAAATACTTATTCCCTAGTGTTGAGGATTAGGTCTAGAGGAGAGTCTCCGGGACTGAGACTTTGGATGACATCTCAATTTGACTCTCATGATAACAGTACACTAAATGTCCTATCCTTATATTATATGTACAAACAGAGAGTCTGAAAATTAAAGAAGTTAGATTCCTTTTGACTAGAGCATAGTTGAGCCCGGAGTTTTAGGATCACTCAAATTAATTGTCTTTGATGAATTGAGCCGTGAAAATTTCCACATCCACTGCCAGGAATTATTCCGAGTCCTTTTTTCTTTAGATGCTCGAGGACGAGCATAGTTTATGTATAAAGGAAAGATGAATCTATGATTAATCATATTATCTATTAATTATTAACCTCCTTGGTTAAACATTTCAATAAAAATCTTCATTAATTCCGCTTTATTAACAATTGACCCACTTCCTATAAATATCCCTAATTATTATATTATAAGTAACCCCTTTTATTTCCTTTTTTCCCTTGTTTTATTCCTATTAAAAATACCAAAACAATTAGATTAATTATTGTAGATATTTATTTTGTTTTTAAAAAGAAATTAAAAATGCAAAAAAAATAATGCAATTAAAACAAGTGATTTTAATCCTTTAAAAATACTTCAAAAAATATTTCCTTCCTCTTTTCACTTTTTTATCCAACATAAAACTTGTAGATCTTTTCGGGATCTACAACTGTCATATTTTGACTTTTTCCGAATTCCTCTTCCTTCTATTTCTTTTCTAATTTCTCCTTCTTTCTTTTTTTTAATTATTTAATTGGGCCATGTGGCACTATCTAGAGCAGCCACGCAGCTCGCTTTCCCTTGCGCCACGCGCCGTTGCTCTCAACTGCCCATCTCCTTATGCGTCACGCATCTGGACTGCACCTTCCTGCTCACTCCTCAGCCAATAGATCTGCCTTCATGGTGTCATCCACGCCACCCCCCTTACGCCTCCATCCCAGCCATTGGATGGTGGCCCATCCAACAGCTTGGAGACCTCCATGTTTCCTTCTTTCTCCTCCGCCATAGGATGAATCCCTAGCCTCCATCTTGACTGTACACACCAACGCGCCTCTCCACCGTCTGATGTGTGCCCCTGATCGCATCCGCTCCACCCGCCCGCGCCTCTTCCTTGACCGTTGGGTCTCTAGATCCAACGGTCATCCTTCATCGTCTACCTCCTGTAATGCATGTCACCTTTGTCGCGCCTTCTCTTCCTTCCTATTTTAGCGCCGCCATCTCAACGCCTCTTTATGATTTATCACCACTCCCACGTAACCCAAGCTTTTGTCATCCTCACGCAAAATCATCAATGCCTCAGCCACCGCTCTAAACCTCTCCTCTTGGACGTTGCAAAATCACCCCTTCACCGTTGTAACGGTTGAACCTTCACCCTATAAAACAGTTGCCTCTGTCCTCGTTCCTTGAGGTCCACAATTCCAAAGGGGAAGGCCCAGCAACCTTCACCACCCCGTGACAGGGGGAGATCTGATCTAGCCTCAAGAAGACGACCTGATCCCAGGTATAACCCATGGATCCGGCCATGTTGCAGCTTCACTCCAGCGGCTGCCCGAGCCCCATGCTCCGACCGAGCATGTAGAGCAAAGACCGGAGGCTCCCGAGGAGCCTTAGCCCAGGCCGAATCCTCCGCCGATAACCTCCTCCGATCAGGTAAGCCCCTCTACCTCTTCTTTTTCCATTATTTTCTACGAATTAATTCTACGCTCACACTCCATCTCACCAATCTTTGATTAGCCTCCGTGCTTCGCCACACATCTACTACCTTCGTAACACCCTCTGCTCACTGTGTCCCTTCTCTAGAACCCCGTTCACCATCTCCCCCTTTCTTCTTCAGATCGCCGGAGACGGACGTTGGTCCTCCGCCCGAATTGGACCCCCACTTTAACTCACCATACGTGCACGATCACGCTTACGCTATGCTTTAACCCATTGCAGGTTCATATCTATCAATGGCTGGAAGCTTCATCGGGCTACGTTCTAAAGCATGAGCTCCGGCGAGCAAGCATGACCTTGCTACTCTACGCATCTCCGCTGGTCATCAGCCATCCAAGGAGCTTCACCAGGATCCTGTGAAGGTTCTTCGACTATCCTCACATCATATCATAGCTGGCTAAGGGAGATGAAAGTCGCCGGAGCCCAACCTCGACCGACGTAGAGGCGACGCGCATCTGATGAACAGGGGCTATAGGTGTCGTCGATCATCTAGATAGGACGGCTCATGTTGGTTCTCCGAACCTCAATACGACCCTTCACGCTCGGAGGGCCGAGCTTACCTGAAGCTACTCGGGCCACCTACATAGCCCGAGCCACCTGCCCCGAGCCAACCACCCCCTCCCGAACCACAGAGCATGTGCATCGCATGTGAGGGGCCGGACAAATTACAGCGGAGCCCCCAAAGTTTTAAATAATTGCAAAAAGTCTTGCCCAGGCAAGCATGCCTCGCGTGCCACGCTTGGGCAAATTGCATAAGGGCTCCGTCGGTTTCCACAAATTACAAATATGCCCCAATCATGACCAATATGCCTTAGTTATCTTTTTATTTTTCCATATTTCCTTTGCATTTATGCCCCTGAACTATATTGCTAATATCTTGAGCATATGATCTTTTTTATTGATTTTAATTTCATTGTGGCACTTATTTAATGATCCATCTAATAGCATGTTCAATTTCCTGATTTGACGCCTAAAGTAGATGAAATAAATTTTAGATACATTGTGTCTCCTGCTCATTGATTTAAAGTGACACTTGCCTATTAATTGCTTAAATTTTATGTATCAACTGAACAAGAAATTGAATCGATTTTTATTACCCAAATATCTGATTAAATTAGGAGCCTAGTTGTATAGTATTCCATACTTGCATTCTCTTTACATATTATGGTATTTTATGGCATAAGCATCTATATTTGCATTAAAAATTAAATAAAAATTGCATATTGATAATCATTTCATGCATTTTGTGTGCATCATTGTTTAATTATCATGAATCATCAATTGTATCAATTATTTTATGCAAATTGTTTGCGCATTTTGTGATTTGTATCATGTTGTCTACATAAGAAGACCTACATCCATGAATTTAATCGCTTATTTTTTACCATTGATTTCCGATTAATCGATGAGGAGGTACATGTCCATGTGTTCGACCTTGGTACACTTACTAAGTTATACATACTCCACATAATCCAAGGTGTGGTTTTGCATAGATCCAAAATCGCCTCCTATACTACTTGATAAAAATGACATATTAAGCAGGCAATTTTGCAGTTCATCAAGGAGGTGATACCCGAAGAAGTTGTGGCCTGGAGGAGGTGCTTCGTGCATGGAGTTGTGATGCTCTGGGGGTGGAGGGGGTGAGCCATTGTGGTTACATGCAGCCTAGGCCTAGATGCCATCGCAGAGGGTTGCAGCGTGATGAGGTCTCCTGGACAGAGACCCATATGCATACCCTCACACTTTCAAGAACCTAGATGCGTGAGAGGGGTGGCGACACGATGAGGGGTTGGGTGGTGTGTTGGTGCTACTTGGAGATCCGCCAGTGAGAATCTCGGATGTGTTGTGCGTAGAGAGCTAAGCGTGCCTGGAATATATCATGCGTGAAAGAAGACCACATGTTTGGAATAGACACCTCACCTAGAGATCTCGCGCGATGAGATTTTACGTCTAGAGATCTTGCAACTTTGTGCACGTGAGGGGAACGGACTGGACATAGCGTCGCTTGAATTGTGTGCTACAATTCTTTAAGTCGATGACGAAGGTGGCATCACCATTGTGGAATTAGGGTTCTAGTTGGGAACCCTTGTCGTTGAATGCATAATCAAGCCATCGCCTAGATTTATCATTCGTAGAACCCTAGAGAATCAACTATGCTTTGCTTTAATACGGCTCGTCTTGTGGTGCTAGAGATAGTGTACACGAGATTGGTAAGCCTAGAGTTGAATGTTGACGCATCCTAAAATTAGGGTTCCAGATTGCTCCTGAACATAATTAGGGTTCCTAGAACTTTAGAACAAAATCGTGAAACAATTCTTCAATTCTCAAACTTGAATGGATTAATGAACATGACGACGACGATGACAAAGACTTTTCCTACATTAAGTTGGGTCGGCTACATGGATTCTTTGCCTCCAATTAGATCTATCTTGGGTCATTCTTGGGCTTAGATCCAAAAAACTAGGATCCCTTCGTATAGTCACATTCCAACACTTCTTGGGCCTTCCTCGCCCTCTCTTAGCCGGCTCAACATAGCAAATATCACACCTCCTTACTAGTGCATCAGCTGACCTTCTTTGCAAATGGCCAAACCATCCTAAGCGGTTTTCTCGTATCTTATCCGCGACGGAGCTACACCAACTCGCCTTCTTCTCAGATCTGCAATAATCTCAGTAGGCATCGCTCGTCTATGAGAGATTATGCCACTAGTCGACGAATTGTCTAGTCCTGCTCCATCGGATATTGTTGCTTCTACCTCCTCTAGTACTTTAGGTATTACTCATGCATTTACCAGTTGCTCTAGATCAGATCCTTTAGAATAGATAATGGACTCTGGATCATTTCATCATATATGTGGAGACCGCTCATAGTTTGGTACCTATAGTCGTGCACAACCAGACAGATCAATGGTCATTACTGATGGGACACATTTCGCTATTACCGAACATGGGGAGGTTTATGTGACTCCCTCCATGCATCTACAGAATGTTCTTCACGCACATGCCTTCTCAATGAACTTATTGGCTATCAGTCAGATTACAAAAGAATTATATTGTCGTGCTATATTTGACCCTAGTTTCCTTATTTTTCATGATATACTCACAAGCAGGATGATTGAATGTGGTCGTGAGCGTGGAGGGCTATACAGTTTGACCCCAGTCTCCTTATGTCGGTGCCAGTTCTCTTTCTATTTATTCAATTTCTCCTAATGTGTGGCATCTCAGATCTAGTCATCTTCTGCTGCAAAAGATTTGTTGCACCATCCCTATCATCTCTACCAAGTCTAATTTCCAATGTCAACCATGTCAACATGGAAAGCATCACCAGTCCAGCTTTCGAAGTCGTTAAGGTCGTAGTAGTCAAAGTTTTTTTGAGTTGTTACATCTCAGTATGTGGGGTCCAAGTCGTATTCCTGATCATCAGGGACACCGATAATATTTACTTTTTGTGGATGCCTTTTTCGGACTATCATGGGTTTGTTAAAAAATAAGTCTGAAGCTACAACATTGATTCAAAAATTTGTGATTGAAATAAAGAATATTTTCTATGCCTCTATCAAATATGTTCGTTTTGATAATGCTCTTGAACTATGTACTACACAACTATCTGATTTTTCAGCTCAAGTGGGATTATCCATCAGACTTCCTATCCCTATACTTCTCAGCAAAATGGTATTGTTGAACGCAAACACCGTCACGTTTTGGACATTACTAGGACTCTCCTCATATAGAGTCAGGCTCATCATTCCTTCTATGGTGCTGTTGTGATGACAACATGCTATCTTATCAATCAGATGCCCTTTATAATTTTAGGTGAAAATGCACCATTCTCCCTTGCTTTTCTCGAGAAGGACCTTTTCTCTTACGACACGAGTTTTTGGTTGTGTGGTATTTGTCCACCTCTTGCATCCTGGTTGTGACAAGCTCGCTGCTCGGGCTGTCAAATGTATGTTTGTTGGTACTCTCGTACCTAAAAGAGTTATCAGTGTTTTGATCATGTAAAAGGGAAATACTATGTCAGTGATGTTGTTGCCTTCTTTAAGGCCATCATATATGATTCTCCTACCAGGGACAGATTGAGTCCCTCTGAATCGAAGGATGCAGTTGTTTTCCCACCTCCACCTGCACTTGTACCTCAGCATGTCCTCCATGCTCTAATGCCTTCTCCAACATCTAGCACTCCTCAGGTAAATGGTACTAGTGGTGAGCATGATGAACAAGGGCATTCACATGATGAGCATCAAGATATACCGGATGAGCCGGAACCACCACAAGAGAATGATCGGGGGTAGTCTATTGCCTTAGGGAAAGGCAAACGTTCATGTGCTCGATACACTCTCGTTGGTCATGTGTCTCTGGCATGACTTTCGCCAAACTTCTGGTAATTTATCGTGGGATTATTTGCAATAGAGATCTCGCGTACTTATCAGGAGGCTCTTACGGTAAACCAATGGCATCTAGATGTAAAGGAGGAGATAGCCGCTTTATAGTGACATGACACGTGGAGCACTGTTAGAACTCATATAGATGTGTCTGTTGTGGGATGCAAGTGGGCGTTCACTATGAAGCACCAACCGGATGGCAACATTGATAGCTACAAGGTAAGACTTGTGGCTCGTGGTTTCGCTCAGACATATGGGGTGGATTATCAGGATACCTTCTCTCAAGTAGATCGGCATTCAATACTTTGGATCCTTCTCTCAGTTGTTCTCACATGGGATTGGACTCTATATCAGCTCGATGCGATGAATGTATTCCTCTACATGATCTACAAGAGAAAGTCTACATGCGGCAGCTGCATGGGTTCGCTGCTGAGGGGGGTGTCAGAAGGTGTGCAGACTTCATAAGGCAATCTATGGCCTTAAGCAGAGTCTAAGAGCATGGTTTCAGAAGATCTCGGACGTGATAGAGCAGAAGGGGTTCGTGAGATCAACTGTAGATCATTATCTGTTTATTCAGAGATCTTAGAGATGTACAGTTGCTATTAATGTTCAGGAAAGCGGTCGAGTATACCACATACTCGTACTAAGTAGTCTTGCTACTCCGAGTATGATGAAACAACCATGTATGCGGGTTGCCTTGCATACTCGGACGAGTATACCCCCTAAGCAACCACCTACTCGATCGCCTTTCTAACTGTTGGAGTATATTGGTATGCGCCACTTATGTAATAGGAGGGTAAATAGATCCCTCCAGGATCCATTTACCCCATCTAGTTGTTTAGTCCCATGTCTACCAGTAGTGGGACTTGGAGGCTCTGTGGAGGCTATATAAGGAGCCCCACACCTCCTGTATCCATTGAGAAAAAGGAATGCAATATCCGCCCCTTTGAGGGCTTCTCCCGTGGTTTCATCCCACTCCTTAGGGAGTAGGGTTCCACGTAAAAATTCGTGTATTCCATGTTTCTTTATCTTTATTTCTGATTCCGCTTCCGCTTCCTATTTTCAAACATGGTATCAGAGCGGTTTGATTCTTGAGGTTTTCATATTCTTATTTTTGTTCGAGAGTTTATTATGGTGTTTATTTCTTAAAGACCATTTTTATGAAGATCATATTATTTGTTCAACTTGATGGGTTTTTTGAAACCCTAATTCTGCTCACCGCATCTCGATCAGGAGGCACAAGATGATTCTCGTACAGGCAGCGCTCCTTCGAGATCTTTCAGGAGGGAGTGACCTTCAAGCGCGAAAGCAGCAGTTCCAGGCTGCAAAGCCCTTCATCTACGGTGACAGCCCAGCAGAGCTCATCTCCTCAAAGCCCTTTCCACGCCGCAAAGCCCTTTCCAGGCAGTTCCAGACCGCAAAGTCCTTTCCAGGCGGCGATATCATTGCACGCGAAAGCAGCGCAAGCCCCAGCCTCCAGGAGGATCCACCAGATGGTGGCCAGTCTCCCCGCAGCTCCCCAGATCGCCGAGTCCAGGCGTCACCTACCAAAGCTGCTTCTCCTTCGTGTGCCCCGTCCCAGCAGACGCACGTACATCCCAAGGCGACGGGCTCGTGCCCTCGCAGCCTCTTCTCCGGTCGCATCTGCTGGCGGCGCCTCCCCTTGGCAAAGCCTCCCCGCGCACGTGCAAAGGCGGAGGGCCCCTGTCCTCCCCTTAGTTCCCCTCTCAGCGGCGACAAAGGCCGCGCAGGGAACCATCTCCAGGCGCACGCGAAGGGCAGCCAAGACCCCCCCGTACGCAAGAGAAAAGAGGGGGTTCCCAACCGTACGCAAATTGCAAAAAAAATTGACAGCTATAAATAAATAACCGAAAAAAAGAAAGGAAAATTTTCATTGCATGAAAGCTGGAAAAATATGTTTTGGCTTATTTGGTATTTTGTACCCCCATTTTAGTCTTCTCACAACTTTGTCGACATTCATTTTCCAACAAGTATGGGAAAAAGGGGGAGTATATGTAGAGTCACAGGTCTATTCAGATTTTCCAAGATTCGTCAGACCAGCCAGTTGTTCAGACTCTACAGTTTTTCAGATGAAGAATTTCCATGCGCAATTCCAGACTCGACGTTCAGATTCTGAATCCCAGTTGATGCGCGATTTCAGACTCGACGTTAGATGGTTCTGAGTCTTCTTCAGTTTCAGACACGCACATGGATGCAGTCTTATTTCAGATGAGCACATGTATGCCACCTTTTGTAGTGGTCTCCATCTTTTCTTGTGTTTCCGCCAGAATTTTCATGTGAGCCATAGGGACTCCAGAGTAGAGGATCATTCTCTATGCCATGTAGGCAAGGATTTTCATCTGGTATCATAGGAACTCCAGAGTAGAGTACCATTCTCTGTGCCAGATGGAAGAGACCCAATTCTCCGACGAGGAAACTTCTTTCAGACTCCATTCTCCAGCGATCATGGACTCCGACGAGGATTGCACTTCCACGGCCTTTTCCATTTTGGCCCTTTTTCAGAGATGGAGCAGTTGTCCACATGTTGTGGCGGGCCAGAGTACTCCAACGAAAAGACTCTTTTCAGT
Source organism: Ottelia alismoides (assembly GCA_037367405.1). NCBI lineage: Eukaryota > Viridiplantae > Streptophyta > Magnoliopsida > Alismatales > Hydrocharitaceae > Ottelia > Ottelia alismoides. Next base: position 123,096 of record JAZKJV010002181.1, on the reverse strand, counting down.
TGCAGTGGCTCTGACAGTTCGAAGCGCATGCTCTCCGACGAGAAGATTCAGTTGACTCACACTCTAGCCCATTCGACCTCCTCACCTGCATGGCATAAGAAGCAACGTCCTCGACAACAGCCGATAGTTGTGCGTGTTGAGTTGATATTGTTTGTAGTGTCCTGTAGCGTGAGTTGAGTTTCTTTCTATTTGTCCAAGCTGAGCATTGCATGCTCCAGCTTGAGGGGGAGTATTGGAGTATATTGGTATGCGCCACTTATGTAATAGGAAGGTAAATGGATCCCTCCATCCAGTTGTTTAGTCCCGCATCTACCAGTGGTGGGTCTTAGAGGCTCTGTGGAGGCTATATAAGGAGCCCCAAACCACCTGTATCTATTGAGAAAAAGGAATACAATATCCGCCCCTTTGAGAGCTTCTCCCGTAGTTTCATCCCGCTCCTTAGGGAGTAGGATTCCACGTAAAAATTCTTGTGTTCCATGTTTCTTATCTTTATTTCTGATTCTGCTTCCGCTTCCTATTTTCTAACACTAACATAGTTTTTTTTATTTACCCCAAACCCAAGCACCCGCCTTAAACTAAAAGCACTTCCCACGCATCCCACCCCACAAAGCATTTGAATGCTTTTCGAATTTGAAGATGAATGGCAATCAGAACGAAGCATTTGGATGCTTTATGTTTTTACTATATTTGAATACACATCATTTTGAATGTCCATGTTTTAAGAGCATATTTGTATTTATTGATAACACTTGGAGGAATGCATGTTGCCATATGCTCCTTCAATTGATGCTTTTGCTTATTTAACTCTATATTACTTTTTATCCCCAATAGTTTTGTTCCTTGTACTTTCAATTCTTTATTATTATAATCAAGAGATATAATATTTAGAGGATATTAATATAATATTAAATATTTGCTTATATTTTTTAATAATAAAAAAATCAAACCGCATAAAACCGCATATTCCCTACATACTCTCCTGCATACCGCATATTCGCTATGTAGTGACTCCTCCAACAGAATACCACATACCCTCTTCCTGTCATCATTAGTTGATATACTGGTTTATGTAGATGATATCACCATTCATCATTACATGGTACAATATGCATGGCATTTAAGTAGCTAACGCTTTCCTTGGGCAGTAGTTTGTAACCAAGGACCTTGACAGTCTACATTACTTCCTTGGATTAGAGTTTTTTAAGAACCATCGAGGTCTCACAATGACCCAAAAGAAGAATGTTACAAATCTTCTCTCTGAGACAGGCTTGACAAATTGCAGGCCAGCCACTACTCCTATGGACCCGAGCATGAAAGTATATGATGACGATACTGAGGAGGTAGATAAGATGAGATACATTGAGTGTGTTGAGAAGCTCCTATATGTGACGATCACCAGGCTAATATATCATTTGCAATGAGCAAAGTGGGTCAGTTCATGGAGCATCCTACACATGCAAACATGGAGCAGTCCATATGATTTTGAGGTATCTTAAGACCTCACATGGAACTGGTCCTTTATTTAGTAGAGGCACGTCCCTTGTTGTTACAACTTGCGAAATACATATTATGCAGGATGCCCCTAGGATATGAAGTCTACCTCTGGCTTCGCTATGTTCATAAGGAGCTCCTTGGTGTCATGGAAGAACAAGAAGTAGACAGTGGTCGCCAGATCTAGTGCAGAATCAGAATACAGAGCGATGACATAAGGGATTACAGAGATGATGTCGGTCAGATCTGTTTTAACATACCTAATCATTGATGTGCCTCTTCCCATATACCTCCAATGCGACAACCAGGCTATACTTTTTTATTACCAACAACATAGCCTTCCATGAGAGGTCCAAGCATATAGAGGTAGACCGTCACTACACTTAAGACATGATCTAAAAGGTCTCATTTCTACTTCTCATGTTAGCTCAAGTGAACAGACAGCGGACGTACTCAACCAAGACTTTTGCCCGAGATCCCTTTCAAAGATGATGTTCCAAGCTGAGCATGATAGACATCTACGCTCCAGCTTGGGGAGGGGGTGTTGAGAGTTTTTATATTATGTTACTCTCTTACAGTTTGTTTGTTTTCTAAGTATGTATTACGTAATTTACCCATTAGGGTTTCTCTCTTTTATATAAGAGAACTCTTCGGCTATATGAATAAACTACAAAGTATTTCCTTCCATAGTAACAGCTAACGATCCCCTACAAACTTCTTGAAAAATCCTCAGATAAATGTCCCAATGGAACATGTCATGACTCATGAGAGGCGTGTAGATTATGTACATCTCATCTACCAAAGTGTAATAGGCTTGTACGGATCATCAGAAAGATCAATCTCTTATATAATAATCTCTAGATTAGCTGCATTATTCTTTTGAATAGGCTCCTACTATACATAAACATTAACAGTGGTAATAGTACAATCCAAGTGTTTAGAAATTACCTGTGGCATGTTGGATTTTAGGGAAGGCACAAGAGCAAGGGGTTGATGGTGATGGTTCTGCGAACATACACACAAGGCAAGGAGAAGGAGGCAGAGGTGGAATGTAAACCTCTGAGTCAGACGAGAGGGTGTCATCATGTCACCTGTAGGAAAAAACTACATGACTGACGTCGGCAACGACAGTACTTCTACCTAACATGATTAAAGCATGTGTTCTCTCTTTAGGTCCGAGAATAGTGAACAAAGAAGCATATGATAGATCAGGAGATAGATTGTCACAACCAAGAGTCAAGCGATGGACAGATGCCACACAATTAAAGACACGTAGGTGTTAACGAGAACAAGTCTTTTTCAATAAACGTAATCAAATAAGGAACCTTTTCTTATAATACAAAAGATGGCATACGGTTGCTGAGATAGGAGACAGTGAGTACAACATCTCCTTAGTAGGAATGAGTAGCATGACTCTATATCAGAAGAATTCGGTTAACTTCAAAGAGATGACGGTGATTGTTCTCAATAACACTGTTCTGCTAGAAAGTATAGGAACATAACGTCTGATGTTGGATTCCAAGAGACTTGACAAACTGAGATAACTGATCAGACAAATTTCCAAAGCATTGTTAGAGTGAACATATTTGACAGTAGCAGAAAAAAGATTCTTTATTTCAAGTTAAATGTAAGGAGTATTATAGTGACATGATGTATGTATACAAATGTGTACATACATATATTACCTACATTGAAGATTAATCATATTTTCTTCCACTGTATAAAGTCGTCCCCAATTTGGGTGGAGCTTGAGGCCGACTGGTTGAATCTTGAAAACCTGGACATGTTTTCGGACTCTTTGTTTGAGGTAAGAGGGCGACCTAGAGAGGACATCTTGGGGTCAGTCACAACTATCTGGCCAGTCGCAACTTTCTTTACATCGTTTCTATCCTGAGAATGTAATTCTCCAATCTAAGACTTTTCTCGAGACTTGGCTTCTGTAAGTCTTCATGTACTTTTTCGTAGTCTTCTAATATATTAAGAGCGGACACTATAGTGTGCTTCTCCCTTTTTTGACTCAAAAAAATAACTTTAAGATGGGAAGTGATTTATCTTGATAAATGTAGTAGATATGGTTGATACTTGATATCAGTTATATGAATGGATGGTTGATAAGATTTAGTAGCTATAAAATTATGTTGATATAGATTATGTAACACCTTAATCAATGGAGATGTGAGGCTATGCTTATGTGGTAAGTTTGCTTATACCCATTTATTGAACTGTGTAATATCTGCACCTACCTATGTAAGTATGTACATATGTTACGTAATAATATTTTGATTGATGAATTGGGTATCGTTAAAAAGGGGGAGAGATGTGATTGTAAGTACACACATTTAGGATATAATCTATTTACATTTATGTAGTATACTTATTTATATGCTAGCTTATGGGGTAAGCTTGGGTTGGGATGTAATCACTCTCTCCGAAAGAAACTTTTGTACTTTTAGGATCACTCTACGTGATTATATAGTTATAGGTGAGAACTTTGGGAAAGAGTGAAACTTGCCAAAAAATTGTATGTGCTTTGAGATGAAATTAGAAGTAGTAATGTGATATTTCATCCTTTGTTCATATTACTGCACAGAATGTGTTGGGAAAAGTGAGCAATTCATTATTCCAAAGAACCCTAGGGTCTCTTATATAGGGAGAGACCGTATGGGTAAAGTACATAGTAGTCCAGAGAGTAAACAGAAATTGTGAAAGAGGTACAAAACATAATAATAATAATAATATCGGTCTCTACACTCCCCCTCAAGGTGGAGCATAGATGTCTATCATGCTCAGCTTGGAAGAGCATCTCTGGAAAGGTCCTCTGAGCAACGGCTTGGTGAATATGTCAGCAGTCTGATCCCCTGAGCTCACGTGAGATGTAGATATCAAGCCTCTCTAGATCAAGTCTCTAGTGTAGTGGCAGTCAACTTCAATATGCTTTGTTCTCTCATGGAATGCTGGATTGTTGGATATATAAATGCTATCTGATTGTCACACTGAAGCTGCATGGGTAAAGGTACGGCTATATGTAGATCCTCTAGCACAGATCGAACCCACATCATCTCCGTACTTGCTTGCGCCATGGCCCTATATTCAGATTCAGCACTTGACCTTGCCATAACAGTTTGTTTCTTGCTTTTCCAAGAAACCAGAGAGCTCCCAACAAAGACTGCAAAACCTGAGATCGACTTTCGATCCTTAGGGCATCCTGCATAATCGGCGTCTGCACATGCTGAAATAGATAAATCTGTGCCCTTTCGAATAGCAACCCTGAACCTGGAGAAGACTTTAGATACCTCAGTATCATGTATATGGCATCCATGTGAACTTGTCTCGGCTGCTCCATAAATTGACTCACCCGTCTTACTACAAAGGCAATATCGGGTCGAGTTATGGTAATATAAAGAAGCTTACCCACCATTTCTCTATATCTCCTCTTGTTTACTTCAGCAGTGTCATCGTCATACAGCTTCATGCTTGGATCCATGGGAATACTCGATGGTCTGCATCCAACCATGCATGTTTTAGTCAAAAAATCTGTAATGTACTTCCCTTGGGTCATCACCAGACCCTGTGCATTCCTGGCTAATTCCAACCCCATAAAGTATCTTAGGGTTCCAAGAGCCTTTGTGATGAACTGACGGCCCAGAAATGCTTTTGCCCTCTCTATTCCCTGAACATCATCTCCTGTAACCAGAATATCATCAACATAGACCATGATGATAACCGTACATGCAGAAGACTTCTAAACAAACAACGAGTGATCTGCATTTGATCTTTTGAACCCCTGTCGTTCAATCAGATGGGAAAGCTTCTGAAACCACACCCTTGGGCTCTGTTTGAGGCCATAAATTGCCTTGTGAAGTCTACACACCATATGCTTCTCCCCCTCAGTAGTGAACCCTGGTGGTTGCTGCATGTAGGCTTCCTCCTGCAAATCTCCATACAAAAAGGCATTCTTGACATCAAGTTGAGATATAGTCCAGTCACGTACCACATCAACTGATAAGAGAATATGAAGAGTAGAGTGACGAGCCACTGGAGAAAATGTATCCATATAGTCCACGCCATAGGTTTGTGTGAAACCTCTTGTGACTAGCCGTGCCTTGTATCGATCTAGACTGCCATCAGCATGGTATTTAACTGTGAATACCCATTTACAGCTAACAATGGATGCGTCAGGAGGAGCATTAACCAAGCTCCATGTGCCCCGAGACTGTAAGGCACGCATCTCGTCTTCCATAGCCAGCCGCCAGCAATCAATCTTCATAGCTTCTTAATAGGTCAGTGGTATGTCCACAGAAGACAAAGCTGCAGCAAATCTCTGAAAGTCGCCTGTGAGGCAATGAAAAGACACATGGGAAGCAAAGGGATAAGACGCACACATCCGCTTTTGCTTCCGGATAGCAATAGGAATATCGAGATCGTCGTCCACTGTACTGGATGGTGTAGTCTCCTCCTGCAATGAAGAATCCTGCACATGTACCATATCTGACCCATCAGTAGTAACGCCATCTGAACATACCTGAGGCGTGATGGAGGCCTGACGTGTAGCCTGAGAAGGACCTGACCGACGCGTATAGAATTTTGGTAAAGGTGGAATGGGAGGTTGTGGAGGTGGTGGTGGTGGAGGTAACAGTGGATTAGGTGACGTGGCAACTGGAGCAGGAGTGGACTCAGGTGAACTCCAACTAGGAGGCGGAGGAACATAGACATCATCGTTGGTAGTGGATGGGACCAGCCTGTCACCTGCAGGGGAAAAATACATAACGGATTCAAAAAACATGACATCAGCACTGACAAAGTATTTCTTGTTTATGGGGTCAGAACAGCGATAGCCCTTCTGAGTCCGAGAGTAACCGACAAAGACACACTTGACAACTTTAGGAGAGAGTTTGTCAAGTCCAGGGGACAAGAGATGAACAAATGCAACAGTACCAAATACACGAGGAGTAAGTGAGAATAATTCCTTATCAGGAAAAATGATAGAAAGAGGAATTTTCTCACCAAGAACAGATGACGACATTCGATTGACCAGGTAGCAAGCTGTAAGAACAACATCCCCCCAAAAAGAGATAGGAGCACAACTCTGGATAAGGAGGGTTCGAGTAATGTCAAGAAGATAACGGTGCTTTCTTTCGGCCACGCCATTCTGCTGAGATATGTAAGCACAAGTGGTTTGGTGAATAATGCCCTTAGACGAGAGAAACTGAGAGAGAGACCGGGTGCAGAATTCGAGTGCATTATATGTACGAACATATTTGACAGTAGAAGAGAAAACATTCCGCACTTCATTAATCAAATTTTTAATCACATCTCCTACTTCAGATTTATTCTTTAAAAGAAAGACCCAAAATACACGAGAGAAATCATCCACTACAACTAGATAGAACATGTGTCCCTGATGATCAGGTACAAGACTCGGACCCCAAATATCAATGTGAAATAACTCAAACGGAGAGCTACTGCTCCGACTCTGACGACTAGGAAAGCTCGACCGATGATGCTTTTTCAACTGACACACTTTACAATGAAATGATGAACTGGCGAGAATATGAGGCAGTAGATGTCGCATTTTCTGGAGCGGTAGATAATCAAAACGAAGATGCCAGATGTACGGAGATACTGATCCGACGGAATGAGAAGAGACGCCAGCATCGGAGTTCCGGACCAGCTGATACAGACCATTTTGCTCAGAGCCACAACCAATCACCCTGCCCGTTAGAATGTCCTGAAGAGATGAGGGATCAAATATAGCACGACAGTGCAAATCCTTCGTAATCTAACTAATAGAAAACAAATTCATGGAGAACTCAGGAGCATGTAGAACATTCTGCAGACGCATAGTAGTGATAAGAACACCTCCCCCTGTCCAACAAGGGGGGAATGAATACCATCTACTATCTGCACTGAGCGGCCTTGTGGGATGTCCCTGTAGGACTCAAGTCTCTCTCTATCACGGCAGAGGTGATGGGTGGCGCCAGAATCTATAATCCAATCAGATATATCATGACAAGATGTAAAGGTAGTAGCACTACCTGAGGTACTAGCAGCAGCAGACGAACTGGCAGAAGCTGTAGCAGCAACATTTGAAGGTCCACCTGGAGAATCAGTAGATGATTGTGGCATAATATCACGTAGGCGTGCCACAAGCTCCTTGAATCGGTTATCTGCAGTGGATGCTGACTGGGACAGAACATGCTCGGCTACGCATGCTGATGCTGGAAACCCATGCTTAGAGTAGCATGTATCCTCCGAGTGGCATGTGCGATGGCAGAACAAACATGGCTGGCGAAAACGACCACCCCTACCACGGGGTCCACGTCCACGACCGGAAGACTGACCACCTCTCCCACGCAAAACTGCCATGGTCGATGGGGGTGGAGTAGATACGCTGTAAGGAACAGATATGCGACTGAGCCTCCGGTAATCATCCTCCATTGGAGGAATAACTGCATCGGCCAAAATCAAAGAGCGGGCAGCCTTGTACTCAGGATCTAGGGTGGTAAGTAAAATGCCCACCATGGTAGCATTCTGAAATGTCTTCTGCTGCTCCGGAGTCACCGTAAGTGGTATGGTACTGTATAACTTCTCAAACATCCCTCTCAGGGACGTGTACAATGAGTGAAGTGGCATGTCGTTCTGCTTCATCGTGAATATATGATGCATGAGCTGTAACATCGTGGTCTCATTCCGTACTTGAGAATACGAAGCGGCCAGAATATCCCACGTTGCCTTGGCAGTGGGATAATGGAGGACATCATTGGCAATCTCCATCGATAGTGTGCCAGACAGCCAAACCTTGGCATAAGAATCATCAGCCTCCCACGAGGCATATATCCCTGTCTTCTCTGTCGGCTCTTCCTCAGTAAGAATATGCTTTTTACTGTTTGACTTCATAAGGCTCATGAATTGCATCGCCCAGAGCTCATAGTTTGTCCCATCCATCTTCACTATCGGCGCGGGACATTTGAACGTGCCTATGGAGGGCATACCAACCTTGGATTCTGACATATCGCCGGAGATGAAGAACTAGGGTTTGTAGACAAAGAACCAGTTGTCTACACAAACTGCATAGGATTTGAGTGCGTATATAGACGTTACACACCCAAATCCATGGATCTGGCGAAGGAGGTCCTAACGACGGAGGCCGCAGGAGGGGGCCGGCGCCGGCTAGGGTGAAGCCGGCGAGATGGGGGCAGCACTCGAAGCAGGGGGCCGGAATCGGCACAGGCAGGCAGGGGCAGGGACCGGCGCGGGAGGCTGGGGGCCGGGACCGGCGCGTGCAGGCAGGGGCCGGAAGGCGGGGCCGGGAGGCGGAGGAGGGGGTCGGGACCGACGCGGGAGGAGGGGGCCGGAAGGCGGGGCCAGGAGGCGGAGGCGGGGCCGGAAGACGGAGGCGGGCCGAGAGAGAGAGAGGGGGGGCGGCGAGTGGGAGAGCTTAGGGTTTTGGCTCTGATACCATGTTGGGAAAAGTGAGCAATTCATTATTCCAAGGAACCCTAGGGTCTCTTATATAGGGAGAGACCGTACGGGTAAAGTACACAGTAGTCCAGAGAGTAAAAAGAAATTGTGAAAGAGGTACAAAACATAATAATAATAATATCGGTCTCTACAGAATGTGTGCATGTTAAGTCATGATATACACATTGAGCCTTGATATCTATATGTACATTGTATCGTGCCAGTAAGATCATATTTCAATTTGTTACCCATTTAGGTTATTGCAATTTGTGACGTATTTATGGATACATATATGCATCTTCTCAACAGGAACATAAGGAGAATTGAAAAGGTTATACACGTATGATAAGTTGCAGGAACAACCTCCACCGAACTTAACTTTAAGTTGATGTAAGTTGCAATCAAATTGCTAATGTTGTAATAATTAGTAGAAATGTTGAAGGTGTGATGTAAAGCATATTCTTAATGTATTAGTTTTAAGGAGTTGTACATATGAAAAGAAATGCAATTGGTATTATTGAAAATGGAGGTTGTGAGATGTGAACCCCCTCGGATCTGGGTACCCGTTTACGACGCATTTGCATTATTACATTTACATGTAATCGCAGAAAGTATTGAAAATTCAGATATTTTTTTTCACGTTTGGTATGGCATTCACATTTAATGAATAAACCACATAGAAAAGAAGAAGAAGTGCCACCAATATTTCATTCATTTCCATATAACATTACATGTAACAAAAGAATGTATTACAATGTACATGTAGATCCCAAAATATATGACTGAAGAGTAAGGAAGCATATTACATAAGCTGAACCAAAAACTGAAACATGAAAGGTCGGCCCAAGACTGAGACCATACCTTTCACCACAGTAGTTGTTGAACGTGTTTGCTCTTCAGTAACTGCATGTAACTGACCCTGCCTAGCTAGTGCGGTACTAGAACCTGCCACACTCTGTGTCTGTCTCTGTTGCTGTCGCCTGAAGTTGGAGTTCCTGCCTCAGAAACACCATGAACGTTGTGCCTGAGGCTACGATTGTGAAGGTTGTGGCTGAGGCTCACCATATCTCTGGGGACACTGATGTCGGTAATGTCTCCACTCATGGCATAAGTAACATCGGACTGGCCGGGTAGGTGGAGTGGTCGTGTCTGTGCTCTGAGCCGGTCCTGTTGGGCGTCTGTCTGCTCGTTGCGACCCAGATGGTGGAGCGGAAACTGCGCCATGTCCGGCAAGTGCTCCTCCTAAAGTAGTCGATGGAGAAGGGTGAGCATTGCCAGAGAATGACGAACCTGTAAGTCGGAACTGTCTAGCTGGCCTTTGCTGCTGAAATGGTCGACAAATCGGCCCAAAAGATCATTGTGGTCTATGTGCTGCTCTAGACAAACTCTTGAATCGTCTCTCTCAGATGTCCTCAAACTTCTCCGTTGCATCAGTAGCCTCGAAGATGGAAGTGATGTGTAATCCAGCCAGCTTCTCCTGTACCTCCTCTTGCATGCCTCTAATGAACTTTTCCAGATTCTCCTCTGGAAATACGCCAGTTGTTTGTGTATGTCGAGACAGCTCGGTGTATCAGACGAAATAGTCTCTAGCCGTCATCCGACCCTGGCAAAGCTCTGCAAACAAACGGTGCTGGGACTCCTTCCACGTCGTAGAAAAGAAGTGGGACCTGAATCTCGTCTCGAAATCGTCCCATGTAGGCTCTTGGCCCAACTCAAATACTACTGCATCCCACCATCTCTCAACAAAATCTGTCAGCGAGTACTCCATGAAAGATAGCCACGTGTCTCGTGGTGAGCGAATCCTGCTCAACGCCTTCATCACCCTCTTGAGCCACTGCTCAGCAACATCTGATGTACCGGTTCCCTCGAACATGGGCACATTGGCCCGCTGGTAGGAAGTGAAGACTCACTGGTGCTTGTGAATGGCAGAGTACTCATGTGCACCCTCATCTCCAAAGTCAACAGGGTCATGTTCCCTGTCAAAGTCTCCATCCTCCTCAGCTCCATGCTCTGATACAGTGACTAGTTGATCAGGGTTGTGGCATTTGTTCGAAAGGTAGCTGATCATGAGCCGATGGCACAGGATATCCGTGTAGTAGCAGGCTCAAACTATGAACCCCCTCGGATACGGGTGCCCGTTTATGTCGCATTCGCATTATTTCATTTACATGACATCGCACTAAGTGAAATTTTGGGGAAAATATTTTGCGCTGAAGCTATATATAAACCATTATATCACCACAGAACAACACACCAACAAGAGCCACCAACTTTTCTTTTCATTAATTTTCATATATAAATTTACGATATGTACATGAAGCTGATGGTACATTCACATATCCTAACATCAGACTGAAGAGGAAATAACATCTATAATATGATAGGACAAAAGCTGCAATAAAAGATATCATACCTTCTGGTATATACACGATCACCAGATCTCATCAACACTAACAAGAACACCTTCTAACATCTTCAAAAGCTACGAATTAACACTAAATTTATACCCCTGCAGTGTACAGTCATCTTATATAGATATACCCAATGCTATATTTGCAAAAATTTAATTATAAAGTCAGGTCAAGTTTGCTACAACAGGAGATCTGAGATATAATTACCAATAGAATGAAAAGTTTGATTGAAGGAGAAGGACATGCATGGCAGCAAATAGAAGGGGAGGGATGGTACCTTAAATTGCTTCAAAATTGGATGAAGGGGATGATCTTGCATGCAACAGCAAGGGAGGGAAAATGCTTCTGTACATGCAGCAGAAGACTGCTGCTTTGGAGCAAACAACAGTCAAAGGAGAGGGGCTGGAGGTCCTTCTCGTTGGAGCTCTTGAAGAAAGAGAAGAAAGAATTTTTTTGGGGAGATATGATGAGAATGATAAGGGGTTTTGGTTGATATTTATAAGGAGTTAGGGATCCAAATATGCATGACAAGTGGAGAAAAAGAAAGGATTAGGTGGCTGCTATATAGAAAAACAAAAATTCATATTATATATTTTTAATTTTTTTAATCAAATTCTCTTATTTATTTAGAATGTTAAAGTTGATCGTAATCGCGCATCGGACTTCGGATTTCGATGCACAATATCTCGATTTGACCGTCTTTGAACGACGATCAATATGAGTATAGTATTGATATACTTTCGATCGGTTTTGGATGCCCGAAATTTTTGAGATGCGGTTCTGGTTTGAGATTAAATTTTGCGAATTAAAAATATCAAACGACCTCCGATTGACGAACGGTCGATTTCGTTGGTCTTGTTTCGTCGAATCAGATTTTTAGGTGGTCTCGATTTATTTCGCGGTTTCCGATTTGTGTCGAGGCTTTTTCGGACACGCATTACGGTGCGACCGATTTTCGGTCGATTTCGCCTTAACGACTATTAATTCACAATCAATTGATCGTTATAAGTCATTTAATGCTGACTGACAATTTTATTGGGTTAAATGGACCTTGTTGGAGTATAAGTTGTATGCGCCTATTGTGTTGTAGTAGGGTAAATGGATCCTGGAGGAGATCCATTTACCCCATCCAGTGTTTAGTCCTGCATTGTCCAGCGGTGGGACTTGGAGGCTCTGGAGAGGCTATATAAGGAGCCCAGACCTCCTGTATCCATTGAGAAAAGCAATAGAAAAACACGTTCCTTTGAGGGCTTCTCCCATGGTTTCATCCCGCTCCTCACGGAGTAGGGTTCCACGTAAAATCATGGTGTTTCCATGTTCTATATTTCTTATTTATGCTCTGTTTATCATTCGCTTCCGCATATTCTATTTTCTAACATGGTATCAGAGCGGGTTCGATTCTCGTGGAATCGTGTTATATTTTTTATTTAGTCAAGTTTCGATTCATTTATTGTTCGTGGATTTGTTCTTGAAGAATGTTCGTGTTTCGATTCAATTCTAGGGTTTCATTATAAACCCTAGTTCTCCATGGATTCAAGTCTTCTGTCCAGCATCGCTAGGGTTTCATTCTTGAAGCTCCAATAGGGCAACAACAACAGCGCAGGTCGCGTGCAACCAAGTCGGCAGTCTTTTTCAGCAATAGATATGCGGTCCTTGCACACGTGCTCTGCGCGGCCTAGCCCCGTATGGCCCTGCCCCTACGCGCCTCCTTCTCCTGCACAAGCCACTGCGCGCGACCCAGGTCAGAATCTCTAGCGATTCTCCCTCCTCCAGGCAGAGGACCTCCGTACAGTATCGCCTCCATGTCCGGGCGAGATCTCCTAGCCCGATCGCGCAGGCGTGTTCCTCCCTCCATGGTGCGCAGCCGCACACAACTCCGCGCCCTCCAGATCGCCGAGACCCTGTGGCGTAGGTTCTCTTGGAGGCGCCTCCAAATCCAGTCGATCTGCAGGCACCCATCGCATCACCATCCTCCAGATGCGGCAAGTCTAGAGCCACACTCCGACATCAGTTCTTCAAGGCGGAGGTCGCAGGAACCCTAGGCGGCTCCAAATCCCTCGTTCACGAGAACCGCTAGTGGTTGCAGCCTCACTGGCGGCGCTCCAAGCGGCCCCGACATCAACTGCAGCGGAAGCCCGATCCCCAGTACGTGAAGAGGATCCTCGCGCAAACCCCCAGCGCGCGCTCCTCCGGCGGCGATCTCGATACTTGGTGGCGCGACACTCGATAAGGTTCGAAGGAACCCTAAAATAGGGTTCTCTAATTTAAGTCGGGCTGAGTTTCAAGGGGCCGTGATTTGGGCCGAAAAAAAAGGGAAGGAAATCCAAGTTGTGCCTGTTGTATGCCCGATGTTAAAAAAATGAAAAAAAAACATGAAGAAGGGCCTGACGTATGTTTAAAAAAAAGAGGGGGAAGAAAAGAAAAGAGAGGAAAAGAGAAAGAAAGCCATGTTGGGCTGTTACATGTTTTTGGGTCCAAGTGGGCCGAGTAGAAAAAAAACAAAAAGAAAAAAAGAAAAAAGGTGCGTACAAGAAAAAGGCCGTATGCACAATTTTTAAAAAAAAAAGCCATAAAAATGGAACGGCTTACGAGAAAAAAATTAAAAAATGTGACGGCTTATAAAAAAATGAAAAGCCGCAAATTTCATGTTTTGTTTTCCCCATCTATCTTGTCTTCTCCCAACTTTGTCGATGTTCACTTTCCGACAAGTATGGGAGAAAGGGGGAGTATATATGTAGAGTCGCAGGTCTTCTACAGATTGCAGATTCCTAAGACCAGCCAGATGATTAGACTCTACAGTTCAGTTTCAGACTCGACGATCATTGTTCCGAGTCTCCAGTTTCAGACACACACGAGTTTGCGGTCATTTTCAGATGAGCATATGTTGCCATCATTTGTTCGAGGTCCCCATCATTTTCTTGTTGTCAGGCCAGAGCTTTCATGTGAACCATAGGGACTCCAGAGCAGAGGACCATTCCCTATGCCATTGAGGGCAAGGGTTTTCATGTGGTATCATGGGTACTCCAGAGTAGAGCACCATTCTCTGAGCCAGATGGGAGAGACACAGTTCTCCGACGAGGAGACTTCAGGTGCAGTTTCAGACTCGATGATCAGATTCTGAGTTCTTCAGTTGACTCACACTCCAGCCCGCTCGTCCTCCTTACCTGCATGGCATGAGAAGCAACGTCCTCGACTGCAGCAATGTGCACGTTGGGTTGATATTGTCCGTAGTGTCATGTAACGTTGAGTTGAGTTTCTTTCTGTTTGTCCAAGCTGAGCATTGCATGCTCCAGCTTGAGGGGGAGTGTTGGAGTATAAGTTGTATGCGCCTATTGTGTTGTAGCAGGGTAAATGGATCATGGAGGAGATCCATTTACCCCATCCAGTGATTAGTCCCACATTGTCCAGCGGTGGGACTTGGAGGCTCTGGAGAGGCTATATAAGGAGCCCCAGACCTCATGTATTCATTGAGAAAAGCAATAGAAAAACACGCCCCTTTGAGGGCTTCTCCAGTGGTTTCATCCCACTCCTCACGGAGTAGGGTTCCACGTAAAATCATGGTGTTTCCATGTTCTATCTTTCTTATTTATGCTCTGTTTATCATTCGCTTCTGCATATTCTATTTTCTAACAGACCTTAATCGGATCGGGTTCGGGTTTGTGTGGATACGGATGTTACATGAGAATGCATATTTTCATAGCAGCATCTCATCCTCGATGGACGACATTAAGGTCTTGGTTGGACGACATTAAGGTCGGGTTGCAGGGCTAGGAGGGCATGACAAAAACCAAAGAAATATGTGTTGGAAACAATCAAGAAGGCTTCAGCATTTTTGGCTCAAGTACGACCTGAATTAGATATATTTAAACAATGAATCCATGTAGCTAATCCCACTTAAACATGAAAAAGGCATTGTAATTGATGTTGTATAAAAATTTACATTTTTCATAATAGGATTGCAACTGGCATTGTAACCATCAACTATAATTTCAGCATCAACTCTAATGGATGCAAAATTCCAGAAACACTTTCCATGTGTGTGGTGATCTGGAAACAATAGCTTCTCAACATATTCTCAACATGCAAGTCTAGAAGAGAAAAATACATGTAACAAGTGAGCAATTTTCTTACTTGTATGCAGGAATCCACACATCTGGATTATTTGAAGTGGTGAAAAGAATGAACATCTGGTATAGGGTCTCATGAAAAGAGTTAAATATTGTCTTCCCTTGTTCTGTGTCTTCAAATATAACATATGCCATCCAGCTTGCAAATAAAAGGAACGAAAACCACAGCGCCTGTAAAGCAGGAATTCACAACTCATTATATTTTTAATTGTATTCAAAGTTACATGCTAAATGTGATTTCGGTGAAGGAAAGTGGTAAATTAGGAAGATTACCAAGATGTTAAGGTACACACTCATCATTCCAGCTAAAGTAACCATGCATGATGTTAGCTCCCTGGTCAAAAGATAACCAACATAAACATATGTATTCTCAAAAAAAACATAAGCAGGTGACTTTTCTCTTTGTAAAAAAAGGAAATTATTGTCTACTAGAGGTAAGCAGTCAGCCCTTCGTATTTCACAGTTCTATTTCAATGGCATTTTGCCCTACTTGATGAATTCTACTTCAATTGTCTACTCGATGAATATGCTGTTATTCTAAGGAAATCCAGGCGATGTAGATTTTTTTTAGATCAAACAAGGAGGAAACACGCTATCCACCTCAGATAGACAATGCAGATTAATGGCAGGGGGCACGAGAAGAACGGTCACTGTTATCTTGACATTCTCACCGATTTCATGTTTGTTGGTGCTACCTCTATCTCTACCGACCCGGTCCGTTGACATCTTCTCTTGGGCATCCCTTTGTCACTACCATCTCCATGATGTTCCCTGAACTCTCTACTATGAAGCCTTTTGAGTGTAAGGCTTGCAAGTTGGGAATCATCATTGAGCTTCCTTTCCTGCCCGTGTTGAGTCATGTTGTACTACTCCCTCCGCTTTAGTCCATTGTGATGTTTGGGATCATGTTCGTATCGTACTTTGAATAGTCACAGATATTTTATAGTTTTGTGGATGATTATAGTAGATCCTCTTGGTTTAATCTTAAAAAGGAACATTCAAAGATTAATAAAATTGCCAAAACATTCTTTCAATCTATCAAAACGTTTTTTTGCATGTCTCCAGATTTTACCAACTGATAATGCTCTTTCTTCACACAACAAGATTGATCTTTCTTTACCTCTCAGAGGATAGTTCACCAGACTTCATGTCTATATACCTCCCAACAAAATGGGGTAGTGGAAAGGAAACTTTGACACATTCTTGATATTGCATGATCTTTACTCACTCATATGAATATTCCAAAGTCCTATTAGTGGGATGTCATTCTCACTGATGTCCATCTTAAACAAGATTCCGCCATATGTTTTGAAGGGGGATACTCCTTAATTCTTATTATACTCCAGTGGGTCACCTTTCCCGTTACCACTAAGGATTTTGGGTGCATGGCTTTTGTACATAACTTCCACACAGGTGACAAATTGTCACATAGGGCTAAAAAGTGTGTTTTTCTTTGATACTCTTGCTCTCATAAGGGATATATGTGTTATGATCTTGTGGATCATAGTTACTATATTTCTGTTGATGTCACTTTCTTTGAACAGACCGCCTACTTCACAAAGTCTGTCAATGACATCCCCTTGGAGCTACCACCACACCCGATTGTTTATAAACGCAAACATACTACCTTGCCTGCTTTTGTACCATTGCATGTTCCTTATTTGCAGCATAATGTGCCTTCTTCAAGTGCTCCCACCATCATTGTACCAGATGCGCCTCAGGAGCTCCATATAATTCTATGGAAACTGTTGAGATTCTTATATCTCTTGGTCGTTATTTATAATTGTTTATTTCTTCAGTCTACATTATGTAATTTTCCCATAGAGCTTTTCTCCTATATAAGAGATCTCTAGGACTATGAGAAATACAACTTTCATTCTCCCCTTCACATGGTATCAGAGCGATGGTCCTAGACCGGAGCCTATGCCCTAGAACCCCGCCCCCACCAAAAACCCTAGCACGCGCCTGCGCCGCTCCCACACGTCTGCGATACCCCTTCGTGCCACCCGCATATCACTTGTGCCGCCCACGCACCTGCTCCATGCACAAGTTGTATGCGCCGCCCCTTCGCGCTTCGCCTGCAACGTTGGTGTCGCAACCTACTATCTGTAATGCCGCTTGTCCTCCCGTGTAGCGACGAGCGTAGCCTGCTCGTTTGCCGCAGCCCGTAAGGGCTGTGGTCCTTGCTCTTGCGTCGATGCTGCCCCTAGGGTTCCAACACAGTGCTCTTGGGTGCATAGGGTGTAACGTGATTATCTAAAAAAACACCCTACTTACCCAAAGCAGACTCTAAAAGAATTGAACAGGTTGTGGTATGAATCTACACCCATAACCATCTTCTCGTATGTCAGTGTAGGTGCAGGTCTTTCTTGTTGCTGATCCAATCTTGGAGATAGTTGTCATCATGTCCAATAACAAAGCTGACGTTCCATCCCTGGGTGCCTTCAAAGGTTCAGCACCCATCGTCAAAATGGACGGAACAAACTATGAACTGTGGACCATGCAGTTCATGATTTTAATGCAATGCAATTGCAAGAAGCACATCCTCACGACGGAGGAGCCAAGTGACAAGACTGGGATAAATGTCTCATGGGAGGCAGATGATGCACATGCACGTGTGTGGCTATCTGGGACTGTGTCCACAGATATAGCTAAAGATATTCTTAGTCAACCTACTATAAAGGCTATGTGGGATATTTTTGCCGCTACATACTCTCCGGCAAAGAATCGGTCGAAGATATTGCAGCTCCAGCACGATATCTTCACATCGAAGCAGAATGGTCGCCCCCTTCATACCCTCTATACTTTTTTGACGGATATGTTTGAGAAGTTACATGGGTACATTCCCTTGACTACGAAGCCAGAGCAGCTCAAGGCATACAGAGACTCTGTGATGACTATGGTCCTTCTAGCAGTCCTTGATCCTGAGTACGACGCTGCTCGAGTCCATATTCTTATTGATGCTATCATACAACCGATGGAGGAGGCATATCACAGATTGAGTAGACTATCTATATCCTCTGGTAATACTTTACAGTCTCAGACATCTTCAGCTATGGTTGCGTCTCATGGCAGGGGAAGCCCAACACCATATCGTGGTATGGGGGGCCCTAGCCATGTCAGAGGAGGGGGTGGTCGACATCGTCAGTCGTGCACCTACTGCAACAGGACAAGCTACTCTGAGGAAACATGCTATTCTAAGAATGGGTTTCCTACTTCAGCTCGGGTGGCAGAGCAGACACAACGGGTCGAGAGTCCATCACATGTTTCTGATCAGAGACTTGACGAACTTGTGGCGTGACTCAAGGAGATTATGCATACTCCTAGGTCAACCAGCTCTCCTTCAGGATCCTCAGAGGTAGTTGCCTCAACATCAGCATCTACATCAGGTATAGCATATATCTTTACTAGTTGTTACAGGGCAGACTTGTCAGAATGGATCATGGATTTAGGAGCATCTCATCATCTCAGTGGTGACAGAGGCCAGTTCAGTGATTTCTGTCTGACTTAGTCTTGACGACCTCTTGTGATAGCAGATGAGACACACTCTCTCATTACCGATCAGGGGGAGGTGCAGTTGACTCCTGCAATGCGGCTTCAGAATGTCCTTTATGCTCCTGAATTTTCTATGAATTTACTATCAATTAGTCAAATCATCAAGGATTTATACTATTGTATCATATTTGATCCATCTGCTCTTGTGTTTCAGGATATACTCACGGACAGGGTGATTGGATCTGGCCTTGAGCAAGGGGGTCTCTACAGACTAGTGCAATCTCCTTATGTTGGTGCCTCTTCTCTTCGCACTGGATCTGTTTCTCCATATATATAACATCTTCGATTTGGTCATATGCCTCTGCAAAAGCTGTGTCACGTTCTTCCACAGATTTTTCCTCGCTCTGTGCGAGGCCTGCCAGCTTGGGAAGCATCATCGGTCCACTTTCCAGAGTCGTCAGGGTCGAAATAGTCATAGCCTATTTGAGTTAATTTATTTTGATATCTGAGGTCCCAGTCGTGTCCCAGATCATCAGGGAAATAGGTTTTATCTTGTTGCAGTTGAAGAGTTTTCAAGATTGTTTTGGGTCTTTCTTCTTAAGAACAAGTCAAACCTTTATTAATGAACTAAGGAATATTTTTTCAGCAAAAGTCAAGTTTATACGTTCAGATAATGCACTTGAATTTTGCAGTACTCAGCTTTCCCAATTCCTTAGGATTCATGGTATTGTGCATCAGACATCTTATGCGTATACTTCCCAAAAAATGGGGTGGCTGAACAAAAATACCGCCATCTTTTGGATGTTACCAGAACACTTCTGATTCAGAGTCATGCTCCTCATTCGTACTGGGGGGATTCAATTCTAATTGCTTACTACTTGGTAAATCGTATGCCCTCTTCAATTCTGGGGGAGAATATCCCGCTCTTGATTGTGTTTCCTGAGACGGATCTTTTCTCACTTACGTCTCGTGTTTTCGGTTCAGTGGTTTTTGTTCATAAGATGTCTCCTGGTCTTGACAAGCTCTCTCCCAGAGCTATCAAATGTGTGTTTGTTGGGTATTCCATGACCCAAAAGGGATATCGTTGCTTCAATCTTGTTCGACGAAGGTACTATGTCAGTGCAGACGTCACCTTCTTTGAGTCCATTATGTGTTTTTCTCCCACAGGTGATAAGCTCATTCGTTTAGAGGATGTAGAAGAGATCTATATGCCTCTACCTCCGATCTCCACTACACCGTCAGTGTCATCACCACCACTACCACCACATTCTACGCCACCGTCACCACCGCCACCTCTGCCATCGCCACCTACTTTCTATCCACAGGTTTACCATCAACGATCCCGTGCTCATGTGCCCTCTCCATCATCCAACACGCCCAAGGTATGTTCTGAGCATTTGAGTTCTTCTAATTGTACTGATGATTTGCATGTGCATCCTCAGGTGCAAGATGTCTTGGATGATACACCTTTAGCGAGTAATGAGGATCTAGACGTATTTATTGCTCTATGGAGGCAGAGGCGGGCATGCACTATGCATCCTCTTGCTTCCCATGTTTCCTTGGAACGTCTTTCCAAGAATTTTCAGAGGTTTGTTGTGGGATTGTCTGCCATGGAAATACCACAGTCCTATCAGGAGGCGTTGCAGAGTAGCCAGTGGTATCTGGCCATGGAGGAGGAGATGGCAGCTTTACAATCTCGTGGTACATGGAGTGTTGTACAGGCTCCACCAAGCGTGTCTGTTGTTGGCAGCAAGTGGGGGTTTATTATGAAACACCGAGCTGGTGGTACTGCGAATAGATATAAGGCCAAATTGGTTGCTCGTGGGTTCACCCAAACCTATAGGGTGGGTTACCATGACACTTTTTCTCCTGTTGCACGTCACTCTACGCTGCGGATTCTATTGTTGTTGTTGTGGTACGCGACTGGCTGCTTTTCAATTAGATGTGAACAATGCATTCTTGTACTGCGATCTGCAGGAGAAAGTTTACATGCATCAATTACCAGGGTTTGTTGCTGAGGGGGAGTCTAGTATGGTATGCCGACTTCACAAGGCCATATATGACCTTAAGTAGAGTCTGAGAGCTTGGCTTCAGAAGCTCTCAGAGTTGATTGAAGAAGGGGTTTGTCAGATCTACTACAGATCATTCTCTTTTTATTAAGAGAAATCCGAAAGGTACCGTTGTCGTTCTAGTTTATGTTGATGACATCATTGTTACTGACAGTAATGAACAGGGCATTCAGGCAGCTAAGGATTTCCTTGGACAAAAATGTGTTACCACGGACCTTGACATGCTACATTACTTCCTTGGCTTGGAGTTTGCACGAAATCAGCAGGGTATGGTTATAACGCAAAGGAAGTATGTTACTGACCTTCTATCTAAGACAAGCATGACAGATGCAGACCTGCCACTACACCAATAGATCCTAATGCTAGGCTCTACGATGATGACTCTGAAGAGGTGGATAAGAGACGGTACAGAGAGCTGATAGGGAAGTTGTTATATGTTATTATTACTAGACATGATATATCATTTGTTGTGAGAAGAGTCGGCCAATTTATGAAGCAGCTCAGATAGGCTCACATGGATGCAGCTCGCATGATCTTGAGATATCTGAAATCGTCTACAGGTGCGGGTCTTCTTTTCAGAAGAGATACGTCTCTCACAGTTACTTGATGTTCAGATGCGAATTATGTTGGGTGTCCCAAGGACAGGAAGTCCACCTCAGGCTTCACTGTGTTTGTTGGTAGCTCACCGGTTTCATGGAAAAGTAAGAAACAGATAGTTGTTGCTTGATCCAGCATTGAATCAGAATATAGGACTATCGCCCAAGGGAGTACAGAAATGACGTGGGTCAAGTCCGTCCTGACTGACCTAACTATTGAGGTTCCTCTTCCTATGGCCCTCAAATGTGATAATCAAGCAGCATTGTTCATAGCTAATAATCCAGACTTTCATGAGAGAACAAAGCGCATTGAAGTAGATTGTCACTACACTTGTTATTTGATTCAAAAGGGTTGATTTCCACTTCTCATGTTGCTTCAGGCGATCAGATTGCAGACATGTTTACCAAAGCTCTTGCAAGGGGTCCTTTCACTGTTGATGTTCCAAGCTGAGCATGATAGACATATATGCCCCAGCTTGAGGGGGATTGTAGAGAATCTTATATCTCTTGGTCGTTATTTATATTTGTTTATTTCTCTATTTTACTTTATGTAATTTTCTTATAGAGCTTTTCTCAAAAGAGTTTTAAGGCAATCAGGAATACAACTTTCATTTTCCCTTTCACATAAACCAAAAAGGCAATGTACATTTCATCCTATATCACATCTTACTTCTACTAACGGTTTATCCAAGTGTGACAGGAAATTTACAGATGCTCTAAGGTTGTTTCTATTCCTTGATATCATCATAGTGCATTGCAAACTGTTGAGATATTAGTTATCTTTTATTTCTTTTATGTATTCTCTTTTCTTTTTGTTGAGATACTAGTTATCTTTCATGTCTTTTGCGTATTATTTATTTCTTCCATCTTCTTTATGTAGTTTGTCCAACAGGTTACTCTCTTATATAAGAGAACTCTAGGGCTCCCATAATATAATCATTCGTTCTTTTCTCTCCACATGGTATCAAAACGACAATCCTAGACCGGGATTCTTGAACCCCATGCCCTAACCCTACCTGCCAGCCTCTCTCATTTGTTCACGCCGCAGCCGCTGCTAACGTGTCGCAGCGACCCCTACCCACAACAAGTGTACGCAGCTCCTGCGACATCCCATCATCGTCATTGCTCCTCCCTCACGTCTCTCAACGTTGTATACGGCCTCCGGGTGGATTTATTTCCTCTCTGGCACCGAACTGCAGTCTGAAATGGTCTGACTTTCGTCAAAAAAGCGTGCTTTCAAACCTTTATATCACGTTTTCTAGCCCTAGCGCAGTTCAGTTATTAAAGAGGATGGTTGTATGAGTCTACACGTACAACCAATCCTCCATATGATTGTGTGACTCGCTCTAATCAGTCTACTTCCCAGTTGAGTTTTTTTTTCGGACGTTTTTCCATCATGTCATAAAGCAAGGGTGATATCTTTTCTTCGTATGGTGCCTTCAAGGGCCCAACTCCCATTGTAAAGATGGATAGGACCAACTATGAGTTGTGGTCCACGCAGTCCTGACCCTTATGCAGTGTAACAAAAAGGAACATTCTGACAAAGCCAAAGCCGACGGACAAGACTGGTTACAATGCTTCGTGGAAGCAAGATGACGCGTATACGCGTATTTGACTCTCTGGGACCCTCACCATAGAGATAGCCAATGATATCATGAACCAACCCATCAACAAGGCGATGTGGGATATTCCGGCATCCACTTATGCCCATGCGAATCGAGGCCAAGATTCTTCAACTTCAGTTTGACATATACAAGGCAAAGCAGAATGGACGTTCACTGCATACTTTCTACTCCTCTCTTCGTGGCATGTTCGAGAAGCTTCATGGCTTCATGTCAATTACGACCTCCACAGAGCAGCAGATGGCGTACAGAAACTCCACGATAATTGAAGTTTTCTTGGCAGCACTTGACCCAAAGTATGAGGCAGCACAAGCATAACTTCTTACAAGGGCGACCATACCTCCCATGGAGGAGGCTTACAATCATCTCAATAGGATTTTTATTCTACCTATCACCACCACACAACCTTCCTTAGTGATGGATGCTTCTCACGGAAAAGGAGGTTCTACATAGTTCAGAGGGTGTAGTCCTCGTAGCAGAGGTTGTGGATGTCAGTGTGGTCCCTGCACCTATTGTTGTCATCCAAGACACTCTGAGGACACATGTTAGCAGAAGCATGGATACCCTGCATCTTCTCGTATGGCGGAGCAGATTGAGTCTTCAGATACTACAACACCTCAAGTACATCCATGCCTTGATGACATTGTCTCTCTTATATAGGAGATCATGACTCCAGTTTTCGGCACTACCACTACAGGATCCACAGATATTGTAGCTTATGCTAGAGCCTCTTCGAGCTCCTCAGGTATTGCATATGCTTTTACTAGTTGTAGCAGTGCAGATATGATAGAGTGAATCATGGACTTTGGTGCTTCTCACCATCTGTGTGGAGACAGAGCCGAGTTCAGGTCTTACAGGTCTATACCCCCGGGTAGATGGGTTGTCATGGCAAATGGAGTTCACTTACCTATCACTGGACATGGGAAGGTGCATTTGACACCAACCATGTGCGTGCAGAATGTTTTATATGCTTCTCATTTTCAGATGAATTTGCTTTTTATTAGTCAGATAACAAAGGATCTGCATTATCGTGTTATTTTTGACCTTTCCTCTTGTGTTTCTACATAATCATCGGCAGGATAACTGGATGTGGCCGTGAGCAGCTGGGGCGAGGTAAATTCCTTAGTAGTGTAGTGGAAGAACATAATTCCTCGAATATGGTCCCAAAAATATTAAATGTCAAAAAATGTCAACTTTGATTTGTTCTTATACAAGCGCCGCATTTTATATATGCGACATGTATATCGCATAGATTCCATGCGATTTTACAACATTAATCAGGGAATTAACATTTTTGGGACCATATTCGAGGAATTAAGTTCTTCAACTACACTACTAAGGAATTTAGGGTTTAGGGTTTAGGGATTAAGATTTAGGGTTTAGGGTCTACAGACTGGTCCAGCCTCCTCATCTTGGTACATCTACTATTCTTACTGAACCAATCTCACCGTATCTGTAGCATTTTCATTTTGTCTACCTTCATCTGCAGAAGTTGTGTTATATCCTCCGACAGATCTCCATGCGATCTTCCTTCCAGTGCGAGGCTAGCCATCTTGGGAACCATCACCATTCTTCGTTTCCATCTCATCACAGTCAGAGCAGTTCTCAGTTGTTTGAGCTCCTTAACTTAAACATTTGGGGTCTGAGTCGTGACCCAGATCACCAAGGACATTGTTTTTATATGGTCGTTGTAGATGATTATGGTAGACTTTCTTGGATTTTCTTGTTAAAGAATTAGTTTGATGTTGGATCGGTCATTAAATCGTATATTAATGAAAAAAAGAATATTTTTTCTGCTATTGTCAAGTATTTGCGTTCTGACAATGCCTTGAAGTTTTGCACTTTACAGTTATCCGAGTTTCTCAGGTCTCTTGGCATTGCACTAGACTTTGTGTGCCTATACATCTCAGCAGAACGGTGTTGTCGAGTGCAAACATTGTCAGTTACTCGATGTAACCAGAACCCTTCTTATTCAGAGTCGTGCTCCTTACTCATACTGGGGTGATGCGGTTCTCACATCCTGCTATTTAGTGAATTGTATGCCACATTCTATCTTCGCAGAAAAGGTTTCTTTATTGATTGTGTTTTCTGAGAAGGATATGATCTCCCTTACAACCCGTGTGTTTGGATATGTGGTTTTTGTTCACGATCTTTTGCCTAGTCGTGATAATCTATCTCCCAAAGTTGCCAAATGTGTCTTTGTTGGTTACTTTCGTACCTAGAAAGGGAACAGTTGCTTTGATCCTCTTCAGCGGCAATACTTTATCAGTGCTGATGTTACATTCTTTGAGTCTGTTATGTATTTCTCTCCTATAGGTGATAGACTGGCCTCATCTGACTCTGATGAGGAGGTCTACATGCCTCCACCTCCTACATCTCTACCACAACTTGCACCAGCTCTACCACCTCCATCACCTCCTTCATCACCACCACCAGTACCTACACCTGCTCATGTGGTTGCTTGTGGACTGACACCCACCTCAACTCAATTTTTGTCATGTGTGTTTGCTCGCAGGTCTCGCTATGTTCTCCAAGCTCACAGGTCTTCCCCATCATCCAACATGCCTCAACTATGTAATGAGCACATGTTTCTACTGATGGCACTAATGAGTTGTCTATGCAGCAAGATTCCCTACAGGATGAGCAGGTACCCTCTCAAGAGGGAAACTTATATATTCAGCATATTACAGATGATCTCGATGTGCATATTGCTCTGCGAAAGTAGAGATGCACTTGTGATCATATCCTCTTGCATCCCAAGTTTCTTTGAACAGACTTTCAGAGGATTTCAGGAGATTTATCATGGCACTATCATGTTATCAGCCGTGGAGATACCACGAACATATCAGGAGGCCTTCCAGAGTTCCAGGACAGTCAGGTGTCTTGCCATAGAGGAGGAGATGGACGTGCTACAGTCACGTGGCACTTGGAGCCTTGTTTTAGCTCTAATTGATGCGTCCGTTATTAGGTGCAACTGGGTGTTCACGATGAAGCATCGAGGAAATAACAGTGTGGATCACTACAAGGCGAGACTTGTGGCATGTGGGTTCACACAAACATATGGGTGGACTATCAAAATACATTCTCTCCAATGGCTAGACATTTTACTATGTGTATACTTCTACCAGTTGCAATGGTTAGCTGTTGAAGGGGAGTGTCAGAAGGTTTGCAAGCTTCACAAGGCCATCTATGGACTTAAGCAAAGTCCAAGAGCATGGTTCCAAAAGCTCTCGAATTTGATAGAGCAATAGGGATTTGTGAGAATGACTGTTTACCATTCATTGGTTGTTCAAAATACTTAGACAGGTACAGTTGACATACTTGTTTATGTTGATGATCTCATTTTTATAGGGGATGACAAGCAGGGCATCTAGGCTGCTAAAGATACCCTAGGTCAGTAGTTTGTGACCAAGGACCTTGGTAGCCTACGTTACCTGGACAGGAGTTCGTCAGGAACCAGCAAGGTTTTGCGATAACTTAGAGGAAGTACATTGCATATCTGCTCTCTAAGAAGGGCATGGCAGATTGCAAGCATGCCACTATTGTTATGTACCCGAACATGAAGTTCTATGACGATGGCACTGATGAGGTCGATAAGATGAGATACAGTGAGCTTGTTGAGAAGCTTCTTTATATGACTATCACCAGGTTAGATATATCCTTTGCAGTGAGCAAAGTGAGTCAATTTATGGAGCAGCCTAGACAGGCACATATGGATGCCGTCCATATGATTTTGAGGTATTTGAAGGCCTCACCTGGCTAGTATTCTATTTAGCAGAGGTACATCCCTTACAGTTATAGCTTGTACAGATGCAGATTATGCGGGGTGTCCCAAGGACAAGAAGTCTACTTTTGGCTTTATAGTGTTCACAGGAAACTCCTTGGTGTCATGGAAGAGCAAGAAGCAGACTGTGGTTGCTAGATCTAGTGCAAAATCATAATACAGAGTACAATGCAAGCTAGTACAAAGATGTAGGTCAGATCTGTTCTTACCGACCTGACCATTGAGGTGCATCTTCCCATGCACCTCCAATGTGGCAACCAGGCTGCTCTCTTCATTGCCAACAACCCAGCCTTCCATGAGAGGACCAATCACGTCGTGGTGGACTGTCACTACACTTGTGACGTGATACAGAAGGGTCTCATCTCCACTATTCATGTCAGCTCTAGAGACCAAACAATAGATGTACTTACCAAGGCCCTAGCCATTTTTTCATGTATTATTTATTTCTTCCATCTTCTTTATATAATTTGTCTAGCAGGTTACTCTCCTATATAAGAGAACCCTAGGGCTTCCATAATAAAATCATTCATTCTTTCCTCTCCACACTTTCCACCTACTTTATGTAATTTTCCCAACAGGTTTCTCCTCTATATAAGAGAATCTTAGGGCCTCATGAATAAGCAACTCATTATTTTCTTTCCACACAGTATCGAAACAACGATCCTAGACCCTACTTCTTGTATCTTGTGCCTTAGCCCCACCTGTCCCTCTCCTCCTCATTGTACGTTGTCCGGGATCTTCCCCACGTTGTGTAACAATGTTGCCACCACCCGAGCCCGACGTGCGCGGCCCCAGCCACCCCTTGCCGCCCCCAGCAGGCCCTCGTGGCCCTAGGCTATGTTGCAAGGCCCCCCTTTAGGTCCTAGTGGTGTTGCCAGAGGCCCCTAGAATTCAAGGCTACCGCCAGGTGCCTCCCCAGGGTGCAACCATCGTCGCCAGCCCCTTTGGGGCCCCTGTAATCACCTCCTCATGTCGTTGAAGGCCTTCGTCACCGCCTCCCAACCCTCCTCCAAGCTCTATGGGTCTTCACTAGATCCCCTCGGCCCTCGATAGGCCCCTTAAGGCCTCTTTAATCCTCTCTGGCGTTCCCCAGATCTACTGTATATTCTGATTTTGACTTCAAAAGGTTATTTTAAACCACTAAATCACCTTTCCCATCTTAGCGTGGATCGAGGACTAACGAGGTTGGTTGTATGAGTCTACACGTACAACCAATCATCTACATGATCGTGTTGACTCGCTTGGATCGGTCTACTACCCAGTCGAGTTCTGCTCAGACTCCTCATTATGTCAAAGAATAAGGGCGACATCTTCTCTCCGGTCGGTGCTTTCAAGGGTACAGGCTCTCATCGTGAAGATGGATGGGACCAACTATGAGTTGTGGTCCATATAGTTCTTGAACGTATGCAGTGCAATAACAATGAGCACATTCTGACAAAGCCTGAGCTGATGCATAGGACTGAGAAGAATGCTTCGTGGAAGCAAGATGATGCATATACGCGTGTTTGGCTCTGAGACTTTTACCCTAAAGAGCTCGCCAATGATATTGTGAACCATCTTACTGCCAAGGCAATGTGGGATATTCTAGTAGCCATGTATGCCCAAGAGAAGAACGATGCTAAAATTCTTCAGCTATAGTTATATATATATATATAGCCAAATAGAATGGTCGTGTTCTACATACATTCTACTCTTCCCTTTGTGACATGTTTGAGAATCTTCACAGCTTCATGCACGTTACCACATTTAAGCAGTAGACGGCATATAAGAACTCCACGATGGTTGGAGTTTTCTTTCCAGCTATGGATCGGGAGTACAAAACGGCACGCGCACAGCTTCTCGCAGGCGCTACCATACCTCCAACGGAGGAGGTCTACAATCACCTCAACAGGCTACTTGTGTCATTACCTGCGCCAGGGGAGGTTCTACACAGTTCATAGGGTGTGCTCTCCGTAGCAGAGGAGGTGGATGTTAGCATGGCCCCTGCACCTATTGTCGTCGTCCAGGTCATTCTGATGAAGCATGCTATGAAAAGCATGGATACCTCACATCTACTAGTATAATCGACCAGATTGAGCCTTCTGACAGTTCAGCTCCTCACAAAAATTCATGTCTTGATGATATTGTCTCCCGTCTGAGAGAGATAATGACGCATGTTACTGGCACCACTACAGGTTCCCCAGATGTTGCAGCCCCTGCTAGTGGTATAGCCTATGATTTTACCAGTGGTAGTAGGGCAGACATGTCAAAGTTGATCATGGACCCTGGTGCTTCCCACCATTTATGTAGAGATAAAGAACAGTTTAGTTCATACAGATCTATACCCTATGTTAGATGGATCGTCATTGCGAATGGGGTTTATTTACCGATTATAAGACAAGGAGAGGTTCATTGACGTCGTCCATGTGCCTGCAGAATTTTTTATACGCGCCTAATTTTCATAAGAATTTGATTTCTATTAGTCAGATCATAAAGGATATGCATTATCGTGTCATGTTTAACCCTTCTTCTCTTGTGTTTCAGGACATACTTACGGGCTCTACAAACTGGTCCAGACTCCTAGTGTTGGTACATCTACAGTTTCCACTAGATCAATCTCACCATACTTGTGGCATCTTCGTTTTGCTCACCTTCCTCTAAAGAAGTTGTATCATGTCCTCTCATAGATTCCCGCACGTTCTTCCTTCCAGTGCAAGGCTTGCCAGCTTCGGAAGCATCACTGCCCTTCTTTCCCAGGTTGTTAGAGTCATAGTAATAGTTATTTATTCGAGCTTATCCATTTAGATATTTCGGGTTCCAGTCGGGTTACTGATCACCAGGGATATTATTTTTATTTTGTTGTTATGGATGATTATTCTAGACTTTCTTGAGTTATTCTATTTGAAAACTAGTCTGAAGTTGGGTCTTTCATTAAATTTTTTTATTAATGAAATAAAGAATGTTTTCTCTGCTAATGTCAAGTTTATTCATTCTGTGCCTCAGAGTTCCCACGGCAACAGATAAAATGATCTGTAAGGTAGAATGACGAGCAACTAGAGAGAATGTGTCAAGATAATCCACAACGTACGTCTGAGTAAACCCACATGCAACTAGTCAAGCCTTGTACCGATCAATGCTACCATATGCATTATGCTTCACAGTAAATACCCATTTGCAACTCACTATAGACGCCCCAGTAGGGGCTAGGACAAGGCTCCAAGTACCTCTCGACTGAAGGGTCGATATCTCTTCCTCCATAGCTAGATGCTATCTATTATCCGTCAATGTCTCATGGTACGTCCGTGGTATGTCCACAGTGGACAAAGCAACTGCAAACCTCCTGAGGTCACCCGTCAAGCGCTCAAAGATGACATGAGAAGCAATCGGATATGAAGCACAGGAACGCTTCTGCTTCCTAAGAGCAATAGGTAAATCAAATTCTGCATTATCTCTGCCACCTGCCTGATTATTCTCCTCCTGATGTAACCCACGCTGAGAAACACCATCAGACTCATCATTAAAGTAACGTTTTCAGATCAAAACTGGGGTGTGCTGGATGATGGACCATGATCATGAGCAGGAGCTGGTTGTCGACTGTAGTGATGTAGTAGAGGTGAACCAGAACAATGGAAGGAGGTAGAGCTGGTGGAGGTAATGGAGGAGTTGGTGGAAGATTTGGTGATGAAGGTAGTGGATGCATGGGTGGAGATGGAATATAGACTTCATCATCTGAATTCGAAGGTGTCAACCTGTCACCTGTAGGAGAAAAGTACATGACATACTCAAAAAATGTGACATCTACACTGACATAATATCTCATGTGTGATGGATCATAGCAATGATAACCCTTTTGAGTCCTGGAATACCCGACAAAAACACATTTGACAATCCTAGGAGAGAGTTTGTCAATCCCTGGAGACAACCGGCAGACAAACGCAACAGATCTAAAGACATGAGGGGTAAGAGAGAACAACTCCTTGTCAGGATAATCAATGGAAAAAGGTATCTTCTCTCCCAGCATCGACAAGGGCATATGATTAATGAGATAACAAGCTATGAGAACCGCATCACCCCAGAATGAATGCGGTGCATAGCTCTGGACAAGGAGGGTACGAGTGATGTCAAGAAGGTGACGATGTTTTCTTTCTGCGACACCATTATGTTGAGACATATAAAGATGTTTGATGAAGAATGTCATGAGATGAGAAGAAATGAGAGAGCACATGAGTACAGAATTCAAGAGCATTATCAGTCCTTACAATTTTGACATTGGTGGAAAAAAATATTCTGCACTTCTTTAATGAAATTCATAATAGCATAGCCCACTTCCGATTTACTCTTTAACAAGAAAACTCAAAACAGACGACTAAAATCAACCACAACAACTAAATAAAACGTGTGTCCCTGATGATCGGGAACACGACTTGGACCCCAAATGTCTACATGGAAAAACTCAAAAAGGCAGCTACTGCTCTGGCTCTGATGATTTGGGAAGACAGACTGATGGTGCTTCTGTCACTGTAGTTTGACTCAATTAAGCGCCAGAAAAGAGGACGAATCCTCCGGAAAAGAACTCAAATGGACTACAACTATACTGCTTTGTTGCCCAGAATCTGAATAGCATTAGTACCCGAAACAATAGAAGAAAGGAAACGTATTGGGTTAGTACTAGATAGCTGAACACGCGTACACTTCTAGCCTATCGAGGTCCAGTCAAAAGACCCTGGGGCATTTTGCTCTAGTGCCCCGGTTATCCAAGGAAAATAACCAGCCCTCAGGGGTATTTAGACGAGGCTACTATAGACAAGAGAAGAAGAGAGCGACTTCTACTTCTCTATACGCGTCTAGAATACTAAAATAGCGCATTACTAGATAGACAAGGATAGGAAACCAGAGTCAGAAGTGAGCGGCGGCAAACCTTGCAGACCAGGAAACGGAGGCGGCAGACCAGAAAGGCTGTAGGCGACACATTCAACGAGGCGGAACGGAGAGAAAGCCTACTTCTTTTCTGGGAATTGGCCAGAGCGAAGAAGAACAGACGGAGCCTCTCTTCAGTCCGCTCCGAATCATCGTTAATCCTACCGGGCTAACCCCCATTGATAGTCGCACGAACTACAAAGCAAGAATTCCAGGTCTTGAGTACGGCAAGCAAACATAGATAGAGATACCACACTGACGAGAGGCCTTTCTCCTTCCACAGAGCGCATCTTTTCTTTGCTTTGATAGAAGCAGGAGATAGAGCTAAGGCAAGAAAGTAGGCTACAGTGGGACAGTGGGGACAGAGGACGAGGACGAAGGAGAGGGGAGGATGTCGAATGAATCGGCATGTGATCTCGACTAACTACTAAATTATATCCGACGTTTGTAGTTCTTTTGAATTAGCTCTTGGCACTATCATATATAATAGGTGAGTTTTGGCCTGGAAGCAAGAACCAAAGCACCTACAAGAACAGCCAAAGCAACCAAGGACTTCTCCTCCGGAAGACCATACATAGTGATATTCCCTTCGTCCTTACCCACAGTCAGGGTATATATGTCGTGCCCTGCAGCCCGATCTCTAACTCGATAGTTCAATAATTCCGATCAAATCAATCCCTTAACCTCCGACCGATTTACCTATGATCTTAGTCATCGTCCTTCTGCCAATAATCAGACTGCTGCTGATTGGCAAGTCTCTCGCCAACCCCTTTCTGTCCTCCTATCCGATAAGGATGTGCTTCCCGCCCACCGACTGGAATACAAAGCTTGGCTCGAATTCAAATGAACGAGATTGCCCCCCCCGGCATCCTCTCGTCTTTATTAGAAATTCTCCCAATTTTCACCTACGACCAGTCAGCCGACTGCTCTACCGTCGAGCTCTTGGGGCGGGCTTAAGACATTGCTTTGCAAAATCGACATCCTTCAATATCATGATTGGGTCGACCAGGTCAGGCCAGATCATGAGTGAATATCAAATCGAAAACGTACATTGCTGTTCTATTAAATACAATAATCATAATTGGAATCATTCTACCACTTCTTCTCGGAGTAGCCTTTTTAGAGGTAGGAGGACAAAGAACCCGGTCTCAGTTGATCCCAGCCTCCCTTTCTCTATCACTTCTTTGCTAGCGCTCTTACGGACACGGAAAGTCATTTGGCTGTCCGGAGCGAAAGGTCGATTCAAATCATAGGACTCTGGAATGAAAAAGGTGCGAAGCGAAAGATGACTGACTATCCTGCAAGTTGCGAAGCGAAAGATCGTCGACTATCCAAGTCGCATCCCTCAGCCCTGGACGCCTGCCTGCCCTCGAAGAGTGGGGTACATATTCGATTCTTTCTCATGAAAAAAGATATTAGCATTGGTAGTCGGACTTGCTTTCTCGTAGTCTGAGAAAGAGGGACTATTAGCTTTGTATTAGTCCTACTAAAGCCTGGAATCTATACTAGCCTGTCCTACTAGGACTATTAGAGAAAGATCCTAGTACATTATCTTGCGCCCAGTTCTTTTCATTTTCAAAGAGAACTCCTAGCCCTTCCATCTTCCTTGCCTGTCTGGACTATCTATCTTGGCCTCTTATTGCTAGAACAGACAAAGCAGCAGACCCTTGGCTTGGGAACAAGAGGAAATTCCCCAACTAGTATATAATTAGGGCTAAATCCAATAGTAGAATCAGAACCTTTTGCAAGACGGAGGAATGGGACTGATTATTGACTCAAGACTTGGAGGAGGCGCGGAAAAAGATCAATTTCATGTCAAACCCCTTGGAGAATACAGGGGGATAATGAGGATGAAGAGTGTCAACAAGCGTCGGGTAAGCGGAGGATCATGAATGAACTTGCTTTCCTTTTCGTGAACAATTAATATATAAGAAAATGGAAATTAGGTCGGGTAATTTATTATTTCTTAATGTAGAACTCATTGAACCGCAACTATATAAATCTATATAATTAGGCTTCGGGGGTGGACACTTAGTCCATTTCTCACCTCCTATAGTGACCTTGGTCTCGAAGACTATTAGGATAGTGGAATCATCGCTTTTGATGGCAAGGAGGGGGCTTACAAGAGGGTGGGCCGAGGCATTCTCAAATAGCGGGGTGAAATCTGGGGAAGGACTTGATGCAGTTTCTGAAGTGGAAGATGACCGAAGCGCAAATGCCATAAAAAATCAGAGACAGGTCCAGTAGAATGGGAGGATATTCCAACATATGGTGTTTGGACCAGTCGATAGAGCCCGCTCTACTCACGGCCACAGCTAATCAATCTGCCCGTGAGAATATCCTGAAACACAAGAGATGATGGGTCAAATATCGCTTGACAATGTAAATCCTTAGTAATCTGACTAATAGACAGTAAATTCATGGAGAAATTAGGGGCATGCAATAAATTCTGCAATCGCATAGATAGCGTCAAGTTGATCTCCCCCTATCCCGTGATTGGGGAATGAGTCCCATCTACTATAACCACGGTCTTTCCTGGAGAAATCTGCATGTACGTTATGAGCTGATTTCTGTCTCCACACAAATGATGTGTTGCATCGGAATCTATAATCCATTCTGAGATTTTTGAACCATGATGAGAAGTAGAGGTATGAGCACTATCTGAGGTACTGGCTTCTGCAGTAGCAGCAATATCTGAATTGCTCTTGGAAGCATGTGAAGGAGTGCTAGATGGGGGCATGAACGGGCGGACGCTAGGTAACCATGCTTAGAGTAGCATGTATCTTCTGTATGACCAGATCGATGATAAGAGGTACAAGGTGGTCCACGACCACGTCCACCCCTACCACGCAGTCCCCATCCACGGTACTGAGATGGACCACCTCTTCCACGAGAGGTCGCCATAGCAGAGGAATTTGACACCGGAGCAGGGCTTGAAATATTGATCCGGCTCAATCTACGAAAGGCCTCCTCCATGGGAGGAATGGTAGCATCTGCCAAATCTGAGAAGAAGGGGCCTCATACTGTAAATCGAGGGAGGCCAGAAAAATACCAACCATCGTGGCATTCCGATATGACTTCAGTTGCTCTGAAGTAGCCATGAGGAGCATGAAGCTTTAAAGCTTCTCAAACATTCCCCGCAAGGCAGTGTAGTGAGCATGCAGGGGTCGACCATCCTGCTTTATAGCGAAGATGTCATGCTGAAGCTGTAGATTTTCGTCTCATTCTTGGCCTGTTAATACGTGGCAGCAAGAACTTCTCACATGGCTTTGGCAGTGGGCTGATGCAAGACATCATTTGCAATCTTTGGTATCAAAGTACCAGACAACCATACTAAAGCATGTGTGACCAGCCTCCCATGAGGTATACAACCAAGTTTTCTCCGTCAGCTCTTCTTCGGTAAGAATATGCTTCTTACCCATTGACTTCATTAGGCTCACAAATTGCATGACCCACAATTCGTAATTCGACCCATCCATCTTATTATAGTAGCAGGACCTTTGAAGGTGCCTGTGGTGGGGATATCTACCTTGCTTCCTAACATGACTGTTGAGATAAGTTTATTTCACGGTGTTATTAGTGTTTTATCTTTCCACAAGTATCGCTTATGT
Organism: Ottelia alismoides; assembly: GCA_037367405.1. NCBI lineage: Eukaryota > Viridiplantae > Streptophyta > Magnoliopsida > Alismatales > Hydrocharitaceae > Ottelia > Ottelia alismoides. The sequence continues at coordinate 87,533 of JAZKJV010002181.1, read as the reverse complement.
AATTAACACATGTCTTTTCTCCTTTATAAGAGAGACCTTGGGTCTCATTTAGAATATGAATTTCTTTTCTACCAACATGGTATCGGAGCAACGGTCCTAGACCGGGGTTCCCATATCCCATCCCAAAACCCTAACCCTACCTCCCCCCTCCCCCCCACCCTCCCCCCACCCCCCCCCCCGCCGCCACCGTTGTCGTCGGGTCTTCACCGTTCATCCCACGCCGCCAAGGCTCCCCAGCCCTAGCAGGTCGCGCCGCCACGGGCCCCTAGCCCTTACGCGGCGCTGCTGAGCCCCTTCGGCACCTCCAGCCGCCGTCGACGAAGAGGCCCCAGGCCCTGCCGCTTGCCGCTGCACTTTTTCTATGGCCTGATTGCTGATGTACGTCTTATTCCACGACGTCCAACAGTCTGATCTGAGTAGGAAAGCGTGATTTTTCCATTCTAAATCACGTCTTTCGGCTCTAAACCTCTCAAGGAAGATTAGAGGATGGTTGTATGAGTCTACAGATACAACCACTCCTCCATATGATTGTGTAGACATTCTCTATTCAGTATACTCCTCAGTTTGTCCGAGGTTCTACTTATTCGTATGATGTTGTCATAAACCAAGAGTGACGTTTTTTCTTCTTCTGGGGCATTCAGAGGCCCGGCTCCCATGGTGAAGATGGACGGGACCAACTACGAGTTGTGGTTCATGCAGTTTCGTACTCTTATGCAGTTCCATAACAAGGAGCACATCCTGACAGAATCAGAACCGGCGGACAAGACTAGGATTAATGCATCTTGGAAGCAAGATGATCCATATGCTCGCATCTGACTCTCTAGGACACCACGGAGATTGCTAATGATATTGTTAATCAGACCACAGCAAAGGCTATGTGGGACATATTAGCAGACACATATGGACAGGCAAAGAATGAAAGCAAGATTCTTCAATTGCAGTTCGATATATTTTTGACCAAATAGAATGGTCGACCACTCCACACACACTTCTCTCATCTAAGAGGAATGTTTGAGCGATTACACAGCTTCATGCCCATTACGACCAGTATTGAACAACAACAACAGTATCGGGATGCTGCAATGACGTGAGTCTTCCTATCGTCTCTTGACTATGAGTACGATGCAACTCCTACTCAACTTCTGACTGGATGAGAATGTTCTTTGTCGCTAGTTCGTGTACGATGAGAATGTTCTTTGACTCTGAGTACGATGAGAATGTTCTTTGTCTGGATGCAGCTTGTACTCAACTTCTGACTGGATGAGAATGTTCTTCTGAGTACGGTGCCGCCGCAATGCTTTCGATGCAACTCATACTCAACTTCTGACTCTGAGTACCACCAGAATGTTCTTTGTTGCCGCGATGCTTTCGGTGCGGTGGTGTGGGACATCGCCGTGATGTCTGTAACGTGTTGATTCGGGATGTGAAGTTCAAGGGTGCTCGTTTCGATGCCGGGGGAGGTGGCTCGCCGGGATGCTCGCCCCTTTCAACGACGTCGGTGGCACGATCTTTCGCCTCTGTCGTGAAGGATGGCAACGCGGACACGAGGGGTAGGATACCGGAAGCGAAGGTTGTCAGATGGTTGGTGGGGGAATAGAACAAGGAGTCTCTTTCGCTAAAAGCGGTCTGGGCTGGTATGTCTCTCATGTTCGGTGCAGAGTTTTCCGGCGATGTCTCTCTGATCGGCAGCCGCAAATGTTATGTTCGTGGTCTTTCGGCAATGCAGGTGGAGCGGCTGCTAAACCCAAGAGGCATAAGTGACACTTCTTGGAGGTGGTCGAACTCCTTAGAGGGGGGAGAGATGAGTCTCATTTCTCGGGTTCTGCAGCTCCGAGACGTGACGTTCCTTTCTCAGAGGCTGGGTGTTCTTCGACACCTGCTCAGGGACTTTGGGGTCGTCAATAAGATTCTCTCGGATGGCAATCATCCGGGTTTGGACCCTCAATTGCATTTGTTAGGGTTGAAACTATTGAGGACTTGGATCTTCATCCTCGTTCTATCATGATGTGTTCTAGAGAGCATTTCTTCCCGATCGAAGTTCGGTGTCTTCAACCTCCACCGCCGCAGACGAAGGAGGGTAGAAGTGGGTTTCTGCATGCTAGAGATACAGCTGTCTCTGTTGATTTGATTCTGTCATTATCTGCGAAGGTGGTTGACACCTAGATTTCCGTTGAGAACGTTGATGGCCCGGAGTTATTTCGTACCGATTCGTTTCAACTTCCTCTTTCGTGGGGTTACAAAACGTTGTCCTCGAATTTGGTGCCAGAAGGGCTATTCATCTCACTGAGAGGTGGAGGCTTCCTAGGTCGGACTCTTTGTCGCATGCAGCTTTTGTATCAGGACCCGACCTATGGGATCCGCCTAAGGGTCCGAAGTTCGGCCTTCCTGTGTGTTGTAGTGGATCTTACCAGCCTTCGTGTTGCACGATTTTGCTTGTCGACCTGGATGGGTCCGCGAATATTTCTGAGCCCTGCAGGCCCGGTCGTCCATTGAGATTTAGGGGCTTTGATGAGCGCGAAATTTGCCTCTTTAAAAATGAATAATAATCGTAGTATAGGAGGCAAATTCGGTTCGTCAAAGACCACAATCTTTGAATGTTGTGGAGTATTTTTACTTGGCAAGTCCACCAAGGTCGAACACGGGGAACAATGATTCTTAGTTGAATGGTCTTAAATCAAATTAAATAATTAAATTTATGCTCGATTAATTTCTGTGTTGAGAAAATGTACAATGCAATGAGACGCAAATGTGATGCAGATGCGAAGAAATATACAGAAACAACAGTTCAGCACAGGATCTGAGATTAGGATTTTCGCTCAATAATATGTTAACCAAAGTCCTCGAAATTTATCACAGATCGACAGATATAGATCAATGGAAATAATCAGAATTAATCCCAGATTGCATGTATAATCAATCCATAAGAATAACTAAGCATAGAATCTATCCTCGAAATGATGTGATTTAAATCCCCAAATATTATAATCAATAATTAAGAGAGAATTATTCAATGTAAAGTTCAAGTCCTCGACCGTGTTCCTGCAAAAGAAATCATCAATTTTTCCAAGGAAAATATGGCACAGATATGTCAAAATAAGCCTGCATATGCCAACAGATATCCTCAATAATAATTATCAATAAACAGCCTCGAATATGTCCACAAATTATGCTAATAATAGAGCATGGAAATAGCTTCAAAATGACATATTATATGCTCAAAACGGAGTTCGTATGAAAAAGATATGATAAAATGAAGTTCAGGGACTAAAATGTAAAAAATAATAATCTTTTTCTTGCAAAGAGGTCCCTAAAAGGGCTTATCTGTAATTTATGAAAGTTTGCTGGGCCCGGACATAATTTACCCCTAGCGAGGGTTTATTTGCAATATTTGAAAATGATGGGGGCTTCAGTGCAATTTTTACCAAGCGCACATGCGCCGGAGGCTTGGTCGGGGAGGCTGAGGCTCGGGCGGCCGAGTCTGAGGTTCGGGCCCGGAGCAGAGGCTCGGGGGTCCCGAGGCTCAGGCACGGATGGAGAATCTGTGGCTCGGGTGGTAAGGTGGAGGATCGGGTAGCGGAGCTCAGGCTCGGATGCACGAGCCTACGTAGCGGCCGGATGGTGGTTCGGGCGTCCCAAACCTCGAGGCAGGGGCCGAGGCTCGGGAGAGACACATGGTTGTATATGGACCGTAGGATCAAGGGAAGAGAGCCCGATCCTACGGTGGCTGGGAGCGTGGGCGGTGGGGCGGAGCTGCTGGCGCTTGCGCGCCTACGGAGGAGGAGCGACGTGTCGTGGCGCACCGTCGTCGGCGAAGCGAGGCGGAGGCGCGGATCGGCAGTCGGCGGCGATGCCGCATCTCGGCCGACACACGGCGCGAGGGGCGGCGCGTTGACGAGGCGGAGGAGGGCGACGAGTAGCAGGCCGAGGCGACCCTTGGCGGTGAATCGCGAGGCGGTTCTCGAAACGCGGGGGCTGAGGCTCGGCGGAGGTGTCCGACGAAGCGCGCAGCGGCGGTGGTAGCCGGTAAACCTGCAAGGTTAGCCCAAAAAGTGGGAAGGGGTGGCGGGGTTCCGTGCTTGATGGTTAGTACAGGATCTAATCTCCGACCTTTGCGAGGTCGGAGGTGGTAGACGAGCTGTGATTGGAGGACGAACTGGGTACCTGCAAGGGTTGCTGGGAGGTGGCTCCCATTGTCGACTCAACTCTCTCCGACACAGGGCGAGAGCAGCTCAGCTGCCCGCGTGACGGGAGCAGCGACAAGGTGCAAGGGGAGCACCTTGGATCACGCCTGGAGGTGAGGAGTCACCGATGAGAAGATGGGGGTGTTGTCACCACCCCTATTTGGTAGACTTCTTCTTCACTCCTTGGAGATGGCGGATAGGGTTTTCGGCCGGCGAGGGAGCTGCTTTATAGGCGGGGAAGGAGGGCGTTACGCGAAGGTCTTTAATGGCAGCGCATGGTGGAGGCGTTACAAAGAGGAGGTCGGCGGGGGTTATGGAGGGGGAACGGCGGGGGGAGGGGGGAGTAACGGCTGAAGGTTGAAGAAGGTGGGGGGTCACGTGCTGGGCACGTGACCCAGGGGCGGCTGGAGAGAGATATCTGGGGGTGCCACGTGGCAAGCCTAGGAGCTGCCACGTGGCGCCCCCAAAAAAATTTCAAAATTTAAGGATAAAGAAAAATAGAAAAGAAATAAAAGGAGACCTCGGATTGAAAATTTTTCTTCACGAAAGTTGTTCATCTCGACGAGATCTATAACTTTCATGAAGAACTCGGGAGCAAAAAAGGTCATCTGTGAGAAGTGGTATTTTTGGTGGTTCTCCATGTGTATAGAAAACCGGAATTTTGGGATTTTGTAATTTTTTGGTGGTTTTCGAGAGGATAAAAAAAATCTAGAAAAAATACGATAAAAAACAAGAAAATTAATTACACACTAATCTAATTTTTTTGGATTTTTAATAAATAAGAAAATAGGAAAATAAAATAGAAGTGAGAAACACACAATTTTTATACATACTTGCAACGGACACTTGGACACAGTCAGTTTCTTTGATTTTAATTTTGATCTGGATTTGGATTTTTGTGTCTCTTAATAAAACTTTCATCAAAGAACATAAATGAAGAAGAAATAAAATTAAAAGGGTTAATTAAGCACATAAAAACTCAGGTCAAAAATAGCAAAAAGTCAAAATGCGCAAAAGAGGCCCAAAACCCAACTTTCACAAAAGAGCTCCGAATTTTATGAAATTAGTCTTGTTTTGAAGGTATTTGAAAATGGAGTACTTTAAAAGTGAGTAGACCAAAATCGGACACTGTATGTGGGAGATATGCTCATTTTAGTCCGTCAGATGTGAAATTAGACTTTGGGATTATTTGACACTTATTGAGGTTAGTAATTTGTTTGTATTTTTTATTTAATAAGGTTAGTAATATCTACACAACGGAGGTAGTTTGGGGTCAATCGGAGTTAGGATGAATTAAATAAAAATAAGAGAAGTTAGCAGCTTTTTGGGCTAATTTACACTTGGGGTTTTTAATGCAATTATGCATGATGAAATGCAAATATTATTAACACATGTATGAATGCTAATAATGCTCTATTAATGATTAATTACAAGTGAATGACGGAGAACAGAGCCTAAATGATCAATTTTAGCATGAATATGGGATTCATCATACCCTCTATACTTAGACTATGCTTGTCCACGAGCATGAATGAATGACTTAGTTGAATACATCCCTGACTGTGCATGTGAATTTTTAAGGCTCAATCTTTCAAAAACCCTTAATTTAATAGATCCTAAAATTCTGGGTTTATCCAAGCCTTAGTCAGAAAGAATCCAACTTCTCTAATTTTCAGACTCTCTGTTTGTACATATAATATAAGGATATGATTTTAGTGTACTGCATTTCATGAGAGTCGAGTCAATGCATTACTCAAAGTTCCAATCCAAGAGACTCTCCTCTAGACCTAACCCTCAACTAGGGAATAAGTCTATTCCTGCTTCAGTCAACCGTCTCATTAGTTTGTCAGACTTGAAAGTGTAGATGGACAGCCAGATGATGGAGGGCATAGGATTGTGTCTGATTTTCTCTCCCTCACATTGGAACAAGGTACCTCTCGAGCGCCTTATTACTCAACACAAGTATATTTTTATTTTGTTGATCAATGTGTCCGTCAAGAGAATTTGGAGTCGTCTGCACTTGTTTTTCTGGGAGTACATCAGGGTGTGTCTCTTTTGAGTATCTAAGATACCTTCGACACCCAGACTTGTATCGCTTACGATGCAGAGCCCTTTTATGGTGTCAACCTGACTCCTTGGTCCTAATTAGCGCTTGCTCTAAGTGGACACTTTGAAAATGTTTGGGAGCGTTCGCCATTGTTGGAAGCTCATTTGGAGTTTGACTTTGGATGATAGAGCTTTCTTTGACATTTCTTTTTTATTCTTTTGTTGGCTAGCTCCACTGCTTTTACCAAAAGTTGGCACACACTGATCAACAATTTTCATTAGGTTTCATCACACCCTGGCACTTAGGTCAATCTCAAAAAGATAGCATATGAATCTTGTTCACATACTGGCGAGGGTTTTGCTGACACTCAGGTTTTCTGCAGCCTTCATTAACTTTATCCCATCCTCGAATATCATCAGATCGGGTCTAAACTCAAATGTCCAGTAATAGTTCCTCAAGTGATATCTCAACTCATCTCATCAATCATGCAGTTGTGAAAGTGATTGTGCTGATCATATTCTTTTTGAAGGTAGAGATGAAGAGTGCAATATAGCGCTCAAATCTTTCAAACTAGGGAAGTATGGATTATTAAGTTCAAAACCTTAATGACTAAGGCGGGCTAACTCAGAATCTCAAGATCTCAGAAATCAAGTGTTCTAAAAAATCCTCAAGCCTTTAGTGATGGTGAATGTATCAGAAATATATCAACCAAGGAATGCATGAAATGCTTGATGAAATGCAAGACCATGAGTGATGATTTCCTCTTTTTTTTCTTTTTTTTTGAAAAACAGGTAATACACACTAGTTGTACCCATCCCCGATGTTAGATAAAAACGATTAAGGTACGAGCTATGGATAAAGTAGATAAAATATATACAAACACACCCCCCTATACTTAGCTTGTGTTGTGTCCCCATGGCACAAAGTGAAATGTTGACATAGCTCGTACTAAGTATAGATGGGTTTCAAACAAAAAGAGGAGCAGTGATGTATAAACAATGAAATCGGTCTCCTAAGTATCGGGGGATCGAGAGCGAGTAGATGGATATACAGAAGAGTGTAGGTTCCAGAGAGGTGGCCTATCTGGGAAGATCAAATCTATCGTCAAAATCTATGCCCTGAGTGAAGGAGATATGTTCAACTTGTACTAATTTCTCGTTGGATTTGATAAAATGTTTAAGCAGCTGATCGTTGACTATAGATGTTTGCGTGTCATCCGCGGTCTCTGAGATCTCAACACTCCCATTATTGTGTACTTGTCTTACAATAAAGGGTCCCATCCATTTTGATTTCAATTTACCTTGGAAATTTTTCAATTTTGCATTAAATAACCAGACTTTCTGCCATGGGACAAAGATCTTTGTTCGAATGTTCTTGTCATGTCATCTCTTTACTTTGTCCTTGTAAATGGTGTTGTTTTCATAAGCATGATTTCGGATTTCAGATAGTTCATCCAAATCCATCTCTCGGTTTTTTTTTCCTTGTTGACAGTTCCAATTAATCTTTTTGATTTCCCATTCTGATTTATGCACGAGTTCTGCGGGCAAATAGCATGCCTTTCCATATACCATTTGAAACAGGTCGTCCGGTAAGCCCATAGAACTTGGTCCAGTAGTTGGAACCAGTTCTTCCTGTCAGGGCGGACGAGCTTCTGTAAAATTCCTTTAACCTCCCTATTTGACACCTCGGCCATGCCATTGGATTGTGGATGGTCAGGAGTAGCGACACGGTGCTCGATGCCGTATTCCTTACTCAACTTCTTCACCTCCCTGTTGACAAAGTGGCTTCCCCCATCAGATATTAAAACTTTCGGAATTCCAAACCTCAAAATAATATTATCTTTCAAAAACTTGCAAACAGTTTTGCTATCTGTTGCTCGAGTAGGGATAGCCTCCACCCATCTAGATAAATAATCTACCGCGAGAAGAATATATTCAAATCCTTGACTATTAGGGAATGGGCCCATAAAGTCAATGCCCCATGCATCGAATACATCACAGATGATCATTGGTTGCATAGGCATGGCATCTTTGGAATCAATGGTTCCTCCCATTCTCTGACAGACGGGGCACGACCTAACAAAATTGTAAGCATCTTTAAACAAGGTCGGCCAGTAAAATCCACATTGCAATATCTTCTCAACGGTCCTCTTCCCAGATTGATGTCCTCCCGCCTCCAAGGTGTGGCATAGATTGAGGATACTTTGGTATTCCTCTTGAGGAATACATCTTCTCCATATGCAATCCGGTCCTTCAAAGAAAAGGAACGGATCTTCCCAATGATAGTGTCTTGCTTTAGATATGAGTCGATCGATTTTGTTTCGGGGCCAATCTTGAGGAACATCCTTGGTGACAAGATAATTGACCGTGTCTGCATACCATGAGAGTGAGTCAATAGCAGAAATTGACTCGTCTAATAAGGTTTCACGGATGGATTCAGATTCCAGAAGTTTGTTATGTTCGATCCGTGATAAATGATCAGCCACGACATTTTTAACACCAGGTTTGTCATTAATCTCCAAATCAAATTCTTGAAGCAGTAGAATCCATCTCAGAAGTCGTGCTTTTGCATCCTTTTTGGTCATTAAGTAACGAATGGCAGAGTGGTCTGTGTAAACTGTCACCTTAGATCCTATAAGTATAGATCGAAATTTTTCCAAGGCAAAAACTACAGCCAGCATTTCTTTTTCGGTCATTGTGTAATTTTTCTGAGCAACGGGATTCCATTTTTTCGTTGTCCTAACACAGCCCCCACAGCGAAATCGGATGCGTCTGTCATGATCTCAAAGGGAAGAGACCAGTCGGGAGCTTGTAGGACGATAGTCTCAATGATCCTTCTCTTGAGTAATTCGAAGGCTTCAAGACAAGTATGATCTATCATGAATTCGGTGTCTTTCCCTAAAAGGTCAGTTAATGGTCGGGCAATTTTTGAAAAGTCTTTGATAAATTTCCTGTAAAATCCGACATGCCCTAGAAAAGACCGTACTTGTTTCACTTTTGTAGGTGGCTCGAGCTTTTTGATCACATCAACTTTGGCAGGGTCAACCTCCACTCCCTTCTTAGAGATGACATGCCCCAATACAATGCCTTCTTTTACCATGAAATGGCTTTTCTCCCAAGAGAGCACCAGATTCACTTCCCTACACTTTTGGAGGACTCGATCCAGGTGTACTAGACAATCATCGAATGAATCGCCATGGACCGAGAAGTCGTCCATGAAGACCTCCAGGAAATCCCCAACCATGTCGGCAAAAATCGCAATCATGCATCGCTGAAAGGTACCGAGGGCATTGCAAAGCCCAAAAGGCATTCGCTTGAATGCGTACGTGCCGAAAGGACATGTAAAAGTAGGACGGGCGAACAGCCCCCTACGAATCCGTAAATCTGAGGAGCATGCCAAAAAAAAGCATTTCATTCTTTCCGAACGGATCGAATTCTGACCCCTCATCATGGTGAACCTCCCCTTGTGATCGGGATGAGGTAGAAGCCTCCCTGCCGGGGGTCTTTTCCTGATCCTTGGGGGCGATGGCCACCTGATTGTAGCCTGAGTACCCGTCTCAGAAAAAGAAATATTCTCTCCCTGCCAATCTCTTCAGGATTTGATCAATAAAAGGCAGCGGAAAGTGATCGTTCTTCGTTGCGACATTCAGGCGCCTGTAATCCACACAGACACGTCACGACGTAGGTACCCGTGTCGTGATCTCTTCTCCATCATTGGTGATAATCTGAAGTCCCGACTTTTTCGGGACTACATGCAAAGGTGACACCCATTTGGAGTCGGAGATGGGATATATGAACCCAGCTTTACACCATTTTTCGATCTCAGTCTTAACTACTTCCCATAAGTTTGGATTCAATCTACGTTGGCATTCACGGGATGGTTTAACATTATCTTCCAAGTAAATATGGTGTGAGCACAGGGCTGGGTTTATCCCTGGGAGATCAGACAATCTCCAGCCTATAGCCTTGCGGTTTTTCTCCAAAATATTAAGCAGATGGATCTCCTGCTCTTCGGTCAGATGTGAACTGATAATGACCGGAAACTGACCCTTTTCTCCTGCAAGGAAGGCATACTTAAGTGTAGGGGGCAATGGTTTGAGTTCAGGAAGGTCAATGATGTTGCTCGAATCTGGTCCCCTCAGCGATGCTTCTTGTTGTGATGTGGATGCTTGCAGCGTATCCATATTGCCACCATTGTTGTTGTTTCTGGGATCAGATCGCTAATGATGGAATGTGGTGTGGCAAGCGCCGCGTCCGATCTGTGTACCTTACTCAAGGATTGTCCATAAGGAGAATGGACTGACAGGTCCAGAGGGGCCTCTGAATCTCCTAGAGTATAGGTAGATGCATGAATGAGCTGGCAGACTAAATCATCAACAATTTCCTCCTCAGATGAGGTTGAGTCTATTATAGCGGTTGGATTTTGACTCCAGGGCCCAACTGTTGCTATTGTATATTCAGTCTCGGGTTCTGATTTTTCAGACTCAGTGCTCGACTCAGTGTCAGGTCTTTGAAACCTACTTTGCTTCAATTTCAGTTCTACTTTTCCAAATTGGATTCTCCCAAAATTGTAATCAAATATAGCTCCTGCGGTCCTAAGGAAGGGTAGCCCTAGTATCATTTGGGAGTCTTTCCAATTTCTAGGAACATCCATGTCAAGTATTGTGAAATCTACTGGGTAGTTTTGTCCCTCTATGTTGATGACAACATTTCGAATCTCTCCCCTAGGTCGCTTTGTTGATGTAACTGCGAATTGAAGTACAGCTGCAGATTGCTTAAGGGGGCCTAGATTTAGATGCTCAAATAGGGTTGTGGGCATGAGATTGATTGATGAACCATTGTCTAACAATGTTCTTGCAAACTTGATTTCTTTGATGTGGCTAGTGACAAAGTGAGCACCCATGTCTCTTTTCTTTCTTGACAGCTCATTTTTTATAAGACAAGATGTGGCAACTAAGAGAATGTTTTCTTTGGTCGGCTAGGAGTCTGTTTGCTGGCCCTTGTTGGTGTGCATCTCACCTTAAGGTATTTTCGAAAAGCCGAGTCTCTTTCAATCATCTCGTCTAGGGACAGAGTGACCTTAATATTTTCCTTACAGATGCGGGCCATCTCTTCATCATTTTTTTGGTTTTTTATGTTTTTCCTCTTTCCGGTCGTAAGAGCACGGGGGAAAGGGATGGAATTGTTGTGATCAAAAACTTCACTTTTATTAAATGAGAAATTATGTACAGGACTTTGACTAAAAGCAGGGAAATTGGTGGCAAGGTTATGCGGATGACTTTGTGGTGTGTCCTCGTCAGACTCAGACTCCGACGCTTCATTTTCTCCGGGTGGTGTGGGTGGGACTTCCTCCTCCTCCTCTTCATGTCTTCCTTTGTCAATTTCCCCAGGGTTGTGTGACTTGATGGACACTGGGGCTATGTCACTGGGTTCCCGCGCTCGATCATGCATGATTACGGTCCTTCCGCTCCTAAGAGAGATATGATAAGCGTTATTATTTGATGAGGGCTCAAGTTTAGGTACGGAATAGTCAGAGATTAATACCTGATTGTGTCCAAGGTTATTTGGGTTAGCCTGGACTTGGGCTGGAATCACGGTCTGGGGTGCAGTCACCTCATCTCTCCAACGAGAAAGTCGATTTATATCGACTCTCATGTCATGAAGCTCATCCAGCACTCGTTGGAGTTCTGGAGAGATAGAAGAAGAGGAGGACCCTTGGTCCTGCCTGGTCTGAGGTCGTTGATATTGGCCCTGTTGGCCCTGTTGGCCTTGGAGCAGCCCTGCCTTATTGCATTGCTGCCAACTGCGTCCTAAGTGGTTCATTATGTTGTTCGGCAGCGGCTATCCTAGCCAAGAGTGCCCGGATAGGGTCATTGTCGTTCTCATCGTCCTCAGGGTTCTTCTTTGGAGGCATTATGATTCACCTTCAGAAAGGAAGAGTTCAGAGATAAGTGTTGGAATGAAATGAGGTTTTTGCTAAGGATAAGAGATTCCTTAGCGGAGGAGTGAAAAGATGAAACTTCTAAGACAAGGAGGATGGAGAGAGTCTTCACAAGGAAGCCGACACAAAGCAAACACAAGCCAATTCTCAAATTCACCACTCAACACAGATGAAGGCATGTCAGGGTTCAGCCGCTTATCTTTTTAGTTTTAATTTAATGACAAAACAATCTTGAAAATTAAGCGGAGCTGTTAGGTGCCGAAATATTTCACAAAACAATCTAGAAAAATACGATAAAATAAAAAAATGTACTAAGCTTTCTCCCACTATACGTAGGGTCGGCTACATGGATTTTTGCTCAAATCCATGTTGAAAGATTCGACTATTTTTACGTTGGCCGTCGACTACCTAACGCAACCCCTGCAAGAGTGGGATTTGAACCCTGGTCTTTTGTGTGGTAGACACACTGTACTACCACTAGACCATTAAGTGGGTACGATAAAATATAAGAAAAATAATTACACACTAATCTAATTTTTTTGGATTTTTAATAAATAAGAAAATAGGAAAATAAAATAGAAGTGAGAAACACACAATTTTTATACAGACTTGCAACGGACACTTGGACTCGGTCAGTCTCTTTGATTTCAATTTTGATCTGGATTTGGATTTTTGCGTCGCTTAATAAAACTTTTGTCAAAGAACATAAATGAAGAAGAAAAAAATTAAAAGGGTTAATTAAGTATATAAAAACTCAGGTCAAAAATAGCAAAAAGTCAAAATGCGCAAAAGAGGCTCAAAACCCAACTTTCACATAAGAGCTCCGAATTTTATGAAATTGGTCTTGTTTTGAAGGTATTTGAAAATGGAGTACATTAAAAGTGAGTAGACCAAAATCAGACACTGTATGTGGGAGATATGCTCATTTTAGTCCGTCAGATGTGAAATTAGACTTTGGGATTATTTGACAATTATTGGGGTTAGTAATTTGTTTGTATTTTTTATTTAATAAGGTTAGTAATATCTACACAACAGAGGTAGTTTGGGGTCAATCGGAGTTAGGATGAATTAATTAAAAATAAGAGAAGTTAGCGGCTTTTTGGGCTAATTTACACTTGGGGTTTTTAATGCAATTATGCATGATGAAATGCAAATATTATTAACACATGTATGAATGCTAATAATGCTCTATTAATGATTAATTGCAAGTGAATGATGGGGAACGGAGCCTAAATGACCAATTTTAGCATGATGAATACGGGATTCATCAGGCTTCTCTTCTGCGTTGGTTGAGCATTGTTCCACTGGCTCTGCTAATTTGGGGGGGGGTATCGGTGGGGTGATGGAACCTGTAGCGGCTATCAATGCTGGAGACCACAACGAGTTTATCACGGCCTCTGATGCGAGATTCTGCAAAGCAAGCAGCAAGAGATACAGGAGGAGGAAGAAACAAAGACCTTCAAGATGTAAAACGAGCATGGTCTCTGACCTTAAGTTGAAGATAGCAGATGTTGTGGGGGCAGTGTTTATTTTGGGTGATCAAGCTCGTGCTCGATGAAGATCCTAACATGGAACGTCAGAGGACTGAGTGACCCAGAGAAGAGGCAAACCCTTAAAGCGAGGTTCGTTGAATGGGGTTGTGATGTCATCTTGTTGCAGGAATCAATGTTGGGTGCTTGTGATAGAGATACGTGGCGTTCGTTTGGTTTGATCGGGATGAATGACTTTAGGAATCTAGATGCATGTGGTGCGTCTGGGGGCCTTATTCTTGCGTGGAAAGACTCGGCCTTCTTGTTTAGGGCAGAGCTGAGAGGCTCTCATGTGCTTATAGTTTTGCTTGAGGATGCCTCCACGAGGTCGCTATTTTCCTTTAGCTACATCTATGGGCCTTGCCAGCTGATGTCACGTGGTGAATTATGGATGGGCATCCGAGCTGCTCGTGTAGTGTTTCCTGACTGGGCTTGGATTCTTGGTGGGGATTTCAATGTGACCTTGCTCGCCTTTGATCGTCCGCACATGCGGGGTGGGCAGGATCCGGGGTCATTTGATTTTGTGGAGGTGATGGACGAATTGCAAATGGAGGTGGCTGATGCGTTGGATACAAAGTATACATGGAGAAACTCTGGCTCTCGATCGCGTATTGATCGCTTCTTTTTGTCTTCTGAGATGATGGATCTATTTCCATGCTCGTTCGTCTCTTCTAGGCCCAGGGCTCGGTCTGATCACACTCCACTGGTCCGGGACTCGGCATCTTCGGTCTCTCCGAGGGTTTTTTTCCGCTTTGAAAGGGCTTAGATTCTTGAGGATTCCTTCAGGGCACTGGTTACCTCTTTCGGGACTTCAATGTCGGTTATTGGCTCTACGGCGAGGAGATTCTCGGATAAGCTCACGGGCCTTCGTCAACGGCTATGTCTTTACATGAAGGAGATTAGGGATGTCAGAAAAGCTAGGAGGACGACCGCCGAGCTTGAGATTCGCACCTTGGATGGTATGGAGGATGTCAGGCAGTTGCTCACTGATGAACTACAGAAGAGGGATTTGGCTATGAGAGTGGTGATGGAGGAGGACAGGAAGCAGGTTACTGAAAGGAGGCAGCGATCGCGGGTCTCCTGGTTGAAAGAGGGTGATGCTAACACGACGTTCTTCCATCGTGTCGCTAGTGGACGTCGTCGATTCAATACCTTCAGGTCCATTATTGTTGATAGCACTAGAGTTGAAGGGGACAGGGAGATAGGAAATGCGATTGCTAATCATTTTTTCAACTTCTCGAGGAGAGGTGCGTCTAGGCCATGGCGTTGGAGCGGCCTTGGCGCGCATGGTCATGCTGGCAGTTTGGTCATCTCGGTCACTAAAGAGGAGGTGAAGGCGGCGTTATGGAGTCTTAACTGTGATGGGGCGCCTGGCCCTGACGATTTTCCTATTTCGTTCTACATGGAGTTTTGGGATTTGATTGGAGATGAGGTGTTGGAGGTTATGCAGGAATTCTATTGCTGCAACACAGGTTTCAAGAGACTGAATAAGGCCTTAATCTTCCTCCTTCCAAAGACGGGGTCTCCTGAGCGGATTGAGGATTTTAGGCCGATTTCTATTTCCAACGGAATTTATCTTATCGTGGCTAAGGTGTTGGCTATGCGTCTCTCTCAAGTGCTCGATCATCTTATTTCACATGTTCAATCTGCATTCATTCCTGGACGCCAGATCAGCGACAGTCTGGTTTTGGCTGCGGAGATCATTTGTGAATGGAAGCGTTGCGACAAGCATGTGTTGCTTTGGAAGGTTGATTTTGTCAAGGCATACGACTCTTTGGATTGCCGGTTTTTGTGGGCAGCGTTGTCTTAGAGAGGTTTTCCGGAGGTTTGGATTTCGTGGATGAAACGGTGCGTCACCACGGCTTCTTTCTCTATTCTCGTTGACGGGCACCCTGAGGGGGGGTTCGTCCAGCCTCAGAGGGGTGTTAGACAGGGGTGCCCTCTCGCTCCACTTCTGTTTGTGGTTGCTGCGGATGAGCTTGCGTGCATGGTTGGTTGTGCTCAGAGATGCGAGATTGTTTTGGGCTTCTCTAGGGGCGGGATTTCCGTCCCTTTGCTGCAGTATGCGGATGACACTATCCTATTCATTGAAGGTGGAACGGAGGTGGCCGGGGCCACTGCTATTACTCTGGAAATTTTCGCTGAGATGTCGGGCCTTCGCTTGAATCATGATAAGTCCATAGTTGTTTCTTTCGGTATGATTGATGACACGGATGTGGCCTGTAGCGCAGAGCTACGTACTGCTTGTGGTTCCCTTCCCATTAATTATCTTGGTATACCTTTGTCGGATGGTAGGATCAGGCTGGCAGATTGGTTGTCTGTTGTTGAGAAAATGGAGAGGAAGCTCTCGGGCTGGAAGGCGGCTTTGCTCTCGTGTGGTGGCAGACTTGTACTTATTAAGGCGGTCTTATCGGCAATCCCTATATATTTCTTGTCTTCTCGTATGATGCCTAAGGGTATTGTGAGGCGGCTGGAGCATCTGATGCGCAGGTTCCTATGGAGTAAGGCGGGGCAGGAGAAACATGGGATTCACTTGGTGGATTGGGAGACGGTGGTACAACCTAAGAAGGATGGATGTCTTCAGATTAAGAATCTGGAGACGCTCAACGAGGCTTTGCTTCTAAAGAGGGTGAGCAGGATTTGGGGAACTGATGGGGGAATCTGTTGCAACCTGATCGGGCATCTATATGGTGTGGACATTGCGAATCCTCTTATGCAGCGGAAGTGTCGATGGAAATCGGCTTTTTGGAAGGGGATCTTGAGCGTCATGCCGCGCTTTCACGAGTTGTGGGGAATTGAGAGATGTTTTGCTTTTGGGTGGACGACTGGACTGGTGAGGGGCTTCTTTGTGGTCGCCTTCCGTGTCTATTTGCCTTGACGGCTAAACAAGGGGTCCGGGTTGCAGGATGCTGGGATAATGGCAACCGGATGCCGCCTTTTAGGGTGGCGTTCTCTGATCAACGTCTGTAGGACTTTCTCCTTCTGTTGGACGTTCTTAGTCGATTTGGGAGGCCTTCCACTAGATTGGATCATTGGTGGTGGAAGGGCGCGCCCTTCTCCGTCAGGAAGGCATATGGAGCTATTTGTCGGCCATCTCCTTCTGGCTCGGACAGCGTCAATCGCGATTGTGGGCTTATTTAGACGATGGGGCTGCCCGAGTGGATTGGCTTCATGTGGTGTTTAGGAGGAAGCGTATTATGACTCGTGATAGATGCTCTAGACTTTTCGAGGGTGTGTCCGATCGTTGTTTGTTGTGTCGTACGGAAATTGAATCGCTGGATCATTTGTTCTTTTGTTGTCGCATTACGGCTCCTATATGGGTAGATGTGAGCTTGGACTGGTTGCGGACTCTCGACTTCAACTCGTTTTGGGCCTCTCTTTATGATGCGCGCAAAAAGCAGAAGAGGGAAATTCTGGTTCCGATAGCCATCTTGTGGGCCATTTGGCTTGCGCGCAATGTGACCTTGTTCTCGGAGATGCATTTTTATTGTGAAAATGTTTGTTATCGTTATAAGCAGCTGCTGGAATCTTGGCTTATGTAACAGGGTCTGTTTGTTAATATATTTTTAATCTTGATATAGTGGGGCGGGCACCCTTGTGTGATTCCCCCCTTTTTCTGACTTCAAAAAAAACTTCTGATTGGAGAGATGATATTGCCGATGGAGGAGGTCTACAAACGACTGAGCAGGATTACTACTACACCTACTACTCCGGCACAGATAACTCCCTCTGCTATGGCAGCCTCTCATGGCTGAAGGGGTCTTCCCAATTTCGTGGTTGTGGACCTAGTGTTCGAGGTGGAGCACGTCAGTGTGGTCTATGTTCCCATTGCCATCGTCCTGGTCATTCGGAAGAGACATGCTTTCAGAAGCATGGATATCCGGTGTTTGCACGTGCTGCTGAGCAGACTGAGTCTTTGTCTACGCCTGCTCCAGATGCACGCTTTGATGATATTGTGTCGAGACTTCGAGAGATGATGAGCACCCCTACGACTCTGACTGCAGGTCACTCAGATGCAGCAGCAACTGCCAGAGCGTCGTCCAGTTCATCAGGTATTCCTTATGCATTTAGCAGTTGTAGAAGTTCCAATGTGACAAATTGGATTGTGGATTCTGTAGCGTCCCATCATATGTATGGCGATCGGACGCAGTTTATCTCTTACAGGTCTATCCCACCTGGACGATCCCCCGTACATATCAGGAGGCGCTACAGGACAGTAGGTGGCGACTTGCAATGGAAGAGGAGATGGCAGCTTTGCGATCGCGTGGTACCTGGAGCATTGTATCTGCTCCGTCAGGTGCTTCTGTTGTGAACTGCAAATGGATCTTTACAGTAAAACAGAGGGTAAATGACAGTGTGGACCGCTACAAGACCATACTTGTGGCCCGTGGGTTCACCCAAACCTACGAGGTGGACTATCAGGATACCTTCTCTCCAGTGGACAGACACTCGACACTACGTATTCTTCTATCCGTTGTCGTTTCACGGGACAGGCCTCTTTACCAGCTTGATGTGAAGAATGCATTTCTATATGGGGACCTACAGGAGGAAGTATATATGCAGCAGCCACTGGGGTTTGCTAATGAGGGGGAGTCACAGAAGGTGTGCATGCTCCATAAGGCGATTTATGGCCTGAAGCAGAGTCTGAGAGCCTGGTACCAAAAGCTATCGGAGTTGATAGAGCAACAGGGGTTTGTGCGGTCTATTGCGGATCACTCACTTTTTGTTCAGAGGACACATAGAGGTATTGTTGCTATTCTTATTTATGTAGATGATATAGTTGTTACAGGGGATGATGAGCAGGGTATTCGGGCTGCCAAGGATTTCCTAGGTCAACAGTTTGTAACTAAAGACCTTGGCAATCTTCAATACTTTCTTGGATTGGAGTTCGCCAGGAACCAGCATGGTCTTGCGATGACTCAGAGGAAGTTTATGATGGATCTTCTTTCTGAGACAGGTATGACGGGGTATAAATCTGCTACTACCCCTATGGACCCAATTATGAGATTATATGATGATGACACTGAGGAGGTAGACAGGAGGAGATACAGAGAGCTTGTTGGGAAGCTCTTATACGCCACCATCACCAAGTCGGATATAGCTTTTGCAGTGAGCAAAATTAGTCAGTTCATGGATCAACCCAGGAAGGTGCATATTGATGTTGTCCATATGATCTTGAGATACTTGAAGACCTCACATGATTGGGTCTTATATTCAGCAAGGATACATCTCTTGAGGTGACAGCATGTGCAGATACAGATTCTGCAGGTTGTTCCAGAGACAGAAAGTCTACTTCTGGCTTTGTTATTTTTGTCGGCAGCTCACTTATTTCATGAAAAAGCAAGAAACAGACAGTTGTGGCTAGATCAAGTGCAGAATCTGAATACAGGGCCATGGCACAGGGAAGTGCAGAAATGATGTGGGTTAGATCTGTGTTGACTGACCTTACCATTGAGGTTTCTCTTCCTATGAAGCTCCTATGTGATAATCAAGCAGCTCTTTTTATTGTCAATAATCCTGCTTTTTATGAGCGGACAAAGCATATAGAGGTGGATTGTCATTTCACAAGAGACATGATCCAGAAAGGTCACATATCCACTTCTCATGTTTCCACTGGAGATCAGACGGCAGATATTTTCACCAAGGCACTAGCTAGAGGTTCCTTTCAGAGGTGTTGCTCCAAGCTTAGCATGATAGTATATATGCTCCAACTTGAGGGGGAGTGTTGAGATAATTTTATTTCACGGTGTTATTAGTGTTTTATCTTTCTACAAGTATCGCTTACGTAATTAACCCATGGCTTTTCTCCTATATAAGAGAGCCATTGGGTCTCATTTAGAATATGAATTCCTTTTCTACCAACAATGACAACTAGAGAAGACTAGAGTAGTAGAATAGACAAGCTTTTGTCTACATAAACATAGAAAAATTTGTTGCATGTGTAGACTCAAGCAACCAATCCCATCAAGTAGAAGTCAAAGACAACGGAGGTACGACAACCTCTAGAGAAAGAGAGGCGGCAACGGATGGCAGCCCCTAGAGAAAGGGGACGGTGGCGGCAACCCAAGAGAGAGGAGGTACGACGACACCCCTAGAGAGAGAGGGTGACGACAGCGTCCCCTAGAGAGAAGAGGGGCGGCATCATCCCCTAGCAGCAGCGTAGGCAGGGAGCCAAAAACGAGAGAGGAGGGGCGGCGGTGGTGGGGCTAGGGTTAGGGCTTTGTGGAGTATGAGAGCTCCGGTCGAGGATCGTCGCTCTGATACCAAGTTGGGAACAAGGATTTAAATTTCACGAAATTTCACCGAAATTTCGGTTTCAAGAGGTTACGAGTATCGAAACTCCTACATATGTTGATTTCCCAGATTTCGACCGAAATTTGGGTGATATTTCGACATGTCGATCCATTTCGGTTGAAATTCATGGATTTCAGTACAAAATTTCCTGGATTTCGACCAAAATTTCGGTGATATTTCGACATATCAACCCATTTCGGTTGAAATTCATGGGTTTCAGCAAGACCCCCGTCTGGTAGGGTATGGTGCGACAAGAGGGTACATACGTAGATTATTCAACTTGGGGAACTTCCTCCCCTTTGGGTTTAAGCAATGGAGATGAAACAACTCCATAGCTTCTATATATCTGATATAGCTTGTTCATTCCATTCGTTTGTCGTTTATCTTCGTAAATAGATTCACCTTTATTGTAAGTGTATAATTAATTATGTAATTCATTTCAAACTTTGTCTGTAACAATTATTTCTATGAACAAACCATTGTTTAATTAATCATTATCTACATTTTAGAATAAAAAATGCTCGTCTATTTTTATGAACAAAAGATGTCTTCTAAGTGTTGTTAAGTTAGTTATTTTGATTTCCATTTCCAGTATCTATTAGTCAACTCAACAATATGTCTAATATGACCGACATGGTGTGATATAAGGCGTACAGATGACAGATGTGTGTGATATAAGTGTGCATTTGTAAGCTATTATTGTTTTAAGATCTTGGATTGGATGATATCAATTTCCAGTATGTATCAGCCAAGAATAACCATTGACATCGATTTGGCTGATATGACGGATATGACCGATATGTGCGATATAAGGGGCATATATGAGCAATATGTGTGATATAAGAGTGTATTTGTAAGTTATTTATTGTTGTAATAACTTGGAAGATCTTAATTTGCAAAAAAATGGCCAAAAAATGGCTTTTTGTGTCATTTTTGACATTTCCACCGAAACGGTCGAAATTTCCCGAAATTTCGACAAAATTTCGATTTTGGAGGGAACCAAAACAAAATCGAAATCGAACCTTGGTTGGGAAAATAAGAAAACTTGTTTATTCCTTGAGCCCTAGACTCTCTTATATAAGGAGAGACCTATGAGCAAATTACATAAAGTAGACAGAGAGAAAAGGAAATAGATAAGAAAATGCATAAACAAAAAATATATCTCTACAAGTAGGGCTAAGACTGAATATATGGAGTGCACATTTGATGAATCAATGGTGAAGGACTCGAGGTGAAGATTGGAGACGATAACATTTAGAAGAAAGATTCTTTTAGATACTTGGGATTTGTTTTGCAACAAGATGAGGAATAGATTGGAGACGTTACTCATAGGATAAATGCGGGTTGGTTAAAGTGGAGAGGAGCCTCTACTATTCTTTTTATGATAAGAAAATCTCTTTGAAAGTCAAAGGAAAGTATTAAAAAGCAGTCGTGAGACATGTTATACTCTATGGATCATAATGTTGCCATGTGGAATATATACATGTACAAAGAATGATTGTGGCGGAAATGAAAATGCTAAAGTTGATGTGTGGCCATATACGAAAAGATCATATTCAGAATGATGAGATCAGAAGAAAAGTTGGTGTAGCTCTGATAGAGGATAAAATGAGAAAAAACTGCTTCAGATGGTTTGGTCATTTGCAAAAAGGATGATTGATTGATTTTGGGACGATGTGGCCTGGGCTCGTGCGGCCAATACTGAGGACTTCTGCGATATCCTTTGGGTCAACAGAAAGCGACCCCGGTCCGATCTGCTGGGTCCCATTGCGCGCCTTTGGTCTATCTGGAGGGCTCGCAATGAGACTATCTTCTCGGGGACGTGTTTCTACAAGGAGAATGTGACATCCGCGGCCGTTGGTTTAATTTCAGATTGGTGTATATAGTTGGGCTACGGGGCCCGGTTGTTGTGTTCGTATGTTGTTAACTTGGCTTTCCCTCTTCCCACCTTCTTCCCCCCTTAACCCTGTAAGTATCTCTTTCTATACCTTTAGTTATATATAATACTGGGGCGAACACCAACGAGTGTCTCCCCCTTCTTTTGAGTTTCAAAAAAAAAGGATGATTGATGCACCAGTTAGAAGATGCGATATTTAGGATGTTGAGTCAGTTAAAAGAGGACAAGGAAGGCTCAAGAAGTGGGAATGAGACTATCCCAAAGGATTTTAATTTTTTGGATTTAAACCCGAGAAAGACTCAAAATAGATCTAAATGGAGGCAGAAAATCCATGTAGCCAACCCTACTTAATTGTGGGAAAAGGCTTTGTTGTTGTTGTCATGGTCTTTAAAAAGGATCGATCTATCCATTATCTTATGGAGGTGCATCAGGCTAGAGTGCATCATAGATATTTGAAGTCAACAAAAAATGATTTTTTTTCCATAATTATATGCACTTCGATGTGTGAGAATACTGAGGTGCATACTATATCGCCGCCCATAAAGACCAAAATCCCACAACAGGTGTCTGCACATATGCAAGGCATACTTAGTTGGCACAACAGGAAGAAAAGTGCTATGTCATTTAAATGTAAAATTGAAGTATGGGGGCTAAACAGTTTTTACATGTGAGCATTTTTGCGAGTTCTCTATTCTTCTTGATCTTCGTGTCAATTTTTGATTACTAGTATTCAATATAACAAAGTGATAATCTTTTACCAGATAATGGAATTTGTCATGAACATACAAAGCATGTTAATGTGTATTTCCGTTTTAATCAAAATGTTTATTTATTTATTTGATAAAGGTGTGTTTTAAATGGTAAAATGTCCACGATTTCTAGGATGTTGTTTGATATTTTTATCTAAGGCATCTTCTAGTCATTGATTACAGCTAACTCGTCCCAACTGAGCATGAGAATATAGATGCTCCAACATGAAATCTTAATGGTAGAAACAAAGATACACCTTCTTCGTTTTCTTCATTTCTATTTTTCACTCATGTCTATTATATAAGACACGTAATGGAGTTTCTTTATGGTTTATGGATTCAATTTTTTTTCTTTACGATTAAGATTCAATTTTTGGTCTATGAACCATAGACATGTGCAAAGAATGACAATAGCAGAAATGAAAAAGCTAAGGTGGATGTGTGGACACACACGTAAAGATCGAATTCGGAATAATGCCATCAGAATGAAAGTGGGTGTAGCTCCGATCGAAGATAAGATGCGAGAAAATCGCTTAAGGTAATTTGGCCATGTGCAAAGGAGGTCAATTAATGCACCGGTGAGGAGATGTGAGTTTTGGAATGTTGAACTGGCTAAAAGAGGGCGTGGAAGGCCTAAGTGTTGGAATCAGACTATACGAAGGGATCTTAGTTTTTTTGGATCTAAGCCCGAGAATGACCCAAGATAGATCTGAATGGAGGCAAAAAATCCATGTAGCCGACCCTACTTAAGTGAGAAAAGGTGGTGGTGTTGTGATTAAGATTCAATTTTCTCATCAAGCGCATTATTGTGTACAAGGAGGAGGCATGGTCACATCCTGATCATGAGGAGAAAGAAGTTTAGGAAGGGGCAGAAAGAAGAAGGTAGCGTTATGAAGGAAGAGATGGAATTAGAGATGAAACTGTACTTTAGCCACAAAGATAAGCACAAGCACATCCAATGGATCAGTCTAAATAGATTATCCAGCTTGTGGAGGACTGATCATGATGAGAGAAGGTTTTGAAGGGGAAAGAAAAGAAGAAAGGAGCATTATAGAGGAAGAGATGGAATTAGAGATGAAACTGTACTTAAGCCACAAAGATAAGCACAAACACATCTCGGTTTAAATGGACTATTCCAGCTTGTGGTGGGCATTCCCTCTGCATTTTATCTCGTCATGGAATACTGCTCAACTTAATAAATTCCAAGGAAAGATTTTTTTTCTGAATTATTAGACTTTGTCAATTTGTTTGTACTTATCATAGTCAAACGTGGAATCAACAAGGAAAAAGGAAAATGGGTTGTGAAGAATATAGAGTAACGAGGATGGGATCCACTGACCTAAGGAGGCGCCTTGAGGGAGGGAGGGAGCATTTAATAGCCAGAACAGCAACATGATAGGAAACCTCAGCAGGGTAGCAACTATCAGTACACATCTAGAAATGAGTTGTTGCGTATTTAAGAGTTGTATTTTTTATAATTTGAGATGTCTTTAAAAAAAGTCTATTCTTCTAGCATTAACCAAAAACCAAACGTTGAAGTACCAAACAAAGTGTACCACTTTTAAAGAAGTATCAATAAATTGAGAAAAATATGAGCTTACCTAACGTTCAAGATAATAAAGACCACTCGAATATAAGGAGCAAGTCGAAGAGGCAAAAACATAGCAGGACCAAAAGAAGCATAGACCACAAGATCACCAGCTAAAAGTATCAACATAATGACCTAAAAATAACAAAATATAAAGCATAATCAGTACACCCTAAATAACACACAGTTCTAAGTGTCTATCAAAGTTATACAAAACCACGTTATGAGTAAACTTTTTCAAAAGAATTACAATGCATCTAACCACCATGGTTAAAAACCGTAACACTAGTGTTTTTACACAAGGTTGAAAATTCAAAGTAATGTGCCTTTGTAACATCCTAGGTGTGATCCGGATCTGCTCACCCGTCTAACCAAGTTCGTCGTGGTCATGTGGACGTTACCCTCTTGGTTGAGCCAATTCATATGGCTCACGGATCTCGTTTTACCCATCTTGGCTTAAGACTCCATGTGATAATAGCCATAAAGCTAAACGAAATAAGAACTTGGGGCCCACAAGGAAAATATGGGAAGACGGTTAGTCAAAGTCAAAAGAATATAATTAAATTGTTTATTGTGACTCAAGAAAGTTGGACTAAGTGTGAAATACAGAATGTGAAAATAATATTCAAATAACCAAAGAAGAATACAAGGGTTTTATGTGGAACCATATTCCCAAAAGAGCGGGATGAAACTACGGTGATCGCCTCACAGGGATGTATATTGCATGTTCTCTCAATGAATACAAGGGGTGTGAGGATATTTATATAGCCCTACCAATGTGATCAAATCTTCTAATACTCCATCAGGCTCATCCGACTTCGTTTCCTCTGCTTCTGTCGATACTTCAGGTATAGTCTATGCACTTACTACTTGTCACAAGACAGACCATTCGGAGTGGATCATGGATTCAGGTGCTACTCATCACCTGTGTGGAGCCAGGCTTAGTTCACTTCATACAGAACTATTCAGCCTAATGGATAAGTAGTTATTGACGATAGCACGCATTCCCATGTTACTGGAGAGGAGGAAATCCGATTGACATAGTCCATGAACCCGCATAATGTTGTCTGGAGAAGGGAATGTATCATTGTCCCATTCCATGAGTCTAGGGTTTCTTATATAGCGTGAAATCCTAGAGAGCAAAAAAGGGAGAATTACATAACAATCCCCGAAGGGTTACATGGTTAAAATAAATAGAAAATACAATAACTCTACCACTCCCCCTCAAGTTGGAGCATATCTATCGATCACGTCCAACTTAGAAATCACCACGAGAGATGTTTCTTAGGTAGTGCCTTCATAAATATGTCTACGAGCTGAAGCTCGATGGAGATACGTGGAGTAGTTATCCTTCCTCCTGCTTAGTCTGCTACTGAAATACAGGATTGGTGGTAATATGCGTAGGAGACTTGTTGTCACAGTATAAAGGTACAGAAGTAGCAGTTGGGAGTCCAAGTTCCTGTAGAAAGGAGATAAGCTAGGCGATCACACATGTGGCTTGGATCATTGTCCTGTATTCTGCATCTGCACTCGATTTAGAGACTATTGTCTGCTTCTTGCTTCGTTAAGTAACCAGGTTACCACCAACAAACGTGGCATAGCCTATAGTGGATCAACGACCCTCATGCGAACTGGCATAATCAGCATCTGCATAGGCGGAGAAATCATTGTGACCATTGAGCCTATAGAAGAGTCCCCGCCTAGGAGATTCCTTCAAGTATCGAAGGATCAGAAGAATATCTAGACAATGATTATAAAGATGTCTCTATGTGCTAGCTGGCTCTGCCCATGACGTATGATATATCTAGCCTAGTCACAGTAAGGTAGAGAAGTTTGCCTACTAGACTTCTATATTGTGTAGTATCCTCAAACTCAGGATTAATAGATGTAAAGTGCTTCCTTAGATCTGCAAGGATGACAGATCGCTTGCATCCAAGTAGTCTAACCTCAGTGATAATTGTTAGAAAATGAGGAATGCAGAAGCGAATTGATAAACAGAGAAGAAAAATAAACATTATGAACAGCGAGATTTTACGTGAACCCTACTCCCTAAGGAGCAAGATGAAACCACGGGAGAACGCCTTAAAGGGTTGATTGTTTCAATGAACTTTCTCATCTGATACAGGAGGTCTGGGGCTTCTTATATAGCCTCCTCAGACCCTAAGTCCCACCACTGGTAAATATGAGACTAAACACTGGATGTGGTAAATGGATCCTGGAAAGATCCATTTACCCATCTATATAAGAATGACACATATACTCTAACACTCCCCCTCAAGCTGGAGCATGCAATGCTCAGCTTGAACAAACAAAAAGAAATCTCAAACTCACCATACAAGACACTACGGACAATATTAACTCAATGCATACACAACTACCAATTGTTCTCGAAGACATTGCTTCTCATGTTGTGTATGTGAGGAGGAACAAACAGGCTGGAGTGTGAGTTGTTAGAAAATCGGAAGCGGAAGCATAAACATGGAATAAAGATAAAGAAAAGAAAGAACAGCAGGATTTTTACGTGGAACCCTACTCCGTGAGGAGCGGGATGAAACCACGGGAGAAGCCCTCAAAGGGACGGATACTTTATTCCTTTTTCTCAATGGATACAGGAGGTCTGGGGCTCCTTCTATAGCCTCTCCAGAGCCTCCAAGTCCCACCGTTGGACGATGTGGGACTAAACACTAGATGGGGTAAATGGATCTCCTCCAGGATCCATTTACCCTGTTACAACTCAATGGGCGCACAACCAAATACTCTAACACTCCCCCTCAAGCTGGAGCATGCAATGCTCAGCTTGGACAAATAGGCAGAAACTCAACTCAACGCTACAAGACACTACGGACAATATCAACCCAACGCGCACATTGCTGCAGTCGAGGACGTTGCTTCTCATGCCGTGCAGGTGAGGAGGACGAACAGGCTGGAGTGTGAGTCGACTGAAGACTCGGAATCTGACCATCGAGTCTGAAACTGCGCCTGAAGTCTCCTCGTCGGAGAACTGGGTCTCTCCCATCTGGCTCAGAGAATGGTGCACTGCTCTGGTGTACCTATGATACCACATGAAAACCCCTGCCCTCAAGGGAATGGTCCTCTGCTCTGGAGTCCCTATGGCTCACATGAAAACTCTGGCCGAACAACAACAAGAATGATGGGGACCTCGAACTGATGATGGCAACATATGCTCATCTGACAATGACCGCAAACTCGTGCGGGTCTGAAACTGGACTCGGAACCTTCTGACGTCGAGTCTGAACATACGATGTAGAGTCTGAACAATATCTGGCTGGTCTGGAAATTTGACATCTGAATCTACAACAGAACCTGTGACTCTACATATACTCCCCCTTTCTCCCATACTTGTCGAAAAACATGGACGTCGACCAAGTTGGGAGAAGACAACAATGATGGGGTAAACAAAACATCAAATAGCCGACTTCATCATATTGTTTTTCGGCTTTTTCAAACATCATCAATTTTTTTTTCAATTTTTTTTAACACAAGCCGTTCAACCTCCTTTTTTTACGGCTTTTCAATTTTTTTTTTGCAAAATATTTGCGTACGGATTTTTTTGAGATGTACGCGCCTTTTTTTTTGAAACAAATGCCTCCTTTTTTTTTAATGCTGGCTTTCCTTTTTTTTTAACTCATTGAGCCTCCCCCCCTTTTTTATAACCAGCTCCCATATATATTTTTTTAAGACAAAACATCCACTATAAGGCTCTCCAACAAATAATCCTTCTCTCTCTGTTTTTTAAAAAAAAAAAAAACCGGGCCCGCTTCCTTATGGTTCCATTGGAACCCTCTTCTCAAACGATAGCCGCCCCCTACGGGGCTTATTTAGGGTTACCCATGGGAACCCCTTTGAACGTAGGGCGCCGCCAATGGGTTTCCAGGCCTCGAGTGCTCGCACGAAGAAGAGATGCGCGAGAGAGCCGCCGCGCGATGGAGAGCCAGCACGTGGAGCGGCGCCGCCTCGCGGCTGGGTTGCAGGATCCTGGAGCTGCGATGGAGAAGACCTGTGCGCACATGGGAGAACTGGGTCTGCGCCTGGGGTGCACCACCGGGGCAGATCGGGGCAGATCGGCGCCTCCTGAATCGGCGCGAGTTGCAAGGTGCGCCGCCAGGGTTCTGGGTGCGCGAAGGCACCGTCTTGGAGATGGGAGACCTGTTCACGCGAGGAGAAGCGCTGCCTGGGCGCTTTGTGCGCAGGGGGGGCTGTGCGCAGGGGGGGTCTCGCCGATGATGCGCCATCTGAGAGCGGCCTTCGTGACCACGCGCGATGCGCGCTTGGAGGGATGCGCGAGCCAGGAGTTGGTGGCTGAAAACGGTCGGGCGCCTGGAGCATCGCAAGAGGAAGGAAGGCGTCATCGCCCGCCTGGAAGGGCACTGCTGCGGGGTCGGGGCGGCATCTCACCGAGGCGCGCCTGTGCGCGCGTAGGACTGCGCGCCTGTGCCTGGAGCAAGGGATGGAATGGTGGTGATTCCGCCACCTGATTGTGGGGCTCCGGCTGCGATTCCGGAGCATCAAGCTCCGCCTAGGTTTTCAGGAACTGATCGGGTAGCTCCGCCATCACGAGAACTGTCGAGCGGCGCTACCATTGGGAAGGAGGAACTCGCGGCCAGAACATATATTAGGGTTCCTAACATGAGTCAAATTGAATCTCCTCGTCGGAGAGCATGTGCTTTGTACTACGCCTATCAGAGTCATTGCAACTGAAAATGAGTCTCCACTCAGAGAATTCTGGCCCGCCACATCTTGTGGACAACTGCTCCATCTCTGAAAGGGCCAAACTGAAAAGGTCGTAGAGACATCCTCGTCGAAGTCCACGGTTGCGGGAAAATGGAGTCTGAAAAGTCTCCTTGTCGGAGAACTGGGTCACTCTCATACTAGCTCAGAGAATGGGATTTCTACTCTAGAGTCCCTATGAAACCACATGAAAACCCCATGCCACATGGCATAGGGAATGGAATATCTACTCTGGAGTCTCTATGGAACACATGAAAACTCTGAGACCAAAAAATAAAGATGGAGACAACGCAAACCATGATCGCAAACACATGCGAATCAAACTGAAGACTCAAAATCTGAACAGCCAGTCTGAAACTGAACTGTAGAATTCAACAATATGGATGGCCTCTGGACTGGAGAATCTGAATCTAAACCAGAATCAACAAAGCCGTAGAACTCTACACAATACTCCCCCTTTCTCGCATACCGATCAGAATAACAAACATCGACCAAGTTGGGAGCAGATAAGAAGATGGGGAGGAACAAACATGAATCACATAAGCCATCGAGTCAAATTCCGAAGTGGTACCTGGGAATTACTTAAATACCCAGGTTCTACGAAATGTTTTTTTTACTCAAAAACTACAGAGGTGTCGCATGTTGAACATGCGACACATGTAAAGTTTTTTTTACTCAAGAACTACATATATATCGCATCTTGAATATGCGATACACATAACGCATATTAAATATGCGATATTGCGGCTAAATAAGGCCGGCGCTTATCGGCCTTGCCATTTCCCCGCTCCTTCCAGCCCTTGCACCCGTGCCGCCCTCGACGCCCACTGCGCCACCCGCGTTTTTTTATCTCCTCTTCTCTCAAAAACGCCCATTTTGTTCACTCCTACCCCCGCGGAACACTCCTTTTCCGTGGTCTCATTGATTGGCACCGTCCTAGCCACCCCCGCGTCCCACTAGGGCTAAGCCGTTGTTGCGAACAATTGGACTTGGTAAAAATTTTTCTTGAGTTATTGTTTGTATCATATGCATATTATCTTCATTTCTTGAATGTATGACGTTTGCTTGTACGTTGTGTCACGTATTAGGTTAGAATGGAGCAGTTGTATTGTATGTGTCATTTGAGGGGTACACTCATGTGCGGATCGTCGACCAACGTAAGGGGGTTTGTGCTAATGCCTAATATGACATTCGATGAGATGTTGAACTTGGTTTACCGTAAGTTCAACCTGGATGCCGATAGTCAAAAAATCTGATTATTACATCGCATCCCTCGAGGCCCGGGGGAGGAACCATCATTTTCATCTATTGTCGATGATGATGATGTGCAGGCAGTTCTTGTGTATGCTCGGACCATTGGGAAATCAATGCCTACCGACATTTACGTTGAAGATGTATCTGTGAGCGAAGTCCCCACTGTTGTGACTAACAAGGGACCGTCTGTAGTCCCGAGCACACAACCAGCAGTTGTCCGTAGCACACAACCAAGAAATGTCCCAACCATGGAACCCTACTTTGAAACTGATGCGCATGTAACGCAGCCATGCACGGATCAGGATTTGGGCATGAGTGAGCCGTTGCTGCGAGAGGTTAACCATTGTTTGAATGATTTCATCCCTTGGGGGACCGATGATGACCTGGAAGAAGGTAGCGAAGATGTCGAAGATGATCTGATGGACGAGGAGATCCCAGCTGATTAACAAAGCACGCATACTATTACACCCCGTATACCCTTTTATGGGGTTAGAGGATCAAATACTCGTTCAACATATGAAGACGACATTCGACGGAAGTCTAGACTTGATGGTGTCGTTGACGAAATCCGCAAGGGTAGTGCGTTCAAATGTAGGGAGGATTTGGTTTACGCTGTGAAGAAGTTCCACATTTTTACATTATGACTTCATTGTCAAGGAATCCACCAGCTTCATATGGTCGGTTTTTTGTACGCAGAGATCGAATGGCTGCGATTGGTATTTACGAGGACATTTCAGAAAATTTGATGGACTGTGGGTGATCTCCAAGGTTGTTGGGGCACACACTTGTATAAACCCAACAGTTAATCAGGATCACCCTCAGTTGGACTACAAATTCATGTCCAGATCATTGCTAACTCTTGTTAGGGATGACCCTAATGTTCGTGTATCAAGTTGTAGAGCTCACATCCACGAGATGTACAACTACTGGGTTACAAAGAAAAGGGCCTGGGATGCTCGGAGGAAGGCCATCGGAATTGTATTTGGTGACTGGAAGAAGTCATACGCTGAAATGCCTTATCTATTGCATGCAATGAAGGATGCTATACCTGGGACTGAAATTGATATTGCATACAGCGACCATCCTGATCCTCGGAAACCGCTTTGCCGCAGATTTGAACGGTGCTTTTGGGCATTTAGGCCTTCAATTGAGGCATTCAAATATTGTCAGCCTCTGATTAGTATTGATGGGACACACCTGTATGGGAAGTACAAACAGAAATTGCTCATTGCTTGCGGGATTGACGGGGATAAACATATTGTTCCCCTTGCATTCGGAATTGTTGACGAGGAATCCGCTCCTTCATGGAAGTGGTTTCTATCGTTGGTGCGCATCAGGGTAATTGGCATGCGAGCTGGACCAATATGTATCATCTCTGATCGGAACGCTGGAATAAAAGCCGCTATGAAAGATGCTGACGTGGACTTATTAGAACCCTTTGCATATTGGCGGTTCTGTACAAGGCACGTCGCGAGCAACTTCAATAGCGTCTTTAAAAATGGCTCCATGAAAGCCCTGGTCCAAGCAGCTGCATTACAAGCGACAACTAAGAAGTTTGCTTACTTCATGAGGAAATTGCAAGAGTGGAATAATGCAGCAGGTAGATGGTTTTCGACTCATGATTGTCGTCGTGAGCAATGGACCTTGGCTTACGACGGTGGTTATAGGTTTGGTTAGATGACTACAAATCTTAGCGAAAGCTACAATATTGTTCTTAAATATGCCCGTTGCTTGCCAATCTCTGCGTTAATCGAGAAGACTTTTTATAATTGTGTGTCATACTTCATTCAACATGCTGAAGAAGCAAGCGCATCCATTGCTGCTGGTCGAAAATTCACACATTATGCATCCACAGAGTTGACCCGTTGGACTGCAGCTGCAAATGGGCACACAGTAACTTAGGTACAAGTACAGCCGGAAATATTATTCGAGGTATCTACCAGGGCTCGACGGACTTCTACTAGTATTCGCGAGCGCAAACAGTACACTGTAAATTTGCTCCAAAGGAAATGCACTTGTAATAAGTGGCAAATATGGGTGGAAAGATGGAGAGACGCTCGTGGAGACCGAAGGTGCGTGGAGGGAGTGGCGGGGCTCGCGAGGCTGCTGACAGGCGGGGAGGAGGAGTCATCAACGAGCAGGGGGTCGGGGAGGGTGCGTGGGAGGTCTCGCATGCTAAGCCGGGGAAGCGGTGCTTCCGTTGTGGCGCGCGAGGTCACATTGCCTCTGCGTGCCATGCACCACCGCGTTGCTTCCTCTGTGGCAAGGTGGGACATCGCATGTCTTCTTGCTGGTCTTCTGCGGCTGGTGGTCGCGACGGGAATCGCTTGGGCTCGCAGCGCACGGTGTCGCGTGGACGTGCGGTTGGTTCACATGGTGTCAGAGATTCTCGTTCCTTTGCGCAAGTCGTTGCTAAAGGTGGTGCAACCAAGGAGGAGCTGGGTGGTGCACCCAAGG
Organism: Ottelia alismoides; assembly: GCA_037367405.1. Lineage (NCBI taxonomy): Eukaryota > Viridiplantae > Streptophyta > Magnoliopsida > Alismatales > Hydrocharitaceae > Ottelia > Ottelia alismoides. The sequence goes on along the minus strand of JAZKJV010002181.1, from coordinate 54,848 downwards.
AGGAGCTGGGTGGTGGTCCTGCACCTGTCTGGGGGGATGAGCATGCATTCTGCTCCAGATTTGACGTGGGAAGTGGGTCGAAAGTTCCTTCCGGCTCGGAGGCACCTGTGCATAGGAGTTTGGAGGTTGATGCTGTGATGCGCGAGGAGTGGTTGTATGAGGAGCTCGGAGGCGGGGGTGTTGTTCGGCGGGAGCGTTTGCTTGAGGAGCAGGCCGTCGGGGTGGCAAGTCAGGGAGCGGGGGTGCATGGAGTTAGGGCTCTGGAGGTTTCGCTTGCTTCTCCAGCGGAGCACCTCGCTGCAGTGGGTGTCCTGCTCAGGCAGGGTGTTTCTTGGGATGCCATTCGTGCGACAACGTTGGGATTCCTGGGCGAAGACTTCGCCGGGGATTTCGTCATCCTGGACGCGTCTCGTTGCTGTGTTCGTGGGCTCTCCCCGGTGCAACGGGAGAACCTTCTTCGTCATTCTGGTGATAGGGATGTCAAGTGGCGGCGACTGCGGGTGGCGGATGGTGCGGCCTCCCGCTCTGAGGTATGTGTGGTGGAGGTTTGGGGAGTGTCATTCCTTTCCCGTACGGTGCATGCTCTGTCGAAGGTGGTCGGTCGCTGGGGGCAAGTCCTGGCAGTTCTGGACGATGGCCTTGCGCCAGGTGCCGACTGGACTTGTACGCGGATCCTTATTGAGTGCTCTCCACGGTTTATTGAGTCTATGGCTGGCAAGATGCTCTTCGAGAGGTTGTCTCTGGGTACATGGTCCTTCAAGGTCGACTTCCTTCTTTTGCCGTCGGCGCCGGCGCCGGATCCTTTACCGTCTTCCTCGGTCGTGCGCGGTGGTGGTTCGGTCTCTCGGCATGGGGTGGACGGTTGGGCTTCTCCTAGCCACGTGTCAACATTCAGGGATGTTTTCGAAGCGACGCCTGGGGAGCTACGGTTCGGGGGTATCGTCTGTGGCCGCTGGGGACGCGCGTGCGTGTCATGGCAGCAGAGATTTGGTGGCTTTGGACTTTTTCGAGGTCGATATGACCCCCTCAACTCCTTCCTTTCTGTCGGCGGACTCTTTGCATCCAGATTTCTCGAGGCACGTCTCAAGGCTACCATTGCTCCCTTCTCTCGGACCTGGTGCTATCTGTACTTGGGCCACTTCGCGGGTTGTGCCCGACCCGGGTGTGGTTTCGGAGCCCTTTCTATGGACAACCGAATATCCCTGTCCTCAGCCCATCAATTCGGTGGCCTTCAACCCGCTGGCCCTTCTGGAGGACATGTATTCTCCCTCCCTATTGCTGTCGGCTACCTCCTCATCTTCACAGGGCGACCCTCCTGCCTCTATGCCAGATGACGGTGGGGAGTCCTCTCCGCGGGGTTCACCGGCTGCTGGCGGGACTCCTGGGGACGCTTTGGATTTCTCCTCTGTAACATCCGGAGCTGTACAAACCCGAACCTGACCTGATTAGAGTCTGTATAACTCAATAAAGTTACTAATCGATGTTAAATAACATAAATCGATCAATTGATCGTGAATTAAAAGTCGTTCGGCTGAAATCGATCAAAAACCGATCGCATCGTAATGCGTGCCAGAAAAAGCCGCAACGCAAATTCGGAAACCACAAAACTAACCGAGACCACCCAAAAATCCGATTCAATAAAATAAGACCAACGAAATCGACCGTTCGTCGATCGGAGTTCGTTTGATATTTTAAAATTGTAAAATTTAATAACCAATCAAGACCGTATCCCGGAAATTTCGGAGATTTATCTTCGACCCAAAGTATATCAATATTATACTCATATTGATCGTCGTTCAAGGACGGTCAAAACGAGCTATTGTACACAAAAATCTGACACTCGAGGTGACTATACGGTCAACTTTGGTTTTCTAAATATAAGAGAGCCATTGTTTATAAAATAAAAAAGTGAAAATAAAAAAAAAAAAGAAATTTCCAGCAAAGCAGACAATAGTCTGCTGTCCATCTTCCCTTTCCACTTGGCTTGTTTCCTTTCCACTTGGACCCAAGTCTTCTTCCATTTGGCAATAAAAGGCAAATCTCCTCTCCTTATAAATATAACCCACATCCTCCCAACTCTCCCCCAAAATCCACCAAGAATGCTTCCCCTCCATGCTGGAGCTGTTGTCCAGCAGCTCTGGACCACTGTTACAGCCTTTTTATTTGGGCAGCTGCTGCTGCTCCCCACCATTATAGTTGATGCTCCTTCCTTGGAGCAAGATGTTGCTGTCCACCTCCTTGTTGCAGCAACTTGGAGCCACGGTTGTTGCCCATAGCTCCTCTTGGAGCTGCTACAACAGCCCCTGGATGATGCTCCCAACTACAGCTCCTTGTTGCAATTGAAGCCTCATGTTACTCTCCTATTCCGGTTTCCCTTCAAACTCCTCCATTGAGAAGAAGAAACCTATGTTGCACCCAGTTGTTGCTCAAATTCCAGCAATTGGAAGGCCCTGAAGTTGCTGCACCGAAGTTATTGGGGTTGTTCCTGACCATCAAGAAACTACACATTTCAGCCATAGCTATTGCTCTTGGAAAAGTTATTGCATGATTTGTTGCATGCAAGATCAAAGCCAAAAGAGGTACATCTTTACCCATCTCTTGCTGCAATCCATGTTCTTGAACAATTATTCCATCTTTTGACTTATATAAAGTTATAAACTAATACCCATGGATGGTTACAAATCAAGACAAGATTAAAGTTTCCATGTATTAATCCATATTGTTATACAATTTGTGACCTCTTCTTGCTGCCTTCTGTTCTTATTAAAAGTCAATTTCAAACCTATTATATTACCTTTGAAATTAGATGAAAAGATGAAATGTGATATGAATTTAATCAAAGTTTTGAATCAATTTATTCTAACAAAAGTTTAAAGATGTAAATAGGGGTTCATCTCTTTTGTAGGCTACCTCACCGCTTGAGTTTTGTTTATTTTTCGCCAGCAGACTTGGCGATGCTACATCCGAATCATCCATATATACATCTGAATCCTCTATGGCTATATCTAAATCAGTTACAGTTGAATCTGAAAAAGATACATTTGAGATTGGATTGAGTCACAATTGAGTTGGCTAAAGTTGAATTACAGTTGATTTGGTTTCCGTTGAACTAGTTACTTTTATGCCAATAATTCCTGGCAAAGAGAAAAGACCATATCATGAAAATCATCCTTATCAGACTATCTACTAGGCTTGAGAAAATTAACAAGAAAAGAATCGAAACCCCATATCCATCATATACCCTTACTATGATCAATCCACAAGATTCTTAAACATCATTATAAGCATTTAATAGAGATAATGATCATATCAGAGTCTCGTCAATCACATTTTCAAGACCACTCAAACTTATATTATAATTAATAGAAAGGCAACGACTCAAATATGGACCATATGATATTTATATATAAATGATTATGTGGGTAATTAGTGTAGGATGAGTAGACTGGGGTTTTACATACCAACAACTTGAAAGCCTGGTTCATTGCAAGTAGCTTTAAATTTTAACTATCAGGGCCAAATTTCTTGCTTTCTTTTGGAACCACTAAATTTCCTGTTATTTTAACTAATTAAGATTTACTCAACAATTGTTGATGTTCTTTTCTCCCTATTCCATGGATTGCAGGCAAAATACCTGCACCGTTGTATTAGGAGAGTTGAATGTCAGTTTCTGCAGTAGAACATATCAGGTATGTATGTTATAGTTTGTTCAAGATATTTATGCTTTTATTTCTCTTCTGATAAAATTGGGATACATGTATATAATGTAATTTCTGTTGTTACATATAAACTGATATGGAAATTTATGCAATATAATTGTGACATAATGTAGTTCGGTGGCTTATTAATAAAGTTGTGAATGTCATTCGTAAAAAAAAATTTCCTAAATTTCCAGTTCCCTAATGCGATTTCTAAAGAACATGATATTACGGATGATCTGTAAACGGGTTTCCCAGATCCGAGAAGGAGCGGGCCTCACAGTTTGGTATCAGAGCAGTGGTACCCCGCTACATACATTCGTAGTATTATATTTCTGATCACATTAAATCTTCGGATTGCGACAATCCACTGACTTGTCGCGAGTCTGAAGGGGAAATATGACATTCAAAATCAATGACCACAGATGTCACCGATTGCAACTTATTTTCATATATATCCCAAGAAGAGAAAAAGCATAATAGAAATATTCGCGAACATCAACTATTGTAATTAAGGTTATCGGTTCTTATATAGAACCATGGCGTCTAGTGCCGACCTTTCTATTTTTTTAATTGATTCTGGAACAATGAATGATCTTTGAACTTCTAACTTCATTTGGTAGAGGTGCAGATGCCCTAGATCATCCTTGTCACATTATGGGCCGTGGGGCTAGTTGATCATCATAAGACTAATAGTCTGATAGCTACCAATGTTGATTGGTGGAAATGAGACGATAGCAGACTGTCTGCTACTATAGCTCAATAAGTTTGACCTAACTTTAGGTATGAATTGAATGTCAGCTCATCATGCCTTGGGTAATTAATTCATGAAGACGACTGTCTTCAAGATTCCAGACTTACCCGAGTCTACCTATAATGGTACATTACATGACTCCAAAATGGAGTATATCTCAGTATTGAGAACTCAAAGACTTGTTGATCAGGGATGTGATTCATATCTAGCATTTGTCCGAGAGACGTCTGGTAGAGAGTCGATGGCTCAGGACATTACGATAGTGTCAAATTACCCTAATGTGTTCGCTAATGATTTGTCAGGTTACCACCTGATAAAAAGTTCGAGTTCGAAATTACATGACTACGAGATATACAACCAATCTCGATAACTCCGTACTGCATGACACCAACCGAGTTGAGAAAGGTAAAGGTGCAGCTACATGAGTTCCTTGACTTAAGTTTCGGAAGGTCGAGCACAACACCTTGGAGTGCTCCCGTTCTTTTATCAGAAAGAAGGATGGATCAATGACATTAAGCATTGATTTCATACAACTGAACAAGAAACGGTGAAGAACCATTATCCCCTGTCACACTTTGATGAATCGTTCAATCAGCTACATGGATCTTTGGTATTTTCAAAGATCGATCTCCGATCTGGCTACCATTAGCTGAGGATTCAAGAGTTGGATATTCGGAAGACAACATTCAAAAGCCTAAATAGTATGTTAAGCTGAACAAGTGTGAGTTATGATTATCCAAAACCTCATTCCTTGGACATGTCATTTATGGAGCAGGTATGCCAGTTGACCCTACGAACATTGAGGAAGTTATGTCTTGGGAATATTCCATGACAATCACTCGAATTCGAAGCTTCCCTGGACTAGCGGGTTATTACAGACGCTTCGTCAGTAGTTTTCCCGAGTCGTTCCTTTCCTGACACGATTAACACATAAGAGAGATCCTTCATTAAAGATAGTCATCTAAACAAACCTTCAGGACATTGAAAGAAAGATTGACGACTGTGCCTATCCTTGCGCTTCCTTCAGGCACCCAGGATTATGTCGTATATACATATGCTGCAAAAAAAGGTTTAGGAGCGGTTCTGATGCAACTGGGTCACATGATTGTTTATGCATTCACATCAATTGAGGTCGCATGAGCGGAATTACCCCCGTCCGTGACTTAGAATTGACAATAATTGGTTTGCTTTGAAAGATCCGACGCCACTATCTCTATAAGGTGAATTTCAAGATTTTCGTAGATCGCAAGAATTTGAAGAACGCTTTGTTCAGAAGGAGAAAAACATGAGACGATGTCTTACCATTCTGGTAAAGGAACATGGTGACAGATGCGCTTAGAAGGAAAGCTCATGCACATGCGACAAACTAGCTATACACGTGGGATGTACTCACAAGCTTTGACTAATTAACATCCATATGAGAGTGCATCTATATATACTGTCGTGCATCAACGATTCAACGGCCTTTAGAATTGCATATTAGAAGGCCAGAGATCAAGTCCTTGGATTTAAGACAAATACATGCGTGCTAACAAGGGCAAAAGTGATAATTATGTAAAGACTAAGTCTACTTTACGAAAGGATGGCTACATCGTTGTGTCCAACGATGAGCAATTGCCTAGAGATTCTGATGAGGCACGCAGCTCACAACTGTCTTCTCATCCTGGCAGTACGAAAATGTATCGTAATCTGCGCCAACATTCTGACGGGTCGGGATGAAGCGTGAAACAGCACATCATGTTAGTAGATGCTTGACCTGTCAGATGGTCAAGGTTGAGCATAGAAGACCGCCATAATTATAATAGTATCTCCCCATTCCCAAGTAAAAGTGGGAGAGTACGTTAATGAATTTTGTTACTAGACTACCGAGGACACCATGGTGACCACACTGCTTTTGGGTTGTTGAAAGATTGATCAAGTCAGCTCATTTCATACCTGTCAGCATAACCTACACTCCATCTAGGTTGGCTATATTGCATGTGCAGATCATTATCAGATTTCATAATATACCACGTGAGGTAGTGTCTGACATAGACTTGATGGCTTACATCTCACTATTGGCACTAATTCTTGTCAGCACTACAAACAGAGCTGAAGATTTTTCGCGTACCATCTACGGGTTGACAGACAAAGCAAACACATTATTCAGATACTAGGAATTACTTCGTCCACACATCCTTGGGTGAAAAGGATCTTGGAAGGACCACCTGCCATTGGTAGAACTCCCGCACAACAACAGTCATTATCCCAGTATTAGTTCGACATCATTTGAAGCCTTTACGGGCGGAGATATCTCATACCTCTCAGATAGCATGAGATATGCGAACATACTCTTTACTCTGTAGATCTCTTTGGGAAGGAACTATGAGGACTGTTGATCGATCTTGTAAGGGGAATGCTTCTGATAACTCAGAGCTGCTAGAAAAACTATGCAGACCGTCGGAAAAGAGAATTGAAGTTATAGGTAATCCAATCATCTTCTCTTAATCCATTCAAATATACTTATCAATATCCGACTTAATCTTTCATTCCGTTGGAAATTCCGGTAAACACAGGAATAAGATGGGTCGTTTCTTCATATACATCCCATGAAGGGAATACAGAGATTTGGTATTCATGGCGAATTGACACCACGATATGTTGGACAATTTGAAATTTTTACTCATATATGTAAGATGGTCTATCGAGTAACCCTTCCTCAATGCTTATTAACCATACATGATATCTTTCATATATCCAATCCACGGAAGTACGTACACGACCTCGACACATCATCATCCACGAAAACCTTGACGTCGAGTCCGACTTAACATACGAAGAGAGGTCTCTACATATACTCGAAAATGTTGTGAAGAAGATTCACATCAAAGAAATTTCCCTAGTGAAAGTGCCATTGCGCCAACATGGTGTCAAAGAGGTGACATGATTAACCGAAGCAGCACGCAGGCAAGATACCTGCAGCTCTTTTCAGGTAATTGTCAAAACAAGCCAATAAATTATGTATATTGAAAGAACATAGCTTGTTTTCCTTTTGAGGTTTTTATGGGTTCAAAACCCTTTGAAGGTTTTTATGGCCAGATGAGATCCAAACAAAACACAAAGTAACCTTGACTCGAGTCTCGAAGACGAGACTCCCTTTGAGGTTTTTATATTTGTAACATCCGGAGCTGCACAAACCCGAACCTGACCTGATTAGAGTCTGTATAACTCAATAAAGTTACTAATCGATGTTAAATAACATAAATCGATCAATTGATCGAGAATTAAAAGTCGTTCGGTCGAAATCGATCAAAACCGATCGCATCGTAATGCGTGCCCGAAAAAGCTGCAACACAAATTCGGAAACCGCGAAACTAACCAAGACCACCCAAAAATCCGATTCGATAAAATAAGACCAACGAAATCGACCGTTCGTCGATCGGAGTTCGTTTGATATTTAAAATTGTAAATTTTAATAACCAATCAAGACCGTATCCCGGAAATTTCGGAGATTTATCTTCGACCCAAAGTATATCAATATTATACTCATATTGATCGTCGTTCAAGGACGGTCAAAACGAGCTATTGTACACAAAAATCTGACACTCGAGGTGAACTATACGGTCAACTTTGGTTTTCTAAATATAAGAGAGCCATTGTTTATAAAATAAAAAAGTGAAAATAAAAAAAAAAAAAATTCCAGCAAAGCAGACAATAGTCTGCTGTCCATCTTCCCTTTCCACTTGGCTTGTTTCCTTCCACTTGGACCCAAGTCTTCTTCCATTTGGCAATAAAAGGCAAATCTCCTCTCCTTATAAATATAACCCACATCCTCCCAACTCTCCCCCAAAATCCACCAAGAATGCTTCCCCTCCATGCTGGAGCTGCTGTCCAGCAGCTCTGGACCACTGTTACAGCCTTTTTATTTGGGCAGCTGCTACTGCTCCCCACCATTATAGTTGATGCTCCTTCCTTGGAGCAAGATGTTGCTGTCCACCTCCTTGTTGCAGCAACTTGGAGCCACGGTTGTTGCCCATAGCTCCTCTTGGAGCTGCTACAACAGCCCCTGGATGATGCTCCCAACTACAGCTCCTTGTTGCAATTGAAGCCTCATGTTACTCTCCTATTCCGGTTTCCCTTCAAACTCCTCCATTGAGAAGAAGAAACCTATGTTGCACCAGTTGTTGCTCAAATTCCAGCAATTGGAAGGCCCTGAAGTTGCTGCACCGAAGTTATTGGGGTTGTTCCTGACCATCAAGAAACTACACATTTCCAGCCATAGCTATTGCTCTTGGAAAAGTTATTGCATGCAAGATCAAAGCCAAAAGAGGTACATCCTTACCCATCTCTTGTTGCAATCCATGTTCTTGAACAATTATTCCATCTTTTGACTTATATAAAGTTATAAACTAATACCCATGGATGGTTACAAATCAAGAGAAGATTAAAGTTTCCATGTATTAATCCATATTGTCATACAATTTGTGACCTCTTCTTGCTGCCTTCTGTTCTTATTAAAAGTCAATTTCAAACCTATTATATTACCTTTGAAATTAGATGAAAAGATGAAATGTGATATGAATTTAATCAAAGTTTTGAATCAATTATTCTAACATAAGTTTAAAGATGTAAAATAGGGGTTCATCTCTGAAAAAAAATTTCCATCCAACCAGGTTGACTTGTTGCCTATAAAATGAATAAATGAATACAGATCAAGATCAGGTTCTGGAATTAAATGCTCGATTTTTCAATGTCAGTCTCTATTCAGTGAATCACTGAATTCAAATGTCACTTATTGATTATAAATATACTCAATTGTTATATGAGTCAAGATTAAGTTCATAACAAGATGTAAGAATCGGGAGTTTCAATTAGGTTATAAAAAAAATCATTAATACATATAATGAGAAATTATCCTACTACAGATGATAGAAAAAAAATAAAGAGGGCAAAAAAAAAGATAGATGTCCCACCTTTCAAAAGGGTTAATCATGTAGCCCATACAAATATAATTACTACCTGAGTTTATTTCCACTTGTTCCTCAACCAAATGGGCTGGGAGTAAAGGGAACATTAAATCATGTTTAATCACACCATAATCCCTATAATAATGATGATCACAGTACGACCTTTTGAAACAACCAATAACTGGAGTAATATCATCATCAGATAGCCTCAATTATCATTATTGAGTGTACATCTGTAAACATGCACTAATAAGATGTAGCATATATATAACTCAGTTTTGTTTCAAACAAACAATACAACTATTTGTTCAAATATATATATATATATATGGTTTTGTAGTTATTACCATACCCCTATCTCTTTGTTTATCAATTTGATTATTATTTTAGGTTAGAAGATAAACCTTGCAAGAGAGTTAGACGTAGAGGCTACTTGGTAAGTAGACCAAATATAAATTGAACTTAAGTCTAGATCCAATAAACAACTTTTAATCTCATGATTTGAAAAAATGAGATCATCAGGGTGGTTTTCATACAAGCGACTTATAAAATCTAGATCAATAAGAAGGCCGCCAAACTTTGAGATAACTTATGAACAATGACTGAAATTTTCGTGATCAATCATTTAAGTATGAATCACAATTATGGATCATTATTCCATAAGATTGTCGACATGCCTAGATCTGTAAAGTTAATCACAACAGAGAATGAGAAAAAATGAGAAATCAACTCAGTGATAATGATTCAGAGATGACTGATAAATAATGAGTGCCAGTCATGGTGACCTTTACGCCTGACTGTGCGAGGGTGCGGTGACCCTCAGCTGGGCGGAAGATTAGGAAGCCCAGTTAGGGTAGCGGCCGCTTAATGCGCGGGTCTAGGATCCCGGTCTTTTCTCGGGTTTCTCGCGAGCGCTCGCAGTTTTTACGCCTCTCTGGGATCCACAGGGTTTTCTTTTAAAGACCAGTTCCGCTGACCCTTGTTCTTTAGGGTACCTAGGCTGGAGGACCCTTGGTTTTAGTTTTTCGAGCTCGTTAGCCGTACCGGTCGGGCCGGTTTTTCTTTTAGAGCGACTTTTCTAGAGAGTCTCTCTCACCCGTCTCAGTGGCGTAGTTTTGGAGTAGACATATCCCTCTATTGGACCGCTCTTCCAATTAGAGGGCGAGACGGAAGAGCCTCTTTTGTAGGCTACCTCACCGCTTGAGTTTTGTTTATTTTTCGCCAGCAGACTTGGCGATGCTCAAGGTTCAGGAAAGCGGTATGCGTATGCGTTCGGACAGGTCACTGAATAGCGCTTAAGCGGTATGCGGGGGCATATGCGGGGTATATGCGGTTCTACGCGGTTCCTAATTTTTTATTTAAAAATAAATAAATATATACAAAAGTGACTACATACAGAACTAAATTTATGTATAATTGTGGTCCAGCAGAAGATCTAAGAAAAATAACTTTCATAGAGTTCAAAACAATCTCTATCAATCAAATATCAATACTTCAATAGAACGGTTAGCACACAAAATAATTGACAACAATCAACAAAATAAAAAAAGTTAGCGCAAAAAATGCCTCTATTGTTGAATATAATGTCATTTATCTATGTCGTTGTATTTATAATTGATCCTTCATCAAAAGTACCGAACTTTACATATTACATTCATAATAACTATTAGTTGACTAAATTAGTTTCGTAAATTATTAGTATATTATTCTTTTTCTTCCTTGCGTGTTTACTCCAATCTCGCAGTACAACTACTTTGACGATGGATATAAATAGTCATGGAATGCTTGGTTGGCATACATGCATAAGCAAGGAAAACATGGCACAAATAACACAACAAAACAGGGCACAAATTAAAAAAAATAAAAAAAAAATAAATGTATATGCGGCCGCACAGACCGCATATGCGGCCGCATAGCCCGCATATGCGGCCCGCATAAGCGCACAGGGCGCATAATGCGGCGCTTCAAGAAAGCGGTGCGCTGAGGGCACCGCATACGCATATGCGGCCGCATATGCGGCCGCACGGGCGCTTTCGTGAACACTGGCGATGCTACATCCGAATCATCCATATATACATCTGAATCCTCTATGGCTATATCTGAATCAGTTACAGTTGAATCTGGAAAAGATACATTTGAGATTGGATTGAGTCACAATTGAGTTGGCTAAAGTTGAATTACAGTTGAGTTGATTTCCGTTGAACTAGTTACTTTTATGCCAATAATTCCTGGCAAAGAGAAAAGACCATATCATGAAAATCATCCTTATCAGACTATCTACTAGGCTTGAGAAAATTAACAAGAAAAGAATCAAAACCCCATATCCATCATAATCCTTACTATGATCAATCCACAAGATTCTTAAACATCATTATAAGCATTTAATAGAGATAATGATCATATCAGAGTCTCATCAATCACATTTTCAAGACCACTCAAACTTATATTATAATTAATAGAAAGGCAATGACTCAAATATGGACCATATGATATTATATATAAATGATTATGTGGGTAATTAGTGTAGGATGAGTAGACTGGGGTTTTACATACCAACAACTTGAAAGCCTGTTTCATTGCAAGTAGCTTTAAATTTTAACTATCAGGGCCAAATTTCTTGCTTTCTTTTTGGAACCACTAAATTTCCTGTTATTTTAACTAATTAAGATTTACTCAACAATTGTTGATGTTCTTTTCTCCCTATTCCATGGATTGCAGGCAAAATACCTGCACCGTTGTATTAGGAGAGTTGAATGTCAGTTTCTGCAGTAAAACATATCAGGTATGTATGTTATAGTTTGTTCAAGATATTTATGCTTTTATTTCTCTTCTGATAAAAATGTGATACATGTATATAATGCAATTTCTGTTGTTACATATAAACTGATATGGAAATTTATGCAATATAATTGTGACATACTGTAGTTCTGTGGCTTACTAATAAAGTTGTAAATGTCATTCGTAAAAAAAAATTCCTAAATTTCCAGTTCCCTAATGCGATTTCTAGAGAACATGATATTACGGATGATGTGTAAACGGGTTTCCCAGATCCGAGAAGGAGCGGGCCTCACATCCTCCTCCGGTGGCGCTCCTGTTCATTTGCATGAGGCGAATTCGCCCCCCTCCGTTTTGGCCGAAGCTACAGTCGAAGACGGCCTTCTCGCCTTGGAGATTCTTTCAGTTCTTCTTCTCTGTTGCTGCGCGAGGTCGTGGCGGAGGCAGCAGGTCTAACCCCAATGGGGGCGATCGCTTGCTGGTTAATGATGACTTCCTGCTGGAACGTGGTGATATGGGACCCCCTGTTGTTGTTAATGAAGATTTTGTCATGGAATGTGCGTGGTCTTGGAGACCTTCATCGTAGGCGTGCATTGGGTGCGCGACTCTTGGAATGGGATTGCGACATTTGCTTTTATTCAAGAAACAAGCTGTCGGCGATGGATGTCAATCTGTGGAGGTCATTCGGTGCTGGGAATATGGATGTATTTCGCTCGGTGGATGCGATTGGCGCGGGCGGCGGAATCATTGTGCTTGGCGCTCCTCATGTTTCTCCTTCTCATCTATGCGGGCTGGGCGGCACTCCCTCTCTGTGGTTCTGACCTTGTCTGATTCCAATGCTTGCGTCGCTTTTACTTGTGTTTACACGCCTACTTCTCATATCGCTCGCCGGGAACTTTGGGAGGATTTGCGGGACGACGCTCTTGCTTTTGGGGACATGCCTTGGCTTTTGGGAGGTGACTTCAATGTCACACTGCTCTCGCACGACCGCCCTCGTGGACGCGGGGGTCAGGATACAGGTTCTGGTGATTTTTATGGAGCTCATTCGTGACCTGGCTTTGGAGGGGCTCGTGCCCAATTGATATCTCGTACACTTGGAGGAATAATACATCCAGATCGCGGATCGATAGATTCTTGGCGAATATTCGCCTGATGGAGGTCTTCCCTTTATGCGCGGTGAGCTCTCGACCGCGGTCTTTCTCTGACCACAGCCCCATTATTTGGGATTCGGGGATAATCATCGTCCTCGAGGCCTCTTCCGATATGAGAGGTGTTGGCTTCTCGAGCCGGGTTTCAGGGACCTCGTGCGCAATCACTGGGGCCTGCAGACCACCTATGCGGGTAGTGCTGCCCGACGCTTCGATCATAAACTCTCTTCGCTCAGAAGGATGTTGGCTTCTTTTAAATGTGAATCTCGTCAGGCACGTATTGTCGCTCGCAAGGAGGCGGACGAAGTGATTCTGAGGTTGGATCTCCTTGAGAACGAGAGGGATTTGCTCCGGATGAGCTGGTCGCGCATGCTGCGGCTGCTGAACAGGCAAGGGTGGAGGACCGGAAGAAGTCGATCGAGTGGCGTCAGCGTTCGCGGGTGCGGTGGCTCAAGGAGGGGATGCGAACACTGCTTTTTCCACAGGATTGCGAGCGGCAGACGGCGGGCCAATTCTATTTCTTCTATTACTGGTCAATGGTGCTCTCATCCAGGGGAGAAGGAGATGGGGGTGGCTGTGGGGAATTATTTTAGGGGCGCGTTTGGGACCCCTGCTCCGTGGAAGTGGAGATGGTCGGGGCGTGGGGCCTCCACTCTTTCAACACCTGAGGCGGAGGCTCTTATCCGCCCACTTTCTATGGAGGATCTCAAGGGGGCTGTCTGGGATCTCAATTCCGATGCTGCTCCGGGACCCGATGGCTTCCCCGTGTCTTTTTACAGGGATTTCTGGGACGTCGTCGCTATGGATGTTTTGGACGTCGCGCGGGATTTCTGTGAGGGTAACCGTGGCTTTGATAAACTCAACAGGGCTCTTATTGTTCTTATTCCTAAGTCTCCGTCGGCCATTCGAATTGAGGATTTTCGGCCGATTCCCATATCGAATGCCATTTACTTAATCATTGCTAAGGCTCTGGCCAGGCGGCTCGCTCCCCTCCTCGACTCGCTCATATCGCCTTCACAGGCCACTTTTGTTCGCGGGAGGCAAATCAGTGATTGCTATGTGGTGGTGTCGGAGATTATTGAGGCGTGGCGCAAAAATGATACGAAGGGGATCTTATGGAAGATTGACTTTGCAAAGGCTTACGATACACTCGATTGGCGGTTTCTGTGGACGGTACTTAAGAGGAGGGGGTTCCCTTCGATTTGGATTTCCTGGGTGCGGCGATGTGTGACCACAGCTTCCCTTTCTGCTCTTCTCAATGGCCGCACGGCTGGGGGCTCATTCCAACCTCGGAGGGGGGTGCGACAGGGGTGTCCCCTTGCTCCCCTACTATTTGTTTTGGCGGTTGACGTCTTGCCGCGCATGATTGATGGTGTGGTCGCGGTCGGGCTTACTCGCGGGTGCTCCTTTGGCCCCTACCATGTCCCAGTTATTCAGTTTGCTGATGACACAATATGCTTCATCGAGGGTGGTACCTCCAACGTCTCGAATATGGCTATTACACTTCAATTATTCACCGAGCTATCGGGTCTCCAAATTAACGGGATTAAGTCCAAGGACGTTCCTTTCTTTATATCTCCAGCGGAGGTGGGGATTACGCGCGACTGTTGGGCTCTCCTCCTGGCGATCTCCCTTTTGATTATCTGGGTCTGCCGTTGACGGTGGGCCGCGCTCGCATTCGTGATTGGCGGGCGGTTGTGGAGAAGATGGAGGCTCGGTTGGCCAGGTGGCGTGCGGCTCTTCTGTCCCGGGGCGGTCGGTTAGTTTTACTCAAATCCGTTCTATCTTCCATCCCAATTTACTTTTTCTCTGTGCGTGGAATGTCGAAGGGGATCCGATCAAGGTTGGAGAAATGTTTGCGGGGATTCCTTTGGGGGAAGAAGGGGGGTGGGGGAAGGGGGTGCATCTAGTGGGGTGGGATGAGGTTACGTGGCCTAAGCGGGAGGGGGATTTGGGCGTGAGGCGGATGGAGGTGGTGAACGATGCCCTCTTGCTCAAATGGGCGGCTAGGGTTTGGGGTCGAGAGGAGAATTTCATGTTAAATTGCTTGAGGGAGGCGGCGGGGGTTGACATCGGTTCTGCTTCTCGGGGGAGTCTTCAGGGCCGGTTTTCATCTTTTTTGGCGTGGGGTGGTTGACGCCCTTAATCGTAACAGATTATTATTTACTCCCAAACTCGGTGATGGGAATTCGTTTCGCTTCTGGGCGGATGATTGGACTGGGAGGGGTGCCCTACGGGACTTATACCCTCGGTTGTTCGCGCTGGTCATTGACAAAGACGCCACCGTGGCTTTTTGCTGGGGCGGTGGCTCTTGGTGCCCTTCTATTACAGATAATTTATCGGACCAGCGTTTGGAGGACTTCAGGCGCATGTAACACATTCTTGAGCTGCATAGAAGATGTCAGTCTAATCTCCCCCTGACCAGTAATTGGGGAATGTGTACCAGTGGCAATGATCATTGTTCGGCCTGGAGGAATCTGAGAATATCCTGTAAGTAAACTCTGATTGCCACATAGATGATGTGTAGCGCCCGAGTCCATAATCCAAGGTAATGTATTTGATCTACTACTGGTAAATGCAAGTATGCTACCTGATACACTGGTAGACGCAGAGGCAGATGCAGCAGCATCAGATTGACTCTCAGTAGTGGGCACTGGGCCAGATGGGGGAATAATGCCCCTTAGACGAGCAACTAGATCATCGAACCGTTGATCCAAAGTGGCAGCAGATGGAGGCTCTATATGCTCAACGACTCGTGCAGATGCAGGAAATCCATGCTTAGAGTAGCGTGTGTCTTCATTGTGTCTGACGCGATGGCAGTAGGTACATGTTGGCCGAGTGCGGCCTCCTCTGCCATGAGGTCCACGTCCACGGGTCTGATGATGAAATTCATGGCCCCTGTTGGCGGCCATGGCTGAAGCATTCTGATTCGTGGCAGTAGAAGGGACGGTGATGCGGCTCAGTCTATGAAAGGCTTCCTCCATTGGAGGAATAGTAGAATCGGCCAAGATCTGGGATCGTGCCGCCTCATACTCGGGATCAAGTGCAGCAAGGAAAACGCCAACCATAGTTGCATTCCGGTAGGTCTTCTGTTGCTCTGGCGTGGCTGTAAGGGGCATGAAGCTGTATAGCTTCTCGAACATCCCTCGCAGGGATGTGTAGAGTGAATGTAGAGGGTGACCATTCTGCTTTATAGTGAATATATCATGCTGAAGTTGCAGAATTTTTGTCTCATTCTTCGCTTGAGAGTATGTGGCCGCCAGAATATCCCACATGTCTTTGGCCATGGGCTGATGTAGAATATCGTTGGCAATCTCGATTGCCAAAGTTCCGGACAACCAGACTTTGACGTACGGATCATCTGCCTCCCATGAGGCATTGGCTCCAGTCTTCTCAGCAGGCTCTACTTCGGTAAGAATGTGCTTCTTACCAGTTGACTTCATCATACTCATGAACGGCATCGCCCACAGTTCATAGTTTGTACCGTCCATCTTCACGATAGGTGCTGGACCACGAAAGGCGCTTATAGATGGAATATCCGCCTTGCTTTCTGACATACTGGAAACAGAAGACTGGAGCGATAGACTGATGAGAAGATCGTCTACACGGACATAGATGGGTTTAGTTGCATGTGTAGACTTCAAGCAACCAAACCCATTTAGTTGGCGGTGTACGCTCTAGAGATGTGATTCAAGGGCATACGAACAGGGCACTAAGGTGCCCGCTGGAGGTGACGAAGGTGCGCGCTGAGAAGCGCTGGATGGCTGGGCGCTAGCGCTGGATGGATGGGGCCACGCATAAGGACCGCTAGGCGCTAAGGCGCGGTAGCGCTAGCGTTGTGGTGCACAGGCACAAATGCACAGGCACGCAGGCGTGAGGGCGCGGGTGCACAGGCACGGGCGCACAGGCGAAGGGGCTCGCAGGCGCAGGCGGAGGAGCTCGCAGCCGAGGGTGCGCAGGCGCGGAGGCGCAAGGAGCGCGGGTATGCACCGACGGCAGCGAGGAGAGAGAGAGAGAGAGGAGGCACGCGGGTGGGGGGTAGGGATAGGGTTAGGATTTTGAGAACTCCGGTCTAGGACCGTCGCTCTGATACCATGTTGGGAAAAATAGAAGAGCTGTTTATTCCATCAGCCCTAGGCTCTCTTATATAGGAGAGTAGCCTATGGGTAAATTACATAAAGCATACGGCTGAAAATAAAAATAGCAGAGAGATACAACGGAAACTAATATATATGTTTACATGTTGGGGAGTCACTTGTCTCATAGAAGAGTAAGAAGCAAACATTAGTTGTGAGATCCAGTACTGAATCAGAGTATAGAGCTACGGCCCAAGCGTGTGCAGAAGTGATGTGGGTTCATGCAGTTCTGACAGATCTACATATAGATGTTCCTCTTCCCATGTCACTAAAATGTGACAATCAGGCTGCATTATTCATCGCAAATAACCCTGCATTTCACGAGAGGACAAAGCACATCGAGGTTGATTGCCATTATATCCGTGATATGATCCAGAAATGCTTTATTTCTACAATCCATGTCAGCTCAGGAGACCAAACGGCACACATTCTTACCAAAGCTTTACTTCGGGGTCCTTTCCAGAAGTGCTTATCCAAGATGAGCATGATAGATATCTATGCTCCATCTTGAGGGGGAGTGTAGAAGTTTATGTTATGTTCTTGTATCTTTTATCTATTGTTCTTTTCAATTGTCTACCGTATGTAATTTGCCCATAGGCCTCTCCCTATATAAGAGAGTCTAGGGCTCAAGGAATAAACACAACTCTTATTTTTCCCAACAGGTACCGAAGAGCCATTGTTTTTTTTTTGAAGTCTTAAAAGGGCAAAACACTCAGCGGTGTCCGCCTCACGCATATATTAATAGAAAAAAAGAAAAAGAAAAAACATTACAAGGTACCAACCGTGGTACTAAAAAGGACCCCGCAACAATGACCAATCCTCAACTAAACGGGTACAGTGAATCAGCACATTCTCCTTGTAAAAACGTTGCCCTGAGAAGATAGCATCATTCCGTCCCAACCAAATCGCCCAAGCCTTCGCCAAGGGCCGGAGCAAATCCCTACGACCCCTGGCCTTGTCTGTATCTTCGCCAAGGGCCGAAGAGCCATTGTATCTCGTCCTCGTCCACGTCCCAAGTTACATCCACGGCCAAAATCATATCCACGATCACAACCAAAGTCACAACATCGGCCTCCTCGGGAGCTCTATCGTCCTCCTTTCCCAGATGATGCCAAGTGAACAGACTTCTCTACGAATGGTAAAGTAAAAGGTCGTCCAGTATATGCCTCCAGTTCTTGGAGATGATCAAATATGATCTTGATTAATGGCAGAGTGTCAGACATCAGAAAGTACTCCTTTACTACTTGATACCTAGGATGTAGTCCAGCGAGAAAGTGATGCACCTACCAGTCCGATAGCTCCTGCACATGTTTGGTAGAACATGCATGCTGAAAGATTGCAAGCTCCTCATACATGCTAGTAAGATGTATGTAGTACTTGACGAGATAAAGTCGCCCTGAGATGCTGACCAGATCCACATGTAGATGTCGGAAAGCCGCGACTTGGCCATCATCTGGGAGTGGGCATGTTCAAGATTGTCCTTCATCTCCTTCATCATGTCCCTGTAGAGCAGATTCATCAGTATGTGTGGCTCGACACTGTTGGTTATCCAAGTGATGACTGGTAGTTATCTCCTAAACATGTGTCATAATCCGTGTCCGTCTCTTCTAATAGATCTTTTCTCAGAATGTAGATTTCCCGTTGATCACCGATGAATATCTTAAAAGAACGACTATAGCAGGAACGTTTATGTGCCCTTAAGTTTGATAGAAGTTTCTTGTACTATCACAGACGATATAGTGTGCAGCTAATCAACCCATGGACCCCTCTCGTTTTAGGGACCAACATGTTCGGCAATATCTCTTGATGCATTTGACCATAACTTGCTTTGTAGCCAAAGGATCATCATTAAAGATCAGTGATCATCCAAGGTACATAGCATTAGTTGATGTCTTAAAGATGCATTTTGCTACACCTTTTAGGATATATAAGGATACATACAACATTCAAAGAGAACTACTTATGTTGCCAGAGCTCTTCCAATGGTTATTTTCTTTGGGTAAATTGGTTAGAATGGAATGACGTGATTGGCAAATATCTGCAACCTTATGTTGATGATATTCTCAACTAGCACATAGCTCGATCAAGAGGGGAAGTTTTATATGCAGAAAGTATGATTTATTTATAAATAAAATTATGGTGCTGTTTAACAACCCTTAAGTAGTCACCTCTTTTTGTTGTCCGAAATAAAAAGACTGTCTATATCAAGGTTTGCTAAAAAAGAGTTATTACGGCAATAATAAAAAAGATGGATCTCCACGTAAGAAGATAAAAAGGAAAAAAATATGCATTTAATAACAATAAAACAAAGAAAACGTTATCATCTCGCCGTGGCATTTATATAAAAAACTAAATAACATTTAAAGAGAACCTTTATAATGGTCAATCTATTCTTCCAATAGATTTCTGATCCTTCATATGAAATTGGAAACAAGGTGTGCACGATCAGAATGAGGAGAGTTACCACCTGCCATTCAAAGAACTGAGTGATTGCCAAAAAAATTTATTGCAACTTAAATAAGATTATAGAAGTCAGAACGTCATGCTAAAGTTACGCATTACCATTAGAACGACTCAAAAATTATTATATTCAAGTTGTATCACTATGCATCATAATTGTATATAATGAAAACCCTGCCCCCTCTTTATATAGGAAGAAGGGGCAAAAACATACTACAAGGACCCAAAGATAAAAAAAACAAATAAGAAGTACAAAGGAGAGGTAAACAAAAAAAACTCCTCTTTGCTATCTCAACTCTTCCCCTCAAGCATAATGACCAAATAGGATCCCTACAACAACAACAACAAAGCCTTTTCCCACAATTAAGTAGGGTCGGCTACATGGATTCTTCGCCTCCATTCAGATCTATCTTAAGTCAATCTCGGATTTATATCCAAAAAACTAAGATCCCTTCGTATAGTCTCTTTCCAACACTTCTTGGGCCGTCCTCGCCCTCTCTTAGCCGGCTCAACATCCCAACACTCGCATCTCCTAACTGGTGCATCAGTTGACCTTCTTTGCAAATGACCAAACCATCTAAAGCCTCTCCAAATAGGATCCCTGTTAGATAAAAAATGATAAAGCCTTCTCCCACTTTAAGTAGGGTCGGGTACATGAATTCTTGCTTAAATCCATGTCGAAAGATCTAACTATTTTTTACGTTGGTTGTCGGCTACCTAACGAAACCCCCACAATAGGGGATTTGAACTTTGGTCTTTCGGGTGGTAAGCGCATTGCACTACCACCAGACCATTGAAGTGGATACTTGAAATAGGATCCCTGTTAGATACTTGGTAAAATACCAGTAGTATGATTATTATATGATATTGAAGAATGAGGTACGCCACCAATTTTCTTTCTAGAGAGAGAACGAGGGAGAGATGGGTATAGATGTAGAGGGCTCCCGACTATGAGGTTTTTCGTGTGATGATCTTCCCCTCCATGTAGGAGTTGAATACATAGGCATGGTTTCGCCTCCCGTCATCCGCATTAGTTTTCCACGCCTCTGGTTATTGGGGCTTTGCACAACCGCCTTACTCAACCGCCTCGAGCAACCGCTTCGCAGAGGTTTTGGCCATCCGATCATTCCGCAAGAATCATTCCAAGGGATATGTGGACACCAGACAAGGCCCTCCTGAATTAGGTCACTAGTGTAGTATTAATTGATTTCCCCACGTTCATCCATTAGTGAAAAATAAGGTTATTGGCAATGGAAATTGGTGGAGTATGCATCACTTATGTGGTAAATGGATAAATGGATCCCTCCAGATCCTTTTACAGCATCCAGTATTTAGTCCCACATCTATGAGTGGTGGGACTTGGAGGGTTTGTAGAGGTTATATAAGAAGCCCCAGACCTCCCGTATCATATGAGAAAGTTGAATGCGGCAATCGGTCCTTTACGGTGTTCTCTTGTTGTTTCATCATGCTCCTTAGGGAGTAGGGTTTCACGTAAAAATCACGGTCTTCTTTAATGTTTATTCTATTATCTCTGATTATGCTTTCGCATTCGTAGTATCTAAAATGGTATCAGAGCGGGTTTGATTCTCGAGGATTCAGTTTAATGATTTATTCGAGATTCGATTGTCAGCTGATCTTGAAGATGATTATTATTGTTTGTTCAAGTTCTGTCCAAGTTCGAGGGTTTATATTGAAACCCTAATATCTGTCCAGAAGCAAGCATCTACAGAAAGCATTCTCTTGCGAGCAATGCCACCATCTCCATGAAGCAACAGGGCGGCAGCGGCGAGACCCAGATTCCTTTAGCGGTGTGAGCATTTCCAAGCGCGTCCCCAAGCATGCACCCAGGCAGCAGCGACATCGGCACCCAGTACCCAAGCACGCCTCCATCACGTAGCCTCTCTCTAGGCACAAGAAGAAGAACAGGTCTCCACATTCTCTGCTCCCTCTTGGCGGCGAAATCCAGGCAATATCTTCAGCGCCACCGTGGCGGAGGCATCAACGACAAAAGCTCCTCTCCAAGCCATAATATCAAAAAAATATAAAAAAAGGGATGAAGAGGATGTGGTGCCTCCCAGTTCTCAAGGTGCCAGCCTCCAGATCTCAAGGCGGTAGAAACCTTTCAAGCAGAGTCACCGATAGCTGAATCTCCTCATCGACTACTGAAGGGCACGTCGAATATCCCAGGGCAATGCCATCTTCGAACGAGGTGGAGCCCCACGCTCCAGGTAGCTGCGACGCGGCTCAAAAGCACTTCCCTTCCCATCGGCGGTGGTTGTTCCAACCGCATCAGGCGGCACCACCTCGGCCTCGCCCTCCAACTTCCACACGGTAGCGGTGCCGCACGCAACTCCAAGGCGGCGATTTACAACGCCCCACCCCCCTTTTTCTCCCATCTCACGCTGGCGGTGATCGAGAACATCAGGGGACGATGCAAGACAGAAGTCCCAATAGAGGGAGGCTTCTTGGTGAGAAGAGTTCCCACGAAGGGAACCGTAAATAGCAGTTGTGTCATTTTTTGTAATATCTGGATCCGAATAAACTGAACCCAACCCAATTAAGGGTCTACATGACCAATTAATATTCAATTAATATTGAATAAACTTAGGTCAATCCACATATCACAGATCAAAATTCGTTCAGACGAAATCGACCAAAAGTCGATCTCATCGTAATGCATGCCATCTGTAAAAGCAGCAATGAAAAACCCGAACCGCAAAATAAATCAAGACCACTAGAAAATTTAATTCGATAAAATAAGACCAATGAAATTGATCGTTCGTCGATCGGAGGTCGTTTGGTATTTTAAATTACAAAATTTAATCACAAACCCAACGGTATCTCGAGAATTTCGGGTATTCATACCCGATCAAAAGTATATAAATGTTATACTCATTTTGAGCGTCATTAAGACATGACCAAAACGAGCTACTGTACATCAGAATCTGAGACTCGAGGTGCGAATGCGGACGACTTCAATATTCTAGAGAAGAGAGAGTTAAAGGTTTTAAATATATATATATATATGTGCAAATTTTTCCAGCACAACAGCCAACTGTACATCAGAATCTGAGACTCGAGGTGCGAATGCGGATGACTTCAGTATTCTAGAGAAGAGAGAGTGAAAGGTTTTAAATATATATATATATATATATGCAAATTTTTCCAGCACAACAGCCAACAATTTGGCTCTACATTTCTCCTTCCATTTGGCTTTCAATGTTTCTCCGCTTGGCTTTTCAACTTCTCCACTTGGCAACCAAAGCCCACATCCCTTCCCTTATTTATACCAACCCCCCCCCTTATTCTATCCAATTCCTCTTCAAATTCCACCAAAGGAGCCCCCCAAATACTCAATTTCCATCAACCAAGTTGTTTTCCAGCAACTATAGAGCAACTACAGGAGCAGCTCCAAGTGCTGGAGAGCTCCCCCTTGTTGCTCCATGCAACCCCAGCTGGAGGTGCTCTCCTCTTCCATGAAAGTTGCTGCTAGAGCCTCAATTTAAGCCCCATTTGCTCCTTTATGTTGCTGTCCAGCAGCTATTTTAGCTGTTGTTACATGCTAAATCAAGCCCCACTTATCATCCAAACTTATAGGATAAAAGGTACAATCTTTTTTTTTGAAGTCCTGAAATAGGGGGAGACACTCGTTGGTGTTCTCCCCATCTTTTATTCAGAATGTGATAGCAAAGAGAATAAAAAAATACAGAAAGTATGGCCGACAGAGCGACCAACTACACCATCCAATCTTCCACCAAACACTTGGCATGTATCTCCACATTTTCCTTATAAAAGCGCTGTCCCGAGAACAGCAGGGCATTCCTCCCCAGCCAGATAGCCCAGAGGACGGCCAGGGGAAGATCAATTCCCTCCTAGATCTAGTCCTATTCGCCACCAGCGAGCCGCAAAACGTCTCGAGACCCTCAACGCAACACCAGGCCAAACCCGACCCTTGCCAAATCTGAAGCACCCTTGGGCAATTGAAGAACAGATGCTCGATGGACTCAACCGCCTCCTCGCAGAGTAGGCACTTAATGGAGGTGGAACCCAGAAGCCTGGTACATTGGTCCCTCGTCAATAGCCTTTGTCTCCGAAGCAGCCATAAGAAGAAACCAATTCGCTCCAGAAGCTTGAGAGCCCAGAAGAACGCACAATCGCGGATCAAAATCTCCGACCGGGAAGATGGCGGTCTGCAAATAGCCCCAAAGGCCTTTTTGACCATAAACTGACATGCACGCCAACCCCAGTGGTCTCTTCCCTCCGAAGGACGCCCCACCTCCTTGATCGCATCCAGCATGCCCAAAAAATCCTCCAATCGTTGGTCGGAAAAATTAGCGGAGAAAGTCGGGCACCAGTTTCCATCTGACCAACACGCTGCAACCGTCATCACTTTGTCATCCACAAGAGCAAATAACCGTGGGAACCGCGAGCACAGTGCCCCCCCCCCCCCCCGTCCAAAAAGCGAAAGATTCGCCCCAGCAAGGATCGGTCTGAACAAAGGTAAATTCTTGGAGAAGACCTCCACGACCCCCCTCCAAAAAGGAGTCGGAGAGTCCATTTGAGCATCCGGTCTCGGAGTCTCCTTAGTAACGCCGTATATCTTACGCAGCACGGTACATACGAGATCCTCTCCAGGTCCCCAGATCCTACTCGCCCACTTAAGAAGCAAGGCCTCGTTCATTTGCTGGAGACACTTTACTCCCAAACCTCCCTGATTCTTCTTGGCTGTAATATCCTCCCACCCAACAAGGTGGATGCCCCTCGTTCCCTCCCCCCCCCCCGGTGACTTCCCCATAAGAAGCTACGCATCCTCTTCTCCAACCGACCTCTAATACCCTTTGGAACACGCCGGTTGGAGAGGAAATAGATCGGGATGGAGGAGAGGACCGCCTTCAGGAGTACCCCCCCCCCCGACAAAACAGCTGACTTCCACCCTGCCAACCTCATTTCAACCCTCTCGATGACCCCGAGCCAATCTCTCGTCCTCGTTCTGCCCGTAGCCAGGGACATCCCCAGATAATCCATTGGCAAGGAGCTGCAACACGAACCCAACGTATGAGCACAAGCATCGGCCTCCATCACTGAGAAACCTATAGGGATGACCTTCGACTTATTGGCGTTCTTGAACATCCCGGATAGTTCGCTGAAAATTTCCAGGGCCATAGCCATGCCACTTGCTTCCGCAACCCCCCCCCCCCAATGAAGAATAGAGTATCGTCAGCGTACTGTAGGAGTGGAACCAGCGAATCCTCCCTCGAATAGCCACTTGAGAGCCCACAGTTGACAACACGAATCGTGATGCTAGCGAGGACATCCGCTGCAAGGACAAACAACATAGGCGCAAGAGGGCACCCCTGGCGCACCCCCCCTCCGAGGCTGGAAGAAGCCCCCCTCCATGCGACCATTCACCATGATCGTAAAAGAGGGCGTTGTTACACAATGCCTCATCCAAGCAATCCATACCTCCGGGAACCCCTTCCTTCGCAACACCGACCAAAGGAACCTCTAGTCCAGGCTATCGTAAGCCTTAGCAAAGTCCACCTTCCACAAAACACCGCTTTTATCCCTACTCTGCCAGTCCGCAATGATCTCAGATGCGAGCGTGAGGCAATCCGAGATCTGCCTCCCCGGAATGAAAGCGGATTGCAATGGGGAGATAAGGCAAGGAAGAACACAACTCAATCTGGTGGCTAGGACCTTCGCTGTAATCAGATATAGCGCGTTAGAAACCGCAATAGGGCGGCAGTCATCAATAGAGTCCGGCATCGCGGATTTGGGAAGTAAGATGATTAAAGCACGGTTGATCCTTTCAAAGCCCGCATTACCCAAACAAAATTCAGAGACGACTTCCAACACCTCATTGCCAACCAAGTCCCAGAAGTCCTTATAAAAAGAAACCAGGAAATCGTCTGGACCAGGAGCGGCATCCGCATTCAGGTCCCAGACCACATCCTTAATCTCCTCCAGAGTCACACCGCGAGTGAGCAAGTCGCAAGAGGAGGCCGCCACAAGCGTTGTGTCCAGTCCCAGCCACTTCCAAATCCTCGGAATAGTCCTCGAAGAGATGTCTTTATAGTGATTGATAATAGCTCTCCCCATTTCTTTGTTCCCTTCCACACGGACCCCACCAATCGATATCGACCGCATTGCATTAGACCGATGCCTCCCACTTGCAATGCGATGAAAATAGGATGTGTTCGTGTCCCCCTCTCTCAACCAAACACTTCTCGACCTCTGTCTCCACTCCGTGACCCGCTTGCGATCTTCGATGGCCACCTGATTCTGGGCAGTTGCGCGACAAGCCAACTCGTCCCCCGAGAGCTCTCTCTGGTCCTCCACCGCATCAAGTCCCCGGATCACCTCCTCATCCTCCTTCCTCGCCGCACATCTGGATGCACAAGACTCCTTCTTGAAAGCCGACAGTCTTCCATGCAAAGAAGTAAGCTTCTGGACAAACCGAGATGCGACGGACCCAGCAACATTCACGCTAGACCAATGGGAGGCAACCACCTCCCTAAAGTTTTCCTCCATCAGCCAGCATTTCTCATAACGGAAGAGACCCCTTTGCACAGGGGCATTACCTGAATCCCACAAAATTGGAGCGTGATCGGAAGGCGACTGTGGCTTGGCCCTCACAAAAAGGTACAATCTTTCCCCTCTCTTGTCGCCTTCCATGTATGTTTTTATCTCAATTTCAGACCACTCCTTTGTTTGATTTCATGATAAAATGTGATGAATTTAGGGTTGAATTATACATAATTGGACTTAACTTCAAACCACTGCATATGCCCTAAAATTATGATGAAAAATCTAAGAAATTTGGGACGATCTGTAGGTATTAGGACCCAAAATCATACCGTTATTTAGGTCTTAAAATTGAGAGAAATAGGGGATAAAATGGTATATTTGAGTCTAAAATCAAACCTATAATAGCTAAAGTTTCATTTTCAATTTGATGAGAAATTTGAAATGTTTTGCATACAAATGAATACCTATTAAGACCCAATTTCAGACCATAAATTAGACACTATTTTCATGTTAAAATAAGAAAGATAACGCTTATTTTTCCCAACACGTCTTCTTACATACCCCGACGGAATGAATATGGTGGACAAGTAGTAGATAGGAATAGTCGAGAGGACATGTTTTAGTAAAATCAATTTTCCACCCCTGGAGGGAACGTGGCTAATTTCCTCTCAATCTTATCCAGCATTGGTCACCAATACAAGGCCCATGGTCTCCCACCTATCAACGGAAGACCCAAGTAAGTCATAGGAAATGAAGAGCAAGTACAATGATGAGCCGCCTCCAACTTTGAAATCTCAATTTGTGAGAAGCCAAATAGGATGAAAGATGGATTCTCCTTATTAATACAGAGGCTAGAAATATATCCAAAATAGTTATAATACATGATGCCATTTTCTCCTAATCCAAACAACCCCTAATAAACAATATCATCTCATCAGCATACTGGAGGATGGGAATATAAAGATCCCTAAGCATGTGCCCGAACGATAGCCTCCCTCTGTTTCCAACTTCATCAGCACCGCTAGTGTGTCAGCCATCATCACAAATAGGAGAAGCGTTAGTGGGAAATCGTGTCGAACCCCCCTCGGTGGCTGAAATAAACCATCTTTGGGGCGACCATCTACCAAGATTGGGTAAGAAGTTGTTGTGATACATTTTTTCATCCAAGCAATCCAGGTAGTAGGAAACCCTCTTTGCTTCAAAGAAGACCATATGAACAACCAATCTACGCAGTTGTATATCCAGGAGAAGTCAAACTTCCATAGCACTCCCCTTCTTGGATTCAGCCAATTCAAAACCATCTCATCCGCCATGACCAACCCATTTGTCATAGACTTGCCTGGGAGAAAAGATGCATGCGTAAGAGATATAATGGAGTCCATAACACTACACAACTGATTCGCCAAGACCCTCGCAATAATAAGGTAAACTATATTGGAGATCGCAATCGGTTTAAAGTCTTCTAGATGTCATGTCTCTCTTAGGGAATAGAAAGAGTAGGGCCTTATTAAGATGCTCGAACCCAAAGTTGCCAGAACTAAACGCTAGAGAACTAGCATGAGGTCTTCTTCCAGAATCTCCCAAGATTCCTTATAGATAGCACAAGGAACCCATCTGGACCAAGTGCCCATCATCGTGAAGCTGGAACATACATTTCTCACTTTCTACAACTCGAACCTTGCCATAAAAGCATCAGCCTGAATCTACGCTACCCGTGCCACACCTCTATCAAGCCAACCCCACCCATTTCTGGTGACCCTTCTGCTCAATGGACAAAAGTATGCAACCAATGCCTTGGCAACCTCCCTGTCCCCAGCTACCCGTGGCCCATCAATCTTAAGAGAGTATAAAACTCCACCTTTGCCTTTCGTTGGCCATGAAATGAAAGAAACAGGTGTTAGCGTCCCCTTCCTTGCTCCATCTTTGCCTCGACCTATGCCTCCACTCACCTACACCTTGTCCTCCAAAAGAATAAGTTGAAGAAGGTTAACCCTCTCCTACAGTTCCTCCTCTGATAAATCTCATTCATCCTCAAGGCTGTCTAATATGATAACCCCATCTTGTGACATGTCTCTTCTAGTCCACCGCCTAGCCCGAAGGCCCCTCTTATACTCCATAAGTATTTCCTCAATTCGCATAACTTAGATGCGAAATGACATGTGGTTGACCTAATCGGTTGACATCCTCTCCAAAACTTCTCCACATGTTCCCAGAACCAATCCTCCTACCAATGACAAACTCTGTCTCCATCTCGAACCCTAACATTGATTGTGACAGGTTTTGAGGCTCCAGATCCGTAAGCAACATATGGTCAAACTCAACATGGGGATCCGACCCAACATCATATGATGTATGCAAAGGTCCTAAGACTAAGAATCCAAAGATTTCCCCACCTAGTCCAACCCACTATGACCCAAGATAATCTGTGTTTAAATGCAGAGCAGGCCCGACAAACTCTGAATCTGCTAGAGGAATATCCCTGAACGAGGGAGCCTCGGGAATCTTCCTTTTCAGAGAACACAATCTTAGAATCCCAAGCGACGCAACATTCGGTGCCACCACCCTGATTAGGTTAACCTCATGCGATCATCAACACTTCAACTATGTTGTGGAAGCAAGCTTTCCCTACCCTAACTAGATCACCAGAGGAAGCAAGGGAACCCTAATTGTCACCTCCACCACGTGCTTCCCCTACCCCTTCGTCAAACCATCAGAACTAATCGCGATAATCATCCCAATTGTAGACAGCATCCCCCCTCCAACGATGATGTATCTTGTGCCCGTAGAGGCACACCTTTCAGCAGTAGAACCTTATAGTATGCCTCTCGCATGGGTCCATCTCTTAGAATTGGCCTCCATCAAGTAACCACACTGCCCCCACGACTCTCATCCGGTCACTACAAAGTGTTAAAATCTCTGACTCCGAGAAACCACGAGCACAAACAAGGGAGTTCTCTAGGTGCACCACATCACCCATAAACGATTGGTTGATCTTGCTCCTAATATCTTCCATTGTTTAGTGTAAGGTTGTAAGCATTTTGTCTGTCTCGGACTCGGATATGCCTACAGGACCGACTCCAGTAATGTTCTAGGCTTCGAATCTAGTTGCCTCTCACATGTCATAACCACTGTGGGATCCACCATGTTGGCCTTCTTGTTGGTCCTGCAAACCCTTTGCATGTGACCAAATCCGCCACAACCATGGCACTTCACCAAATTACGGCAGGCCGCAGTGACACGGCCTCACGCCCCAAACTTGAAGCAGCCCACCTTCATGGTCCCTACAAAGTCTATGATAGGATTTTCCCTCCACCATTGAACCGGCCTCCACTAGACTACATCTCTCAAACCTCACCTGTTGAAAGCTGTATGCAAGGAAGATCTCAAAAAACCCATGTCGCTCACTTGCATCATACTCCTTCAAGACTCGATTAAACTCCAGTTGTATGCATAAATAACTTACTACGGTTAGTGTTGTCTGTGTAAACAAGTTGCTGTAACGATTAGAATTATCCATGTGTTAGAAACTTGTTATAATATAGTTGAATTGCCCGTGTAAGCAGTCTGGTTAGTAGAAAGAACAGAGTGATTAATTCAGGTTCTTTTTTCTGATAAAAAACTACCATATTTTTGACCAGCCAGCATGATGGAATGAAGAAAGCTCGAGTCGAGAAACTCAGCATGTAGTTTTTTTTTTGTTGAGAGGGTACCCATATTAAACCAAATTGTTCTTGTGGTTGCTTTATGTTAGTCTTTTTTGTGGTTGAATAGTACAGTGTGACGCTTTTATTTATTTGAGATATTATAATTGCAATGATCCTTAGCATTTTGTTCCAACCCAGTATCCTTATGTCCACCTCTTCTTGAGTTATCTGGCATCTTTAGGTGCAAAGAGACTTTTTTGAAGCAATAGAAGGGAAAACAAGCACAGTGTTCGCCCCAAATCTATTACCCACACTATTAGTGGCTTTTTCACTTCTTCATCCCAAAGAGAAACATGTGGCAACCTGTCCTTCTCCCATTCCACGATCCCTCTCTCGCTCTTCCCAACTGCACTATCGCTCTCTCAATTCTCTCCCTCTCCTACTCTATCTCTATCTTTGTCTTCAAATTATCTTTCCCCCCACTCGCTCTCTCTCCCCCTTGAGTTACCCTAACCCAATACTTTACTCTCTCTCCCCCTTAATTCACATTCTATGATTCTATCTCTCTCACCTCTTTCTAAATTTAGATTTTACCATTAACTAAATAAAGACAAAGTATATACTATTTATATCCTTCATAAAATTTGAAAAATATTCATTTTAAAATTACTATTTTACTTTTAAATCTATTATTTCGGAAACAATGATGTAATTTTTTAGATTTACTCTTGACACCATTCATTTGTAATAATTTTTATGTAGTAGTTTTTTTCATATTAAATGAATCCTTCTGAATAAAATAATTTAGAATATTTTATCACATGATTTTTCTTTATAACATCCTATTGCTTCGTTATTGATATATGATAATAAGTTCAAATCCTCTATAAAACATAATTAATTTATTATTATGAAATTTAATATTTAAGTATTAAATATTTGAAAGTTTAATAAATAATTTAAGTTTATGGATTATTGTGCAAATACATGAGTTAAAATGTTTAGATGAAATCACTTCATTTTAAACATAAGTTCTAAAATCAATATAATAATATTATAGAAGTATTAAAAATCAATAATAACAATTTCATAAATCTGGACATTAATGATGTAAATACAATAAATATATATATGTTTAGCAAAATGACCAAAAAAATATAAGATGATGACTACATTCCTGCAAATATTAAATAAATGTGATAAAAATGACATAAAAGGTTTACTGCAGTGAAGCACGGGTTTATATGCTAATAATGAAAATGTCAATTATTTTACCTATAATTATTTTGATGTATGTTGAACTTATAATATTTTAATTATTTCTCTGATAATATAATGGTAATAGTTTTAGGCGTTTTGACTTAAACTCAATTTCACGTATTTAGTTCCGAGAGAGAAAAATTTTAATTCGCATATTTTTCGTGCATGATATAAAATCATTTACAAATTAATTACAATGACATGTATACAACAATATTATTCTTTTGAACATTTATTCTTCTAATTCCTTTGATTTTCCTTCTTTTTTCTTATTAAAACTTAACTTATATTCCTTTCTTCTATTCATTTCTTTTAAAAACATAACTTCACTTCCAGAATCAAAGGTCTGATGAAGAACAACTACAACAAAACTAAGAGGAGGTAAAAATACAGTGGCGATTATGTAGCCCGAATTTCCTTCTGCACTTTTGTGCCTGGCCTGTTGTGTTTTTCTCCTCTGTCAATTTCAGCCTTAATTCAAGTATATAAACAATACATCAATAAAATTTGTTCCAACCCACTACTTCTAAGTCTTTCAATATTTCTTCTTTTGTCTTATACAACTTCCATAATTCTTCAAATGTTTCATGGATATCCTATTGATCCATTTTCACCCATCATATTCCAAGAATATTCTTCATATATTATGTTTTTAAAAGTTTACAATAAAAAATTGTTACACTGCGAAGCGCGGGTATGCACCCTAGTTTATTTAAAAAGGGGAGACATACAAAAAAAGTCTTCAAATCTATCTAAAATGGTTGAACTTTGAGGCCAACTGCTGTAAGGCTGTTTCCATCTTCATGCCTGAAACCCACTGATCTCGATCCTTTAATCATTATCTACCTTGGTTCCTACAGCCATTCTCTCTGAACCCCAACTCCTAAAGCCATGCACTCTCAAATTTGAAGTAAAGGAGTGTAGCTCTTCAACTGAACTCCACATCTAAGGTGTGTAATTAGATCTGGTTCTTAGCATCCTGGCCACGCTCGCAAACTAGAAACATTTCAGCAGCTCTGTAGAAACCAGGAATCTGTCGATCCTCAAGCATGACAAAGAGCTCCACCGCATGTAATAATGACTCCCATCATCCATAATCTGCAATTGAAGCTTGTTTATAAGTGTCCAAAAGCCTTCCAAGCCCGAATCCCCTAAACCCACATCCCTTGGTCTATTAGCAGCAAGAAGCGAGTGCAATCAAAGTTGCACATAACCAGCGAATGTAAGTGAAGGAATTGCAACCATACTCTCATTATTCCCAGCCATAAAATATCATGGTCACTGGCAATTGTCATACTATAAACGGACCAAAGCCATGAGTTGGTAACCCATCCGACTACCTTATGAGCACCACCTTTAGCATTCTTAAATCCAGTAGAAAGTCCTTCAGAAGGACATTTCCATTCCATGAAATCAAAATACCTCTTAGTCTCCCATCTATCCCCATAGCAGCAAATTCAGATAACTTAGATCCTCTCATGTTGGCTCACATAGCATCTTTGCACTTAGTCAGTTTGTTCTCTTAAAGAGGGCCAAATTAGGTCCCCCAACTTAGGTCCAGCAATCTACAAAATAACTCTAAATACATCTTGCTTTGTTCACAAAGACCCCTTGCATTCCACGTAAGGATTTATATTTGGAACATGTAGCATCCCATCGTTCAAAAACGCGACCACCGCAGCAACAAATTCCTTCGTCAAGGCTCTCAAACCATCTTTTGAACTCCCACCATGTCCAGCCCATGATGTTGTGGCATCACCAACCAACTAGAGCAGCGAACACCAGTTCCACAACTATGAAATCCATCATGGTGTCTTCTATAAACTCCCTACATTGATGTGTACTCAAGTAGAAAATCGGTATTTTAATGCAACCAATTAAAGCGGTCTACGTGGAGCCACCTGACAAATGAGAAGACAGAGCAAGGATCGTGTTTGACCGCCTTCACCAAGTTGCAGTTTGTAAATATTGTCCCCTGGGAGCAACCACCACATCCCAGGCTGCTGAGAGTTGAAGGAGAAACATCGGACCGACAAGGAAGAGGTGACATCTGGACCCAAGGAATGAGCATCATTTAAACCACTTGTCGCTTGCCTAACCTCTAGTGTCGTAAAAGGGATGTGCTCCACAAATGAGGGGTCCAAAATTAGATGCAAGAACGGGTCAGAATCAAGCGGAAACACATGACGAGCAGGGATTACAGAAGCCCGGCCCAAGTACGCGGAAAGATGTGAGGTTCCACTACCCAACTAACCCCAACGGCCCTTGAGGAACTTGAACCTCACGTGACCCCGCCATCTTCATCACGTATTGTGCTTAGATACTGGAATTCACGAGAATCATTTCTTCTTCGAATAAAGGCATCAACTCTTGAAATCACGACAATTTAGCTTCTGCGTTGGATAACGATTCACGCAATGATAATACATAGGCATTGTAAAAAGGAGGGCACAATAAAGGTGCCATCTTGGCGAACATGTTTCTAAGATGCAACACAACACAAAGAGGGAAGTAAATTTAGTGTGGGCTTGTCAAAGGCTATGAGGTAAAGAAGATCAAAGGCCAAAAAATGGTAAGGAGGATGTGTCATGTGGCATCATTGAAGAAGCAAGCGTAGGGAAATGATCGTGGTTGAGGCATCCTCAAGGATTCTCCTAATCAAGAATTTGAAAAACAAAGACAATATGAGTTGTTTGAACCAAACCATTGCTAGGAAAAGTTGAAGAAACGGAGGATCTCGACCCATTTTTTCCCAATGTATGATGGCATGGCATGTTAAACCTTAGCTAACTTTTTCCTTCTCGTTTCTTCTATGATACTTTCGACCCAATTTCTTAAATAAACAACCAAAGGAAAAAAATGATGGCTATGAAAAAGGAAAAAAACTATGAGAAAATAGAAGCAACCCAAAAAAGTTTGGGACTAAAAAAGATGATTCAAAGAAAACAAAAGGAAGATAGTTGAAGAAAAATATCTAGTTCAACCATCATTTGTTCTTCTCTCAACTCAATCGTTTATCCGCATCTTTCCAACAAGTATGGGAGAAAAGGAGATTTGAAATAAAAAGGGATTTTTTTTGTATCCCCCACATGGGTATGTTAGAGTTGGGAGTGTTAGTGAACTCCGTATTTTGTACGAGGCCTGCATATGAGATCATTTGTTTAAGAGTTCCCCATATTCATAAACATGGCTTAGATTCTACATGTGGACCAAGTATATCCGGGACTTATGATACATGCTCAATACAGAAAGATGCATAAGGACTCTTGAGTAAAGATCATGTTCTCTTAGTCGGTTGGGAGAGGCTTAGTTCAAGGTTTTCATGTGAGATGGACACATTTGAGAGGTTCCATTAGGAAACTTGTTATTCAAATCTTCATATGGTAGAGGTGTTCACAGAGGACTTAAAAGGAGAGGTCCATTTTGGTATGAATCTACGAGTTGCAGATTCCCCATATCATAAGCACGAGAAGATGTGGTTTAGAGTACGCGAATTGTGTTTGAGAGATGATATTTGTCTTGTATGTGTTGATTGCTATATTGTCCAAACTAAGCTTTCCACCCTCTAGTTTGAGGAGTGTTAAGAGAATTGAGAAATTTGACATATCTGGAATCATGCTTAGTCCCATATTAGTTAGAGTTGGATATGGTTGTGTTAGTGGTGTATATAAAGAATTTCACGTCATGCGTCATGTACTCATTGACAAAATTAATGCAAAATCAGGATAATGAAATATTAGAAAACATGATCGGGCTGACCTCATATATGTAGGACTGGATACTTGTCAAGTAAGGTAGTTGCCCGAGAAAAAAGTATTCTCTGTCTTCACAAGAACTTTTACCCAATGAAATGCACCATAATGGCTTCTGAAAATTCAGTGTTAGAGAAAAGGCAAAACATGAATATCATTGTTACATGGTTTTAATATATTGATAGAAATACAATATATGTATTATATCAAACCACTGTCCGACGAAAATATGAAAACAGTGGATTTTGTAAACAAAGGTGTGCTGTCTCATTATCCACATCAAAATGCTGGGTTGTCAAGTAAAGGGAACCAGTTTTTTAATATATCTGCTCTAAAGTCTTGAAATTGTGTAAAGAGTATACCTCCAAAAAATTCAAAACAAGTAAGGCGAGGAGGTTGAGAGACCACAGAATATCAAATCTTATGTATATGAAATAGAACTTTGCAGCCTTTCCGAAATTCAAGTCATTAAGAACTTCCTCCGGCAGTCCAATGCCATCTTCAGCCTGAGGGTTTGCAATCACACAATGATAAAATTTCAAGATAAAAGTATATCAGAAGAAATGATTTCTTAAATTTCTGCTAGAGTTAAGAAAAATATCAAATTGTTTAGTAGGTAGAAAAACAACAAATGAAGGAGTTCAATTTGGCCATTCTTATGCCAATGCATCACTTGAATAGAATGAAGCAGTTTCTTATTATAATCCTACCCCTAAATAATGGAGTTGAGAATAAAGATTCAAGATAAAATCATGACAAAATAGAATATTTATATAATAATACATGGATAATCAGAAAGTATACACAACCATCCACATGCTGCATCACAAATATGTCTCATAATTGTTGAAATAATTGAATATGGAGCCTCTGGGAGCACCTTCAGTAAATAGTAAGTGTTTGAGTATTTATTATATGCGTCATATGTATGGGAGATAGGTAAATGGGTCTCTCGAGGATCCATTTACCCCATCCACAGTTTAGTCCCACATCTACTAGTGGTGGGACTTGGAGGCTCTGTGGAGGCTATATAAGGAGCCCCATACCTCCTGTATCCATTGAGAAAAAGAAATGCAATATTCGTCCCTTTGAGGGCTTCTCCCGTGGTTTCATCCCGCTCCTTAGGGAGTAGGGTTCCACGTTAAATCTTATGTTCCAAGTTTATCTTTCTGTTATATGCTCTGTTTATCATTCCGCTTCCGCATTCGTTATTTTCTAACATGGTATCAGAGCAGATTCGAATCTCGTGGGATTATTGTTGAAAATTTATGCTCATATTTTTCTTTCGAGATTCTATTATTGTTCTTTCATGAAAATCATATTCAGATTGGCTCCAGTACAATATCATGTTCTAGGGTTTTCTTTGAAACCCTAATTCCAGGCTATAGTCGCAGATCCTCGAATCGATCGCGCGGGCAGCGCGAAATCCCGCGCAGTACCAGGCGGCTGCTCCTCTTCTTCTGGCAGCTGCACTCGAACGAAGATCCTCCAGGCATCGGCGATGGCCCCAGCCATACCCTTCCTGGCCGTATCCAGCGGCAGCCCTAAGTCTATCCATATGCAACTCAACCGCCAAAGTCCATGCCGCATCG
This sequence comes from Ottelia alismoides, assembly GCA_037367405.1. Classification (NCBI taxonomy): domain Eukaryota; kingdom Viridiplantae; phylum Streptophyta; class Magnoliopsida; order Alismatales; family Hydrocharitaceae; genus Ottelia; species Ottelia alismoides. The sequence continues at coordinate 18,155 of JAZKJV010002181.1, read as the reverse complement.
CATCTTCTAGGCGCAAGGCAGTACATCGCCTTCGCGCGCGAACTCCATTGAATCAGCGCTGCAGGCGCTCTTCCTCCTTCTGCCTTCTGAGGATGATCCCAGCGGTGCCGCCCTCTTCGCACGCATCTCCCAAGAGGCCTCCTTCGACTCCAGGCGGCGTGATATACTCCTAGGAGGTACTTGTGTGATATACTCCAGGCGACGCGATATTTCCCAGGAGGTACTTGCGCGGGCGGTGCGCGCGTCCAGGAAGCGATGCCGCTCTCCCTTGCCATCACCGAGCTTCATCCAGGCGCCAGGAGCTTCTCCTTGTGCCACCTCCATGTTGGAGGCATCCCCGCAGCCCCCTTCGTGGCACCTCGCCTCCAAGCAGGCGGCGCCGCCATTCCCATCCCCTGCTCAGCGGTGAAGCCCCACTATCCCTCCTGTCACGAAGCCCCTCCCATCGCTGGCGCAGGCGGCACGCGGTCACAGCCCAAGCGGCACCGCCTTCCTCTCCCCATCTACAACAGCATGCGGCGGCTTCCATCTAGGGCAGCACATCATGAGAAAGGGGTTCCCACGAGGGGAACCCTAAATAGAGATGGGAAGGTTTCGGGAAGATGGGCATACAGTGTCTTTAAAAAAATCTACACTGCTACTACTTTGTATTTTAAAAAAATAGAGGAATAGCCGTAAAAAAAGGGATGAAACAGCTTAGAAAAATGTTAAAAATGATTTAAAAAGTCGATAAAAAATGATGTGAAACGGCTTTAAAAAAATCGAAAAATGAGAAGAAAAGCATAAATATATATAATATCGGCGTATTTAACTTTGTTTATTCCCCATCATTATGTATTATCTTGTCTTCTCCCAACTTGGTCGACGCCCATATGTTTCCGACAGGTATAGGAGAAAGGGGGAGTATATGTAGAGTCACATGTCTATTAAGATTCTCCAGATACAGATTCCAGGCCATTCAGATTCCAGACTCTACAGTTTGACAGTTGTTCAAACTCGACAACGACGCATGCCATCATTTGTCATGGTCCCCATCATTCTTGTTGTTTCAGCCAGAGTTTTCATGTGAGCCATAGGGACTCCATAGTAGAGGATCATTCCCTATGCTGTGTGGGCAAGGGTTTTCTTGTAGTATCATGGGGACTCCATAGTAGAGTACCATTCTCTGAGCCAGATGGGAGAGACCCAGTTCTCCGACGAGGAGACTACAGGCGTAGTTTCAGACTCGATGGTCAGATTCCGAGTCCTCAGGTTGACTCACACTCCAGCCCATTCGTTCTCCTCACCTGCACAGCTTGAGAAGCAACGTCCTCGACAGCAGCCGACAGTTGTACACATTGAGTTGCTAATGTTTGTAGTGTCTTGTAACGTGAGTCGAGTTTCTTTCTGTTTGTCCAACTCACATTGCATGCTCCAGCTTGAGGGGGAGTGTTGGAGTATTTGTTATATGCGTCACATGTATGGGAGATGGGTAAATGGATCTCTCCAGGATACATTTACCCCATCCGGAGTTTAGTCCTACATCTACCAATAGTGGGACTTGGAGGCTCTGTGGAGGCTATATAAGGAGTCTCAAACCTCCTGTATCCATTGAGAAAAAGGAATGTGATATCCGCCCCTTTGAGGGATTTTCTCGTAGTTTCATCTCGCTCCGTAGGGAGTAGGGTTCCACGTAAAAATCTTATGTTCCAAGTTTATCTTGTTTTTATATGCTCTGTTTATCATTCCGCTTCCGCATTTGCTATTTTCTAACAATAAGGAACTCAACTGAATTATTATGGAAAGAGAATTTCATTATAGTGTATGACAATTCACAGCGTCAACCCATGTTTTCAAAGGAAAACACAAATAATAGCCAAGAAGGTAGTGAATTGACTTATTCGGTAACCCCAATCCACTCATCTTATAAATATTAGCAAAGAATGAATTATGGAACCGTCTGTGAGAGAAGACAAAATAACATGAGCAATAAAAGACATCATAAATGTCACTCACCCTTAAGTGGAAGAATAAATGCCACTAATACTTGCTAGCATACCTCAGAAACATGGAAAGTCCTCTTTAGCCGAATTGAGTAATAAAAATTTTCCAGTTGTGAATGAGGATCTGTTTCACGGTGGGACTATCCACGAAACTCATCCCCCCACCCCCTTTAGTTTAAAGTAATAAAGAGGAGGAAGACTAGCCTTTTGAGAGGTCTCAGGATTTGTCCAACCCCATGGTTTTTCCCTCCTCACAAAAGGTTTTTTATGTTAAACCAACATATGCTTTTTGGTGCTTACTTTTCTCCATGGTATCAAAGTTTTCTCAATCAAGGTTTGTTTTTGCCGTTGAGTCTCTTTGGGTATGCAGTGCATAGTAAGGGTATCTGCAAAGCTTTGAGGTGTAGTTTACAACTTCCTTTAATGCATTGAGACCCCACATACTCACCATCAATTGTCTACTCAGTTATGCAAGTGTCGAAGTCTTCATCATCCTCAATCAGATGTTGCAGTTTGCCTTCATCTTCCTTTTTCGGCACCCTTAGTCGAACCATCTTTAGTGACTAGTTAGTCATTTTTGTTTCCAAGGAGGGTTGCTTTGCGGCTTGGTATGTTGACCAATTACTCAATATCAACTCATCGATCATGAAATATTGTTGGGTTTAATACCATAAAATATTGGACTTATTAAAAGCTCATTGAGATCTTTCCAACGAGTCCAAGAATGTATGACATGGAGTTCGAGCATGAAAGTTATGTTCATTTAAATTTTAGTGAATTAATCAAAGCAAAATTTCAGGAAATCATGTGATCGGGATAATTGCACTTGGGATAGTCACTAAAAAATCATTGATGATTTCTTGCCAGATATACTTCCAATGACCAAATTCTCTTGGATCTTTATATAATGGACCCCATACCCGACCTTCGAAGACACACTAGCTCACGTCTTCTCTTTTATAGCAAAGGAAAAAATTTAAGAGCTTTTTCTCTTTCTCTGGTTCTTCAAAGTTCTTCTATTCGTCTAAGGAAAGCCAAGCAGATAGCTTTGTTCTGAGAAAACTATCATAAAGCGGTGTTTGATCGCCTCCCAATCTTATACTTCTTCTACAAGCAGTCAGAACTATTTTTTCAGGCAACAACACTCGATGGTATTATTCACGGTAATATTTTATCTTATTCACATGTGTCTGCTAAAAAGATATTATTACATATGCTCATGTTATGAAATATTCTGCAAATGAATATGCTACTGATGTTGTTAAGATATTATTGTTATATTATTTCTCCATAACACTTTTGTAGGAACTTTTAGTGTCAGATCTGAAAGTTTGTAAATTGATCTTAGATCCTCGGAGTCAGACCAATCCAAGGAAGTCAGAAGATAGTCGGAGTATGTCCAAACTCTACTTTGTCACAATTTCGGATATGGTGGTGATTTTGGTATTTTGATCGACAGTTGTAAAACTAGCAGTTTTATAAATGGTTGAGATATCCGTGTTAAATATCTAAGGATTTTGGCTCGGTAAACCAAAAAAAGGAAAGGAAATTAATAATAAAAAGGATTGAGAGATCAAGAAGGTGCCTTCATGAGGATCATATGATTATTCGGGTTTGATCTCACTACCCGATTTCATATATTAATTTTCTTCAAGATGCAAGTCTAGTTTAAGTTACCATCTATTCGAGACGATTACCTTGAAGAGCTATATAAAGAATTGCCTAAGAAGGTGGAAGAACTGACGGGGGTTTCTCCTCCTTTAGAAAGAAAGAACTAATCAAAGCTTTGTGTTACTTACGTTTCAACTTTATATGCTAGAAGTGTCTCTTTATATTATTGCTTACTTTTAAATTCTTACAACTCGCACCTAATGGTTTACAAATTCAATTTTTATTCAATTATACCGGATGTTTGGACACTTTTATGTTTCTTGGATGAAGATGTGAAAAAATAAAGCATTGATGATCATCACAATGCTTCGGAAGTGGAGAAGCCATGAGAAATCATTGACAATATTATTAAAAAGTAATCATCCTGTAACAAATACAAAAGTTAATTAACAAACACAAACACCAAATAAATAATTGATGTGTAAATAAATATATACATATGGGCCACTCACACCCAACATTTTTTTTCCATTATCTGGATGGCTAAAATGAGGTGTGTCAGAAATTGCAAAGTACCACTAGATTGGAAAGTCTTCAATCGGTCATATTGACAAAAAGTTACTCATTTTAAAAAAAAAGTACAAGGCAAGTGGTTAAAAATCATTGACACCCCTTTGTCCCTTTGGCATGGTAGTAAGCAAGCATTGAGTTTTAAAGTTTGTAAATTGATCTTAGATCCTCGGAGTCAGACCAATCCAAGGAAGTCAGAAGATAGTCGGAGTATGTCCAAACTCTACTTTGTCACAATTTCGGATATGGTGGTGATTTTGGTATTTTGATCGACAGTTGTAAAACTAGCAGTTTTATAAATGGTTGAGATATCCGTGTTAAATATCTAAGGATTTTGGCTCGGTAAACCAAAAAAAGGAAAGGAAATTAATAATAAAAAGGATTGAGAGATCAAGAAGGTGCCTTCATGAGGATCATATGATTATTCGGGTTTGATCTCACTACCCGATTTCATATATTAATTTTCTTCAAGATGCAAGTCTAGTTTAAAGTTACCATCTATTCGAGATGATTACCTTGAAGAGCTATATAAAGAATTGCCTAAGAAGGTGGAAGAACTGACGGGGGTTTCTCCTCCTTTAGAAAGAAAGAACTAATCAAAGCTTTGTGTTACTTACGTTTCAACTTTATATGCTAGAAGTGTCTCTTTATATTATTGCTTACTTTTAAATTCTTACAACTCGCACCTAATGGTTTACAAATTCAATTTTTATTCAATTATACCGGATGTTTGGACACTTTTATGTTTCTTGGATGAAGATGTGAAAAAATAAAGCATTGATGATCATCACATTGCTTCGGAAGTGGAGAAGCCATGAGAAATCATTGACAATATTATTAAAAAGTAATCATCCTGTGACTAATACAAAAGTTAATTAACAAACACAAACACCAAATAAATAATTGATGTGTAAATAAATATATACATATGGGCCACTCACACCCAACATTTTTTTTCCATTATCTGGATGGCTAAAATGAGGTGTCAGAAATTGCAAAGTACCACTAGATTGGAAAGTCTTCAATCGGTCATATTGACAAAAAGTAACTCATTTTAAAAAAAAAGTACAAGGCAAGTGGTTAAAAATCATTGACACTCCTTTGTCCCTTTGGCATGGTAGTAAGCAAGCATTGAGTTTTAAAGTTTGTAAATTGATCTTAGATCCTCGGAGTCAGACCAATCCAAGGAAGTCAGAAGATAGTCGGAGTATGTCCAAACTCTACTTTGTCACAATTTCGGATATGGTGGTGATTTTGGTATTTTGATCGACAGTTGTAAAACTAGCAGTTTTATAAATGGTTGAGATATCCGTGTTAAATATCTAAGGATTTTGGCTCGGTAAACCAAAAAAAGGAAAGGAAATTAATAATAAAAAGGATTGAGAGATCAAGAAGGTGCCTTCATGAGGATCATATGATTATTCGGGTTTGATCTCACTACCCGATTTCATATATTAATTTTCTTCAAGATGCAAGTCTAGTTTAAAGTTACCATCTATTCGAGACGATTACCTTGAAGAGCTATATAAAGAATTGCCTAAGAAGGTGGAAGAACTGACGGGGGTTTCTCCTCCTTTAGAAAGAAAGAACTAATCAAAGCTTTGTGTTACTTACGTTTCAACTTTATATGCTAGAAGTGTCTCTTTATATTATTGCTTACTTTTAAATTCTTACAACTCGCACCTAATGGTTTACAAATTCAATTTTTATTCAATTATACCGGATGTTTGGACACTTTTATGTTTCTTGGATGAAGATGTGAAAAAATAAAGCATTGATGATCATCACATTGCTTCGGAAGTGGAGAAGCCATGAGAAATCATTGACAATATTATTAAAAAGTAATCATCCTGTAACTAATACAAAAGTTAATTAACAAACACAAACACCAAATAAATAATTGATGTGTAAATAAATATATACATATGGGCCACTCACACCCAACTTTCTTGAAATAGGCAATGTGGGGCTAAAAACACAGGCCCTATACTACAAAATCGATTGATCTTCCACCAGATGAAATTACTCAATAAACTCAACTCTGCACTACTCTCAGCAAGTACGCATATGGTTTGAGAAGATGGACGGTGGTAGAGAAGAGAGGCCTGATAGAGAGGGTGGGGAAGATGGTGGTTGGAAACATGTGCGGCAGAGACTAACAATACAAAAGGAGTGTTCAAATCTATGTTTCCAACCCATTCAAAAGCAGCGTTCCTGTTGCGTATGCGAACAAATTCCAATCTAGTAACCAAATCCGGCATCCATCTAAGACGCGTCCCTTAGTTTAAATTCAGCTTCAAGTACGCGATCAAAACACCCACGCAAATGCACTCCCCGCAGAATCCTAAGCATAAGAAACTCCAGCATTGCAGCGTCTACTAAACGATCCGAATTAGCACCGCAGGAGCTCAAACAAGAGGCAAGGATTCCGAGTTAGGGAGACTGACCAAATCGACGAGCGCGGCGGCCTTCTGGTACGGCGAGCCGTAGGCGATGGCGTCGGACCTGCTGGCCGGTGGCTTCCTGCGGCGGATGTCGTGGCCATGGCGGAGGCCCCAGATGATGGGGCCTCCGGCATCCTCGGAAATGAGAGGGGTCTCCATGAGCAGTTAGCACGGAGCTCGTCAAGTGGAAGGAGCTGCCGACGCGATACCATAGATCGCGGGTTAAATGGGAGGTGGTTGGACGAGTTTGCCCTTGCCTTTGAGGGGAATCACGGGTGAGTTGACCTTCTGTTGTGGTGCACAAGGCATGTAATGTATTTGAGGATATTTGCGGGCAAAATCCCCCAAAATTGTACATGGGAAATTCAGTAGCGTTTATAATTTCGGAAATTAATAAATAACAAATTCAAGGGTTAATGGATTTCTCCGTTCTTTTTTCCATTTTCCTTTACTTCCCACCCTAAAAATTTAATGGAAATTAACGGAAAATAATTTGGTTTTTATTTATCTATAGTTTTATCTATGTTTTATATAGTTTTAAATTATTAGATAAAAATATGTGTTTCCTCCTTTTCCATTAAAGCACAAGTACACATTTTATTCTGATATTTTCTTATTGAATTACTAATACATGAAAAGCAATAAAAAATTTCTTTCCGTTGATTTTTGTCATTTTTTCATTATGATACAAAAAAGAATTCTGTCGCCCTTCAGGACCACTAGCACCCTTTAATGGTCTGATTGACTTGCGATTTGCATGTATATATTAAGTATGAGCTAAAGTTACTCTTGTTTGGCACATCTGCTTAAATAGTCTAAAGTAGTTGAAAGGAGGCTTTTGATTCAAATCCTAACATTTTCTGAGAGGGAAAAGAGAGAGTTGATGATGAAGTTCACGAATAGAAAATCGCTTGAAAACAAACAAAAGCACACGGAAAAGAATATGTCAAGAATAATGGGATGAAAATATATTTTTCGCGCTCAACCCAAGTGTATATAGCATATATGGAATTTCTCAAACTTTACTTTAAGCCCAATTACTCAATTTATAGTTCGATAAAGTTGGTTAGACTTGTCTAACAATGTGGATTATAAGGGGCATATTCAAATATGATGAGCGATATATTGTGTCGGGTGGTAAAGAGATCAAAGTACAAATTCGAGAGGACATAACATGCATGTAGATGAAAGTCGGTTCCTTATTGTAGGAAGGTTGCGACTTGTTTTTATGTAGGCCAGGTAAGAGCAGTACTACTACAAGTTCATACTAGTTTGATTACAAAGCATGCAAAAAGGGCTATTAGAGTGTGAGAATGAAAGTTGCCTATACTAGCTTCATACTACAAACACAACACTCTATTTAAGGTCCAATCTATGTCTTGCATTTTGCAGGAGGAAATAGGATATGTTGAGTCAGTCACTTGAAGTTTTTTATTATGACATTTTAATTTTTATCTTTTTTTCCTCCATTCTGGATTCTCTCTTTCTCGATAAGAATGAAAATAGAAAAGCATACAATAAGGATCTTGTTTGCTAATTGGGTTGGGTTGGGTTAAAGTAACCTCCTATGAATAGTATTCTTTAGATGGTTAAGATGGTTGGAAAGGGTTGAAATGAGGAATGTAATGTGATGTTACATTGGTTTGTGATGGAATTCCAATCCAAGGATTTAGGAGGATAAATCACGTTAACTTAAGGTAATTTGGTAACCAAACTAGCCCTAAAGATGTAAGAGAGCGCAAAAGGAAAGAAGTAGCGTAAATTCAACATATGTATCAAAGACTTCCCTTAGAAGTTAGAAACCATTTCCCCTCAAGGAATATAGGAGTAGATAACGAACAGAAAAGGAGAGAGGAACATTTCAATTATCTACGATTATAGCCTATGACACTCAAAATATCATAGGTTCAAATAATGGCGAATCATTTTTTTTCCATTATCTGGATGGCTAAAATGAGGTGTGTCAGAAATTGCAAAGTACCACTAGATTGGAAAGTCTTCAATCGGTCATATTGACAAAAAGTTACTCATTTTTAAAAAAAAAGTACAAGGCAAGTGGTTAAAAATCATTGACACTCCTTTGTCCCTTTGGCATGGTAGTAAGCAAGCATTGAGTTTTAAAGCTTGTAATTTTGGGACTAAAATCATGTAGTGCTAGTGATTTCACATGGTAAACTCGCAAGGAGAGATGTAAAGGATTACATATGTGTTAAGGATTGCACATATATATCAATTTAGGTGTTATAATATTCTTATTTATTTTGAAGTATGTATACTAATTTATGTTATTATATAGGTATCAATATATATCGAATGTATCCATTACAAATAATAACAAAAGTACTTTATCAACATAAATAAATATATTTGAAGGCTTAGCCATACTAAATGTGCTACGTTATTTACAAATATATCAAAAAGGTGAAATAATATTAAAAAAATTGTTACATATTGTAACATCTCAAGCATAGTCTCACATTTACTACTTATAAAGTGTGTGGATGGGTCATAAGTGGTTGGGATTTCACTTAAAAACTTTGTACTTAAGCATTTTGGATGGTTGTCAATGTGGCCAATTAGGTCCGAACTCAATAAGTGGTGCGGAACAGTTTTCCTCGATAACATCTCGGGTTCAGGTTCGAGAAGTTACAAATGGTATGAAAGCATGTTTCTTTATAATAGTGGAATGGAGTCACCACTACGAGTTTTGGAGATATGAGAAAATCCATATCCATAACGTGCAATTACTACTATTGCTAGAAATAATCGATCAACCATATCAAATAAGTGATGGACTATATTACAAATAGGGTGTTGTGAATATAAGTCGAGAAGTTTGTAACAATCCAAACATAGTCTAATATTTGATACTTAAATAGTGTGAGAGTAGGCTATAAGTTGTGAGGATGGGTTACAATGGTAAGGATCACTCCTTGACAACTTGGACTTATCTATTTTTGGTTCTTGTCCATGAATCCAATTTTAAGATCGAACCCAATAACTTGTTCGGCACAGTTCCCCTTGATAATGTCTTGGGTTTAGGTCTAGAAAGTTAAAAATAGTATCAACAAAGGCTCTCCCTCATAATAGGGCTAACCGAGAGGTAGAGCTAGGGATGAAGCTAGAACATTTTTTACGAGGGGCACAAGGTTTTTAAAAAAACATTTATCAACTACAATAAATCATGTTCATTATATAACAATAGTTTTGAAGAATAAATTATATCATCTGTAGTTTTCATGTAAATAATAGTCTATGTCGAACTTGTATTTTAACCAATTATATGTTTTTATTCATTTTTACATAAATTTGATATAATATATGTTCCAGGATTTTTGTTGATGATATTTATATATTTTTTAAAATTAGACATATTCTAATATTTTCATTTTCTTAGATTGAATATTTGGATTTTGATTAATTACAGCATAGACTTCATGTGTTCCAACTCTATCAAATCTAAAATATAAAATACATAAATCTATTTTTAATTATCAACAACCAGAAATATTATATGTCTATGAAGAAATTTATGCCGATCAAGAAAATCTATGATTTGACCACCTTACTTGAATATAAATATGACCAATGATTAATCAATGAGACTTGACAATAAACTACTTTTTTAGAAAATTTATTTTTTTGATATCGAGAACTAAACCTCGTATCTGTATATAAGTGTTGATGAGATTTGACGAAAATTCGATCTATTCTATGATTTGATCCTAAAAATGGATATCCAATAAGATATATAATTAGGATAAAGATCCATTATAAGTTGATCAATTTAAGAAATTATCCTATATAAGGTTGATCCAAGGTAAAATCTATGATTGTTGTGCAGAAATTTTATATTAGAAGATATGTTATCTATTGGTGAAGATTATTAATAAAACATGGGACATGTCTAACTTTTACCCTCAAAATTGAAAAGGAGCATTGTACTTAGAAAAGATTGTGATTATTTTTGCCTTAAAAAAGTATAAGAAAATAATTAAGTACATATGATGTAATCAAAAAATTTCGGAAGGGCATGTGCCCCTCCTTGACCCCCCTCCCCCCGTCCCAAATCTATCCTTGAGTAGAGCCACTCCTAAAATAGATGAGAGGAAAAGGCTGCATATAGCATGCAATTACCACTATGATTAGAGTAATAGATGGGTCACATCACAACGAGGATATTGCAAATATAAGTGATGGAAGTTGTAATGCCCCAAACTCACACAATTTTTCTTGATAATAGTTTGGGTTTAGGTCTGGAAAGTACTGATACATCGACCGATATATTTATATATTATAGTTGATATACGGATGATGTTTTGGATTTTTACCTCACGAACCCTATAAACTTTGTAAATTGCCTTCTTGACATTTGAAACAATATAATTCCCCCTCGACCACATAAACTGCTAGCTCTTACCCCATGAACCCTGTGGTTAATCTGTTTGAAGCTCGTAGAGATTCTTGGAGTAATTTACTGAGCCAATGGGGCAACTATGTTGTGCAAAGGGTCGTAGAGGTAATGTAACAAGTTTCTAGGATTCGTGAGATAAAAATCCCATGATGTGTGCAAAAACTGAATGCAATTATATGTCTCAAAATATGTATGCCACAAAGAAGATAGTAAATCGATACAAATATTTCCATCTCCATTTGCATCCGCACTCACATAATTGGGACATGGGAATTTAGAAGGATATATACTTGATAACAAGAATGTTAGATGGTTTGTTAATTAAATTTAAATGGATCCAAACAAGCAAATTGCCGTGTCTTATAAGACTCGTAGGATGAATATTTGTTAACTTGGAGTGGAACGTATTAGATAATAAGCTTATGCTCAGGAGATCATATCTACATTATTGAGGTTTGTTGTGCTGATAGTATGGCACGTTATCAAAGAAAATGTGATAAACGTTTGATTCGATATCCTATTGTTTTTATATAAAGTTTGATACATATAAAACTGATCTAGATATCCTTGTATATTTGTTACATGCAGATACATTTATAGTTATATATAACAGTATTTGTATTTTCCTAACATAATTCGACATAATTATCAATGAAGTAAGTATAATTAACATATACGTACCATGCATAAGTATAATTAACATATGCGTATCATACATAGACAATCCCATAAATACATAGTACTTATATAATATTCTATTAAAAATTATTATTACCAATATACGTGCTTGATTCACGTTCTTTAGAAAGAAAATGATTCTTCTATATTTGCCGTACGAGTAAGAATTTCTTATATATCTGTATATACTTAATAATTTGTATGCATAGTAGTTAGAGACGCAAACAGATATCAATATATCTGTATCAATTGCGCTATATACTGAACTTTACATTTAGGGATGAGATACGAATCGAATATGGTTATTTCCATGTCATGTTCACTTAATCTATATCGAATACGGATGCGGATACAGATGTTAGTCGGATATGAATTTAAGGAACTATATCTTAGCATAGTTGGATACGAATTTGGTTCGAATATTTGTCGAATACAAATCCGGATCGAATAAACATCGAATATGAATCGAATAAGTACCAAGTATGATGTGATTTAGAAAAGATACCACTAAAATACACACACTATAATAAAAATATTTAACCAATCAATAAAAGTTGTGGTTGCATAGGGATTGCTCTATAGATATAGTCGTCAAAGGGTTTAAGTCTACTTGAGGCTTCTCATATTACGATTTCTATGAAGTTGTCGATGCAAAAGGACTAGTGGTTCTGGAAGGTCAATGGGATGCATGGACGTGGGTTTAACTTAGTTGTTTATAAAATACAGTATTATATGTATGTATGTATACGTGTGTGTATTATTTGTATTCGGATATTTGGTTCGGAATTCAGATCTTATATTTGTTATCATATCTATATCCATATTCGGTTTTTTTGTAATTGATATCCATATTCAATATTTTTTCGAATATATTAAGCAGATATCCACATATATTCATATCCCTTTTTCAGTCATATATATAGGGTTAAATGGGGTTGTCCTCTAAAGGGGAGCTAACTTGGCTCCCCCTATTTTTCCATTTTTTTTGAAAATTTCTTCCGTGCATTTTCATCAATATATCCCTATATTATGTCATTTAAGTTTCATACTAAACAGAGAACCCTACAGTCTCCATCCAGACAATCATTCTTTAGCAGTAACAGAATTGTTGAAATCGACCCCGTCTGGATGGAGGTCGTAGGAATCTCTGTTTCGTACGAAATTTAAATGGCATAATATAGTGATATATTGATAAAAATCCATTGAAGCAATTTTCAAAAAAAAAATAAAAATGGAAAAAAAACACGTGGGAACCAAGTTAGCCCCCCCTAAGGGCAGCCCCATTTAACCCATATATATAGGGGTTGGGGAGTATGCACCCAGATGCATGTAATTTTACATGCACCGGAGCACATATCTTCCACATTTTTTACTTTTTTTGAAAATATCACCATGTATATTGATCTATATATCCCTCCATTATGTCATTCGAATTTCATCAGAAACAGAGACTCCTATGCCCTCTATTTAGAACAGGTAATTTTAATGGTCTTAGAATTGTTGTAATCGACATGTTCTAGATGGAGGGCATAGAAGTCTCTGCTTCTGACGAAATTCGAATGACATAATGGAGGGATATATAAATGAATATACATGGTGATATTTTCCCAAAAAAATAAAAAATGTATAAGATATATGTCCCGTTGCATGTAAAATTACATGCACCCAGGTGCATGCTCCCCAACCCCATATATATATAATTGTTAACTATATGTAACATAACTCTATGCCTTCTTTTGACATTTTAAGTAAATATATTTATTAATATTTGTGTATAATGTAAAACCCTTCCAATACATGTAGAAATAAGCTAATCTATAAAGTATCTATATGACTATTTGTATCCGGTCTATATCTATTTTACGTATGTACTCATCTTACTATATGTTAAAGCCCGTGGGATAGGTACTGTTCACAGTACTGTTCCCACGGGTTGATGTTAGAAGTGTTACTGTTTATTAATTTCCTTTTGTATTATAATGTTTCGCCGCATCTGCACGATGCATCTCCTCCGATGCATTAAAAAATACGTGCTTATCAATAGCAAACTCCTGCATATCAGATCAATGTCAAATCATAATAGCAGAAGTATGGCTCTTTTGATTTTGGATGTATCTCCTCTAATCTCTTGGAATACGTTCCACTCTTATCCAATCATTCTTCAGCAACATTATATAGGAAGCAAAAGGTGACAAGGGAAGATCATCCCTCAGCCCCGATCCTTACGATGACCACAGCAGCCGCTGCTGTCGTCCCTCCTCCGCAACATCTTCCTTGACGCCCGGTACCAAACTTTTCCTTCCTTTTATGGTCAAGCTACTTCATTTTCTTTTGGGATTTTATCACTTGTGCCCCTCCGAGATATCGCAATATCAGTTATGCCCCTATCTTTTTGGTAATATCAATTGTGCCCCTCACTTCTTGCTGTTTTATCAGTTGTACCCCTTAGGTTAGTTGCCGTCCATCTACAGTGCAAACGGACGTTAACTTTGAGGACATAAGCGGAATTATTTTTTAAAAAATGGTTCAGTGGTCATTTTGATACCATCTTCCTCCTCCTCTTCTTCTTCCTCCTCTTCCCCCATCCTCTTCTTCCTCCTCCAACCTCCTACTCCTCCCTCTCCACCCCAGCCTTCCCCAGCTCCTCCCCGAGCTCGCGATCGTCCTGGGCCGCCCCCTCCCCCTCCCCCGCGCCACCATGTGCTCCCCTGGGCCTGCCCTGTGCTCCCCGCGCCACCCATCCCTCCCCTCCCCTGCACGGCCCTGCTCCCCCTCCCCTCCCCGTGCCGCCCGCGTCTCCTGGCCCTCCCCCTCCCCTCCCCCGCGCCACCCTCCCCTCCCCCGCGCCACCCCCTCCCCTGCGCCGCCCTGCTCCCCCTCCCCTCCCCGCGTCGCCCGCGTCTCCTGGGCCTCCCCCTCCCCTCCTCCACACCACCCTCCCCTCCCCCGCGCCGCCCCCTCCCCTCCCTCGCGCTGCCCTGCTCCTTTACCTCGGCGAGACCTTTGGGTCCGAACACCAGCAGCACCATGACGCCAATTACCAGGGCCTCTGGCGCCCCCATGCCGAATAGGGACGCGTAAACGGCCCTCCCTCTGGACTGGAAGCCGTGACCTTGATTGCGGAGGCGAACGGAGATCCCCAGGTGCATGAGGCCGATCCAAGAAGGGGGTCCGGTGGGGCGGAGATGGAATTTGGTCGTGACAGGGAGGCGAGAGGAGGCAGGGAGTGAACAAGTTGCGGCCACCGCAAGTGCTGCTGCGGTGGCCATTGCCGACGACGGCGACGGCAACGGCGGCAGCGAGAATCTGAAGGTCTCTTTCTATGGGGCGAGAATCTGTAGGTCTCTTTCTATGGGGCGAGAAATCTAAAGGTCTCTTTCATGCCCAGCTATTTGATCACATCACAACCAGCGAACATCAGCAACTACACCACCCTCAACACCCAGCCGGAAAGATCTAAGCTTGAGTTGAGTCTGGGGGCTTTGGCGGAGAACTGACATTATCCCCAGGAGGAGCGTGACATGGTTTAGCATCAAAACCATGAGGGAAACCCAAGCCCTACATTAAAGACAAGTCGAATTGAAATGAACAATATATTCTCATAAGAGACAGAAATTATGAAGAGAAGGAAGAAGGGCAAATGGAGGAGGAAGAAGAAGAAGAAGATGTATGGACCATAATACCCTTCTTAACCACATCATGGTTTCAATAAACCATGGTTATTTTAATTTTTTGACGGTCAATCTGACGGAAGGGCACAAGTGATGACGGAGAAAGAATTGAGGGGTACAACTGATATTACCAAAAAGATAGGGGCATAACTGATATTGCGATATCTCGGAGGGGCACAAGTGATAAAATCCCTTTTCCTTTTGTTACCGTCAGGTTCCTCCAGACAGGCTTGAGGACCTATACGGATCCCCTTCGACTGTTGCGGCCCCTTCAAGGATGTCTACCTCCTCAAGAACTACTACACCAGATACATTGTTTCCCGTTGACTCTATCTATCTTGATATCGTTCCCTTCTCACCACGTTACTTGCAGCGAACCTCAAGGTTTAGCTTCGTCAAGTTCCGCAATCCCAAGAATGCCTACAAAGCCAACCTGATCTGTGGTCGCAAGATAGCTACCTTATTCACCGAGGAGAACCGAAAGATTCCCCAGGAGATGTGCACGAACTCAAAGGTTATGCACCATTTAATAATGGTCTCCTTTTGTTCTGCAGCAGATTGGATGTACATTTCTTGACAAAAGAACAATTGACTTTCCTTGAATTGGTGCTCTAGATTTGTAATTTTCTTTTATTTCCGAGTTTCAAATGATGTAGAGTCTTGAATAATATTGTCAGTGAATTCACGGTCTGATCTCCTTCTCCGCAAACACACGATTCAAGGTTTGATATTTCATGCCATGTTATTTTTAAGAGAATATTCGGTTATTTTGTTGATATGATACTTGATTGGTTGCTTGAATATATGTTTTCAACCTTCGCCATGTAATTACTTCTTTTTGGTTGGACAAATCTATCTACCTATACATATATAATGGTTTGTGGTTGGACAAATCTATCTACCTTCGCCATGTTTATGTTGAACCTTTTATGGTATTGTGACATTTGTAAAAGTTCCACTGTAGAACTATTAAAAGAAATCTAAACTACATACTATAATACTCGAATATTAATATCAAACATATAAAAGACACACATCTATAAAATCATAAAATAAGTTATATATGATACCAATTTTTATAACTATGTTATTTTTTAAACATAATTACTACAAGAAAAACGAGTCATAGCCACAGAATGTGGCAACGGAAACTTGTGACCACGATAACTCCGTGGCCACTAATTTCTCGTAGCTACAATTCCGTGGCCAAAGTATTAAAACAAGAGCTGTGGCCACGACAAGTTCCGTGGTCACTTGTAGTGATCACGACATATTCGTGGTTAGAGAACTCTCGCGACGAGACTTGTAGCTACGGTTACTGACCACAGCGCGTTGTGGCCAGAGCTCAATTCTGTGACCACAAACTCCATATCCGTAGATATAGTTCTGTAGCCACAACTTCTTTTCCTTGTAGTGAATTATCAGATATTTTAACACAAATTCTTTAATTCTATTGATTTTAAGATATATGGTATATGTGATACTTGCATTATAAGATATGAACAATGTACTTTTTATTATTTTGATAAATTCAATATCTTCTATGCTATTTTTTTTTTTTTGCATATTATCAATACAACTCCATGCAACGTATGGGGTATGCACTAGTTTTTAAGAATAGAGTAACAGACTTTTTATATCAATCAATATCAATATCCATATTTATATTTTAAAAAACTAAAGATATACCGACATCTACATATGCGTGCTATCGATTGCTACATCGTAGCAGGTGGTGGATAAGATGGCAGGTGTGAATACAATCTTGCAAATTCCCCGAAATCTTAATATTAAAGAAGAGAATCCGGCCTGACTATTCTCGCCCTCGTCTCGTTGCATCGTGATAGTGATAGTTACGGTCCCCGTGCAAGTTGCCAATCGCCCCCTCCATGGTTCAAAGAAGCCCAAGCTTCCACAACGTGGACAATGCACCATTTGCGCTGCTGCGATGTAGAAAGTTGTCGGCAGCAAATATCGCGTGCCTACCTGTTCTGCCAAAACTTGGCCATGAATACGCCTCATCTCCTCTTCGTGGGGTCCTCTTTCTCTTTCGTCTTTGGCTGATGAGGCCCCGTATGGGCGATGCTCCATTTTTTAAAGGGATTCTTTTATATTATCATCTCTGTAAACTTTTGTAATATTATGTGAATACCCCTATAAATTTCATATTTACCAAAATACGTTGATAACCGTTAGATGTTATAAATAGTCAATACCATTTTGTTAATGGGTCCATCGACGGCATTTTCACAAATTAAGAAGTTTTTAGGGATATGTTTTTAAATGTGAAGGATACAATTGTAAACTAGATAAGTTTATGAGGGTATTATCGTAGATATGAACTTTGCAAGGGTATATATGTAAATTACACGTTTGTAGGAGTATTTATGTAAAAATTCCTTTTAGAAGATCCAGTGATAGAGGGTTAACATTTTTGTGACGTGAACTTTAACTCTGTAATACTTTTGACGACGACATTATATTTTTCATAAATGTGACAAAATAGGTTTGACGGACATTATATACACACAAAAATATATATCCACCTATATCAGACCTAGTATCTTCAAATTTATGACACACCTACACATATATCAGACCTAATAACTTCAAATTTATGACATGCACAAGCACACGCACATGCCCAACCGCGCACGCGCACACTTACACATACTTATCTAGATGGTCAGGTGGGGCTCTCACTTAAAGATCAGGATTCAACCCCCATCCCCTCCCTTAACTAGTAAAAAAAGTTGTTGGTGGGACCACAAAGGTTACACATAGT